>CM060117.1:30742611-31942611 GCA_030522415.1 Channallabes apus
AAAATACAAATATTATTTAAAGTTTAACACCAACAGCGTGTCAGTGAATATCGATTTATCGGTTTATCATCAGTTTATTAAGTGCCGCATGTGTAACCTTTACGCTGGTTTCAAGTGGATTTAATCCCCCTGTGTGTGTGTGTGTGTGTGTGTGTGTGTGTGTGTGTGTGTGTGTGTGTGTGTGTGCGTGTGTGTGTGTGTGTGTTCCTGTGCAGCACTGCAAGCGTGGAGTATTTGGAGTGCGACCTCGGTCAGACCGAGTTCACGCCTCCCGGGTGTCTCTCCTTAATCACAGTGACCGAGCCACTGCTAGGTGTGTATAGTACATCTCACAACACCTAATGTTAGGACGTCTGATGGAGTTTACAGAAACCGTTCATAAAGCATTTGTTTTGACTTGTTTTTCAAATCCGTTGTTTTTCTCATCCCTCCCTTTATCTTTCTGTCAGGCCCTCCATTCACACACCAGCGAGAGCCAGAGCACATGGTGTTTTATGGACAAGCAGACTGCCAGGCTGATCTAGACCGCTACCTGGACTCGCTCAAATCCCTGTGGAGACACTACAGCGGAGAGAACCCAGTCATCATTAACACTATGGGATGGGTCAAAGGTCAGCAACTGCAATTAAACACTTATGAACAGGATTAGGAACAGAACTCGCATATTATTATGTCATTAAAATGCTTTTCTAGGGAAAAGTAATTATCTGAGCCCAAGTACTCTTGGTTTCCTAAGGTTTTTTTTTTTTCCAACATTTTGGACTTTTTGGGGGTCTTAAGATGCTCAAAATTGGCAGACAGGATGGAATCTGCTGCCATTAGGATGCCTGAGTCTCACACAAGATTTTACTGCGTAGCTCACACACATTTGCACGTACACACACGAAACCCGGTATATATTTAGATCTCATTGAGCTGAACAGGGCTCAACTCAACAGGAAGGCGTTGCCTCGTTCGTAAAACGCACCCGATGGATTTCGATATACTCCTGCTAGGGGATTTATACAATCGCCACCAAATCGGGCCGATGTGACATTAAGGATGTAAAATTGTAGAGAGATTTTTGATTTCACAAACAGGTCAGCCGTGACGACGCCTTAAACATGTGCAGAGAAGTGGTTAATAACTTTGTGTGACATTATAGTGAGTGACATCACGTTCAGTAACATCATAGTGAGAAACTCCCCCACCCCCCCCATCGTCTGCGGCCTATTCTACACACGTACACATCACAAATGTTAACACTTTTATATGCACAAACACACACACATCCCACACATACATGAACATATCACAAATGTTGGAACTCACATTTCTCTCTCACAAGGCACGCAGAAACACACACATACATCACATACACCCCCCACCCCCCCCCCCCCCCACACACACACACACACTAACAAGTCACATGTCTATCACACATACTAACACACATTACAAATGTCAACACAGGCTCGACCACCACACACACAAACATGCACACACACATTTACAAATCACACACAGACTGACACACCAACACACACACACCTCACTAAAGACTAGCGGCTCCAGTCCTGCCCTGAACCCTAAGGCTAGTGGCTCCAGTCCCGCCCTGAACTCTCACACACTCACGTGTCCAACACTAACGCACTCAACAAATATTTGGTGCCCAAACTGACATCAGCCCTATATAGTGTGTGTGACGTGGGCAGGTTGAGCGGTGCACCCGGTAGGCAATAGCACATGGTGCTTGGGCGAGCTCATCGTTTCTTGCAACCATACTGTATATCTATATTTTTTTATTATCATTCTCCTCTGACAGGTCATGGCTTCCAGGTACTGGTGGACCTCATCCGCCTTTTCTCCGTCACCCACGTGGTGCAGCTGAGCTACGGCGACACGCCCCAGTGCCATACTCTCACCCCCGACTTCATGCGCTCTGCCCTCGGCTGGCACACGCATCCCCCGGTGCAGTCGGCCATGCCAGACGAACCGGCCAATCAGCTCGCAGCGCATGGTCACACGCTTCTCAGCATCCACTCTGAATTTGAAGGAGCCGGGACCTCTGGAGAAATGTAAGCCATGTTTAGTGCTAACAGTCTATGAGCCTTGTATTAGACGGCTTTTTCCAAAACCAGAGCAGCACACATTAGTGTGTATACATCATTTTACTTAGGCTTTCAGGACCTTACTTGGATAATAAAAAAGGAAAAGCCCTGCGTTGTAGCAAATACGCTGTAAGCTTTTATTTTTTTCCATGCAGGCGTCACCAGCGCAGTAATGAGCTGCGCGACCTGGCGTTGCTGGGTTACTTCAGCCAGCTCCAGTCTACAGAACCCGGTCCCGTCCGCCCCCTGCACTGCTTTACCCCATACCAGGTAAACACAACAGAGTCGTCAGAACCGGGTTCATATTTACTCCTTCAAACGGACAAAATTCTCATTAACATGTATATGGAAGTGCTTCTCCAGCAGAAATTATCTCCTCCCTGCTTTGGCCATTTTTCACATCAGCATTAACATCCTCAGCACCAAACAAGTCTGTAATTATTATGGAGGTCAGGCTTTTTCGACTCGCACTGTGAATTCAGAGCTTGTATAATTCACAGCATGAATGCTTCGAGCCCATGCAGCGGATTCACGTGGATTCTTTTTAGTCTTTGGAGATCTGCAACTAAATCCTCAGATCAGTGTAGATGGCTCCAGACCCCCCCCCCCCCCCCCCCCCCCCACACACACACACACACCAAGCAAGACATGCATCAAGCACAATCAGCCACTGACAAGGTTAAAAAGAATCAACAGAGCATTCAAGTAGCCGCAGTGCTGCTGAATTATATTAATATATAATATACTTTAATATGTTATGAGGGATGCGACATCTTGAGAGAAAGACAAACTGACAATGTGAAAAGTGACATGAGTGATAATATGAACTTCGATTCGATGATGTTCCACTTTGTTAAATATTAACTATAAATGGAATTTTTTTTAATTATACAGTACTGTGCAAAAGTTTTTTCCTTTTTTTTTTTCCTTTTCTCTCGAGTACTTCATTACTAAATTTTATGACCTCAGTACGACAACATTTCTGATTTTCAAACATCAGCATTCTGCCACAAAATGTAATGCATGCCAGAAAAGAAAGCTGTTCCATCCTGGTGCCCCGTTTCTGGTTGGAGGTCTCGTCGCATGGATGCCCCGTGTGTCTCTTTGGGATGCGTCTGGTGTCTGGGGATGATTCTCTCTACTTAGAAGATGGTTCTGGCCTCGACTGGTGTTGTCAGCTTTTCTCTGAGGACTTGACAATTCGATAGTTCAGGACTGGAACTTTCTACAAGTCTATCTGAGTCTCCAGTAACTACTGGACTCCATTTTAACATCAATTAACATCAACTATTATAGCTGAACTGCCTGCTACCTAACACACTGTATAAATGCAGATAATTTCCTGCTATCTGTTTCACCCAGATGAGGATGGGTTCCCTGTCGAGTCTGGTTCCTCTCAAGGTTTCTTCCTATTACCGTCTCAGGGAGTTTTTCCTTGCCACTGTCGCCCTCGGGCTTGCTCACCAGGGAATATCTGAACATTTTGATTCATACACATTCCATACAAACTTAAATAATTCTTTTGATTGTGTAAAGCTGTTTTGAGACCATGTCAATTGTTAAAAGCGCTATACAAATAAAACTGAAAATTGAAAAACTGAAAGCTGCACGTTTATATAACCGACCACAAAGCAAATGGGAAGCTGCTGGGTTTTGCATGCGAAAGAAATAAGCAGGTGCAACAGTTACTAGTCCTCCGAAGAACTGTGGGGGGTTCGGCAGGATACTGAGACTGAGTAGCTAATTTCCTTATAAAACTTCACAAATTGTACCCGAGTCTAAAGGGACTCAAAGTGTCCAAATACTGACTATTTGTTAATTATTGTTTACCAGGCTATATCATTTTTTAATTATTATTATTTAGATATCAGTTGTTCTTATATATATCTTTAAAGATATTATATATTCTTTGTTTAGAGTTTATAAAAATGCATTAATTGACATTGACCAATTATTCTTAGCACTATCTAACAAATGGAAACCGTCTTTTCCTGCTGTTTAAATTGTCTTTGCACTTGAATGTATCCTTTTAATGACACTGGGCGTCTCCTGGCTTGAACAAACTGGAAGAGTGGTTGTGAATATATATTGAGATCGTTTGTCTTCTCGCTTATCTCCTTGTAGGTGCCCCAATCTGCTATAGCTCTCGGAGTTACACATTGTGACGTGGCACCCAACCACATCCTGTACGCTGCCAATGCCAGTTTAGTGGCTTTGTGCTGTTTGAATGAAAAAGTAGCAGGGAGAGGTGGACCCGTGCTGCTGTCTCAAACGCCCATCTGTCAGTGTGTGGGCTTAGGTGAGTACACAGTGCATACGGTTTCTCTCAGAGGGGATCAAGGATGAATAAGACGACAATTTATACATTAAAAATTTGCAACTTGCTTCAAGTGGTGCATCGAGAGAGTCTTGGTTGGCAAGTGGAATCCGCAATTAGGTTTATTGTTTTTTTGTTACAAAGATCAGACTTAAGTCATTTTACCACCACGTCTTGCTAAAGCAGCATAGTCATTTTCCTATTCAGAGTATTAATAAGGTCAGTTTTTAAAGGTTATTCAATAATTTATTCAAACACTGGTCTGTTTTTGTTGCTCACCTTCCTCTTTCCCCACCCCCTATGCATTTCACAAACCACAGGTCTGTGGTTTGTCGTATGCAGTAACACAAACAGTCCTTATGTAGCAAATAGCTCTTTGAAAAAGTGTCTGAATATTGGTGTCATGTGTGCCCCACTATCTTGAAGGTGTCCTCAGAGGGGTGGACATGGCTCGAGGGCTCTACTTCCTAGTCACCCCAGTGCCTCCTGCCACTCTGAGGCAGGTCAACTGCCTGCTACTAGGGGAGATCACACTGCCTAAAATCCTCCTCACTATCCAGGTAAACGTTTGCACCGTTCTCACTCAGGGGATGCAATCACAGAACAATGATGTACACTAGTGTATAACATCTGGGGCAGTTCTCTCAGATTCGGGCGGAAACGATAAACAAGTTTGGGCCTACATTGCATTTTTTAAATTCCTCACTTGAAAGAAAGAAATAAAAGCATATGATTTTACTTGGGTTTTAATTTTACTTTCAGATGTCAGTTGGTGAGTGTCGCGTTAAAGTGAGAACTCAGTTTAACAAACTTCTGGCTAAGTGTGATTTCCTTTGTCAGGGGACTGTATTCTTTTCTACCCCTTTCTTTGCTCATTCAGTATTTCTCACCATCTAGCTATTTCTCGGCCGAACAGGCAGCCGAGCATGAGCCTCACTCATGTTTCCTCCGAGACAGATGAAGCCAAAAAGCTGCAGCATTTAAATAACGAAGGATGAGAATAATCGCACTCATCCAGAGATCACAGGCAGTTTTGTTGCCTCAGATTCCATATATGTATATGGTGATAAGATTGCATAATTTGTTCAATAGGTAAATATGGAATTAGAATTCTTGCGAATCTGATTTGTGAATCTAATTTAATTTATTATCGGAATAAATGTATTCTTTCTGTGCAAGTTTGCTCATGTTGAGGTAATGTCAGGTGATCTGACTAGTTTGTAAGAAAAATTAGCTTCCACACCTGAGAATCTCCATTAAAGGATGGGACAGAAGTAGGAACACTGATCGAATCATTGATGAGACTTAATATCAGATATTGTTCATTTAAAGGCAGCCACTCTGGAACCTTGACTTGCCTCTTTTCAGCAACTTATGAGAACCCACGTCCTATTGTAAACTTAAAATGTTAGAAATAGGAAATCAATCCAGATAATAAAAAGCATCTGATTTCTTTCAGCATCTAAATCATAAGTGTAACTAATAATATTGAATTATTATTTAACTATTATTGTAAATTGATATTGAGTTTACAGTTCCATGCTTTTGGCCACTAATGCAGGGTTAGTTATTGCTTATAGCTATTACTGTAACACAGGGCATCATGTAGTGAAGAGAGTCTGTGAGGTAAAATGAGGTGCTTTATCTGAACAGGAATGTACTCGCTGAGCTCACTCCAAAATTAGCACACAAAGAGGAAGAGACTGTTTTGTCAGAGAGTATTTTGAGAGGAAAGTATCGTGCTATTCATTGGCTTCCATTAGGACCCGAGTGTTCATCACGTTCATGTGCTTTTAAGATGAATTACACAAATGTTATTCAGCATCCTTTATGAGGAAAAAACATTTATATAGTTAGTATAGTTATATAGTATAGTTAGCATAGTAGCAGAGTATAGATTTTAAACATTCACATCTTTGTCTTTGTTCCCTCATATCCCCTGGCTAAAATCTTTCATGGTTTTTCATGGCAAAGTATCACACTGTGGAATATCAAGTGTCTCATTCTTTCTTTCTTTTTTTTTTTTTTTTTTCATTTTAGCATGGGGTTGAAACGGAGCTCCCTTATGTTACCACAGATTACAGCTTCGAGATCACCGGCGCAGGAAAAGTCCATGTTTTCAAAGGCCTCAGTAGACCCAGTCTTGTCAAAGCTAAAACGAATAACTAAGCTCTCCTTTATGGACTTCATTTTCAGTGGATGACGTTTGTATCACTGTAATTGTTTTATATACCAAATAAAGAGGCTACAGCTGCCACCGAATGTACAGAACGACAAACGTTTTGCTTCTTGGATCAGTATACCATCTAAAGACGTGAAGTGCATGAAGTGAGCAGTAGTTTTTAGTGTCCGGAGCCAGCACCTTGCCATATGGAACAGCGTTACGATAAAACATTGTTGCTTGACGTATTTGTGTTCACTCTTGACTTCCTTTTTTTATTTTTACATATTTCGTAATATCATTAGTAACAAGTTTGCTTGCATACTGTTCTTTTGTCAGTTATTTCAGGTAACATTCCCAGACTGTACAGATTGTAAGATATTAAAATGGGTTTAAATTTTTTTTGTCAAGGAAATCTGACTTTTTCCACTGACTTTTGAAAGAAACTAGAAAATGAAGGGTGTTTTAAACCACTAGAGAGAAGATAACTCATAAAACTATCTTAAATGTCATCTCCACACGTGGGCGTTGCAAATGCCATTTGTGGATATCTTGCAGTAAATACAAATCAGTGAAAAGTCAAGGAAAAAATAAAAACGCAACAAAGACAGGTCTCTACAGATATGCTAGAAGGATCAACAATTCTTTAGTGCTTACACGTGAGGGTGACGGTCATTTTTGGGGGGAAAAGGTTATATGTGAATTTAAAAACACCTCAGAAAAGTTTTATGATCAGTTATTTTTTGCATGTTCATGGCATAAATGCAATGCATAAATCATTTTTTAAGAGTTAGTATTAAGTAATTTTTTATCCCTTAATTTTGTTTCCTTACTTTGCTTAGTTTGCTTAGTTCCTTACTATGCTTAGTTACGTATATAACATCTTACTGTATTGTCATTGTCTTATGTTATTTCTTAATTATACTTAGTAACTATTTTTCTATTGCACTTACAGTGGTGTTCAAAATAATAGCAGTGTGTTGAAAAAACTGAGTAAAGCTCCATTTCCATGTAATACTTTAACTTTTCATTTAAATCACGTAAATGTATTGGACACCCTGCACCTTCTATTCTGAATCACAACATGAAGAAAAATGTGCTAAATGTATTATTAGTTTAATGTAAGTGAAGAAAAACAAATATTAGTCTGTTCAAAAAAATAGCAATGTGGAGTTCAATAAGAGAGGTAAATAATTTTGTGAAAAACAGGTGTCAAACAAGTTCCCCTTATTTAAGGATAAATGCAGAAAAGGTTGTCCTGTGCATTTCTCTCTGAATATCAGAGTAAAATGGGTTGTCCAGACATTGTTCAGAAGAACAGCGTACTTTGATTCAAAAGTTGATTAGAGATAGGAAAACATACAAAGAAGTGCAGAAAATGATGGGGTGCTCTGCTAAAATGATACCAAATAATTTTTAAGCTTTAAAATGAAGACCAAAACCAGAAAGATGTGGAAGAAAACGGAAAACTACCATGCGAATGGATCGAAGAATAACAAAATTGACTCAAAGAACACCAAAAGTTACCTGTTAGTACATATTAGGAAATTCCCTTGAAATGGGTGTTTCAACAAGACAACGACCCCAAACATACCAGTAAGCGAGCAGCATCTTGGTTCCAGACCAACATGATTAACGTTATAGAGTAACCAGCCCAATCCCCAGACCTTAATCCAATAGAAAACTTGTGGACTGACAATAAAAATGCTGTTTCGGAGGTAAAACCAAGAAATGCAGAGGAATTGTAGCATGTAGTACAGTACAATTGTCACAGATGTGAAGCAGTTCTCAGAAACCATGGTTATACAACTAAATATTAGTTCAAAGATGCACAAGAAAGATTAAACTTCAAGCATTTTTGTTTAAATGGTAAATTCATCACTTTATAAAGATGAGTAATGACTGCTATTTTTTTAACAGGCTAATAGTATTAGTTTTTCTTCACTTACATTAAACTAATAATACATTTAGCACATTTTTCTTCATGTTGTGATTCAGAATAGAATGTGCAGGGGGTCCAATGCATTTGTGATTTAAATTAAAAGTTATTATATGGATATGGTGCTTTACTCACTTTCAACACACTGCTATTATTTTGAACACCATTGTGCTTAAAGTACATCTTGAAATCATTTTCTTCTTAGATTTAATTAAAAAAGTGAAACCCATATACGGTAGATTTCTCACACCAAGTGAACTATATCATGATGTTTGTGTTTTCATTTTGATGATTCCGGCTTACAGCTCATGAAAAAAAAATCAAGTATCTAAAAACTATTGAAACTGAGAAACAAATGAAGTTGGGTGATTTAAACTGTCTGCATCTGAAGACAAAAAAAAAGCGTGATGGAGTCTTGACCTCCATTTGAAAAAAATCTCCAGATTCTCATCTCCAGAATATCCACTAAGCTCAAGGTCACACGTTCTACAACTAAATTAAAAAAGAATATGTACTCATCTCTGCAACAATTGTGATCTGTCTTATCTGGACTGGATCATAGGATCTTGAGATCTTACCAATTCAATGTATAATATTGCAAGAATCCAGATATACACCTAATCATTGAACTACAACAAGCATCTGGACACACCCTTCAAGATGAGCACTGCTACCTTATATTTGAACTTTGACCAGATCTGGGAGGTCTAGTTCTTCTATGCAATACATAGGGACTGAAATAACCATGTGGTCATTTTAAGACCATTGAAGTATGGTTGATGGCTGATGGTTGACTTTTGAACTTTTTCTCGGTCAGCGAGTGAGGATGTTTTAGTTCCATATCCTGCTATTTACTCTCAGGCTTGTAGTGATGAATCCATGTCTCGTCACAAGTAATGACTCTCTTTAGGAAGGTTTTCACCTTCCTTAGAGAATCAGTCCAAATTGTGTTCATATTGCGCACAAAGTCTTTGATAAATAATACCACCAGATACACCCTTAGACCAAAAAAACTATTAATCTTCTTCGTCTTTCATGCAAATCACAAATAGGGCAACCATTTGTACTCGCACCACATTTACAAATGAACTGATGTAACACGTTCAAACTGTACAGCAGTGACCCTGAAGACCGCAGCCTTGAATGGAAAACGCTGACAAGGCCAACAGACGTTTTTTAATATAACCGGAGCATATTTTTTATATTTGCTCCCAATTTCATTTGTGCACAGGAAATATAACTTGTTGCCAGGTTCTGGTTAATGAGTACACACAAGATGCAATTTGTTCATGCATCTTGTTTTTAGTAAGCTGAGCCAATGAACAAGATGATGATATAAGTATGATGTGACCTCTGTGTAAGGTCTGTAAGGTCAGATGTGAAGACTTCCATTGCATATTTAGCCCACTTAGCAGGCCAGGGCCTCGATGCTCACATGTCAATCAATAGTTTACAATCTCGACTCGGTCCAGCCAGTAAACTGAGAGCACGAGACAGCGCGCGACACCCGAGATGGTACTTAATCTCTTCTCTATTCATTATTCATCTCTACCGAAGTAATGCTTGTAATCCTCTTGCGCCCCACTCTAGAACATTAATTAAGTCGTAAGTGAGTTTGTGGAACTTTTTTTTTTTTTTTCTTTTTTGGCCTGTGAAAGAGTTTCGCGTGCCTCCTCACGAATGCGCCGCCCTGCTGATTAATTAAGGAGTGCACGCGCGCGCCTCGTGCGCTTTTTTTTTTTTTTTTTTTAGGTCTGCGCGTGGGAGGCTTTAGGACCGCGCGGACGCCGCTTAAACGCTCGGCCGAGCGGCACCTGTTGCTTTCAAAGGGAGACCGGGAGGACGATGTCTTCTAGTGTGCGCTGTCTTCGTGCTCGGAGGAAACTTTACAACAAACCGATTTCGGATACATCCCTCCATACACACACTCACACACACGCGGGCGCGCGCGAGAGAGAGACAGACGAGAAATAACGAGGTTGTCGGTCACGCGCTCAGCAGGTAAGTCTAAGCTTTGAAGATTGGATGATTAGTCATGTGTCCTTCATGTCCTTTAGGAATAACAGCAGTTTCTTTCGAATTTAAACACTTTCCGAGTGGCACAGAAGATAATTCCTAGAGCGTACGTGGTATATGTGTTTAATGTCTGTATATTAGATATATTATAATCATAAACTCTTCAGCTGTACTTCCTTAAAGTCTCAACCTACTTACACTTCCAGTATCACTAAAAGATCTCGAGCTGACAAGTGAAGACCTTTATTTCTAAATGACTCGGGTTTCCTGTTCAGTCATACACACTTTATTCAGTCCATGAGGAAGTCCCTGGATTGACACATCTATATAAACACAAAAACAAAACTATAAATAAATTAAAAAAAATTTTTAAAGCCCACCAGTAATAACAACCTCGAGTGAGTGTTGGGTTACACGACCAGCATGAAATATTTAGCATTGCAAAACATTCTGGAGGTGTTTTCTGGTCAAACAGGTTGCATGGACATGAAGAAATGACACGTATAACTGAATGCTTTACATTGTCTTAGTTTACTTATAATGTAATAGAAATGCATGGTGAACCAGTTTTTTCAATCTGAGAGAGATTGTCTGTCTCAACGTATCAGTACAATTCCTGCTACACATTTACGCCCATGTTTGTTTAGTCATTAGTCTAAAAAAAAAAAAAACCCCACTGATAGTGTTAGAGTAGTAACTGTAGGACAGGTACAACCGGTAATTAACTTCCTGCTTCCTCAAATGTTCCTACAATGTTCCAGCTTCAATTCCAAGAACCATCTGCATGAACCTCATCAGACAAATGAAGCATCGTGGTTTAATCTGTTTACCCTGACAAACAGATCAAACCTTTTTTTAACCTTAGGGGGTGAGGAAGTGTGTTGATGGACTGGCGTTCATGATGACCCTGATCAGGATAAAGCTTTTATAGTAACCTTTGGATTATCTGTTTTTCTTTCTTTTCTTTTTTTTTCTTTTAATGGATTTGTTTTGTAGAAAATTTGCTTTCAAGCTTGATGAAACATAAGTCCACTTTTTAATCACTGTCTGTATTTAAATTAAGACTTTTGATTGTGTGGAATAACAGAACACCGTTATGAGAGTTAAAACTTTATTTGTCTACATGATCCCCTGCTACACTAATGCACTTATTCCAGCATTTCACTAATGCTCGGGTAACATCACGGTAGTACGTCTTCTCAGTACGCCGGAGCCATGATATGACTGCCTGATATGCTGGCCTCCCAGGAACTCCTTTAGTGGCCCAAACCATGTGGAAATGGCTTGAGGTTAGGACTGTACGGGGGATGTGGCAATAACTCCCAGACGAGTTCCTGTAGTTTGAGTGGTGTTGGTGAATGATTGTGTACAGTATGTCTCTTTCGCAAGTTGATGACCAGTTTTCTGTTTTTTTTTTGTTTGTTTTTTACACTGTCACCGTACTAGAAATCTTCAACAAATGTCAATAGTTTTTTATGCCTTCAATCACAAGAAATTTCATCACATGTCCTGGTTTGACTTGAACACCGCCCCCATAGTTTGTTTATTTATTTATTTATTTATTTATTTATTTTTTTATTTTTTTTTTTACATCTTAATAATTTAGGGTCCAATTTGTTGTTGTTTTTTTGGGACTAATATTTATTCATTCATTCATTAATCTTACTGTATGCAACTGTGTAATCCTGGTCTGGGTTGCCAGGAATCTGGATCTTATTCTAAGAAAACTTGATACAAGGTGAGAACACCAGTCCACAGGGGGATACCATTCACACACTTGTTCAAGCCATAGCCAAGCTACTTATCAGCATTTTTAGATGGTGTAAGGAAACAAAAGGTCCTGATGAAAACCCAGACTCGCAGAGAACTTAGGAACTTCAATAAAGGCAGCAGCATGAATGCAGAATTGGTTTAACGTCTGCATGCTGCAGTTTATCCAGAAATGATGTTATCCTAATATTGTTGCTTCCTCTAGGACATTTCTGTATAATAATAATAATAATAATAATATTGTGTTCTTTGGAGTGTATAAAGGATAGCTGTGGTCGTGTTTTGAAGGTTCTTGATAAAAGTTGGAACTGAAAAAAAAAATGAATTCAAGAGCTATTTGTGTCAGCTTATGGCTTTTTTTTCTAAAAATTCTAAAAATAGCTTTTTTCTAAAAAGCTAAATTAAACTGATTCATTAAAAAAATCGTCACAAAACATATCCATGGAATTATTTTATTTATTTTGCAATTTATCTATTAATAGTTAATTTTTTACAGTGAGATTTCCAGTATCTGAATAGGAAAAAAAAATAACAGTCATAAAAGTGCTGCCTTACTTATTTGCGTTAAATATTGTTTATTATTTTAAAATAAAGTTGGGTGTTAGACAATGTTAAATTGTCCACAGAGCAAACGTGTTTTGGGAGATTTGTAACCTGGGACACATTGCGTTCTTGTCCGATGTTTAAGTGATACAATGTGTTTCTTGGAACAATGGTACAATGGACAGCTGAAAAGAGAGCCTGGTACTACTTGATTGTGTGTTTTGTGTGTCTTTGTGCTCTCACACGTGTGTGCATGCAAAATGTGTGGTTTGTCCCAGTGTCTGGTGCATTTAACTTCAGCCACCTCATTTAATAAGAAGATGGGCTGAACCGGCTCCTGCTGTATTAAACTAATTTTAATAGCAGTTATAGTCAAACCTAATATTCCGTGGAAGCCTACACGTCTCCATGTTATTCCATGCGCCTCCTGTTTTCCAGCCTTTAGGATGCGCCTGAAACGCCGCGTCTCTGTACTGAAGCTGGCCATTCTGGGTGGTGTGCTCTTCATGCTGATCCTCGTGGTGCTCCAGAGGGATGTGGGTGGTGGCAGTCCGGATCCCTGGTTCCCGGATTTATCCAACCGTAAGGAACAAGTGCTGGAATTTGTCCGTGGCGCCGTCAACAACCTGCCCTTTCAGATTCCAGGCCAACCAGGGACTCCACCGGTGCGTGTAGAAGTGAAAGAGGATAAAAACTGCCCATCAGGCTTCTACACCAAGGAAGACCTCCGACCGTGGATCGAGAGAACGCCGGAGGATCCACAAAGCCAGGGTTTTGGAGGGGAAGGCTTCCGGGAGGGCAACCTCACTCCGGATGAAGTCAAGGAGAAGGAGGAGGGCATGACCAAGCAGTGCTTTAATCAGTTCGCTAGCGATCGGATATCTCTGCACCGCAGCCTTGGAGATGACACCCGGCCTTCAGAGTAAGAACATTTGTTTGTGTTTAACAATTGCACAGAATATCACAAAACAGTCTTGGGGACTTTTTTTTTTTTTTTTTTTTTTTTTTTTTTATACCGGTGCTCGAGTGCAAGTGTCCACGTTTCATGTGAGTTATATTGACACACTTTCTCTTAGCTGAGCAGTATTGTATTGACTCTGGGGCTTAAACTGAGGGCTTATCATTGTTAGCCAAACACTCATTGTTGATCGTGTTATGCACCTTAGTATTTCCACTAAGGACCTGCTAATCAGGCTTTTGAACTACTCTCGATGGTTTCTCTGGAAGCTGTGTATTTTGTCTTGGTAATTTTAGTCCAGTTACAAGAAATGAGGGGTATAAAAACTATAACCTGTTCACCTGCTGTGATTGAAGTGGTAAAAGAAACTTGTTTTAAGGTACAGTAAATGTAACTATAAATGGATAAAGAGCACCGTTTTGGCGTTACGAATGCCCTGTTTATTTCCATCCCTCAGGTGTGTGGTTCGGAAATTCCGCCGGTGTCCCCCTCTTCCCACCACCAGCGTGATCATCGTGTTCCACAACGAGGCCTGGTCGACACTTCTGCGCACCGTCTACAGCGTGCTGCACACCTCCCCAGCCATCATGCTGAAGGAGATCATACTGGTAGATGACGCGAGCACAGCAGGTGGGTGCGGTGTTTGTCCAGAGAGTCGATAACACTTTACCACAAGATTAAGCCTTCGCTCAGTTTTATTGCTGCAGCTCTGTCCAAAGTGCAAACAAGTCATCACTATGGGGCCAAAAAACTATTTGTACAATGCGAATATTCTCAAGCATAAACGGCGGACAAACCACGCTTTAAAAAAAAAAAGGGAACATCAGCCATTAATGCGTCTTGAGATACAAGTAGTGTGGCATAATTTTCAAAGAAAGGAAGTTTTGTAAAAAGAGGAACTCCGGATGAAAAAAAAAAAAAAAGAGTTGACTTGCATGTAGTCATCTGATTCATGCAGAGTTTGCAGTTAACCTCTTGTGAAGTGTTTGAGTTAATACTTAAACTATAAAAGGCACGTTTGTGTATATTGTATAGCCTTTACAAAAACTATCAGAACCATCGTTTTCTTTCCTATACCTATACTTTTCATGCTTTATGTAAATTTAAGAATGTATGTCTTTCTCCAGTACTTTAAGTGGTAAAAACTTGCACTTAAAGGGGCTTAGAGGTCTTCTTTTTAGACGAGGAGCACTATTGCTGAATATTAATTAGGGGACTTTACCACCTCTGCATAAAAGTTTCCACACAAGGCGAAAACAAACGGTCCATGTATACTCACTCTCTCTGTCTCATTCATTCTTTATACCGCGTATCTTGTACAGGGTCACAGAGAGCCTGGAGCCTATTCAAGGGGACTTGGGGGCATAAATCACGGTACACCCGAGAGGAAACCCACCAAGTGCAGGGAGAACATGCATGCAAACTCCACGCACACAGACCCTGACTGTCCTTGTTGGACATCCGCTAATAGCTTTAGTTAACTCTTTGCTCGTTTAATAAAACCCTAACCTGTTCCACCACATATCGAAGGTGCCGCTGAATCGAGATCTGGTGGAGGCCGTTTTAGTAGAGTGAACATATCGTCATGGTTAAGAAACCATTTTGATATGATTTTAGTTTTGTGAAATGGTAGACATGTTTGAGTTTCTGTTGCTTTTTTTTTTTTGACGGCTTGAACCAATCTGTCCATTCTCCTCTGATCTTTGGCATCACGTTCAAAATCATCTTTATTTCCAATTCTGATGCTCTGTTTGACCTTCAGCTGATCGCCTTGACCACGGCTCGGTGCCTTGTGATGTGCTGATTACTTATTTGCATTTACATGTAGTTGAACATTTGAACCTAGTGACGTAGATGTGAGTGTATATATACCAGTTTGTCGCCTTTAGTCCGTACTATACCTTTAACTACTGTAATTGGCCTCACCATGCATATCACTTTTTAACATTTAAACACTTCTACCTACTCATTCAGCAAACAAGGCACAGTCCTGGGCAAACACATGTCTAGTGAGTCTCCTGCACTTGACAGCACGTTGCTTTACTTTCTCCTGGTTGCCATTTCCTGTAAAGCTGTCTGTAAAATAAATTTTAAATGCATTTTCTGTGCTGACGTCAGTCAGATTGTCTTGACTGTTTTATTCTGTATTATCACTCTTGTTTTTTTTGTTTTTTTGGTGTGTGTGCGCTCATTATTGTTTTATTGGTGGTATGCATGTTTGCCATATTTTTTATTATTTAATTTTTTTTTACATTCCCATCTGCCTGGACTGTGCTGCAGGTCACCTGCAGTCTCACCTGGACGAGTATGTGAAGGTACTGAAGGTAGTGAAAGTTGTGCGTCAGGTGGAGAGGAAGGGACTCATCACGGCCCGATTGCTGGGAGCCAGTCACGCTCAGGGCGATGTCCTGACCTTCCTCGATTCTCACTGTAAGATTCCTTTCTCGATTTTATATAACTGTAATTGACTGCTGATTCAATCTATATTGCAATTCTCTTAGTATCGCAATTTTATAAGTCTCCAAATTTGATTTTTTTTTTTCTTCTTCTTTCTGGTTGTTATAATTCTAATAACATTATATTTTGCTCCGACTAAACTGGGCAGTGTGCTGTGTGAATCGTTTAGAGCGTACCACATGTAGGATTCTAGAGGAATGGCCACATTTTACCACTTAATGTGTTGCGTTAAAGCTGATTGATTTATCTGTTTGGAGTTAGTGTGCCGATACATGAATTGCCCCACGGAAGAATTGCAATATGTAATGGAATTTATGTCCCCCGCCCATCTCTCGTAATTAAACTTGTAATTTTAATATGCAGCCCTGATTGCACACATGACTCATTTAATTACGCCAGATTACGCCTACTTTTGCTCATGTATCATTTTCAGTCAAAGAGAAAAACGCAATATTAATTGTACACGCCTTAAAACAATTAAAGGTGCAAGGAAATGGTGGGGGGGGGGGACTTCTGTTAGAGTGTGTTGTTTTCAGGTGTGTTAGATTTTGAATCAGGTTAAAACGATAGGGATGTTTGCAGTTATTTCTATTCTTATCTCTTCCATAATGAATCATAGCGGTTGCGCTAAAAAAAAACCTATGAGTTTGTGAAAACATGTAGAACTCGTGGGCACATCCATGCTTGTGTACTTTGTTCTTGACACTACGTTGACAAGTGTTTTTTTGTTTTGTTTTAAGGTGAGTGCTTCCATGGCTGGCTTGAGCCACTCCTTGCTCGAATCGTCGAAGAGCCCACAGCCGTTGTGAGCCCGGAAATTAGCACCATCGACTTAAACACGTTTAAATTTATGAAGCCTGTTTCCAGTGCACACGCTCACAACCGCGGGAACTTCGACTGGAGCCTGACATTCGGCTGGGAGCCCATCCCTCACTATGAACAGGCCAAACGCAAAGATGAGACCTACCCTGTCAAGTGAGTGTGTGTGTGTGTCTCTCTCTCTCTCTCTCACTTATTCTTTCTCTTCGTTCTTTTGCTATGACTCTCACTAAATCTACCTACTCATGCTTTCTTTTGTCCCACTGTCTCTTTATCTTTTTTTATCTTTATCTCTTTTTGCCTCCCGATGTCTTGCTTAGTATCTATTTCTCACGCTATCTTTGTGTCGTTCTGTCTCTCTTTCTTGTTTTTTTTTTTTCTCTATTATGTGGATCTCTCACCTTTCCTGTCTGTTTTTATAGCTCCATGTGACTGAGATATGCTCAGCCAATAGAATAGAATAGGCTCAGCCTTCTATATAACCATAGAAGGACATTTGGACATAACGATTAAACCTTTTCCTTTTACATAAAACATGCAATCATAGATTGGGCTATAATGATGATAATGATATAATGTAAATGAAATTCCGGTCGGTAACTCGGTGCCTTAGCCCTCTGAGCCACCACTGCCCTAATTCACAATATGAGTCCCTGAATATACTGTACCCGTGCCATCAGGGAAGGTAAACTCCATAGTCTATGTGATAACCTGGTCATTCAGTACATTCAGGTCTACAGCTGATTTTTATTGCTGTATAACGTTGCTGAGCCTGGACCTGACCAACTGAATGAACCCAAGATCATAACACTGCCACCAGAGGATAGGACACGCACACGTTTTTACTGTCAAGAGAAAATCCACCGCAATGTTCATCATGCAGAACCCAGTTTGTCCATCAAACATATTTTATTCGACATATTTTACTCCTTTAAGGAACTTGTTTTACTCTGACACTTTAAAAAAAAGTTTTTGAACAAGTAATCCGAATATGGTTTTAAAATTCTTTAAATTTAAAGATTATTTAAATTATTCTTTAAATAAACTTTAAACATCTTATCTAGTTTTTGGATAACAAAAGTGCTTCTCTCCATGAATAGAGCCATAGAAGCTGGCATGGTGTTAAAAAGGAAAGAACGAAAGAAAGAAAAGTAAATGATCGGTGCATCGCTCCATGCGCTTCCCTTCTTAACATGATGCTCTAGTATAGTGTTATTCTCAACTCATGAGATCACATGACCTTTTTCCATCGCTCCAGAGTCCAATCGTTTTGCCCCCCGGCAAATTGAAGCATCCTTTTATGTCTCACTAACGCATGGTTTATTCTCAATCATATGAGTTCTCATCACATTTGGTGCGTATTGTGAAGGTTTACATAGAGCCATTAACAATAGTTATAATCACAAAAACAGCTTTACAAATCAAAATAAAATGTAATTGAAATAATATGAACTATGTGTAACTTATAATTATTAGTTTGTCCTTGATGAGCAAGGAAAAACTCCCTGAGATGACGGTGGGAAGAAATCTTGAGAGGAGCTACAGTAGACTCAACAGGAAACACGTCCTCATTTGGGGGAAATCCGATCGATATAGTAGGGATTGATTTGCAGTCATGCGGTGTGCTATGAAAGTTCAGCACTGTATAATAGTAAAGTTGTTTAAGTTGTGATATGAAGTCGACTTTCGTTGTTGTTAACCCAGTTCCAGTCATTTAAAATCTCCTTCGTTTTCTTTGCTTGCAGCCCAATAATTTGACCCTTTTGAAATGGTGACCTTTCTTTTTGGCCATCTTTGGCGTAGAAGATGGATGGTTTAACGTTCCCCCTGCCCCCTCCACCTTCATTAGTAGAGTTTGGGTTTTAACCCCATTTACGTTTCTCTCTCTTTCCCTCAGGACACCAGCTTTTGCCGGTGGTTTGTTCTCCATTTCCAAAGCCTACTTTGAGGAAATTGGGACCTACGATGACCAAATGGAAATCTGGGGTGGCGAGAACGTGGAGATGTCCTTCAGGGTTTGTTTAAATCTCTCAGAGAAATTTTACCTTATGTTTCCCCTACTTTTTTTTTTTTAATGATACTAATTAGAAATAAATGTACAGGTATGGCAGTGTGGAGGCCAGCTGGAGATCATCCCATGCTCCGTGGTCGGTCATGTCTTCCGCACAAAGAGTCCGCACACTTTCCCCAAAGGAACTGAAGTCATTGTGCGCAACCAGGTCCGCTTGGCCGAGGTGTGGATGGATGAATATAAGCAAATCTTTTACCGCCGCAACCCGAACGCAGCCAAGATGGCCAGAGAGGTAAATCACCGTCTGTAGGATGAAGTTCCAATAATTTACATTTACCATGAATTAGAAAATGAAATTTGCATGGAAGAACTGGTAGTTTAAAGATGATTAATTGTCGAATGATCTCAATGTTTCCCATTAAACTTCTAGAATGATTACCATTCACTTGCAGTTTTTACAATGAAACAGCAAACGTTCTTGTGTAGGAATAAACATGCACAGTTAGCTATATAAAAAGCTAAATACAGTAGTTGTAGTCACACCAAAGACAAATAACTCCGCCTAAAAATGAATTCATTGGAAGCACATGAAAGACCAGATTTGCTAGTGGTTCTGTTTGCCTTGTTCTGCCTTTGTTTGGCTAAACACTTTGACTTGTGAATTCAAAAGCCTCAGATTTCTGAGTCGGTAGAAAAGAAGACAGAACTGTAATCTCTTTATTTAGTTAAAAAAAGAATGTGGATAAGCTGCTTGGTATTAACACAGAACTTTTTGTTTGCTTACTCTTGCTTTGTGGTCATCTGGGATGAGAATACCATTTTGTTTACTGACGCACGCAGGGTTTTTTGTGGTGAGATGCAATATTTCTTTATGCTAATATTTACTTTGTTAGCAGTGTGGGTAACCGTGAGAGAAGATGGGTGCTTTATGTATTCCTGAATTCCTTTTACATAATCTGGAATACATAAACTGGGCATTGGGCTCTATACTGTACATAAGCAGTCTCGTTGGACCCACTTCCTTTCTTGATCCATACATCTTTCTTTTTATTCCAAGCTTGCAAGGGTACTCATGCAATTTGGAGTCGTGGGTAGTCAGTTTTAGGGTTCAGGGCGGGGCTGGAGCCGCTAGCCTTAGGGTTCAGGGCGGGCCCACATGATGTTTGCAACTTTCGTTTATTATAACCTCTCCGTATTCGTGGCCTTTGGATGGAACAAAGTCATCAGCACTGGTTTACACAACCCACACATCCCAAATAGATGTTAAAGTGGAGACCAAGTTTCAAACACTAAAAAGACTGAAAATTCTCTCATTTCTGTTCCTCGTTATATACGGTTATATTTTGGGTCCTGCAGATGAACTACGGTGATCTCACAGATAGACTAAAACTCCGGGAACGTTTACGCTGCAAGAACTTTACCTGGTTTTTAAACCACATCTACCCAGAAGCCTTTGTTCCTGATCTTAATCCTGTTAAATTTGGAGCAGTAAGTCTTCATTTCAATCTACCAAAAAACTCGTACAGATTTTGTGTGTTTTGTGTGTTGACTCTGTGCTCTTGGTCTCGCTATGTAGATCAAAAACTTGGGGTCTCAGAAATGTCTGGATGTTGGGGAGCAAAATAACGGGGGAAAGCCAATGATCATGTACGTGTGCCATAACATGGGAGGAAACCAGGTATGACCAACATCTTTTATTGTTTTTGTGAATGGAGAAAAATGGGGTTATACTGTAAGTTTATTCTCTCAATGACTTGGGAATGTTTTTTTTTTTGTTTTTTTTTTTCCCTTTCATTCATTCAGTACTTCGAGTACACATCGTACAAGGAGCTGAGACATAACTTGGGCAAACAGCTGTGCCTGCATGCCACCATCTACCCACAGCAAGTAAAGATAGAGCTGTGCCAACTGAAGGGTCGCGGTACCACCATCGACCCTCAGCAAGAGTGGATCTTAACTGAGGTAATGTTTTTTTACTAAAAAATCTAAAGTAATAAAGAACATTATTTGTTAAAGGGGAAAGTTAGTATTTTTAAAGCCTTTTAACTTTTCGATTAATCAAACATTTGTTGCCTGTTTAACATTAATTCATTCATGTTAAACTACTTCTTTCTGTTGCTGTTTGTAGGACCAGTTATTTAAAAATCCTTCTTCAGATAAGTGCCTACACCTAAAGAACAACAAAGTAGTCATGAGTCCCTGTGACTCAAGAGACCTGCATCAACGATGGGTGCTCAGCTGATCTCCATCTCTATTTGAACGAGGTTGAGAAGCCAGCCAGATGGACAGCCATAACTTTATTTGAAGTACAACCAGAGCTCACTCCTGGCCCGTCTATGTGAACTGATGGTGTATTAATCATTTATATTCATAAAAATGGACCAACAACAAAAAAAAAAACTTTGAACATTATGAGACTCAGGAACCCACTTTGAGGAACTGTCCCTCAAACTGAAGGCCCGTTGGACCGAAGAACCTGACAGCAGTATTGTTTACATACAGTAACATGTACCAAACATGTGCTTTCAAAGTTTGAGTTTCAGCCTTCACACTGCTGTTTTTTATTTATGTTTTAAGAAGTGTGTAATAAGTTTTTATTTGAAGTCTTTATTTTGCATCATGTGAAGACGTTGTTGTCCGTAAAATCATTCCGTTTGTCCTGCTGCAAGCCAAACTTCAGGGGGTGTTTTTATTATATTTTTTAAGTCAAGTCAGAAATCATCCAACTTTTACTTAGTCTTACTGAACATTCTAATACGAGTGCAACTTAACGTGTATCATGAAGTCGACAGTCATGAGCGTGATGCAGCTCTAGGGAGCAACACTTTTTGTGCTTGGTGATAAACATTTCTTTTCATTCCTCTCAATGATTTCGTCGTCACATCAGTTGGGGGATTTTTATCGAAATGCATATTTGGTTGTAATAAATGCCAAGCATTTGTCACAAAGCATGTTGTACTACTACTTCTTCATACCTGCATGAATAGCAGAGGGAGTGTCTGAGGTCAGAAGTCACATCAGGGTTACTTTGGATGTTTTATATGTACAAGTTATGCTTTAATTCAGGGTCAGTGATTTTAATACCAAATTATTTATTTATATATGCTATTAAAATATTGGTATAATATTTGGGGGGTGGGGGATATTCGACATTAGGCAGATGGTCTTACTGTTATGGCCAAACAGGGAGACTCCAAAAATGTATACATTATACATCATGAAAAATATATTCCTCTCTTCTGACAGATCTACGATCGCTGGTGGGATTAGTGACATCTTTGGTAGGAACATTATGCTACACATTGTTGCCATAATTCAATTAGAGTTATAAAAGAGTAGCAGAGACCTACTGTACTGTACACACAAATATTGAAGTGTGTATACATTTTTCTTTGGCTGTGTGTGTATATATACACACTAGTCGTGTTTATTTAGTTCAATTTTTTAAGTTTGTTTTCATGAATTGAAAAGGATGTTTACAAACAGTCTTGCTACTAATAAACACTGATTTAATTATTTTATTAAATATAATGCTGTATTTTTTTGTGTTGGTTTTGCCTGCATGGTTTTTGAAATGACGTAACCCACGTTGCTCGCTACGGTGAATCCTATTGGTTGGCTCGTCACCACGCGACAAATCCTATTGGCCGGAAGCTCGTATTGACTTCACGCGGAATGTTCCGCGTGCGCCGCGCGTGCGGATACATACAGTTGTGCTTGGGATTATTAACGCAGTCTAATTTAGCATCGTCAGCGCGCGCGCTCAGTCCACAGCTCTAATCCCACACACCGACTAGACTAACCCTGGTAACTCGGTGATCATCCCGAGGCTGGTGTGTTGGATTAGGTTCAGAACTGAAATGTGCAGAATTCCATAGTCACAGGAATCCCTGAATACGTCGACAAAAATGCATGACCTGCTTTAGTAAACACGCCCCCAAATCTCAGGTACTCTTAGCTACCTTAATACACCTCCTAAAACATTAGATATAACTTTTAAGGACAGTTTGTGCTTCTCGATATATACAGTTCCTCACAAAAACTGCATTTATATACGGATGAGCCATAACGTCATGGCCACCTGCCTAATATTGAGTATTTCCCTTTTTTGCCACCATAAATGTTGCACTGTGTTTTCACACCTTTCTATCACAACCAGCATTACCCTTTTTAACCTTTACATAAACCATTAACCTTTTCATCAGTTTGATCTACACTCACTCATCTATTGGATCAGACTAAACAGGGCAACATTCACTAGCCTTTACTCCTAATGTGCATCAGTGAGCCTCGGCCACTGCAGCCTGGGAACATCTCACAAGAGCTGCAGATTCGGAGTTGCTCTGATCCTCTAGCCATCACAATCTGACTTTACAAAGTCACTCACATCCTTATTCTTACCCATTTTGTTGTGCACATCAACTTCAGGAAAAATTACCTTTTTTTTTTTAAAGTTTTATTTGCTGCCTAATGAAGGAAATGGATGGCCAAGGCGCACTAATGCACACATGTAGTCAGATCCAATAGAAGCGCTAGTGTTGATTAAATTGAGGAAACGGTTAATCCTGGTTCTAGTACTGTAGAAAGGTGTCAGTACAAACAGGCCATTACGGTTTTGGTGGCAAAAGGGGAAGACCTACTTAATATTAGGAGGGTGGTCATAATGTTATGGCTGATCAGTCTTTATCAGGGATGGGAATCATCACCACCCGATATGATACTAACACAATAACCAGGTTTCAATTTGATTTAAATTGCGATTCTATTATGAAGTATCACTATTTTTCTTTTAAATAAAAATTCCAATAGGATATTTAGAAAATATTTCCCTCATTTTGTTATCCCAGGAGACTCTGATTTCTGCACAGACAAAAATATTTGTTTGACTTGAACGCCTTTCATATTTACTAGACTGAACTTTGTAACTTCCTTATGTTTAGTAAAATGGTTGTGATACACAACTACATATTTACATTTCCATGGTTGTAAAGCAGGTTTTGTGAAGGACAGAAGTTCCTTTATGTGTGCTTTGTAGACTCTCGGCTTGTTGACTGTGTCACTTAGTTTGGTGATCAAAATCCTGTCACTCACATTTGATTAGTGCGAAATGTCTCACTTTCAGTTGTTGCAGCACTTACAAGCTAAAGGAAGTAGCTTTTTATTCTCACTCTCTCTCTCTAAAGGGGGATCTGGCTAAGAAGAAGACACTGGTTAATGTGTGTGCGTGTGCATGCATGCAACTCTATAGTTCACTATTTTTCTATTACACTACATCCTTTATGCCTCACCAATGAACCAGAAATTACATAATTTATGATTTAAAAAACGAGACAAAAATGCACTTTGTTACTGAGAAGCCTCAAAGCACAGGGAAATTAATGGAACAAAAAGTCCCAGTTTGACTTTAATGGTTTCGCCCTGTGTTCTGACTCCTTTCTATGGGAACCAGAATGAACTTTTTTTGCAGTTTCAGCTACAGTAAATCTTCTAATGAATCGGACTACACAGGCCAGCTTTCACGTATCATGTGCATCAGTGAGCCTTGGCCACCCATGACCCCTGTTCACCAATTTTTCCTTCACTGGAGCACTTTTGGTATGTCCTGACCTCTACAGACCAGGAACATCCCAGAAAAACCTGCGTTTTGGAGTTGCTCTGACCCACCATCAGAGTTTGTCCCCAATCAAAGTTGCTCAAATCTTAACACTTTTCCATTTTTCTGCATCCAACCCATCAACATCAGGTAAAAAATGTTCAGTGGCAGCCAAATATGTTCATGTGACCACTTCCGTGTGCCACTGTAATACGATATTTTAATTTCCCAGGACTTTCCAAAAGTTGTCCAATGAAGGAAAATAAGTGAATAAAAATATTGGAATGCATGCTGGGAGTTAAGACTGGCTTGTGCAGTCTGATTCAATAGAAAGCTACTGTAGCTCAAATTGTTGAAAAGGTTACCTGTAGAATGGTGTCGTTACACAGCGCATCGCTGTTTTGGTGGCATAAAGGGGGGACTACTCACTATTACAGTAGGTGGGTGGTGGGCCATAGTGTTATGGCTGATCAGTGCATGGTGTTCTTGTTTTGTATTTAGATCATCATTAGTAAGGTGTACATTTGCCTTATCTGTAATTAATATAAAACTTTAACAGTCGCACAGGTGCAGATGCGAAAGATTAACAATCTTGTTGTATAAATTTAAATAACAAATATAACAATATTTCAAACCTTTCTTTACTTCCACGGCTTAGGGCAGGGGTTGGCAACCCGCAGCTCCGGAGCCACATGTGGCTGTTTCATCCCTTTGCTACGGCTACCCCGGTTTTTATTCATATTGTCAGCTCACTACACATTGAGTATTTTATTTGAAAGTAACCTTCAACCCAACGTCATTTTTTTTATGTTCAAAATGTTTTTGTTGCATGCCGAAATAAGATTTAGTTTTCTCTGCAGCAGTTCATTGATTTCATAAATCCAAGCAGTGGTGTCAAAAGTATTTCCATTCATTACTTGAGTAGAAGTATAGATACTAGGGTTCAAAAATACTTCTTTAGAAGTTGAAGTATCAACCCAAGCTTTTTACTTAAGTAAAAGTTTAAAAGTACTGGTTTCAAAACTACTTAAAGTATAAAAGTAAAAGTACCGTGATGGGCAAAAAAAGCATTCAGGTCTCGCAATTTGTTCATACGACCGGGGGGTTGCGCGTTCTTATCATGCGACTTTGGGTTGTGCGTGTTCTTATCATGCGACGGGGGGGGTTCTGATCATAAAAATAGAGTAACGAGGCTATTTTTAAAATGTAAGGAGTAGAAAGTACAGATAATTGCTTAAAAATGTAAGGAGTAGAAGTAAAAAGTCGGCTGAAAAATAATTACTCCAGTAAAGTATAGATACCCAAAATTTCTACTTAAGTAAGGTAACAAAGTATTTGTACTTAGTTACTTGACACCTCTGAATCCAAGACACTATAGTTTTTTATACATAGTATAAGGGTAAAAAAAAAAAAAAACCTGATGTATGCAGTGTTATGTTTTAACATTTTAGATGATTTTGTGCCTCCCTGTGTTTTCAGGTGTCCAAATGTGTTTTAGGTTGCCGACCCCTGATTTAGGAGATAAATGTTTTGGGAAAGGTGGTTAGTAAGAAGTGCTCTGTACATTAGGGACTTGAGGATGGAGTGGTAGAACCAGAGAATTTTACTGATCTGTATTTTATCTTGAAAAGTGAGGCAGAACACCCTGAGCTCCAGTTTTGTTGAATTTGGATTTTAGGATATAGAGGGCACTGCTTGCCTGATTGTGCACCAAATTCCTGTCCTGTACCTGGTTATATTTAATTTATGTTTTGTGAAATCAATACAGAGTCAAATACAGATATACATCACATAAAAAAAAAGTGAAGAGTTGTATTAGTTTCTTGTTTGCTCTGGTTCACTGAGAGCACCCATTTACAGCAGTAGCACCGCTGGAACAGATAGGGTTAAGGGCAGAAGCAACTTGCCAGTCCTAGGGCCACCACTTGCAAGAGCCTTAACCATTTGAGCCACCACTGCCCCTGTATAAAGCAACATTCCCAAACCGTAAGCTGAACTCGGACAACTTGGGTGAAAACCAGGAATCCTAACCATTAGACCATTTGGCCGAGAGCTGCAGAGCTCAGAGGAATTATCAGCACACCTCTCTTCCCTCTTCAGTGAGGATCAGATCTACCGCATAGACTAATATCTGGGCAAGGAGATGGTGCAGAACCTCATGGTACTCAGGTGAAACAGACGAGTTTCTGAATGCAGTTCATATTTAATCATGTGAAGTATTCAGAATTATCCTCATAACTAAACTAAAAGGACATCATCGAAATTTTAAATGGCTCTTTAAGCACTTAAAAATACTTGTATAAAGGGGCATTCAAGTCACAACCGGTACTTGTGATGACATTTCTTGTGAAAACAATTTATATTTACAGAAGACTTCGAGCCACAGTACAGTGATGAAACTCTTAGCCTCAATAGAACATGTGAATTGTGTATATGCTTTAAAGATGTCCGTATGTCCGTGAATGACAATACTGTCCGAGGTGGCTCGAAGCCCACTGCAGTCGTTCCTCTGAACATTCAGCGGATGAAACACCTGATCCTTGTCGCCAACTTGCAGGAGAGACGCATCTGTCTTAGGGAATTGTACACACAGTCTTTCATGAACACCTTTCTTACAGTCCTGACCTCTTTCCATTAAAGGAGTTACTGGGAAGCCAGACATGCTGATCATGACTTCAGTGCACTAAGAAACTTGACTGTGATTCTCTGAACACCATGGAGACCTATGAGGGATTGTCAAGAGAAGGATGAGAAACACCAGACACAACAATACAGACGAGCTGAAGCCTGTTATCAAAGAAACACAATAGCCTTAGTGTAGCAAAGGATTTTATAGAGAAATAAGAGAAATAACACAGTTCCTTGTGTTATCCGTGGCTTTACATGTCTTTTGAATTGACTGTTATTGTGCATGTCAGCCATAGAAAAAGATGACGGTCTGCTCTAAACCAAGTGATGACCAAATAAAAATGCTATTCCACTCCGCTTTAGAAGATCTGACAAGTGTGTTGAAATAAAAATACGGTTCACCCAAGAACTAGAGAGGAGGGTACTCCAATGACTTTGGTATTATCTGGTAAGAAAGCATTGTATGGTTTAAAATGTTTTCAGGATTGAGAAAAGACCAAAAATGAACATTTTACTTAGTTTTACTTTATGTAGGAAGTAGGATTTCTTTCACTTCCTTTTCAATCTTCCTCCTCTCAGTGACGTCATGCAAAACACCATCTTCTCCAGATTCTCACTTTGGTTGCCATGGAGAAGCCTGCCTCTACCAACTCGGACGATGTGAGAGATGAGAAGGTATCGCAAGAACATCAAATCAAACACAAAAAACGGATTTCCAAAACCATTGCTGTACTAAATATTTCTAATAAGTGAGTGACTGAATGCAGGAACGTGACTAATGGCTGAAATTCTCTCAGGGTCTGTTTCTGCACCACAGCGGAAGATGCTGAAGTGTATAGCACCAGTGACTCTCCATGATGTTGTCCTGGGGCAGTATGAGGGAAACCCTGATGGGGAAGGAGAAGCTAAACTGGGTTACCTAGACGACCCGACTGCTCCCGAAGGCTCGAGTGGCCACTTTCGCCACTGCCGTGCTCTACGTCCTTAACGAGCGCTGGGAAGGTTCGAACTCAAGTTCTGTTTCTCATTGGACAGCAAGGAAAGAACCCACTGCCTTCCTTCATGAGATACCTTCCTGTTCTGTGGTGATAATCCCTATTTGTGTTGATCTGCCTTTTTCTTCTTTGTGACAGGTGTTCCTTTCACCCTGCGGTGCGGAAAAGCCTTGAACGAGCGCGAGGCCAACGTGAGGCTGCAGTTCACTGATGTGTCCGGCGACATCTTTAATTCACAGTGCCAGAGGAACGAGCTAGTGGTACGCGTGCAGCCTGACGAGGCCATTTATGCCAAAATGATGAGCAAAAAACCCAGCGTGTACTTTAACCCCGATGAGACGGAGCTGGACCTGACCTACCGTAGCAGATACAAGGCAAATAATACTGTTTCATGTCTCTTACACTGGCACTGTAATGATCACCAGATCACACAATCAAAAATGTTCCATATATGTTCTGAGTAAACCTGTACACACACCCCCTCCTTATACAGGACATGAAGCTTCCTGATGCCTACGAGCGACTGATCCTGGATGTGTTCAGTGGAAGTCAGATGCACTTTGTACACAGGCGAGTCCCACTCTATTCCAACGGTTTTATATCACGTCACACGGCTGGTGGATTTTATTTTGAATTACAACTAAACGTCTGTATGCTCAAGGAAGCCTGGTGAATCCTCACCACTCTCCTCCACCAGATCGAAGCAGAAAAGATACAACCAGTCCCTTGCACATACTGTATGAAAGGTAGGACACCTCTTCTGTCATGGCGAGACAGTTCTTAGCTGAATACCTGTAACGCCATCTTCTGTTTCTTCCCTAGCCGCGGACCTAAAGAGGCGGATGAGCTGATGAAGAGGGTGAGATTAAACTATGGAGGAACGTACAAGTGGGTCAACCCTCATCCTGTGCAACACTCCAAACTCGGAGCGATGATTGCTCAGACTTAAATTGTCAAATCCAAATAGAGGAGATGAGCTTGTTAACCAAATCTCATTACTTGAGATTTGCTTTCTTCAAATTAATCTTTTTCCCTCTGAGAATGTTTTGTACTTTTGACGTGTTCAAGTGGGCACAAGGTGTTTTCCCTAAAGCGGAGAATACACGCCTAGTTTCAGACATGTGGGTGTGTGGCTCAGCCTGCCACACACACACACACACACTGAGTCAGCACATGATGACGGTGCAATATATCAATCAGATTCAGTTCTGTGTAAACTGCTTTAAGCCTGACCCGTTCCGGTCCGGACACATTCCAATCAGTCCTCAAGTCTCAGGTTTGCGTTTTTGTGACGTGTGATTACTGACCCTGCTGGTTTTGACTCTCACTCTCAGGTACATGGCTTAGCCCGGGGGCATGTTGTCACTCAGCGTGGAGTATAAACCAGTGGAGTATAAAATGTGTTAACTGGATAAACACAGTGTTAACAAGCTGGAATGTGCTGCAGTCAACTGACTTGTATATCTGCTTATGTAAATAATAATAAATAATCTGCTTATAACTTCAGTATTACATTTATTCTTTTAAAAAAGGCACTTCATATCCAAATGTTTTTTTGTTAACTGTAAAACATTTCTTAATTAAAAAATAAAATAAAATAAATGTTGGACCATCAAATGTGTGTGAAAAATTATTTATTGCAATATTCTACTGTAATTTATTATTTAAATAAGAATTTTTATTTCATATAGTTTCTATGGTTAGGTTCATTAGTTGTGTAAAAAGCATTGTTTGCAATTTCTGTTTCCCTCACGGTATTTCCGGGACACTATGTCCTATTCGATGCCCCGGGCAAACAGGTGCACCAGCTGACCATGTACTCTGGAAATAAAAGAAAAAAAAGAAGAAGAAAAAGATGTAAACTTGGAATGTGATGCAAGAAATAAAAGCTCAGAATAATACAGAGATATTTATTTGACATTTCACATTCCTACAATAAAAGTAGCGATCCTAACTGATCCTAAAAGACAAATGTGTTCTAGGATTAAATGTTAAAATTTCATACACAATGGTAATTCGAAGTGTTTAACATAAAAGAAAAGAAAATAATCATAAAATTAAATAGAAAATAATAGCAATAAAACTTTTTGAAGAAAAATTTAAAATTTGATTTAAAATAAAAATAAAAACAGTGTGCAATGAAACTTTTAAACTAATTAAAATTTTATTTAAAATAAAGATAGAAAACAAATTAAAATTGTATTTAAAATAAAAACAGTTTAAAATATTAGGTAAACATATAATAATGCAGTCAGTTCGGACGTAGCTCAGTGCTCAGTCAATAAATGCACAGCTAAACAGATGAGTTTTAAGTCTAGATTTAAATGTAATGTTTTAGTACATCTGATCTCTTCCGGAAGCTGGTTCCAGCTACGGGCAGCATAATGTCGAAAAGCTGACTTCCCTTGTTTTTTTTATGAACCCTTGGTATTTCTAACTGACTCGATCCTAACGATCTGAGTGGTCTGTTAGGTTTATATTCAGTGAGCATATCTGTCATGTATTTAGGTCCTAGGCCAAAGGAGCTCATGAGTCGACACAGGGTCATGGATATGTTAACATCCAGGATATAAAATGGAACACATTAATACACTGCATTTAAAACAGTAACGCCAAATCCTAAGTGTCTTGTATGACAATGTAGTGTTAACTAATGAAAGCTGGACCAGCTGCCTCCTTCTCAACTAAATATTCATAGTTTTAGGAAATTTAAGCTCGAAAAGTCATAATACTTATTTCAATTTAGTTGAATGTAAATTACTATTATATATATATATATATATATATATATATATATATATATATATATATATATATTACTTTTGGATAAATAGCCCTTCTAACTGATCACCTTCTTCCAATGATGGAACATTTCTAACATTTCTATCCACATTAGAGCAGTCTCCCCACCCCTACCCACAGGGTACAGGCTCAATCTAAATTACGCAGTAATTAAAAAAAAAAAAAAAAAGCAGTGTACATGCAGTCACCAGATCTCTATCTAAAAGGCAGATATCTAGAGGAGATTTTTTTGGGCAAGATGTTGGGCAGCATTTCCTCCACCATCATCAAAACACCAACTGGAGGGAATATCCTGTATATTGTGCTCCAGTGTGATCTAAAAAAAAGTTCGGGCTGCTTGTGGTGGCCCGAAGCCTCACCTCTTTGTACACATTAAAACTAGAAAGTCTAGTATGGAACAATGATGATATTTTAATGTTTTAACAAATGATCATTTTAATTTAGTTTAATAATTTTTCTTATTTAGAAAATTACTTAATAGATATTTTTTGCTGCCCTTATCATGTATATTAATAAATAAAAAAAATGAAGACATACCTGCATAAGATTTCAGTATACGGTAGAATCTCTCCATCACAGTTCCACACAGACGCAGCAGACCGTTTACTGGAGCACAGCCCACACAGATCATTTCTTTTCTTCCTTCCTTCATCCTTTATCCCTTGTTCTTTCTGCTTTCCTGCAAGGCATTGCTGGGAGCCTAGCCTGCAAGGCTCGAGGTCTCCTTCACACACACTCCCAGGATCCCCCATTACACCTGCTGTGATTTTTCGGCTTTCTTTCGACTTCTCCTCATTCTCCTCCTCATCGGCAATAAAGGAAAAGCGCACTGCCTTGACCCGGTGCACCTCGACAAAGGGAAGGTCAAACTAAAACACAGAGTTTTAGGGAACTGGTTACTACACACACACACACACACATTTGTTTTCTGATTTATGTTCAGTCCAAAAATGTTTGCTTTTAATGCATTATAAATGAGCTTAAACAGAATGTATAGAGTTGCTTTTCTTTGTCTAACAATTACTTTGAATTACTTTCCACAGCATGAAAATCCAAATTTTTTTATTTATGCATTAAACAGTTAATTATTTGATGCGTATAACCCCTTTGATCTGACCATGTGTGGTTCCACACTTTTATCTTAACTGTTGTACAATATGTTCTAGTTTATGTATAATAAGCCTTTTGGAAAAAACAAGGGAAAAAAGAAAAACAGAAAGGATCGGTGCGTTGAAGCCTTTTCCAAAAATGCTTGTAAGAAATGATCAGCCAGAACAGCACTATTCATATATGAGGTACCAAACTATAGAGGGGAAACATTCATCCTCACGTTCATCCTCACCTGATCCTGTGTGGTGGTGTGTCTGTGCAGGTATGTGAGGAAACCCAGGGGGTTGGTGTTCCTCACCAGGATGAGGTCACCTGTCCCGTCAGCCAGGTGTGCTGAAGGTGAGAGACCTTTGGGGCTCCGTGGGCACGAGCTGGACATGCAGGTGAGGGAGACGCACCTGAATCTGCCCTCAACACTCAACCACTCATCTGAGGGCGAACAATGAGAAAACACAACTGAGTCTACTTAAAATCTACGAAAAGCATGTCTAAAATAATGAGTGCTATCTTAATGACCTAATAATGTAAAACAAATCTGGTCACTAAAACTCCATAACTAGCTCTTCTGTCTGATCACCTTCATCCTATGGAACATTTATATCCATACAGTATGTCTCCGCCGCTACCAAAAGGGCTCTTTATAAATTACATTAGTGTGAAAATGACATCCTATGCACATGCAGTCCTCAGATATCAAGACTGGCTGGACAGAATTTGTCGAAACTTTTGCAGTACTTTCATATCTACCTTAAGTTTAACCTGCACAATAAGTGAAATTAAAATGTTGAGTAAAAGCGATGTTCCGGATTTAATACTCAAGTTTAAAATAAGCTACTAATAATTTCTTGCGCAATGTAAACAAACACCTGCAACAATATATTTTCACAGCTGAAATAACAGTGCTGAAGTGAATTTTAACGAGCTGGAGTTGTTTAATACAAAACTTTATCTGATCCTTATCCGATCTCCTTTTTCAACTTCTCAGCTGTGATCCACTCCCCGCTTACGGAACAAGGAGTGTATTTGGCTAAGAAGTACAACTTGGCCTAAACAAGGCGTAACACACTCAACCTTACAAAATTATATTTCTATGTATTAACAAGATAGACAGAGAGTTTTTCCGTACGGGAGGACAGGCAGACGTGTACATGGGCTTCACCCTGAAATAAAAATATCACTGATTACATTAACGCTGATCAGCTTATTTTTAGCTTTAACCTTTTAACTCTTTCTAAAAACTCTTGTCCCATTAATGATGGGGACTAACACTAGTCTTGTATATTGTGCTCCAATCTGAAGACGTTCTGGCTGCTTGTGGTTCCCCAAAACATTAAGGTGTCACCTCTTTGTCTACAGAAAAACTAGCAGGTCTAGAGGGTTACAGGAAAACTTTGAGATTTTCCAAGTCTTTCTTAAATCATAACTGAGGCGCATAGTGTTGGTTGTTGTAAATTTTCCTGCTTACTTACATTATATAAATGTCACCCATGTATACTTTATATACACACACTACCGTTCAAAAGTTTTAGATCACTTTCTAACTCCTGATGGCTCCTGATTTTTCTTTCTTTCTACATTGTAAAGTTTTGCTGAAGGCGTTAAAAACTGCATGAATCTCCTTTGAACAGTTGATATTGAGATGTTTCTGCTACTTCTGCTCTGTAAAGACTTCATAACGCCTCTAATCTGAGGTGCTGTTAATTGGTCATTTTTCAGGCTGATAACTCTAAATGAACTTCTCGTCTGCAGCAGAGGTGGGTTTTGGTCTCGTCCTCCTGGGACGACCTTCATGAGAGCCAGTTTCATTATGGTGCTCGACGGATTTTGCGAATGCACTTGACAATACTGTTCTTGCAAGAACTATTACAGAAAGGCCGACCTCTGTGTCTTAAAATAACAACTAACTGTTTTTTTTCTCGTTGTTACGTAATTACCTAATATGTGTTATTTTATAGTTTTGAAATCCCCAGTATTGTTGTAGAATGTAGAAAATAAATCAATAAACAAAAACAAAGAAATTGTCAAAGTCTCGTATGAAGCTTCTGTCACTACACACACATTTATTGTATATTCAGTACAAATATCACTCTTTTCTATCCCCTAAGCTAGCCTTTATAGTTCTGGTTCTCCATACATTAGTTATCATTTCATTGGTCTTATTCAGGGGTCGGCAACCTGCGGCTCTTTCATCCCTCTGCTGCGGCTCTCTGTGGCTTTGGAAAAGAAATAATGAGTACTTCATTGTATTTTAGTTTGTTTTTTTTAACAAAATTCTAAATTTGAAGATTATGGTGATTTTTAACATTAAAATAAAATGTGATTTTTTTTTGTTGCTTAAAATATGTCACAACCGGCGATGTGCGACACCTGGCGGCATGCGATTTATTAAACCTTTCGACCCCCCGTTTTTATTCAGATGGACTGCACGGTCCAGTACACGCGAGAAACCGATGAGCAGACAGCATTTTTGGTTTGCTGCAGGTGGATAAAAGGTGGGAAAAAGTTCTGCTTTTAATTAACCTTCAACCCAGCGTGTTTTTTCTGGAGCTCAAAATGCACAAATATTTTTTTGCAGTTTTCTCTGTAGCAGTTCATTGATTTCGTAAATACAACACACTATAGTTTTATTTATACGTAGCATAAAGGTAATAAAAAAAATTATGCTATCTTCATTTTAAATATCAAAAGTGGTTCCTGGTGTTTCCTTTTCTTTGGAAAATGGGTCCAAGTGGCTTTTATAGTGTTTAAGGCTGCCGACCCCTGGTCTAGGTCTTGTTATTTAGTTTCCAGTGGAAAAATGCCTTAAGATGACAGACTGTTTTATTAGAGGCCTTGGTACCTTTTCGTCTTGCTCTGCTTGCGACTGTAAACAGGTGACATGTCTTACCCTCGGACTCGATGCTGTCCTGTCTGAGCTGCCTGCTGTACAGTGAGCTGCAGCTGTCTGAGTGAGGGAACAGTCTCTCTGTGCTCTCCGAGCACACTCTGCACCTACAACACACACACGTGCATGGATATATTTGATAGGCAGACATACAGGTGTAACAGGTTGCCACAAAACTACGGTGGTGTGAATTGAGCAATAGATGAATGAGTGTGCCATCGTGTAAACAAGGCCTGCTCTAAAAGCACACCGAGCTTATCACATGTTACATAACAGGTCATTTCTACTTGTGCACATTTTAGTTTTCTGACACGTATACGTGTAATCTTACTCAGGCTTACTTCAGCAAGTGACTAATGCATGGACTGCTCTTGTTTCCTCAGGGATCACATTACCCGAGTACAAAGTCTTGGACGCAGCTCCAATCGAGTAGCAACAGCTTGCAGGATGCTTTGGCCACGAGAGGCGTACGGATGCGGCATGCAATACAGCAAGACCTTCTTTTAGCCTCTTGCGCTTGTACATTTTAATGGTATCTCTAGTGGATTAGCATCTCTAACAAAGTTCTTGATTTTCCACAGGTTCTCACGGTCATTTTTTACTAATACTTTTTTTTTTTTACAACAACATTTCTTAGAACCTTTTGAGAATGCATACTAGCGTATCGTCTCTAATGTAAAAGCTAATTATTGAAAAAATACATGTTTTAACCTTCTACTGTACATTAACTTTAAAGCCGGTGATTTCAGGAAGTAAGTTCAGTTCCTTGTTCTGATTGCTTGAGGCTCTGCAGAGACCAAAGTAGCTCTTCTTAAAATACCTCTAACTTAAAGCTACCATCTATATGATTTTTTTTTTCTTTATAAAACCCTGCCTTTACCCTGACAGGCAGCGACTGTTGTCTCTGGGGCTGGAGATCTGGGAGTCCGCAGGTAGATACTGCACTATTCCCTGATAGCTCCTGTTGCACAGGTACACTAAACAACCTAAACACACAGAGAGGACACACAGGGATGGAGAGAGTAATAGAAATAATGATGTTTTGAAACTGCATTAACGTCATTTGTTTTTGTTTTTTTTTAACGTTGGTAACGCTTGGCCACCAAGTCCACCAAGACCGAGGTCATTTCAGGCCATTTCCTAAAGCGACAATTAACAAAGTATAGTTTATTCATTAAGTACATTAAAGCTAATGTTAAGAACGTACAAACGATTTGAAGGACAAATTTGTGCATGCACCCTGTGTACGATACGTCATAAAATTACCCGAGTAGTCGTATCGGAGAGGTCCCATCCAGCGGTGCCTCTCGCTCTCAGCCAAGACGTCACCATAGAAACCGTAGCCCACCAGTGAGACAGAATAACGCACCAGTGTGGAATGATGATGGACAGAACATACGTCCAGAGGCTGAGAGTCTCCTTTAAACAAACAAACAGTTACATCATTCAATAAATGAGGGCGCTCTTCTGTTTTCAGAACAGACCTACTTTTTTATTTCATTCATTCATTCATTCATTCATCTTCTATACCACTTTATCCTGTATTTAGGGTCGCGGGGACCTGGAGCCTATCCCAGGAGACTCAGGGCACGAGGCAGGGTACACCCTGGACAGCGTGGGAGGACTGTGTCTTTGGACTGTGGGAGGAAACCGGAGTACCCGGAGGAAACCCACCAAGCACGGGGAGAACATGCAAACTCCATGCACACAGAGACGGGAATCGAGCCTGGCCGGGAATCGAACCCGGACCCTGGAGGTGCTAGGCGACAGTGCTAACCACTACACCACTGTGCCGCCATACTTTTTTATTTACTATTAAAAAAAAAAAAAATTTGTATTGCATGCAGTACACTCCTATTATAAATAATACAACATATTTAAAAAGGTACACTATGCAAGATACGGCCATTACCGATGATGATTATTCTGTCCCCAACAGTTACACTAACAGGTTGGAGCAATTTTTTTTTTCTTTTCTCAACCAGAATCCACAGGCTTATTACTTTCTTATATATGGCTTATATCTTCCATGCTGCTTGAACAAGTAAGCAGAATACTTCAGGAAACAACTGCACCTTTTTATTCTAAGTGGTGCATTAGGACATCATTTCAGAAGTCTTACCAATAATGATGTGCAGTGCTGATGTAACCGGATCGTTCACACCTACTGTAGCAAAACAAACACAATCTGTGGAGCCTGTAGAGAAAAATTGAAAATCCTTCAAATAATCCAGTACGAATCAATCTCCTTCTCCAGTATGCTCATCCCTAACACGATAAACATTTTAATAATGGTACACCCTGGATATTTAATTCTTAATTTGATAGGTAGTTACATGACAAATGGTGTTGATTAATACTCTGCAAAAACAGCACTGGTAAAAGTGCCAGGTGCGAGGAAAATCCCCATTTTACTGTATATGACTGCACTGTTATAATGTGGTATCGTATAACCCTGTAGACCAGGATTTGTATGAAGCATGTTCCACAGAAACAAATAAGGGAAAAAATACATAATTGATGTAGTGAAGTTTTCTGGGAGGAGGTGTTTAGCATTTTTGACAAACATAAACATGCTTTTCTTTCCCACTGTCCTCAAGACAGAAAAGAGAGAGTATGATCAACTGTTTAAACACAGGTTTTTTTTTTCATGGATATTCCACAACATTTAACGTGAGTATAAATAGGAAAATAGTATGCTGTACGAAAACTAATGAAAAAATTGCAGACATGCTGTGCTACATGTGGAATAAAATATTTTAGGGCATGTTTTTTTGGAAATCAATCAACGTTATTCTCATTATCCGAATCTGCTTTGCATCTAGTTACACCACATTGATTTATTTCCATTTAAGCAGCTATCATTTTTATCGTGACTTCTATGCCAACAGTTCATTATAACTCATTACAAACCTGCTGGAATGATGCCGATGTGGAGGTCGCACGGCTGCAGCATCACAGACGGGTCGTGTTCTGAAACACCCGCCTCCTGCTGGGTTCGTCCAATCACACCGTGCAGCAGCTCACTGAACATTCCATCTCCTCCTACACAAATCACGCTGTATGGGAAGGAAATAAACAAACGATGTTGACTAAAGCACTAAATCATACAGTGGAAATTAAATGATATACTGTCAGGAGGGTTTAATCAGTTATGATGTACTGAGGCCTTAAAGTTACCTGCACAACGTTTGCAAAATGCTTTAACTTGAACACCAGCTGCCAGTTAACATCAATTTTACATGGCATGGCTCGATATGGTAATACCTACCCATCAAGCCCAGTCAGATCTTTCTTCAGGATGTGGTCTCTTGCCTGATTGGCTCGCTCGGTCACTAAAAACAAAGATGTTATTTTAAAAGGTAAGTATTTTAACCTTAACACAGAATCAGACAAGTTCACCAAAGTATTCGTTGGTGTTCGTATCCTTTTACTGAACAAGGAACCAATACAGCCTGGGTTTCTACCGTAATTCGGTCAGCTTAATAATTGATCCAGCTTTCTCTCGCTTTCTCTTTTCACCTGGCTCCATTTCCTTCTCACTTCTTGATAAAGACCTACAGCGTGTCACTTGAGAGCCAGGCTCGGTGAGACTTGATAACATTGAAGATACCGGAGCGGTGTTGCATGCGGCTTACCCACAACATGAGAGCTGATGCCAGCCAGCTCAAATAGAGGAGCCACTGAAGAGTGATAGATCTGCTTCGCTTTTTTCTTCCCTCCGTACGGGTTAATGAACACTAATAACCTGTGAGGGCGAGAGGGACCTGGTAGAGAGAAGACGGGTTGGAAAAACAAAAGATGTAAACATGACTTAGACTTACATCATGTCACTTAAAGGGAGAATCATAATTTTTATTTTATTTTTTTTAAGGCATCAGTCTATATTTTTAAAAGCTTAAAATTATAATAATCAATGCACATTATATATAAATAACCCATATGAAAATGCAATGTGGAAACACCCATAGGATGGAAAAAAAAAAAAAAAAAAAAATATTCAGATCAACCTTACACTGGGGAAAATAATGTATGCATCATTCGCAGGGTTGCTACTAAACTCTACTGATAAACTTAAAATACTGCATGTGCTTATACTTTACATCTGCACTTTTTCTCTTTCAAGGTACAAGTATAACTCACAGAGTTTGTAGAAATGTTTGTCTAAATGTTTTACATTAGAAAATATGCAAATGATTTCCCTGATTCCAAGCTTGTCTGTGCACTATAAGACTTTTTGTTTAACGATAAATCCAAATGTCACATCCATAATACTGTACGCATTCTTTTGACGCTTTTGTCAGCGAGTGAAAATAACACCTCTAATCGTGTACGTTTTTGACCCATGACAACAAGGCATTCCAAGGCAACAAAAACAAAATAATATGTGCTTTGCTTATGGCTGTACAGTGTCACATTTCTAAAGTGAAACAATTTTTTTTACTGCAATCCTGCTTGAACTAAGGGTAGCTAATGTGCTTTGGTTAAAGCATGCTACCATGCTATAAAAAACAAGTCTAGCAGCCTAAGTCCATAAACATCAACCTGCTTCTGAGAAAAGGCCTGACTTCGGGCCTGACTGAGAAAATATAAAGTGCCTGCAATAGGCAAATTTATTGACGTTCTGTATTTAGTCTCCCGTTTACTAACATAACTCTGTATAATCTGAATCAGTCACTCATTTAAAATACTTTTAAAACACATGAAATCCAGGAAATAAAAAATTGATGGGAGGATGAACGGATTTGTGGTGCTTTTTGACTCACAGTGAGTTTTGAGTGCGATACGGAGTTGTGTCACCCACTGATCCCTGAGGTCACGGCTGGGGCAACAGAACTGAGACCTGCCCAGGCTCCACAATGGCCCCTTCCCACCACTGGTACTACTGCGCTTTACGTAGAACACTAGGGCAAAGACAAGTCAAGTCGAGTTGAGTATTTGAATCAAACTTAGTGATATGGGCCACACCACTAGCTTTAGACCTTACATGTGAAGTCTCGGTCGGTGTCGTCCACTTTCTTCTGGGGCTGGATCTGCACCTGGCCCTCCATTACTGCAACAACCTCAGAGACAGGCACTGAAACTGAGACACAAACACACACTTGATAGATGATACACTAGTTGGTTCAATCATGAGGTCACTCTCTGGCTTCTACTTTCTTCAACACAACAACCCAAGACTTTGTTATTTTAAAAGGTAACTTTTAAAATGACTTAATTCATATGTAGGCAAATGTATTGTTTATGCAGGTTAATTTTTGGTGGGCAGAAATGTATTGAAAATAGTAGAACAAGAAAACATAAATACTGTACAATGTGAATATTCCATATTTGCATCTCTTTGACTAGGGATGGGTGAAATGACTATATAGCATCAATGATGTAAAAAAAAAAAAAAAACTGTCAAAAATATGCTTTTCCAAAATATTGTTACACCAAAAGCCAATGACGGTCAGTTCCAACTGAGTAATCTGATTGGACGGAAACAATCCTATGAGGGGTGATGATATATTGTAACAGCACTGGGATGTTTAAGTTTTTGCATCATGCCATGTGCCAGGTGTTCTAACAATCGTTCATTACACTAAGCATGGGTGAAATCGGGTAGATCGGGTACAGTCCGCAGTACTGAGGAGAGAGTAACTGCCTGCCAAAATCCACATTGAAAGAAGCACTCTTTCCAAGAAAACACATCTGATTACATTATCATCTTCAACAACATAATCTAGGTCATTCTGAATTGCCTCGGTGTTCTTTTAATTTGCACCCAAGAAGGTCTTCAAAGATAACTAGCTAAATACAAGTTCCTCTGCAACCCCTAAATCAAGGTTTCTACTTGCTGAGTGGGACCATTTGATTGTACACCCTTTATAACGCACTAGCTTTCCATTTCATGCTATTTGGGATTCAACGCCAGAAACTGGTAGTTAACAGAGCTGACATTCAGATGAGTGGGAAAAAATTACAACATTTACAGGTCTGTCCACCCCTTCCATGGCTTATTTTCCACAGCTTTTGACAACAAAGTACCAGTAAGAATTTAAAACTGCTTTCATCCCTGTTAATTACACTAACTATCGGTCGCCAGCTTTACCAGTCTCAGTTAGTTCCATCAGTCGTAAACAAAATTGGTTAAATGAACAAACAAGTCATAATAATAATCATAATAATAATAATAATAATAAAAGTAATAATAATGGTGTTTCTGGAACTGTTGTATAAAACTAATATCACATTTGAATTCAAGCTGAATCATCATAGCCTCATTAACTCAAAGTAATCATTTCCAGTATGATTTTCAGTTTCACATTATTATGGAGGAAATTTCGACCAACATCATTTCTTGAGTTTATTGAGACTTTAAGAGAGTTTATTTTGGACATTTGCTTATCACAGCTCTCTGAAGGTCCCTCCAAAGCATTTCAATCGAGTTGAGGTCTGGATTTCCACTAGGCCATTCCAAAACCTTGATACATTTTTTTTTCTTTTTGAGGCATTCTGATGTAGATTTATTGGTCACCTTTGGGTCATTGTCCTGTTCAACCCAACAGCGACCAAACTTTATCTGTCGGACAGATGGCCTCAAATTGTACTCTAGAATTCTCTTGTATGCAGAGGAGTTGATGGTTAATTCAATGTTTAAAAGGTGCTCAGGTCCCGTAACTGCAAAAACAAGCAATTCACTTCCAGATTGCTTCTCCAAGACCACTGATTATGTCTTGTCCTCTTGGTATTGTGTTAACACACCTAAATGTTCCAGACCAGCAAACTGCCAAAACTTCTGCTTTTATACAGGTCTACACACCTGTTGACTATCAATTAATCAAGGGGGGTATGATTAGCAACACTTGGCTGCAACTTACTGTCTTAAATGCCCTGGAAGCATTAAGGGGGGGGGGGTACTTATTTTTATTTATTTATTTATTTTTTAATAATGACATGGTGAAAAAAAAGTTAATGGTGTTAGACCGGCTACAATCAGAGTATTTTTTATTGTTTTTACCAAAAATCACCCAACCCTATCTTAAGCTGCATCCAGGAAATCCTGCCTTCTCTGTAGACAGTTTCTTTACTTTCCAAAAAAACAAGAACGAAAAGATTTTAAAGTATTAAACCTGTAATATTCTTACATGGATCTTTGCCAGGGTACTCAGCGTTGGCTTTTTAAAATTATTTTACTACTTACTACTTTAATACTGAGATGATCACTGAAAATGGCCAAGATTTCATGTAATTGAAACCATACAATAGCTATTGTACATATTCATTATTCACAAATAATAGCAAGTCTGGACAAATCTAGAGCAAGCACATCTAATGTTCAGGCTATTCATTTGAGATTTATAGGAGACTAGTGGACTTATTATGAACATTTTGCACTACAAAATGTGACTTGGTAAGAGTGTTTAAATAATAACGTACTTCATATACTTTGTGAATAGATATTTAATTGGATAATGAATAATTTTAATAAAATGAACATTCTTGAAAGCCTTCCAATTAACAAAACAGTAAAAAAAAAAAAAATCATCAGTCGACCAGAGTTTTATTGGGATCTCACTCACTCACTCAGCGTCTATACAGGTACAGTACCACTTTATTCTGTATTCAGGGGCCTGGAGAGAGGAGCCTGGAGTCTATCCCAGGATACTTATGGCTCAAGGCGCCAATCCATCACAGAGCACAAACACACACTCTTTAACACACTATGGGCAATTTGGGAATGCCAATTAGCCTAATGTGCATGTCTTTGGACGACCCGGAGGAAACCGTTCAAGCACAGGGAAAACATGTAAACTCAATGCACACAGGTACATGAATAAAAAAAAAATGCTTTGTGTGCGTGTTGAAAAAGAGCCCTTCATTAGAGACCTACAGTACACTATGTGGAAAAATGTATTTGGCTAAACCTGCAATGACATTATATGCAAATACATATACTTCATTTCAATATTGAGTATGTCCCCCGTTTGAAGCTATAGCAGCTTGCACTCTTCTTGAAAGTCTGTCCACAAGATTTTGGAATGTTTCTATGGGAAATCCTGCCCATTCAGTATTCAACATTTATGAGGACATAAATGGTGCCCCGTTTCTGGTTGGAGGTCTCATCGCATGGATGCCCCGTGTGTCTCTTTGGGATGCGTCTGGTGTCTGGGGATGATTCTATCTACTTAGAAGACGGTTCTGGCCTCGACTGGTGTTGTCAGCTTTTCTCTGAGGACTTGACAATTCGATAGTTCAGGACTTTCTACAAGTCTATCTGAGTCTCCAATAAGTACTGGACTCCATTTTACATCAACTATTATAACATCAATTAACATCAACTATTATAGCTGAACCTAACACTTAACACTGTATAAATGCAGATAATTTCCTGCTATCTGTTTCACCCAGATGAGGATGGGTTCCCTGTTGAGTCTGGTTCCTCTCAAGGTTTCTTCCTATTACCATCTCAGGGAGTTTTTCCTTGCCACTGTCGCCCTCGGGCTTGCTCACCAGGGACTATCTGAACATTTGATTCATACACATTCACATTCCATACAAACTTAAATAATTCTCTTGATTGTGTAAAGCTGTTTTGAGACAATGTCAATTGTTAAAAGCGCTATACAAATAAAACTGAATTGAAAAAAATTGAATTGAGGACAGGCACTGACGCTGGACGAGAAGGCACGGCTCGCAATATCCGTTCCAGTTCATTCCAAAGGTGCTCGACGGGGTTGAAGTCAGGGCTCTGTGTGCGGGCCGGTCAAGTTCTTCCACACTAAACTCATCAAACCATGTCTTTATAGTGCTTGCTTTATGCACTGGGGCACAATCATGTTGGAATAGAAAGGGGCCTTCACCAAACTGTTGTCACAAAGCATGGAATTGTCCAAAATGTCTTGGCGTGGTGAAGCATTACGATTGGGGCCTGACTGAAATACCTGAATTCAATAATTAACAGATTTGGTCAACAATTTTGTCCATGCAGTTTATGTTTAAAACATAAGGGCAGTGGTGGCTTAAACGGTTAAGGCTGTGGGTTACTGATCGGAAGGTCAGTAAAGTTGCCACTCAATAGTGGGACTCCTGACTGACCCTGCGCTCTGACCCGTGTCCTACTGTATCTTGGATACGCGAAAAGGTCATTTCACTGTGCTGTAAGGTGCATGTGACAAATAGCTGGATCATAACCATAAGCTAATGCATGACCTGCCTAAAATACACATGTACAGTATATTGGATACATGTGTAAAATTTCTGCACCTCATTCACTCATTCAATCCAAGCTGTCAATTTCTTGTTTAAAAAAAGGAAATCAAGTGCATTTGCATTTAAAAGTGGTGCATGATGTATCAGCCATATAGATCTGAAAGGGACGTGTGTGTGAGGAGCATGATGAAGACTCACCGGTGTTCTTGTCTCGGTTCTTCTTGTCCAGCTCGGTCCAGCTGAAGCGCCAGCCGCTGAGCAGCGCGCGGTGCCGCTTATTCCCGAGCCACACACTCGACTCCAGCCTCACCGAGTCGGTCTCCATCACCTCGGAAACCTCCAAGACTTCACACACTTCACTAAATAACTCACACACCTCTTACACCTCGCGTTAACGGTGACATTTCGTCCTCCACACTGTGCGCGAGCTAACCAGCGTTTCTCTCCATGGATTTCGTATTAACACCTGTGTCTCGTGCGGGGGGAAACAAACAAACGAACGCACGCACGCACGTGACCTACTCGCTATAAACGAAATATACCACAATATTAATATCTTATTTTAAAAAAATAGTGCAGAAAATATAATCATCGATAATGTTCTTCTTCTTCTTCTTTGTTTCTTTCTTTCTCCTGTTACTAAAGTCTTGAGATTGGTGTCTAAGTAAAACTTCCTCGTGCGTACCTGACTCTGCACACCTGTGTACCTGTACTGTGTAATTATCATACCGCGCGCTCTGATTGGATAGAGAACTGGTGACAATTTGCATATACATATACAGGGCTACCTGATGCTTTCTCAGCAGTGTGCTTCAGTGTCATCTTAAATAACTTAATAAATGAATAAAAAAAATTGTAGTGTTCTACATAGTCTGACTAAAGTATGCACAAAGGTAGAGTTAATTCAACATAATTATAAATAAATAAATAAATTTACCATGCTGACCCCTTCTTATTTTCAGATTACTCACTCACTCATTTTCTATACCGCTTTATAGGGTCATGGAGCATAGCACAGGAGAAATTAGGGCATGTGGCACACTACACCCTGGACGGAGTGCCAATCCATAACACACAAGCCTAATGTGCATGTCTTTTAACTGTGGAAGGAAACCAGAGGACTCGGGGGAAACCCGTCAAGCACGGGGAGAACATGCAAGTTCCATGCACACAGACCTGAGGCAGGAATCGAACCCTGACCCTGGGGGGTGTAGTGCGATAGTGCCTACCACTAAGACACTGTGCCACCTGTTTTCAGATGATGAAACTAATTTTAATATTACACAAAGATAACCCAAGTAAAAAAAATTAATTAATGATTTATTTCATTTATTATGGGGAAAAGCTGTACAAACCTGTGTGGACCTGTGTGAAAAAAGTAATTGCTCCTAAACCTAATGACTATTTCTTATTGTTGAACCATGAACACTGACCTTAACTGAGGCAGGTGAGGGCTGCAGTTCTTTAGATATTGTTCTGAGGTCTTTTATGAGCTTCTGGATGAATCGTCGTTGTGCTCTTGGAATAATTTTGGTAGACTGGCCACTCTTGGGAAGGTTTAAGTTTTCTACATCTGTGGATAATGGATCTCACTGTGGTTTACTGGAGACCAAAAACCAAAGACTTAGAAATGCATGTGTTCTCTGTAAACACGTTCATGTACTGGATTGACAAGGCTGACTTTTCTTAAAATACACTCAGTACAACCAGCTTTTCTTGATCACCTTGTGGTCCTCTACATGCCTCTATTTCTTGCTTCAACAAAGCTGTCTTATTCTTTGCTTGTTTTCCTGTAAAGTTTTCATTAAATTACCCAGAATAAATCCTGTTAAAGTGGACACAAAATAGCCTCAGTGCTATAGTATTTACAAAAAAGGTCTCAATTACTTTTCAGAACATTTTTTAAATCAATAAGCTTTTAGCACACTTGTTTATACCACGATTGCTTTATTACTGTGTAGTAGCTGTTTAAACCTGAATAATAGATAATATAAATCAGAGAAGGTGAACTGAGAGAGAGAGAGAGAGAGAGAGAGAGAGAGAGAGGGGGGGGGGAAACAGGAGTTGCAAGAAATACCAAAACCATTTTAAAGGGAGAAAAAAGTATTTTAGATACAGATGCATCAAAAATGATAAATGCATACAAGTCAAATGAATGTGGCCTGTTTTAAATATAGTTAATTATGCTATATATAGTAGTTAACTACTATTATTTGAAATACATAAATACCATGGGTGATAGGCGATTACTCTTTTCTTGTAGAAAAACATTTTGTGATTTTGGGCAACTGCAGCCTCAGATTCCTGTTCTTGGCTTGCAGGAGTAAAACCTAATATGTTCTTCTGCCTTTGCATCCTATCCACCTCAAGGTTCAGTAAACTAGGAATTCTGAGATGCTTTTCTGCTCATCACCATTGTAAAGAGTTATTTGAGTTTCTGGGTGTCCTGTCTGCTCCAACTAGGCTGGCTGCTCATTCATCTCTGACCTCTCTATTCAGCAAGTAGTTTCTGTCTACTGAAGTGCAGCTCACTTTATTTTATTTTTTTCTTTTCTACACTATTGTGTATAAATCTTGAAAAACACAAACCATCCTGTTTGGCACCAACAATAATACAACAGTCACAATGTCACAATGATGACATTTTTCTTTGCAGTCTGATGTTTGATTTGGACATTAACTGAAGCTTTTAACCTTTTATCTGCATTATTTAATTTATTTATTATATATTTATACATTAATTCATTCATTTATTCATTCAAACTTAAAGAGAGAAAAAAAAATTCCATCTGCTGCAATATCACATTTGTCCACTGGATGTCACTGTTGTCGCATAAGTAAGAAATTTTATCCTCGGGTGATTATTGTCCAAAATCTTGAATTCTTCATCTGTATAAGAAAAAGCTAACCAGGAAGAAATCAGGCAACCCAGAAGCCCATGTGAACTATGTCCATGACACGTCATCAGCTGTGATTTGGGAGGAGCATGTGTGAAACACTCAAGGTTTAATGTAATGTATTCCTCTAAAATAAAGGAGAATCAAACATATATTCATAAATTTACTTTCAAATTACCAAAAAAAAAAAAAAAAAACAGTTAGATCCTGAGTTTTTATTACGGTCTGTGTGGAGTTTCTAGTGTGTCTTTGTGGGTTTCGTCTGAGTTTTTTCCCTGCTCTAAAGATTTAAGTCAACTGGGTACACTAATTTGGCACTAGGTTTGAGGGAGGGTGTGAATGATGCATGATGCTCTGTGATGGACCACTGTTCCATCCAGGATGTGTTCCTACCTCATACCCAGTGTTCCTGGGTGACCTTTTGCAAACCCAAGCATAAAGGAGCTATTATAGATGGATAAACGAAAGGTTCTTAAAAATTATAGGCAAACAATCCAAAAACAACCAAAAACGGACTCCATAAATATCTTAGTTATTTCAAACTTTGAACACATTACACAATGCCTAAAGTCTAGATTTACAATATGACTAATGAAATATCTGGATATTTCATTACATTTTCAACATTATGAAATGTAAGTGACTAAAAACTAAAGGAATCTTTCTTGCTCTTCCTAGTCTACTGGGGAATACTGTTCTAGGAAGCATAGGTTTTCAATCAAACTCAATTTTAAGCAATTTTATGTAGAGGGATGTTAAGCTTGAAAAAACTTTCTACTGGCCCAAAGTCTCCTGGGATTCCAGACCCCCTCACGACCCACTAACACGTGATAGGTGGTGTAGAAGATGAATGAATGAACTAATCTAATCCAGAAGATTGGTATGCTAAATAGACCTTTGGGTGATTTTAAAAGTTACATGAGAAGGTTGTATATAAACAAGACTAAAGTATTCATTTAAACATAAATTGTCTAAATGTGACTCCCAATAACATTTTAATAGATTCAAAGATTCAAAGATTCAAAGAACTTTATTAATCCCAAAAGGAAATTGCTTTTTTCCCCCAAAGATAAATATAATAACATATTTATATAATATAATATAATATAATATAATATAATATAATATAATATAATATAATATAATAATAATAACATTCTGCAGTGCAGAAACAAAAATATTGCTAATATAATAAAAAAAGTAAAATTAATCCCTTATTTGTCACATGTACATTATAATATCTATCTATCTATCTATCTATCTATCTATCTATCTATACCAGGGCCCAACAATTTCAACCTGATAGAGCTGGGGCTCGAACCGTCGATAGTAAATCTGGTAAATTAAATAAAAGTAATGGTCAGGGTTTTTTTACGCCCCTTTTTTTTAAAAAACGAACTAGGCGACTAAATTGGAAAGTCCTGCTTCAGTTTCTGTAGTGTATTTAATGAACAGAAGAGGGCGCTGATACAACAAGAACCATAACTAACTGAATACGGTACAGTATTTCTGTATATAAACCCTCACTGCTTTTCTGTTGCAGATATTGTCCTTGATGTAATAATTTTAAAATTTAAACAAAACGATGTTTTCATTTTGTATCGCATCAGTAACACTGTTTCCAAAAGTTACATTCAGAAATGTTAAGATTTATGGTTGCCAGATTTACTCTAAACCCATTCTCCGGTGTTTAAATAAAAGTTTAATTGTTAATACCAAAATGGGATTTAGGAAAATAAATCTAATTAAAGTATTTAATTCTCAATACAACAGGGTATTTCTATTCGTTTCGTTTTGAGCCGCAGCAAACTTTTAAAATGAGGGTTTACAGTGTCACGTATCTGGCAACCCCCTTTTTGTAGCCCTAGGTGGCGTTTCTTCGCTGTAGATCCGATGCGTGCTTTTTCTCTGCTCCGCTTCTCTACATCAGGCAGCTTTGTACAACTTTTCGGCTCCGTAGAATAACACAGGAAGCCCGACTCAGATCTCGCGACCCCCGACAGGTTTGGGAAAAGCTCCCGCCGCACACGCTCACGGCTCGGCTCGGCTCGGTGGATGAGCGCGGCTCGGGGACACGGCACCGCTTTTCCGCGCAAAAAGACCAACTTTCTCGTGCAGGCGGCTCGTGTTGAGAACTTCTCGGTCCCTGTTCCACCTGGGGGGAAAATGGGGACTCGAACCGGAGCGCGAGGACTTTCTGTTTTGATCCTCATGGTCATCGGGTCGCATCTCATTAACGTAAGTGCGCTATAATGTTTTGGTGTCTTAGTGAGCTGCTTTGATTCATACACCTTGTGTGTATAAAGTGCAAAACCACTCCTGTGAGTAGGTTATCTCACTGATATCCACACAAAGCGCACGCACAGCACCACTCAGTGACCCTTGCCTTTCTTCAGCTGGTGCATTCTTAGAAAATAAAGGGTGCCAAAACTTTGTTTTATTGTAATGTTTAAGAATTTGAATGCAGCTTTTTAGCTGGGATGCAGCCTTCACCATATAACCTCAGTTGTAATCGTGATTAGTGCTAAAGAAACACACACACACACACACACACAGTGGTTCAGGTTAACTTCACTTACACACTGATTATTGTGCGCCTTCTGCAGCGTCCTTCTCCTGATCTAATCTTGTCCATAGGAACTCGGCTATTCATAGACGTTGTGCATGCCTGTAAACTTTCCCAGCTTTATTTCCATGCACACACACGCTCGAGCGTGAACACCTTGACTGCTGGGTGCTGGTCGTAAACCTTTTTTGTTTTTTGTTTTTTTTGCCACCTTACACAGAAAAGGGCTTTCACAGTTTAATAGGAATGCAAAAGGACCTAATATCCACCCTTGAGGCACTCCGCTTTGTTGAGAGTTATATTACTTAGGTGGTTAACTCAGTCAAGCGAGCAATTAGCTTTAATGATACCTAGCTGCGTTCTGTCTTGTTCGCCAATACGGTCACTTTAGAATGTATAGAAACACAATTGTACAATTTTGAAGAAAGTAATCCAACGGGAAGGGCTGTAGCACTTTGTCATTAAAAAAAAATGTTTGTCAAATTTTTATTTGAACACTATCTAAGAACATGTCTTATATATTTTTAGATGAACACTTTGAATATAATTTATTGTTATCCAGGAAAATATTTATTATTATAAATATTTATTTATATTTAGAAAAAAGCAAAAAACAAATAAGGGTATAGTGTAAGTAGTACATACCATTGGCCAAGATTCAACATAAATCCCTGTGCAAAGATATTACATAACGTTTCTTCAGGAACCTATGGCTACTGGGCAGCACAGTTGTGCATTCATTCTCTTGATGGACTAACTGATACATTTACACAGGTTATTTTATCAGCACTTAGATACCGCTATCATTCTGTCTAGGAAAAAAAGGGCTGATTAGAGACATGAATGTGCCTTAACTGCAGAAAACAAGAATTGATTTCAGAGGTTTGGATAAAAAACAAAACAAACAAAAAAAACGAGGTCAGACATGGCGTTATAAATGAACGGAAGTCTTAATATGAAATTTTATAACTGTTATATACCACCAGCTATATTGGAAATTTCTATCATGGAATGTCCATTTAGTGTATACAGTAAGTCCGTCTCGTTATAATTGATTGAAGTGCAAACGTCATTGCATAAGAAAAGGACTTTACTTTACACATACTTTTTTTCTTTTTAAACAGAAAACTATTGTATTGGCTTGATCACTGCATTATCCAAGATAGGGACATCATTATTTTCACCGTAGCTCAACTTTCTTACATATTACATGACTTATTTGATTCAATTGAGCTAGTTTCTAAAAGCAACCCAGCTGCGCAATTGGAATTTCAGTGGGTCGTAAATATCCACCAGCTCCGACAAAACGGCAGTAAATGCTTTTTATTATCTTTTAGTTTACTAGCACATCCAAGTCTTCCGCCCCTCTCTGTTAGCAATCAGGTGGTTGGTAATTGCTACTGGATTCTTTGCTGTACTTGGCCGTGCCAGTGATTTCTCTGCGGTGGAGCTGTAAAAAGATCATGATGGAGAGAAAGATGTTAAAATGGGATGAATAAGCAAAGAATGTAACATAAACTGATGATATTTATTTCTATATAAAATAAAATATGATATGATATGATATAATTTAATATAATGTAATCTGATTATGTATACAGTGACTTGCAAAAGTATTCGGCTCCCTTGAACTTTTCCACATTTTGTCACATTACAGCCACAAACATGAATCAATTTTATTGGAATTCCACGTGAAAGACCAATACAAAGTGGTGTACACGTGAGAAGTGGAACGAAAATCATACATGATTCCAAACATTTTTTACAAATAAATAACTGAAAAGTGGGGTGTGCGTAATTATTCAGCCCCCTGAGTCAATACTTTGTAGAACCACCTTTTGCTGCATGGTATATAATATAATAAAATTGAGAATTGTTATTCTTTTGTGTGGCAATTAAAGTACCGCCACATCGACTTCAAAATAGATGTTATTATTATTATTTTTTTTTATTTATATATGTTTGCATTTGAGGTGGTAAAATGTTCTGGTACCTCTATAATCCTACAGGTGGTGCAATATAAGCTATTTACATATTGGCATGCAGCATAATATCCTGTGTAATAGGAGCAAATTATTTGCTTAAGTTTGTTTATATTGAATCAATATATTTATAAAATCGTGATTCTAATAAAATTGCAACACAGCCTGAATCAGCACCAAGGTATCGTGTTCAGATTGTATCATGTGGTCCCTGGTGATTGCCTAACCCTAACCTTAGTATGCACCATTAATGCCTCTTTTCCACTGCATAGTACGGCACAGCACGGTTCAGTACAGCTCACTTTGGTTCGGCTCAGTTCGGCTCGGTTTGCGCTTCCACTGCAGTTTAGTACCGCTTTAGAGTGGGCGGGATTATTCACGTGTTGTTATAGTTGCGGCGCCTCTACTGCCGTGACATCATCGTAAACGCGCCACAAACAAACACACAACAATGGAGCAAATCGACGGCATGGTGTTCTTCATTCTCGCCATGTGGATGTTTTTAACAGCAAGACGAAGGAGTTTGTTTCAAAAGAGGCTGATGGCAGCCAAAGAAAATTTTTGGTTAATACAAAAAGGTGCGTCCGATCCTTCTCTGGCTGTTCTAAATATAGCGCTTCTGTTGTGTCAGTGACGCAGTAATGACGATTTTCTCCGGCCAATCAGTGACCAGTGGAAAACCCCCCAAAAGTGAGCTGAACTGAACCGTGTCGTGCCGTACTATGCAGTGGAAAAGCGCCATTAAATGGTTGTATACAAGTAAATACTTGTGTGGAATTTAGCTTTTTTTTTTTTTTTTTTTTTTTTATGTATAAGGCTTTTGCAGTAACTTGAGATTTTAAATGTTTGACCTTTAAGTTTAGACGTAATCTGCCTATAAGGCAGAGGTGTCCAGACTGTAAACCCTCAGCAAGGGTCATTTGAAATCCTTTAATGCCTTTGATTAATAATTTATTAGCAGGTTGTTAAATTGATGTAATGCGTACACGTGTACTCTGTTTAATGGCACGCGTTAGTTCCACACAGAATAAAGATATTGCGTAATAACTGTTGGCTTGGTCAAATATAGTAGCTGCCTTAAATAATAGGTGTATCCATGCTGGATCTGACTAAATCTGTATTTTTGTACAGCTCCAAAGATTCTGATCTCTTTGTGCATTCAGATTTAATCCAAAAGTGGGCATGGTCCAACAACAATTTAGAATTGCATGACACTGGTTGACTTGTGCATCGTGGACTCAAGATTCAAATCTTGGTCTTGTGCAGTAGGCTAAAGGGGTCTTGTTTGTGCTTATAGAGCCTGAAAATGCCTGAATGGCTTGCGGTGTTCCAACCAAAACTGCATTGCTAAGTTTTATGATTAGTGATTTAGAGGACCGTCCTGTACAGGGCATAATTTGGCGCTTTTATATTTGGCATGTTCCAGTCTTATTAGGTCAGAGCTAAAGTTATCCTGTTTCTTAATGTGCTTTTTGGTTTGGTTGGACAGTGCACAGATGATTAAATCAACCAAAAGGCAAAAAAAAGGATGCTCAAAAAGGTACATAAAGGTTTGCAGAAAATCTTAAAAATCACCCAAAGTGAAGTGAAGTGCTCACCTCCTTGATTTAAAGGAACTGAACTGAGTAGGAACTGCAGAACCGCTTGGTTTAATTAGTCTAACTGATGTGTAAGTGGTGACGGCTGTCGATTCAGCAGAATCAACTTGCCATGTCAACTTTCCGTGTTGACATGCACGCACTCTGGTGGTGTCTAGCACCCGCATTATGACCATCAGCGACTATTCTGGTCCACATTCACTCCCGGGTTATAACACTGCATGCCTTCGTGCCAGGATGTTGTGACCGATCGTTTCCTATTTTGCCGCACATCATCCTTTATTATCCTTGTATTATCAAGATACGGTATAGATCCAAGATCCCGGGAACCTCGGTAGAATTGTGTGCGGTGGCTGAAGAATTTAGGACTTCTCCCTAACGTAAATCTGCTTTGTGGTTTATGTTTTATGGTTTCACGCTCAGGGTGAACACTTGGGGATTAGAAGCTTCTGATTGAAACAAAAAAAAAAGCTGCGTTTTTGAAATTCATTCCCATTCCTGAATGTCCGTGGCATTCTTAAACCATCCCCATCCCCATCTCCTTCTAGGGAATCTCGCCAGCTTTCCCACCAGATGCCCACTAGACCTTATCTCACACTCGGCACAAACTTTGTATTGAAAATCAATCGATTGTAAGAACTTTGGCAGAAAACATAATAAATTTTGCTTGATGGTTTATATTGTACCTCATTACTTTAGTGTTTTGAACTTGGGTACCAAAGTTGCCTTACATAATGAAAATTACACCATTATAAATTTGGCTTGTTAAACAAAAAGGAAATGTCAGAGAAATTCACGGTTTGTAAATTTTAAAATACTTGTGTGACAAATTTAAATTCAGTCCTTGAAATTTCTTGAAACTTTTTTTCAGTTGTGTTTTAAAACTATTAATTGGTATTTGAAAAAATGTAAATTAATTTAAATCAAAGCCTAATGATTCTAAACCTCGCACCTACATATAAGCCATTGATTAACATCAGATGTTATTTAAATACAGTTACGGATTTCAAATATAATTTGTATATTTTTCATTTAGTAATTTTTTTTTCGTTTAGTAAAATATTTAAATGAAATTATTTACTTTTTAGTCAGTTTTAGATATTCAGATTAAACATTCTGCTCTATTCCCTTTTTTCATTTGTGTATGGTCAAGGGAATAAACAAACATATAAAATTTTCCCCCTAATGTGACCTCATAAGAAGATCCCCCTCCCCCCGACTTTTTGCTCAGGCTTGCTGTTCAGTGGAGGGGTGTGGCTCGACAGTAGCTCATTTACATAGACACTGAAACGGTTTATTCGAAGGAGGAGTGAAATAAAAGGAGTTTTAGATATAAAAGAATGCATTATCTGAGGGGTTTTTAGCTGGAGCATTTACACACACACACACACACACACACACACACACCGGTTGAGCTCTGAGGCCTGTGTTAACTTGTTAGAAAAATATGAGACCTTTAAGGCATGTCAGTCTGTTAAAGGTCATTTAATTCTCTGCTATGCAAACAATAACAAAAAGATTTCTTCAAGAGTGACTACATTTACAGTTGGAATCATTGCTGCTCAAAGTCAGTGCTGTGTAAATTGTTGTTCAAAGGCAACTCAAATTTTTAGTATTCCTAAATCTTTGAAGATTTGCATAAAATGTAAAGCTTGTATACCGTTACGCTACTACACATAATGTAAAAGTGTGTAAATATGAACAGGAGTCTTACACAAGGACAAACCTCAGTGTGGGAAATTAAATTTGTCATGGTTGATTAGTGTGAATTCTTTCCAGACGTGTTTATTTGCACTCGCTCCACTCTAACCCCTGGTGTCTCCCTCAAAGCACCTCCGCTGTTCAAAGCGTAAGTCGTAAGTCACTTGTGAGTAAAGTAGAGGTACATTTAAACTCTCTACTTTAGCAAGAATTAAAGAATAACCACCATTTCACAGTGCGTATTTGCTATTGTTTAAATACAGGATGCAACAATAAAAAATGGAGATGATGTGCCAGTACCAAAGTTGATTATTTTATTGTGTAAAAAATAAATAATAGGGTTTTACTCTTCTTACTGTACGTCACATTGTTTTGCAATTTCTGTTTAGTAAAAACAGCACGTTTGTTCATGGTGTGTTCAAGTCAAACTGGGACTTGGGACTTGTGATAAAATTTCTGGAGGACAACGATGTGAATCCAGTGATGAGACTAATGGCCACAGTAAAACATTTAAATGATATCGAATGCCGTACGTCTGGGAACGACAGTCCTGGCTGAGGCAGCTCTAAGCCCATTGCAGTCATTCCCGTGAACATTCAGTGATCGGAATGCCTCATTCTTGAAAATCGACGGATAACTTTTGAAAGACAAAATCATCCACCAGCACCACTTGCACATTACAGGAACTCGGCTGGGAGTTAGTACTGCATCCCTGTACGGTCCTGACCTCACTCCAAGCCATTTCCACATGTTTGGGCCTTTTAAGGAGTTCCTGGGAGGCCAGCGTTTCAGTGGACAGTTTAATATTAGGCTTATGTTATGGACTTTTATAAGCATTACTGCAATGTTATCACTCATTGCGTAATGTTAGAGCTGTACTGTATTTGTCTAGTACAGTATTGATGTTGATTGGCTTATATTTAATGTTTTGTAGTTTTACCAGAGCTGTAGTATTTTAGTAGAATAAATGAAAACCATTTGTTTGAACCATGTGTTTGTGTGAAGAAACAAAGCCAAACCAAACATTCCAGCTCTGCATTTGTTCATCCTGAAATAAGATGTGTCTGTGGTTTAGATTGAGGTCGGCGAGGTTAACCAACCCACTATCAGACCCCACAGCTTGTTAGAATATCCACATACCACAGTCAACACTGTTTTTTTTGTATAATTTTTTTAAATTTAATTACAGTATATTCAGCCAAACTATTTACTCAAACCTCTCTCATGGCTCTCACATCTGCATCTCTGTCTGGTGTAATCAAATCAGCTTGTGTCTAATCTGTGATGCGTGGATCCTCAGGCTTACGTTCAGAGTTACGGGACAGACTGCAAATACAGCTGACGCGGCGCTCCTTGCAAGTGCGGACACGAGTCAGCGCTAACTCGCATCAGCGCCCAGTGCAGGAGAAGACCTCACACCATTGTCTCTCCTCCAACACACACACACTACAACAACAACCCCCCCCCCCCACACACACACACCCCCGAAACCACCTGCTGTCAGACCCTCTTTACGTCACACTGAGACATTCCGTCACGGCGTCAGATCAGACAGCAATGGTCTCGGCGTGTGGCTGGAGGTCTCTGTGATTAAATCAATAGCAAACCTGCCACCCAAGACTTGATTGCGGGTGGCTAATAAATCTAAACTACTGTAAGCTCGACATAATGTACATTTACAGTCTGTCTCTGATGCTGCAAAGCCAAATAAAACCCCTTTGGCTGAGTAAGAAATAGTTGGCAGTGTTTAAAAAATTTTTTTATATATGTATATATATATTTTTTTATGTTATTTGTATTGGCTTCATCTATTGAATTCATTATCAATCAATAATCGATTAAGATGCACTTTTTTATAATTAGTCATGTGAGACAAATTAATGAGCCCCAAACAGTTTAAGCAAACAAAGTAAATTATTTTAAAAGAAAAACAACTATACAATGGTGTAAAGGACCACGTTTGATCAGCTCTCTCCATGTGGTTTAATTGTGAAGATTAATCATCATAGTGCGAAATACCATTTTATTGCCGCTCTGTGTGGATCAATTTGGCTGTCAACTGAAATGAGGGAGGACTGTTTTTCTGCATGTGCACAAATTACATTTTCGCTCGCTCAAACTCCGTGTGCTTGCCAGGTCACATTGTTTAAAAAAGAAAAAAAAGCTAATAAAACACACCCAATTAATATCAGTTCTACAACTTGTACTGGAGCTCAACTAAGTACATTCTTTCACTGGATTTAGGTTCAGTAATGTTGATTTCCAACTCAAAACACATTTTTCGGCCAAATGTAATAAAAGTAGCTTCAGGAAAACCACCCAATCTGGCATCAGTGCTCGCACAACATTTCACAGTCTTCACAAGGCCAGAACATCAATACCTTCTTTCTATCAACAATACTGATTGAATAAAATGCCCTGGGATGATTTATTATAGTTTTTTTAGATATATATCTGTAACACTGCTAAGCTGTTGAAAATACTGCTGAAGTCTCCATCGAGTCTGCTGGGAAAAAAAATAATTCAATGTCCAATATTGTTTATTATTTATTGTATCTTAAGTGCAAGCTACGGAGCATTATTATGCAAAACAAAGATTATCTGTTAATAAAGTTTTTAACTGAGCAAATGAGTCGATTAATGATTAACATCCCTAGTCATGCATAGTATGTAGTAAACCTTTGATCCAAGTCATTGAACGGCTTTGCGTTAATTAAAGCGAAGAGATAAAACTGGAATTTGCTGTAGAATTAAACTTGTATAATGCAAAGAAATGAATTGTCGCTAACGAGGGGCCTGTAGCCTATACCAGGAGGCGGCACAGGCACGAGGCTATACAGTACTATAATTAATGGATTAGTAATGGACATACTATAATTAATATAATAATAATTATATATTATAATATAGCCCCATGGTTTGCCTTGTACTTTTGACTATGGTCCAAAAGAAATCAACCCCTTCTAAATAAAAAGAATCTAGAATGGGTTCGAACAATTTGACAACAATTTCTAGCCGACACTTTGTGCGTTCCGTTATTCAACAGCACCGAGTAAACGCTGCAGCAGTAATGCTAATAATGAACGGTTCCTGCTCATTCTGGCTGGGATCAGGATGACGCTAAACACCACCTCCGTCATGTGAGATGCCGGCACACTGTTTTATTTCCTTTAATCAGAGACAAGCCTTTACCTGTCCTGGACTACCAGTCTGAGGTCCTTGAGGTCGGGTCGGATAAATTGTTCTCTTGGTGGGGTAACATGCAAGCTTATCAGATCTAGCAACAAAAAAAAGGTAATTCTGTAACATTTGAGTCAGAATATTTCGTAGAAGGACAATGTAGCTATTTCAGTAACGTCACCGACTGGTTGTGTCACATACTGTACATGCATGGTTGCTGAATACCGATGTACTGTAATGCAGGGTTTGGATGGTTAAAAACTGACTCTAGTCTTTCATTGCTACTGTTTCATTTCAGCCTGCGTTAGCCATAACAAACCACATGCGAAGTTTGTAATTTACTATAGAGCTGGATTCTTTTAAACCGAGCTGGTCGTGGTTCGAGTCCACAATGCTCTCGTCCTGCTGTGACTCACTCAAGAGGCTTTAGATAAAGCGACAAAGCAGTCCTGCAGTCTGGGGTACATTAGCATGTCAACACCCCATGTTTGACAAGGGACCACTTCGTCACTTTTTTTCAAAAAATAACAGACCCCAATCTTTTGCTGCTTTCCTACTTCAACAGCTTTCATGTGTTGCACAGAAAAACTCGCATCAGAAGACCAGTTTTGTTAATGCAGCATGCCACCGAGACCCTGTAGCCATGACGACCATACTGTAACTCTGACATGCACAACTCTAACATGCACAGTCGAGCAACCATTCTCGTCCATCATCCTCTGCCCCATAACGCCACTTTGAACTTCACTACTGCTTCTACTGCTTAGGTTCACTATTATGGTTTTCTCAAGACTTTGAAGATTTAAGGCACTTTTACACCAGTCACAATTGATTTGTACTGTGCCCAAGAATGATTGCTAAGCCCTCCCCACTTCCCCCAGCCAACCTTTGTTATTATTCTTCGTACTGTTGAGCACTTGTGTATTTTCACCCTCCGATACAATAGGTGGCAGTATGCACCAGGTTGGTTTGCAAACCACAAAGTGATGAAGAGAACGAGGAAGTCCATATTCGCAATTATTAATATTATTAATATTTCAGGAAAATTGTCGGGAGCAACCCTACTTTATCAGCTTTGATTGTGTAGGTCAGAGTATGGTGGTTCACTACGGTGGTTCACTTCCTTGTACAGGTACGGTTGGCTTTCATATCTGATTCGAGCCATTCCCGATCATGGAACGATTGTGTTTAACCAGTTTTGGGGTTAAGTGTTTTTGTAAACAATCATTGGCCACTAATGTTGAAAACCCTTAGTTTATGTATAAAACAATTTGAACAAAAATCCAGCTTCGAGGACGCCTCTTACGGCAGTGGAAACTCACTGGGATTAGGGATCGGATGGGTTACTGATGAAAAGGTCAGGTGTTCACTCCCCATCTATTCCAAGCTGCCACTGTTGAGTCCGTGACCCTTTTTGCTCCCTATCCTGCTCGACCCTCTGCTCTGACCCCAGCTTCCTAACAATCTGGGATATGCAGGAAAATAATTTTACTAAGTTGTACAATATAAGGCAGCTTTTGCTATAGGATGTACAGCATTATAATGCTTAATTCAGGATGTCCTGATGCCCAACGCTACTTTTTTGCATGGGGTAATGGTGGCAACAATACTTGTACCCACTTTTATAGTCATGTGTATTTAGTTGGTATAATAAATTGGTAGTATTCGCTAGGCCTGGGCGATAAAACAATAACGATATATATCGCGATAGACACGTGATCGATATCAATAAAAAATGTGTTCGATAGAACGTTCGATATTATTTATTCTCTATTTAAACAGAGGTCGCGAAGCTAGTTTGGTTGCTGTCATGCGCACTCGCTCCGCGGCAGGCTCTAGGACCCGGAAGTAGTACGGTCGCGATTCAGGAAGCATTAAACGGAGACAAGATGGCGTTGACATTGGCACCGCCCACCCGCCAAATGTGGATAAAATTCGGCTGTGGCGGGTAATAACTTTAGTCTCACTAGCCACATTGGCTGGTAGTTTCTTTGATATGACAATTGTTATGTTTGCATCAATATGCACAACTAACATCTATATTATTACTTGCTTTTTGTGTGAGACAACCAGAGGAAAAGAGACGGAGGCATGGAGAAAAACGGTATTCTTCTTTTACTGCATTCAGTGCACACGACACATACAGTATAGTATACAGTGCAGTATAGCTCCCTGGTGGCCCGCCATAAATATATATTACATAAATATAAATATATATTACAATATATTTTTGTTGTAGTTTTCTCTAAAGGCATCTGATATAATAAACGCATTGCACTATTTTATTACACTTTATTAAGCATTTCTTACATTTTCTTTTTTAATTTTGCACCTTAAATGTTAAGAGATAATTGGTGTAATTAAGTGTTCATTGTGACTTTAGACTTATGTTTACATTTTAATTATTAGATTTTTCCATGGTTGTTGACATTTCTGTCTTAATAACTGATGGGACTATGATCATAGGAAGGTTAAGTTTAAAATAAAAATTTTTAAATTTAAATGGGTCATAAAAAATATCAATAATTATCGATATCGACCGATATGAAACACTGATATCGTGATACAGCTTTCAGCCATATCGCTCAGCCCTAGTATTCGCAGACTTTGTCGGGACCAGATAGCAGCTCGATTTGCATTTTGGTTTAAACTGCACTTCGTCCTCCTTTATATATCTGATAAATGAAGTGGTGCCAGCTTTCTCTGGATCAATGGCCTAAAGTACTGTACAGATAACCCACCCTTATCTTCACTTTTGCTCTCGGGGCTCTCCGTCTCTCTGCACTTGCCGTTCTGCCATAGCTTGCCACTCTTGTTGTTTGAACGTGATTCTGTCAAGTCAGCAAAATCAATTCAACATGACTGTTCTATGTCCCGTGTAACCAGACTGCATCCGTTAGCTTTTTCAGCAAGTTGATTACCATGCGCTTGTTAACGATACAAATGAATTTTTTTTCATCGTGATTGAATCTGAGAACGTTTTCTCACCCAGGACTGTTGTATACCTTTATTTTCAGCGAGACCATAACCGCTAATGTGAAGATGAGGCGGTCCTTGCGGAAAAAGATTACTTGGGAAGATATTTTGGTCAGACAGTTTGTGGACAGCTTGATCCTCTAGTCATTTAGTGCTTGTGTTTAAATTTTGAACTGGGCAGCTTTTGAAGGACTCAGATTTTGGAATAGAATATTATAAAATCAGCTAGTTGTGACTGGTCGTACAATATTTGAGAAAATGAATATTCAGCATAGATTGTCAAATCCTGAAATTCACAGGAAATTGGAATTGTGACTAAGCGGAATGAGTCGAGCTAACAGAGGGGGTCAGTGGGAGACCCTCCCACTTTGAAGGGTGTGTATATAGAGATGTATATGGGTGGGATGTTCCCATGAGGTAAGGCTTATTTTTGGCATTTTGCCCCGCTGGGACTGCTTTCCCCACCCTACCGGTCTTTACTGTCTGCATCCTCCCTGTGCCCTAATTAGGGAGGAAGTCTGACCAAACACTTTGCTCCATATTCAGCTTTTTTTTTTTTTTTTCACCCCAGGGTCGACTATGTGGCTTTGATGTCCAGCCGTCAAGCAGATATTGTTTTGCCGTAGAGCATCACCTGATCAGGAAATGAAAAAGCATAACCTGCTGATTCATCATCCTGTTTGGGAAATGCCATCTAGAATAATATATGGGAGGGGGAAGCCCAAATTCCCTGCAGCAAGTTTAATCAGGCTTTCCTGTGGAACGTCTAAGGTGAAGATAAGACAGATGGATATAAAAACAGTGGCGTCTTATTTCTTTTCCATTTTTCCTCCCCTTCCATTTTTTTTTTTCACGAGCATGTCCTGTTCAAAGGCAAGCCATTACAGAACACCTATACCCAGCACTTTGCCTTAAAGCAGACGTGTTTGAACTGGAAATGATTCATTCACTTAAGAGCCACCTGCTTTTCGAGCTGCCAAAACCACATCCCACAGTACATTCATCCCGATGCCTCATATTTATATTTCCATGAGGGAAAAGGATTCATTTCTATACAGATGCAATATTTTCCGTGTTTTTTTTTTTTTTTTTTTTTTTTTTTTAGGCCAATGCTAAGTCCAATCTGAATTTTCTCATGGAAAGAAATCCTCAATAAAGCCATTCTGAATGCAACCACTGTTGAAGTGTATGTTATTGGTAATCCTATGGTAACACATTTGACGTATTTTTCTTTAAGCGCACAAGGACTGGACTTGTATTTAAATCTGATCCTTATATGCATGTGTGGTGTTTTTTATTTTTTGGCAAAATTTTTTATCCTGCTTTTGGAAGCAAAATTTGGCCCTGAACTGATATTCACTTAATATTAATCCGAAAGTGTTTTTCAAGGCAGTCATTTATTCTGCATGTCGCCAGTTTTTTCTCATGTTTATTAATGAACATACAGTTTTTTCTATTTACATTTGCATTTCTGGCATTTGGCAGACGCTTTTATCCAGATCGACTTGCATTTATTTCATTATACACTCTTGTGTCTCAACCCGCCACTCGTTTTTTCATAGAAAATTACATCAAAGTATATAGATTAAAAGAAAGGAATGTAAACAAATGTTTTACTGTGACAGGCTCCAAAGTGCCTAATTTATCATTTAAAAGTAAAAATTTTAAAAAGTTGTAATTAAAAAATTCTTTGTTTGTTTAACAGCTTCAGCAGCAACCTCATTTCCCCTCTTGTCTGTTCCAACCACTCAGCATTACCAGTATAATAATCACCGGCCTGATCATCTTATGCTTGAATGACGTATAGGTTACTGTGTATTTTTTAAAATAGAAAAAATTATTCAGTGCATTAAGTCATTCAGGAAACCTGGAGAACTATTCCTCTAGACTACTTTAAAATATAAGATGTTTCCAGTCTTTGGGAGCAAAATATGAAGAAACAAGGGTTGGTTAGGGGCCTAGTAGCAGCTTGATGATCCTGGGGTTTAAACCTTTCAATCTGTATTTCAACATCTTAACCACTCATGCAGGTTCATTCAGATTGCCTTTAATACAGCATCAAAATTATACAAAACATATATGTTTTTTGAGCTCGAGCCCTAGGCGAAATCTAGGATTATTCTTCCGTGTTTAGTTTATTCTTCTCACAAATGTCTCATCAGTAGGAAAGCTGGGAAAACATTCAGTCTAAATACCTCAATCAAGGCCCAAAGTAGTTAAAACAGATGTTATAGTGTACAAGTGTGTGTGTGTCTCCGATCGAAAGATGAGTGCTGACACGAACACCAAGAGAGAAAGCTCGATCTATGGCCCCGATAAGGAAAGAATGCGAATCATGAATGTGTTCCTTGGCATCTCCAAATCACATCAGCTGCTGTCTATTAAATGTCCTCCAGGCACCGTGTCAAATCCGTCCTCGAGCGAGCAGTTCCAGGTCAATGCTGCTCCAAAGTGGTTGAGAAACTCGTCATGGATATGACTTTGAAGGTACTTGAAGAGAGAAGGTAGTTAATTTAGACAAATTTTAGAATAGAAACATATCATGCATGCGAATATGATCATGTCTTGCGGAAAATGGACAGATATTATGCAATAGGAAGAATGATGAGTGTAATACCCAGGGGCTTACAGCTGTAGCGTTTAAACAAATGGCATCAGTTATACTTCCTTAACATGAGCAGAGGCAGACCAGCTGTTTCAGTGTTGCATAAATGTCAATAAGCATCTGCCAGATTTTGTATAGAACTGATTAAAAATGAGGATTTACAGATTTTCTGGGTGTTCTTTCTTTCTTTTATATCTGTCCCATAACCTGTATTGGGGAATGTTACTTTTTAAATAACTAATTACATAAAAAAATTAATGTCTTCAAAAAGTAATCAGTTACATTACTGCATTACTTTCTGATAAAAGTAACTCGTTCGAGTACTTTTCCATTGCAGAAAATGAAAACTCCTTTGTGATTCCTCGTGCATGTTGCTTTTGTTAAGACCTTTATAATTATTCTACCATCATCACTCAGCAAAGTTTGGCCCATAATCTGTTAACTACTAATACCCCTATCTCACCTATGCGGTTTCGCGCGGTGGCTGTAAGTACGGTTCATCATGATTCACCGTGAGTTTTGGCGCTGTGATTAGGTTTCCATGTTTCCGCGTGTCGGTCCTCGCGTAGTCAAACCACATACTGTACTGTAGGTGAGATAGGGGTATAACAGCAGGAATAACCGAGGGAGGCGGGTTATCGGGGGCGTGGTTTGTAGGACGACTTTTCACACACTCGCTAAGGGATTGGGTATGACTCCTGTCTGGCTCACGGATTACATGTTTTAAAAAATAACTCAATAACTGAGTACTTAACTGATGGACCGTTAGAGTACTTGGATTCTTTTTTTGATACCACGAGTAATCTAACGCGTTACACCCAACACTGCCCATGATTTCATCTCATTTGGGGAAATAGATCAGAACATGGTCATTAACCCTACACAACAATAGTAATAGTAAAAAAATGCCCTAAAATAAAATGTCGTTAAATGTTCCAGTGCAGGATTCTCAGATTTGCCCTGGACCGTTACCCAACTGAAGTATTTGTGGCTTTCATACAAGTGCTTGTATACAGTTTAGCCTCCACTCACACCTCGTATTGACTTCTAATGTTGGTGTCTCTCAAAACGGGCAAGTCTCTGACTGCTCATCCACACCAGGCGCCATCAGGCGAACAATATGGATGCTCAGAAACGGAACACCAAGCAGAAAACATTTCTTGTTTTAGCACCTCTTTTCGTACTTCTTATACTGTAGAAATTATACAATTTCCTGTATTTGCCTTACTCTTACACTCGGCTCTTAACATAAAGATAAAGAAAGTGATATTGTTTGCATTAATTGATTCACATATTTCCTAAATAGTCAGAAAAACTTTGGGCCTAAAGACGTGATCTTTGTTATCCTGCTTTTGTCAGAACTCTCGGCTTTGACCTGTTATCCTTAAGTAAAAGTGTATTTCAAATATAAACTTTTTTAACTTAAGTAAACACATCAACTTGGACCGTACCCATTCCCACCCTTCAGTGGAACAATTGTCCAGTACTAGACTTTATCACCACTTAAACTAAACCAAATTCGAGCAGTTCTCCTTTTAAAGCGCCTAATTAAACAGACCCTTTCAGCACTGATTTATGACTAGTTGGAAGCCCTACTGGTTTTTAGGAGCGTGAGGATCTTTTCAAATTCATGTCCTTCTCCTCATAGGATGTCCTTTTGGGCCAGATTTGTGGCCTTGATATGACCATGAAGGACATTTTCAAGAGCGCACCATTGGCGCAGGGACAAAAACCCGGCCCTGGGCGGATGTCTCAACATGTCCAGCCTGTTGATGTGTGGGAGTGGGGGTTTTCTAGTACTTGAGAACTTTTGGGATGAAGATTTAGTATATGATTACAGGAGAATGGGCACGGATTTTGTTTGTTCTGTGAGATTGAGAGAGGGCTAAAGTTTTCATAGCTCCATCATCCCTGTCTGAATGGCTAGTCAGAACAATTTCCCATCATTTCAGCATGTGGAATTTGTAGAATCTCCTGACTGGATGCAGTGTGCTGTCACCGTTTTGGCCAAAAGATGGGCGGCTAAGATCCTGGCGGCTAAGTGATGGCGTGCTTTTATAGTAATGCATCACGAAAATTACCTGATGATGTTGATGTTGATTTAAGATTAGGGCATTGAGTTCCTCAGATCTACATCGGCCTACTTGAGGGACAGAAATGTTTAAAAGAAGAAGTTGTTAATTTGGCTCTAGGTCACCCAAGCTTGGCTGAGAGCTCCCACATGGCAAGTTTTTGCACATAGACTGTCCTGGTATCCGTGTGCACTTGTAATTACCATGGCGGAAATAAAGCCCTTTACATCTGCTTCTAATGAATGGGCAGATCGGGCCCCTCGCTTTCTGGTACCCTTGGCTGGGATGCAGATGTTATGACCTAGAGGTGTTTCAGGTTTTCTTTTTTTGTTTTTTTTTAAAGCAACCATTTACATTATACCTTGCACATAAATGAGATGCCTGGGAGATGGGGCAACTTGACGAATCGCCAAAAGATGGTGCAGCTATCACCGGAGTTATCTTATCTCAATGACCGCAGGCTAATCTGCTTTCCTTTTTGTGAGTTCTATCTCTTTTAGACGTTTATAAGCTGTAAACATCTGCACGGTGGAATCGTAGCTCCTCAGGTTTCCTCTTAATGGTACACGTTGGTTACGTACACAGCACTTATTGTTCCGTGCTGCGTTTTTAAGCGGTTGTTTATTTTAGACTGGTGAGGAAGGAAGGCTAAGTAAGACACGGGTAATGTTTAATTTTAGTCTGGTTTTTATCAGGATTTCACAACACTTGAGTAGGTGTGGTGCAACTTGATCTTAATCATTGTCTACAGCTGCACAACATTATCATTCATGGTATCAGGAGTAAAAGAAGTCTGAGTTTTTGTAGATTTACTTGTTGGATTGATTAAAGGTGCTCAGTGTTACGTTTTTCTTGCAAAGTGCAAATTATAAAATAAAAACTCTGAAACTGTTATTTGTCATGCTTTGAGAATAATTATTCAAATGCGAGCGCTTCTACTGTATTAAGCTTTGTTCGTATAGAGCATCACTCTTATTTATTCATTCGCTAACTTAACGACATCGTATTTCAACAAGCTTTACTTATAGACTTAATTAGACCTCGGAGCAATTTGGCCAATCTTCAAGTAGCATCTTTTAAACTTTCCTATATGGTTAAATACCACTCCTGACTCTTTCAACCCTTTATTTAATTTACCTTTATAAAAAAAGTATTGCCCCAGGGTAAACTTTTTTTTTTTCATGGTATACTGTTACAGTACATAAGGCACTGTTTGCCTATCATAGAAATGCCTTGGATATGCAATAGGGAGTTTTTTTCCCACAAAAGAAGTACCCATGTGAAGGAACTTTTTTGACAATGTAACTGTCCCCTGTGATCCTGAAGCACATTACTGTTGGATTTCAGCCACACGAAATGACACAGCGTAAGAAACATCCCTTATGAAAATCCCCTGTTGACCTTGGACAAGTGCTATGTGTGAGTCAGTGTTTATCTCTCGACTTGCAGCTTTTTCCCGCTTTTCATTTACTACCTGACCCTTATCCAACACTCACAGAGCCTCTTGCCTGCTCCGAAGGTGTGACCTAAATTACTCTTTTGAGGCTGAGTGTTTCATAGCCATGGATTTTATTTAATGTTACAGTCATGAGATATTAAAGTTTTAGGTATGAATTGTGTAATTTGACCTTTTCATATTCGGTTAAATTGGCTTCAGAACGTCAGGCCGTGCCTCAACATTGCATGACTACTACAAGTATAAATACTTACTCTAAGAATTCTTGCCTTAATGATGCTGTAAATGCACCATTGACACCATTATGCTTTCCATAATTGGTATAATCTTTAAATTTTACTATATGTGGCCACATTGGTCTAATTTAATCGTTTTCTTCATCTTAATGCTTGAAATACTGTACTACAGTTGCCATAAGTTAGGTTCCACAGCAAACATGTGGAAGAAGGTGCTCTGGTTAGATCAGACCAAAATTGAATGTTTTGGCTAAAAGCAAAAAACGCTATGTGTGGCGGAAAACGAACACTGCACACCACCCTAAACATGCCACCCCCACCGTGAAACATGGTGGTGGTAGCATCATGTTGTGGGGATGCTTTTCTTCAGCAAGGACAGGGAAGCTGGTCAGAGTTGATGGGAAGATTGATGGAGCCGAATACAGGGCAACCATAAGCGCTGTTCGGACGGGACTAGTTTTTCCAAATGACGTTTGAGTTTGAATTTTTTTCAAACGACGTCGGTCATTTCATTTACACATTCGGACGGGATTAACATCTCCGTGTTTATTACGGAGGTAGGAGTGTCTGTGTTTTACATGTGGGCGTTGCACAAGACATCTACATCTATTATTGGTGCGCAAACTTGAATACCGGCGCGCTAGAGATGGTACGGTAGCTCACGTTGACCAAAGGAAAACGTGTTTTGGAAAAAATATTTTCGGCAATCACAGACATTTGCATTCGGACAGGATTAGATTTCTCAGAGGACCTCAGAGTGTGCCACTTCAAATCCCAATAAAATACACTTGTTTGTGGTTGTAACATGACAAATGTGGAAAGTTCAAAGGGGTATGAATACTTTTGCAAGGCACCGTAGAGCTCAAGATCTCTGTAAAACATCATTCTTGACTTCCTGCACTTTAGAAGCATGCACCTGGTGGAACGTCACCCCAAGAGCTTAGTGATTCTCCTTCTCGTCCCAGCCAGAATAGAGATAATCCTGCAGATCGTCAGTACCCGACCCCTTGATCCTTTGTCGGTGGATGCCTGAAAGCTTAAAGTCAAGGATTAAAACCACAGAATACGCCAATCAGGATAAGACCACTTGAAGCATACTACGAGGGCACCTTCCCACATACTGACTAGCATAAAAAATTTTCTCGTTTGTGCAGGAGGGAGGCTAGTGTTTTGGTGGTATATTACAGAGAGGGTCAGTTTACACTCAAAGCCTGGGAAATGTCTTAAGAAGGTATAATCTTCTCAGAACAAGGACTGCTCCAGCTGTTGGAGGAGATTTTCCTGATTAGGTACGGCTTTACAGGGCTAATTACCATATGCAGGCGGCTCTCTGACATGTCCCAACCGTTGCAGTGGTTTCCTAAAATTTGGAAAGTTTTACTGTTGCAACACTCTCTTAGTTGAACAAGCCAAGATTTTTATGCAGATGTAACGCTGAGGTCAACTTTAAAGGGATCATGTGGCGTTTTATATTCAGGGAGATTTTTACATCTTCTCTTTGAAGTGGTGACACGAAGCAGCAGAAATTTTCCTGGATCATCTTGAAATTGATATTCATTTGGTTTGCCAAAACCATCCTCATCAGTAGTCTTGGGTGTTCTGATCGCAAGAGGATAGATGAGGCAGGTTGTTTTTGTAAATCTGACGTTTTTATGTCTCGAATGTGTATTTAACGACCAGTTAAGATCAGATTTTATAACCAGTTTTGACTGAGCAGAGTCTTGTATGGCTGTCTTCCTATAATACACCACCAATTTGCTGACAAAAACTATCCGCATGTACAATCTTAATCTATTAAAAATATAAAAAATGCAGTTTATTGTTTTATCAATTAGCAACGGGAATCACCAGGGACCGCCTTATACGATATCATCGGTATTACGATAATTACGATAATTACGATTTTGTAAGCAAACATACAGTATATAAATTCAAATTATATAAAAAAAAAGATTTTGATGTCTATATAAAACCATAAATCAGGGTATTATTTATGTATAAAAGTAAACTTTAAAAAAATGCAATAGCCACATAAAGTTTAATTATCTTTAATTTTGACATTTAAACCTTATTTTTTGTAAATCAACATTTTTGTTTTTAACAGTAATTGCAGATGGCAAGTTGACTGTGTGTGTATATACTGTGCGTGTGTGTGTGTGTATATATATATATATATATATATATATATATATATATATATATATATATATATATATATTATTAGTTTAAAAAATTACACTGACATGCAGTTATTAAGAATGACCTCAATTTTAAATTCTCTTAAATTAATTGAACTTAATAATAAGAATAGACGTATTATTTTTAATTGAAGTTTCTACTAAAGCCTTTTCACGGTTTACATGGTTTATTTCGATCCTCTCGTGTGTATTTTATCCTTTTTTTTTTGTATCAATTAAAAAAATAATAAAAATAAATATATAGACCATTTTGCTATACTAGACAGTCTCGTAGTACGGCGACGTAGGGAGAGAGAAAACTCGCCGCTACTGGGTTCACTCTGTTTATTTTGCCCTTTTCCCGCATTTCCCTGTGTAGAAAAGGGGTTTCCTATGTGTAGAAAACCCTCGGCACTTCATCCACGCTCACCGGACACTACGAACGGCAGAAAACGCTCGATTTTAACGCCCGATAAGAGGTGTTTAATGTAAATTGCTCCCGTACCTTGGAGGACTTGGGGCGCGCGCTTTTTCCGGCAAACGCTTGTGTAAACTCCATTGCGCGAGCGACTGTGTATCTGTGTGTGTATTTGTGCATCTTGTGGTTGCACTCCTCAATAACATGAGCAGCCCAACTAATCGATAACGGCATTCGTTGACAACGAATTTCATTATCGATAATTATCGATTAGTTGTTGCAGCCCTAGAATCTTGTGCAATTTCTTTAACAAGTTACACAAGTCTTAAAAGTCCCCAAAGTTTGCGTGTGTGGGTGTTACTGGTCAAGCTGAATTGTCTCTATGTAAATGATTTGTTGCTGACCCACACCCCTTCAGAGATCAGCTTTAACCTGGGGGAGGCTCTTCTTATATGAGGTCACTTTAGGGGGAAAATGTCTTGTTTAAAACACAAAAATGGAAAAAGGACAAAAAGCAGGAATCATGTTCTTTTTGTTCCTACATCGACTCTGGAGACCCACCCAAATGTCTTCAAAGTGAATTTTGCGTAAAATTAAATAGCATGTTATTGAAGTGATGATGCACATAATTTTTTTCGTTCTAGTTGAGATCCTCTCTAATAAATTGCAATGAATCTCAGTGATGTTCAGACTTCTCCTTACTGGTACACACTGGTAAGCGATACACCCGAAAGAAATGTTAACACCGAGTTTAAATGTGGTCTAAAGTACCAATCCAAAGCCGGCTGTTCCTACCAGATGTTTACCACAAACCCATTCCTCTCGCCTGCCTTTTTGAGCTGTTTATTGACTTGTGGCCTGTACTGATTCGATTGAAGAAGGTGTAAAAGTTCTTTCTCCAGTGTAGTCACTATAAAGGCATGTCAATAGCGTCAGCTTAGGAGGCTGCACGGCATAAATCGCCGGCTCCGAGGCTTAACAAAAGGGGCTTTGAATACATTCAGAAACCCACGCTTTGCTCCAGTGCTCTCTGTCCTCTCGTAAAAAGCCGCATAGCTGATATTCCATGTGCTTCAAGGTTTGCTAAAGAAGAGATGTATAATAAAGGTGTGTTTTTTTCTGAACGCTGAACCTATAAAACGAAGTTGAGGCATTTGTCCCCCCCCCCCCCCCCCCCCCCCCTGACTCATATGCACATCAAGCAGTGCTATAGGTCAGTTGTCAAAAATTGCTTAATATGGACTGAGAATGCGAAGAGGCAGTTTCTGTTGAAGCGGAAAGCAAGCTCTCAGGCTTGCCTGGTGGACGTGATTCGTGAACAACTTGGTGGTGGATTTCTGTGTGAAAAGGCGAGATTTTAACTGACATGGCTGTGCTTGTTCCCTGAAGCCAGAGGTGATTCGTTTCTTCATGGAATTGCAAGAATTTCACCCTAGGCTAATAATTCTTATTAGTTCAGTTAGAAAATTTAGCAATAACTATCAAAAGGGCTGGGCAAGATCAATATCAAGATCAATAAACATTCCATTAAGGTTTAAAGAGATCGCAGTAACGTCCATATCCAAGGTTCTACGTTGTACCTCCAGTCTTTTAAAGTTTTCTCTCCCGCACACCCACTTTACACAAGGAGCCTCGAGCGAAGGGTGAAATTTCACCTGCAGCTATGTGGTTTTAGTGGTATTTTTACCTTCTGTTGGAATTTCATCTCTCTCCCCAGAGACGTACCTCAGTCTGGGCGAGATTGGGGGAGAATGGGGGCAATGGAGCTGGACGTCTTCTGGCAGGTGACCGATAAGGACCTGAACACATTCATTCATGCCTGATCATCTCACCGTACCAGCGCTTCACCTGTGGACAAGAGCAGCATTTTTACACTCTTTAGCAGCTAATAATAGTCTTTGTTTGCCTTTTGGCAAATCTACACTGCTTGCTATCATAGGGCTGTTTCGAAAATTATAACACTGGTATGTATGTGGGGAAAGAGTTTATTTTTTGTTTTTCGCTTTGGTTATGTAACTGCTTAAGATTTTTCAGGGTCTTACATTCAGATTTTTAAATGTCCGAAATGCCTCGGATATTGTTCGAGTATATAATAAAACAAATACGATGAAAGTCGAATGAGAAGATGGCAAGCGGTGAAAATCACCGGACACCAGAACTTTGGCAAAATATTGCTGTGTAGTCTTAGTTTCAACTAGACAAGCGGTGAACTCCTCCTCAGGGGTCTGTGTGCATGGAGTTTGCATGTTCTCCCTATGCTTGGTGGGTTTCCTTCAGGTTTCCGACTACAGTCCAAAGCAATCAGATTAGCGATAATATTGACTGGAGGTCCTTCAATGCGTATAAAAATGGTAATAAATACAGTACAATGGTCACCAATGGCCTCCACGGTCCCTACTTGGACTACTGAGGTTCCTAGATGGTTAGATGTACAGTATGGATGGATATATGGATGAATGGATGGAGTCTTCACTAACCCACATGTTGCAATATTTGGTTTAATTTAACAATATGTCTTCCACCCTGAATATTCGAGAAAAATAAATAAAATGGCACATTATATACAATTATTCACATTATATTTTTGGTTTTGTTGTATTCCAGGCAAAGTGGTACCAAATGGTACTTTTATTTGTCATCTTGTGAGCACTTAGATATATCAAATGTTGACTTTTAGCATGTATATTTTACCAAAAATGGTGAATGTAATGTGTGCATTTAAAGACTTTAAAGGTCCCATATTTGACTATTTCTGTAACAAGTTAACAGGACCCAGAGCTTCCTTCGAAATGCATGTTAACACCACAGCTGAAATTTGACTCATTATGAATTTTCATACCTCAAACTATCTTTTTCACTCCTTCTTCAAATGCACTGTTTCAGTATCTATGTAAATAAGCTACCGCTGAGCCACGCCCCTTTCGGAGAATGGCAAAGCTTCGCAACAAGCTGGGGAGCAGATGATCTTCTACTGTACGAGGTCACATTAGGGGAAAATTAATTAGCTTGTTTAAAACCAAAACAGTAAGTGAAAAAATAAAAGATAAAAAGCAAGGATTTTTTTTGTTTGTACATGCACACGCTAAAAATGATCAGTGAGTTTTGCATAATACTGTATGTTCATGGTCAATGGCCCTTAAATGTGACCCAACACTACACATTGATATCCTTAAGGGAAACATATGAAAAAATCTGATCTTGAATGTCTGAACAGTATTTAAATTTTACTCAGTTGTGTTTACTGTCTTGATTTGCCATTTAAAACTGTTAGGAAAAATCAGTACTTGTCTGACTTTGTAACTTTGTTCCAGACAAGTTTTCCCTTGTTCCAGAGAAAGCAGGTGAGGGACATCAACTTGATAAACAATTGTAGCTAAAAGGATGATTTAGAAACTTAAAAGGGATTAAAAACGCTTTTATCTTCCTCCAAGTTTGAGATCCTGCCAGCAAAATGTTCTACAGTATATGGGATCTAGTCTTTGCTTTATTCAAATGGATGATCTACCACATCGGTTCGGTTTCTAATCTTCTCCATCCTCATGTTTACAGATTGCTATACAGTACTATTGGTGGTATTGAAAAAAAAAATTCACATAGGCTTCCAGCTCAATCCCAGTTAATTATGATCTTAGCCCTGAATAGATCTTGGTATTTTGACCATGAGCTTGGGAACAGGCAGCAGGTGGTTATACACAGTAAAATCTCTCACCAGGCTGGAATTGTATCCAAAGCCAACACAGAAGAATGCACGGTTTGGTTGGAGGTTTTAAGGATTTCAGTTTTTGAATAACCGGACACTAAGGGCAAGAGAACAATGTGTAATGGAGAAACGATCTACACAGGAATTCATGGTAGTAATTGACATCACTTGGCTTGTTATCTCAGCTTGGCTTGTTATCTCAGCTTGGATTGTTATCTCATTTTGGGTTGTTATGTCAGCTTAACCTGTGTTAAAATATAAAAAAAAGGGGGGGGGGGCAACAAGGTGGGATAGTTCAGACGCAAGATTGATTACTTTCCTATTACAGCATATCGCAATCTTAATGAAACCGTTTTTGACCCTACATGCTGTGGTACAGTTGTTCCTGTGCCAAGGCAACAGGTGGTGTTGGATTATCTGGTCCTAGTGTGAGTATGTAGAACACTGCAGTGGGGAATCCATGAGCCTTTTCGGCCCTGGACATTCATCACAGAGTACTTCGGGAAACTTTTGTTTACATTGTTGAGCGCTGTAACGCAGTTCATACCAAAGGTGTGAAGCAGCCTTCTTAAAGCGAAGCAGCTTAAAATACCCGCTGATCTCATTCAAGACCAGACTGACTCGCCCTCACTCAAGGCCCTATTGTCTTTTCTTTATTGTTTTTTTACATCTGACGTTATTCCATCGTCGCGTCTATCCTGTAGGACAGTGGCGTCGCTGGTTGACGTGTCCGCCAAAGCATGAAGCCAAAGTTCCTTTAACAAGCCGGCGCAGCCCATTCCTGAATGGTAGCGAGCGCCGCTGTTGGGGCCTGTCCCGTTATAAATAAACACTAGCAGTCCTTTCTCCCTGCCCGTCACCTCTGGTCCCAGCCTCCTCAGGACCTCAGCTGTCGTCTGGGGAAACCGGAGATACCCGATCTCTCTAGCCGCGGGTCACAGTTAGACGCCATCACCGGAAATAACGTTGTATTTTTAGACTCTCAAAGATTGTTTACTCATCCTTGTTGCGTGTCCTTACAACGGTTTGCAAACTCGGAGCACCGATCACCGACCATGCATTCATCCACACATTCTATCCATAATATCAGCATCAACATTTGTAGTAAGTATCACAATCTAAACTAATGAGGTGGCGGAGAAGCATGAAAATCATCATCATCACAGGACAGGAATTCTTTCCACTGGCCGCAGTCTTAAGATAACACTATATAAGGTGTGATTAAAAGGCAGGAGGAAACGAGCTCTGTTGAGCTGCGCGGTCTTTCCAGTCGCATCTTGTCAGATTATCCTGCTGGCCTAATTCCACACATCTCTCTCTCTCTCACGCTTGTCGCACTGATGTTTCAGGTGTATGATTAAAGAAATCCCCCTTAAAGTGCGTTCCGATCGGTTTGTTTCCCCTGTAAAGTTTCCTGATTCTTCTGCCTTCTAGTACATTTTCCCAGTTATATCAAATTATATCAAATTATAGCTATACGCATAAATTATTATGCGTGTCTGTCTGTGTGCATGTATTAAAGTAGGTGATGTGACTATAGGAAACATGCTGGATTACATTACCTGCTTTCATACCGTACATTAACATGGCCACGAATCATTCAAATGCCTTTTATTTCCAGTTTACCTGGATACAATTGGCCAACACTTGTTTCTCTGATTTTTACTGATTTAAGTATAGATTGCTGCAGATGTTGGACATCAAATACTTAAACAGACTCTAATAATTTAAGTGGTCCTATAAAGCTAATACTGTATATACTGTATAGTAATGTGTAAAAGTCTAGAACCATTCCTCGTTTCTTCATATAAAATAAATTGAAATGGGAACAAGTGGTTCACTGCGACAGGCTGAAAAGTTCCTAAAGGTACAATTAAAAAATTGGTTGTTTATGTAACAACCTAAACAGCAACTTAATTTCCCCTCAGCATTCAGCATCAGCAGTACACTGATCACCGGCCTGATCATCTCTCATCATCTGCACCTGTTTCTCACTGGTCCAGGCCATTTTTTTTATGCTTGAATGATCCATAGGTCACTATGTGGCTTAATGAACAAAAATATTCCTCTGAAAGGGGTCAGATACAGAGACTGGACTGAAAATGAGTCCGGAAGCCTAGAGAACTTTTCATTACCACTTAAAAAAACAAAAAACAAGAAAGTCTGGCTCTTTGGGTGGAAATATGAAGAAATGAGGGGTTGCTCAAGAGTTTTGCACAGTACAGTATGTACATGCGATCCATCACTAAGTGTTGGCTTTAAACCAAATTTGTAAGAACAAGGCAGAACTGGTACCTGCACAGTACAGTATTTAGTGACAGTCAAATGATTGTTCTTGTAGAATTTACTTAAACAACTGTATATAAACACCGCTTCACTAACGCATCTTAAACACAATAATAATAATAATAATAATAATAAAGTACATCCCACTACAGCAGGTAATAATAATAATAATAATAATAATAATAATAATAATAATAATAATAAAGTACATCCCACTACAGCAGGTTATAATAATAATAATAATAATAATAATAATAAAGTACATCCCACTACAGCAGGTTATTATAATAATAATAATAAAGTCACAAAGTAGGGTGTACTCTGGTTATTATGAAATAGTTTATTCATTCATTCATTCATTTTCTATACCGCTTAATCCTGTGTTCAGGGTCGCGGGGGACCTGGAGCCTATCCCAGGAGACTTCGGGCACTTGGCGGGGTACACCCTGGACAGGGTGCCAATCCATCGCAGGGCACACACACATACACACACTCACACACCCAATCACACACTACGGGCAATTTAGGAACGCCAATTAGCCTAACCTGCATATCTTTGGACTGTGGGAGGAAACCGGAGTACCCGGAGGAAACCCACCAAGCACGTGGAGAACATGCAAACTCCATGCACACAGAGACGGGAATCGAGCCTGGCCGGGGAATCGAACCCAGACCCTGGAGGTTGAAATAGTTTAATTAATTCAAATGTTTAATATAATAGGCTTTATGGCAATTCATTCATAAGTCCTCCTCAAGTCAGACATTCTTAACCCTGGAAAGTAAATATTGAGTATTTCTACTCAATTGCAAATTCAGTAACAAATCCCACTGCATAATCAATCATATAGAATGTATAAAAAGATGCGCTACAACATATCCAGACCTTATTAAAAGTCATGTTTTACTGCATTCATTTAATAAACTTTTCATTTCAGAAATCATGCCAACCAGTGACTGTTGGCACATATTTTATATTTTCATTGCAATTGTCTTTGTAATTATTATTGTTAATGTCTTTCAAGCAATTGAATGAAGCCATCCGAGTGTTAGGAATCTGAATGAGGGATTGTGCTGGGCTGGTGGGAAAAATGGCCTAGCAAGGCTTCTTTAAAGAAAACAATTTGCATAAAACTAAAGAGTGATTTTTGGTTTGATCTTGTTTAACTAACAAGCTGTTACAATGGAACCACAAACTGTAGGTAAAAATGCATAGAATGGTTCAAGATACATTATATACTGAGGCTGGTTTCATTCTAGCCCTGACTATAGATATTTGTAACATTTTGAAAAACGCATCCAAGGTTTGGTGTACATTAGGGTCAAGGGGCAGCTAAAGTAACATTAATACTGTATATATTGAAATGTTAGCTTTTTTTAGCTAAGATAAAGCTAAACTAGCTCAGATCCTGACAAGTTGGCGACATCCAGAGCATCTGGTTGATCTTCAACTGATCTTCAGAAACCCTATGGGTGACTATGGGGTGGTATACAGTATAGTCTATGATTGGAGTCAAAGTTGATCAAAAACCTCATTTGTTAATCCTCAGCACATTTTTAGACATCCCTATTTACAGCAACTTGCACCCCAGCTATAAATCAGTCCGAAACAGCAGATCAAATGCAACGGTCCCAGACTCTTTTGAAGGCGTGTGAAGCCGAGGTGGTCTGTTTGAAGGAGGTTTTGAAGGCTATCCTGCTGGTTTTGTAATTAATGCGAGGACTCTGTGGGCCACCTGAACTCTAGCAAGCAGTGAAAGTGACTTCTATTGGAATGCTCTGCTCGTTCATCTCACCCGCTGACTTCGTTTGGAGAAAAACCCACACCATGTTACGTTTGATTAAGAGCTTGTTCTTCAGGCACTTCTGGAAACCGTTGTGTTGATCTCACACTTTTTGTGGCTAATTCCTTGTTTATCATTAGACATTTGGTCAAGTCTAATAAGTGGCGTCTAAATGGTCATCTCTAATGCCGCCACCAGAGCTGGATTTGGGTTATGACTTCAGACCCATTATGGGATCTCAGACATGTAATGCTCAGCTCTTCTTTCATGACTGGGTGTTACTTATGTCTGGGCCCGAATGCTGAAATACTGCGAACACACTTAGACCCTTGTCACATTGTCCTTCTGATTCATAGTTATAAAAGTCACTCTGACAGGAACAGTGGCAAATTAATGATTAGCTTTTAAAAGCATGGGACGTTTGGTTATTTCTATATGCCCTAGGGTTAGAGGTCGAGTTACTGTTGTAATGATTCAGGCTTCTGAGCAGTCTCCCTAGATAGAAGCAGTACGGGAACTCTGCTTTACCACAGTGCTCTTCTTACTGAACCACAGGGTGCGCTTAGATTTAGCGCTTAACAAAACAAGCCTCACAATTTTCCTTAATCCTGAACATCCAGCAGCTGCATGTCTAACACCAACTCCCCGGCACAGGCTGGCACATTACTGGCTGGCTGACTGGTCTGGCATCCCTCCCTGGCACCAAATGGCATCTGGATGTTCTCACTGAAGAACTGTACAGTACAGTTCCATTTATCTTCGCATATACTACTGTATGCTTTCCCAGGAATCCTGGATGTGAAACAGGAATCCAGACTGGATAGGAGGCCAGTCCATTACGGACCACCATGCATACACACGTCTTGACAAACTCCTTTACATCTCAGTGTACAGTAGCAAGAAACTACCTGGTTGTCCGTTTTCAGTCATTATTTCAATTATTTCCTATCAGTATGTTTACATGATGCTGTGTTAATCCAATTAAAACCAGACTTTTAACCTGGTTGGGAGTCGAGCTTCTCCTGAACTTCAGTCGGACACAAATCAGCCTAGGTTTTCTGCACATGCTCCACAGTTGATCCAAAAGTCAAGCAAAACGCGTAACAGGAGAAGCTGCTGCTAACAATACGGTTGTGTTGTCAGCCTTTCAATAATACCATCTCCACTAGGGATCACGTGCATCTCCTTTGCACAAAAAGAAAGGCATACAGCACATGGTGTGTTGATCCATGATGTAATAGGTCAACTGGGAATGCAGTACTTATAAGCTGAAAGGGTGCATATCGCCACCTATCGTAGCAGAGTCGGACATCTTATGGTAAATAAATGTATTCTCCTGCTGTGCTTGTATATTGGGACAAGGACAATAGTTCAGTTAAGGACGTTTTCCACTTTAGGGATCGATTCTGAGAACATTTGACCCCAAAGTCTGGTTCATTTTGATTGGTGAGGGCACAATCATTCCAAGCTCTTGACCTTTTTTTTTTTTTCTTCTTAGGCGTCGCGTGGAACTTCTTTCGTCCCTTTTCCCTTATGTATAATAGTGGCACACGAACCAAGTGGGTCCATACTGCCGTCTGAGTATTGGAGAAGTGTACCCGAGAATGGAGAACAAAAAAAACAATGCGAATGCTGGCGGTTTGGGGGGGGGACTATCCAGAGCGACATACATTTTTATCTCATTACACATCTGAGCAGTTAAGGGCCTTGCTCAAGGGCCCAACAGTGGCAACTTGGTGGTTGTGGGGTTTGAACCTGGGACCTTCCGAACCGTAGTCCAATGCCTTAACCACTGAGCTAATTGGTCCTATGTATGGTACAAATCTAACGTGCCTTGTCTAAAAATTCAAGATGTAACCTTACCGCGACATAACTGTGCATGTGAACGTACTGAATGTCTTTAGTTGGCTGACCTTGTTAGCAAATTGTATCAGACTTCATTACATAATCGGTGCTTAATTCTGTCTGTGGAAGGTTGCAGGGGTGTGAAACTAAGCAAAATGCTTTTTTTTTGTCATTGCGATGTGATTATACTTTTTGATAGAAGTTTAATGAACCTACGGTTTTGCGCCATCTAGCCCTGGTTTATATTTCAGGATGGGGAAACAGCTGTGAAGTGCAGGATGCATCAGGCGGCTGTATGCAGTGAAATGCCCGTGGGAGTCGTTGCTAACTCATGGCACGATCCACATGTGGGAGAGAGCAGTCTGACACACAGGAGAAGATTTATAGTTATAGTTTAGAGTTACGAATATCCCCAAACCTCCGTCCAGCTCTTATTTTCCTTCCCCACCTTACAACTTACAACTTGTCGAAGCTTGTTCGAGCTAGCATTTACAATGCTACATGCTCATAGTGGAACGCAATGTGTAGAATAGCGGTTTGCTGACAGATGGTATGCTTCCTTCCTGGTTGCTTTAGGCTTTAGTGTACGGTGCGCTGCTATCTCGCACTGTATGACTTCATTCATCACGTTCGCAATGCCCGAGGGAGTCGAGGGAATTGTCAAAAATAATACAGATCGTCTTTTTCCTATAGTCGCTTTTCTTCCTGCTCATTCCGTCATGTCATACAACATGTACTCTTATAAACCTGCCTGTCATCTTGCCTCTAAAAGTGTCCGCATTGCACAGCTTTTCATTCCATGTCGCTGTTTGTAATGGGGCAAAAAAAGCTGTTTAATCTCTCCGCGGCACCCGTCCATACTCGTCAGGCGCGCTCCGAAATGTTTCAGAGTTGTGGAAGTGCCCTCACAGTATTCTAAACAACTGCTCTATGGAACACCAGCCTGTGCCAGCGTGTGCTAAGGAGGTCCAGCTCAGAAGTTAGGCCTCACTTAATGCTCCATTAGCGTTTAGAAACACATCACCTCTAACATCAACTACTCTGCTCTAACGCCTCTTATGTAATCACAGTGTAGTATGAAACGGGAGATCTTTTTTTTCTCGTTCCTGTAGCTCTTAAGGCCTGAGGGTCATTTCTAACATCTGTTATTTACAGGTGTACACTGCCATTGGCTAGTTTACTGGTAATTTGGTATTATCTTTGGTCACACTCTTTTGCAGCTGTGCTGTTGCGTGAATGGAAGCCTCAACATCCAGAGTTCTCACACCGTTCTTGTTGGACTTTGCCAGTTGGCTGGGAGTTTTAGCAGGGGTCAGGATTGCTGTAGATGGGAGCGTGTATGGGAAAGAAAAGAAAATTCCAGTGTAACCATCCACATTTGTCCAGTTGTTATTACTCTAAAGGGACTTTGGTTTGAGTGTGTCCTTAACAGATGTGTTCTACACCAACTTCCTCTTGGCTGTTCCCTTCATGTATTGATTGACTATGGCCGCCATTGGACATGGGAATTTGGTCTTGGCCAAAAAAAACAGCTGGGCCAACCCAAGAACAACGTTGATATTCCGATGGTTTCATGTATCTCGTGAAGTTTGGGCCATGAACTTTCTTGTCGTCTTTTTTTCCCCCCCATCAGCTTTCAACAGGATAAACTCTATTGTTAAACGGCACATTTGAAAGATAAACAGTGGCATTCCTAAATAGATGACTGCTGTGCACATGTATGTTTGCATTTCCTATCATTTCCTTTGTTAAATGGGCCGAGGCCAGGTGTGGTTACTAGATGGGACTTCAGATACTGTATGTCTTCTGTCGCAACTTAAAGACATGTTAATGGCTCTGAGCTATTGACCTTTCCATTTATGAACCATACAGTATTCCGTTCATGGTTTCCATGCGACAACGCTAACCCGACCCTTGACAAAAATCCTTCTACCCTTCTAGTCCTAATATATAGAGGGATGAATCTTAACTGTTCATATCATATTATGGAGTTTCTAGCTAGTTCTTGGAATTCTTTCTTTTTTGTGTGCGTGTACCAGGCTTTTGGACAGGCTCCATCCCAGAGGGATGGTGAAGCAGGAGCTGATCATGTAGACGGCTCGCTGAGCGGCTTTGCTGAAAAGAATTTTGCCAGTAAGCGATTTTCTTTTGAAAAACGCCCCTGGCTGTTGGTTTAGGGCGCTCAGTGAGAAGAGAGAGGATTTGGGTGGGAGATCAAGTTATTTAGTAGCTGGAGCCACTTAAATGGGGCAGCAGACCTGATGGAGAGGCTGGGAAATGGGAACTGGTACATCCTTGTACAAAACGTTCCCAGATCAGTGTGTAATGAAAGTGTGAAATAAACAGTAATGTCTTTCAATAAGGGCCTGAATATAAACCTGTGGTTTGCCATGAAGCCATCATTGTCAGAGGTTTGAGTGACAGTAAAGCGAACTTTCTCCTGTTGTTCCAGGTGGCTGAGAGCTCAAAGGTATGGGATGAGGTTCCAGTTCCAGAGGATCTCGAGGCAGCAAGCGTGCTGAGACCTCAACGCTACCTTGAAGACGATGAAGACTTTGCTGCTGATCAAGGTTCAGGAGGTGTGATTGCTCAATCATATCACACACCTGTAGATAACAAGGGTTATGCAGAAATAATTAATTGATTTCATGTACAACAATCAGCCATAACATCGACACCACCACAAGGTTTCGCAATACTGATGAAAAATTATACACCAGAAAACTAGTGACCAGATCATGAGCATCCAAGGCACACACACCTCCGGTGGCACAAGGGGAACCCAAATCCTAGGTGGTTTTAATGTTCCAGCCGATTGGTGTGTATTTATAATGAGATACTCAGCAACTACTTGGCAATGTAATGAATGAAATATATAGCTGAGAACTATTGTATTATTTTATTACACACTCATTTATTTATATATATTAATACTCTGTTAATGAGCAGACTTTAATGTGCAATCTTATTTTTTTGCATTCTTTACAGATTTAATTAGTGGAGATGAGGAAGGAAGCACCTCCGAAATTTTTTCAGCTGACCCCTCCACAACAAGTGAGGACATGTTCTTTGTGTTTCTCTCCGTTTAAAAGCGTAGATTCTACAAAAGGTTTATTCTCTGACTGTGATGTGAAATTTTTTAAAAATAAATAAATAAAAATAAAAATCTGTTTTCAGGTAATCACTTATTCAGTAAAGTATGTAAGTAATTACATAAAAAATGCAGACATGTAAAGCAGTTAAGTAGATATGTACTGTAAAGTTAAAAAGACAATAAGTAATTTGGTTAAGTAAATAAAGATTATGTTTGTAAAGACATGAAATGCATGAATGATGGCAACAAACAAACATTTTAAGTAAATAAGTTAAGATGTAAATAAGAAAGGATGTAACGAATTAATGAATTTAAGATGTAAAGTAAGTAAAATAGTAAATACATTTAGTAAGTAAATTTGTAACTACACTATGCAAGTAAGTAAAGATGTAAATTAAAGATGTAAAGTAACTATGGAAAGATGTAAAGTAACTATGGAAAGATGTAAAGTAACTATGCAAATGCATCAAGTAAAGTTGTAAAATCCTAAAGTCAATAGGCAAGTGCATGACGTAAGTAAAGATGTAAAATAAGTTAATAAGTAAATGTGTAAAACCCTTATGTAAGTAAGTAAAGTTATATTGTAAATATGTAAATACATTCATTATGCAGAAAAAGTCTTAAAGTAAGTTAACATGTAGGGAAAATAAATACAGTATGTAACTAAAATTTGAACTGTAAGGATGTTAAGCAGCCATGTAAATATATCGAGTGAAGTCATAAAGTAAATATGCAAGTAAGTAATAATGTAAAATAAGTTATTATGTAAAGTAAGTAAATGTGTAAATTCTTAAACAAGTAAATGCAAAGTGATATTAAGTATATATGTACTGTAAATGCATTTAGTAAGTCATTTAGTAATTTATGTACAAGTCAAGACAAAATAAGTAAACAAAAGTGTAAAGTAAATATAATGAGCTGTAAGGTGAATATGACTAAATGTTTTAGCTGTGGCATGTCTATTTAAAGATGTTAGAAAGAAACGTGTTTACTGTAAGGTCATTTGACTTCTGCAACAAGGTTTTTGAAAATTATGTTAAGTGTTTAGTTTTAATTAATTATTGCCATTCGAGTGCAGTGTTAATTTATGTGCTTTTCTTTATTACTCATTACAACTCCGATCCTTTTGCTACCAGAAAGCAGTGATCACCAGTTCCTCTATTGTGGCTACAGACTTTCATTGCAGCCAGATAGAAATCATACCCAATAGTCAACCAAAGCTCAAGATCAGCAGATTAAACAAGTTAGACCAGCATTATTGTGGATGAGATTAAAGACTTCCACCATGAACACGCTTTGCTTTTGCTCAGTTATCATAAGACATTTTTCACCTCAGCCCACTCTTCCTTTTAAATACGTTTTATTCTCTCATCCTCTCCATCTAAGTGGAGTACAGTACAGTATGTGTCGGGTCATGAACGTTGTCTGGTCCACATCCTGACGTTCAGAGGTTTACACGGTGGCCTTGCCATAACACAGAGCGCCAGGTTTGTGTCTGAGCTCCAAACAATCCTCACGCTTGCTTTCATCAGATAAGAGGCCGAGGTGGAAGTTGAACAGCGTACTTGAAAGGCAGGAGTAAACAATGGATACATGGGCAGACAGCGTGAAGGCTTGTTAAGATTGTTTTACAATGCTGCTCTTTACATAAAGGGAAGACCCTAATGTCTCATGTGCACCGGTTTCTCTACATAAAGCGTCATAATAGGTTGAATATTACAGTAGATCGTTATTAGTACTTATGTTTGATTATATTGTAGTCACTTCTCTTTAATGCCATGTTGGTATGAAATTTGCAGTGCATTACATTATCTAGTTATCTAGTTTAAACAGGGTCTGCAAGGCATTAATGCCAGCAAGGCCGTAAATATCATTCCGACATGATGACACTGTATATGCTGCTGTGATTCATGATATACCGTACATGCCATATACCTTAGCTCATAAAAATAGCCAGCAGCTGTGTCTGAGCACCCTTAGGAAAATAAATAATAATGTGATAATTATTGCGTGTGCATTTGGCTGCTCTCAGGAGCATGCATGGGATTGATGATCTCTGTGGTTAAGTGTTCCACAAGCGGTTAAAGTAATTATTACTAGGCGGGTGGGGAGGCAGTTTGGAGATACGTTCTGATTCATAGACAAATGCCCTCAAAGGGAGGACCTGATTAGCTCCAGCATCTTAGGTTACTCGAGATATCCTTCTTTCAGGCTGAATAACATATTGGGTGATGGATGGAGTGGTGAAGACGTTCGTATGGTCTTCCCTGTTCATGTGAAGCTTAACAAGTCCGTCATCTTCTGGACCTGTTCCTGTTAAACATCTCCCCTAAAGCTGGTCTTTAACAGCCTTTTATAGATCACTGCTTGCGCTCGCTCGGGAAGAGACGTACGGCGTTTCCGGTATTGATGTGATGACTGGTTTAGATGACTGAGTGCTGTCTTTTTTGTCTTTCCCGTGAGCCTTTTCCTGTGAGTGATGAAAAAGATAACTGTCTACTATGATCACTGTGACTTTCCTGTTTTGATGTGTTCTGTTTCCTGAGGCTACAACTCACATTAAACATTGGCTCTAGTTGTAGTTGGATTTTTTAAGTTATATATATATGTAAGGAGGTCAAATTAATCGGTTTATAAAAGGAATTTCTTATTGTATAGCCATGGCCAAAGGTTTTGAGAATGACACAAATATTGATTTTTCACAAAGTCTGCTGCTTCAGTGTTTTAAGATCTTTTTTTGTCTGATGTTTGTATGGTATACTGAAGTATAATGGCAGCCATTTCTTGCATAATTAATGCTTGGAGTTTGTTAGAATTTGTGGGTTTTTGTTTGTCCACTCGCCTCATGAGGATTGACCACAAGTTCTCACCTGTATTAAGTTCTGGGGAGTTTCCTGACCATGGACCCAAAATTTCCATGTTTTGTTCCCCAAGTCACTTAGTTATCACTTTTTCCTTATGGCAAGATGCCTCATCATTCTGGAAAAGGCATTGTGCGTCACCAGACTGTTTTCGGATGGTTGGGAGAAGTTCCCAGAGGATGTTTTTGTACCATTCTTTATTCATGGATGTGTTCTTAGGCAAAATTGGCAGGGAGCCAACTCCCTTGGCTGAGAATTAACGCCAAACATGATTGGTCTCAGGATGCCTTACTGTTGGCATGACACAGGACTGCTGGTAGCGCTCACTTTCATACATTTCAAGAAGGGCAGCAAAGAAACCAAAAGAAAACATTATATCCATTAGCAAAAGGCAGGTTCTCCATAGGCTTCATTTCAGCAAGGCTAGGTTATCAAAGATATACGCAAATGTAGATGATACATGTGAGCGATGTCACTTCGCTAAAGCAGACCTGGCTCATATGTTTTGATTTTCCCCCAGACTGCTAGATTTCTGGACAATTATATTGAAGATCTTGTCTGAAGCGCGGCGCGGTGGTGTAGTGGTTAGCACTGTCGCCTTGCACCTCCAGGGTCCGGGTTCGATTCCCGGCCAGGCTCGATTCCCGTCTCTGTGTGCATGGAGTTTGCATGTTCTCCCCGTGCTTGGTGGGTTTCCTCCAGGTACTCCGGTTTCCTCCCACAGTCCAAAGATATGCAGGTTAGGCTAATTGGAGTTCCCAAATTGACCATAGTGTGTGTGTTTGTGTGTGTGTGTGTGTGTGCTCTGCGATGGATTGGCACGCTGTCCAGGGTGTACCCTGCCTTGTGCCCAGAGTCTCCTGGGATAGGCTCCAGGTCCCTAATACAGGATAAAGCGGTATAGAAGATGAATGAATGAATCTTGTCTGAAGCATATGTCGAGGTTATCAGGCCTGATTTTGAGATGGTGTACAGAAGCAGGGAGTCATCTTGTCCAAAAACTGTCAAGATGCTTGTGCTTTCGCATGTCTCTTGGCCCGGAGGAGAATATTACTTGGTTGGAAATCATGTAAACCACCTTTAATTTCTCTCTGGCTTAGGAATGTGATGCTTTTTTTGAGATTGGAGAAAATTAAATATTCACTTAGTGGATCAACTGGACGTTTTTATTCAGTGTGGTCTCCACTGATCTCATACTTGAATGAAAACATGAAAAGGGCACAAGTCTACTAACAAAATGTAGGGATAAGACTAAAAAGCTGTGAATGTGTGCCTGTGCGTATGTACATACAAGCAACACTCGGTGTTGTGATCTTTCTCAGTTTTCAAACTTCTAAGCTTTCAAGGTGCGAGTCATGGATAGACTGTTGAGTTTGTTTTTATATGATTTTATTCATCTACATTGATCAATTTCGTCGATACGAGGTCCTAATTAATCCACCCCTCCATCTCTGTCCTTTTTTTTCTTTATTATCCCAGAACATATCTTGCTCATGTAAGGTAGGAGACGTTTCCCCACTTATCTGACTCATCTTCAGCTACTCATGAATTTCAGAGGCCTTCATGCAGCCCAAGAGCATGAGGTCATCCCAGTTCTCACAACCACAGAAATAAGGCTTACTATTCTGAGCGAGCGAGCGGAGAACCATGGAGTTTGGTGAGCTTGGGCTTCGTTTCAGCTCAAGGCCAAGAGAAGCCACATCTGTAGGCCTCGGGGTTGTTTCGATGGTGTTGACTTGTACTTGGACGCGAAGGTGCTTTCCAGTTAACATTTAGAATAAAAAGTATGTTTCTTAAGTTGGAAAACTTTTTAGTTATTGCAGCCATTTTCTCTGCCATGTACAGCAGGTGATTTTTGATCCATTTAAAATCACACCAGCACGCCTAGGGATGATGATTGGAGTGTTTTAGGGTTTCCAGACCTTGTCTGGTCCAAGATGTTCCACATTGAACAAGACCTGCCCCTTACCATATGCCCGATGTCGCCTACATAGTCGCCTGATGGTGAACAGATGTCAAAGCACCTGATGGAGATAGAGAAGAGTCATTAAACACTTTCAAGAAGAGCAATAGGCCACCCAGCTCTCCATTTTCTCCTCTTACTTCTTTTCTTAGTTGGGACAGTTGGTGTATTGGATGAGGTAGCAGTAGAAATATTGCTGGCAGCTGCGGTTATTTTAGTTCCTTAGTTGTTATGATCTTGGTCACATGGAGGCGGCCATATGTGTTCTGTGAATGCCCAGCGAAGCTGAATTGAGACCATCACTTTAGGTTTTCTGTCTAGAAGATATCTATGTTTTGCTTCAGGAAGTTATCAGCATGTCTCCTGTTGTCTGAGCAGAGGTCGCATCGTGGACACGGCTGTCCAAACAACAGCTCTTCGTGAACTTCGGCTTTCAGGCCCAGATATTATTGCCTGCTGTTGAGACAGCAAGTCCGGGCAGCCGCTGTTGCCTTGGAGAGCTGTATTTTCCTCCTGCACTGTAGGAAACATTGTCTCACCGCCTTACTTCATGTGTCCCTCTGTGGTCACAAGTCATTAGTGGACTTAGCTTGTGTTACAATACAGTAGGGACTTTCTTGTCCTTGCAGCTTGAGACAAAGAGCGAACAAGCTTGAGTATTTCAACTTGATGACGTGACTTTATCTCGTGCTTACCAGTGGAAGAGTTGCCTAGTGCTTCTTTGTGATTGACGCATCAAGTAATAAACTATGTTTAGAAATTTCTAGAACTATTTCCAGCTTTATTTCCGGCAGCCAGTCGAAAAAGCGGCAAGCTGTTGAAGTGATTTAAAGAAAATGGCTGGAGCAAGATAACATGAAATTTCGAAAGATCCAAGTCTCTCTTGCTTTCTTATCTTTAAAACAGTTGCGAAGGCATGCTTTGTTGGTCTGCCTGATAGCACATGGAAGGCTTTGCTGGATGGAAATATCAACCAGGCTGTTCCCCCCCCCAGTTGGCAATTTGTGCAAGGAAATGGATCAGCGCATTACAGCCCGCTTTGAAGTTAATCACTCCTAATTGGAGCAGGTTAGCTTGGAAGCTATACAAAGCTTGTGTTCCTAAAAAAGATCCCTGATGTCATTCAAAAATAAAAGCATTTGGGTTCAGGAAGAAATAATGTCATTGTTGAATGGGACTTTGATTTGAAGTGTTAATTCTGGAAATGCACTCAGTCACACATCATCTTGGAGCCTATCACAGGAGACCTACAGTAGGGCACAAGGCGGGGTACACACTGGAGGGGTTACCAATCCATTGCAGGACGCATACACATACACACACACACTCACACTCATTCACACACTATGAGCAATTTAGGAACACCATTTAGCCTAATCTGCATGTTTTGGGACTGTGGGAGGAAACCGGAGTATGTGGAGGAAACCGCAGAGAACATGCAAGCTCCATGTACAGAATAGAAACCATTTCATAATGTTTACTAATAACTTTACATTAAAATGAAAGTGTAACTCGGTAAATGTTAATCAGCTGACGTGTCAGCACACTGTTTCCCGATTTTTCCAGTCACAGGACAACCAATTATGGGAATTTATTTAGCAAAACAGGAAACTCTGACACTGAAGCTGCTCGCTCCGAGGGGGGATCTCAAATCAAGATGATACGAAGAGCAGAAAGTTGAACCGAGCTCACAAATAAAGGATATCCTGCTGGCTGCAGTGACCCAGTAAGAAAACCTCTGAGGCAGATGACTATACAGTTTCCCCCCCTTGGGGGGGGGGGGGGGGTACCGTGTCACCACCAAGTCCATCCGCCATCTGCGCCTCTTCAGCTTAGTGCTAAGCTGAACGTGACCGCTGGCCTGTTGACAATGCACCATCTGATAAAGATAAAGATGTACAAAATGAAGCAAGTTGGTATTAGAAATGCATTCTTTGTGCATTTTAAAATTTTTATTTCAGTTTCTCGCTTCCTGGTTGTTTATTTCATTCATTCTTGCAATAATATTCTATTATTGTAAAAATAAAAATGAAGGCTTGTGAACCTTGGTCGCTCATCCATTCCGACCCAAATATTTCAGCCTACTAACCCTCAAGCACTTGTTCCCCCTGCTGAAGAACCATCTCTGGTGGAGATCCAAATCCTCGGAGGGATTTACGAATACTCATACTTTCCCTCTCGCACCAATCCGGCTCAAGTCCCTAGACATGAATCAGTACATATACTTTGAGCAGTGTTTTATTTATCCTTCCTGTGAATTCTTGACTAATGATTTTTCCATAAACTGAAAATGGTTGGTTGTATAAAATTGGGTTGAAGCTGTCGTACTCAACACAGTAATTAAAGTCCAAATGATGGACTGCGAAAATCCCTCTGCGGCCACTCAGGATTTGTTCAAGCTTTAACTTGAAGTTTTTTGTTGTTATTTTTGTACTGTGGTCATGGGCAAGTATTGTCCTGTCCAATATTTGCTTGTAGTAGAGGTTAATTGTTTTGGACATTATACAGTAATACTCAAATGTCTTAGACACCCTTTTATCTTTAGTACAAATTTTGTTATGTATGTGTATTATGTCCGCATTATTATGTACAGTACGTAATCATTCAGTATTTTCAAACAATATAACTTAAAACAAACAAACAAATAAATAAATAACATTACAAAAGAATATTTGCATGCCTGTAAAGAAAGCAACATGTTACATATTACAGAGCAGTTTTCAGGCTTCTGGCATGAAAATCGAAAGGAGCGAGTTACCAGAAGGCCTTTGCATATTCTCCAGCATGCTCAGTAAAACCTAACAGCTGTTTTAGTTACAGTACTATGCAAAAGTCTTGGGCACATACAAAAAAGAAATCCCATAAACAAAGAAGCCTTTGAAAGAAATTTCTACATTAAGGAAACTTCTGTAAAGAACAATAAATAAGTCACAGTCAATGTTTGGTGTGAAAACAATTTGAGTGAAAATAATCAGTAGTGATTTGTGCAGTTTTATAAGTAAAACAGCTGTTAGGTTTTATTGAGCATGCTGGAGGGTTTGCCTCTTCTGGCAACTTTGTCACACTCGCTCCTTTTGATTTTCATGTAAAACTCGTGAATTATTTGTTATCTAATATATACTGTATATAAAAGCCAGGAATCTCTGCGATAACCAGGACCAAATAATGAAAAGGAATTGCTGAAAAATTTAGTCATCAACTTGGCCAATGAATGGTTTTGATCTCGCGCTTCTTGCCTATTTCTCCTACTCATTCTTTCTCTGTGCCTTTTAAATTGGTGTGAACTGTGAAGGGTGTGCGCCAAGAACCGGAGGAGTACTCTGAAGGTCGAGTTGAAAGCAGCATGCTGGAAAAGGCTTGAGCAGCCATGTGCCTGAATCACTCCTTTGTCTGGCAAACAGGCCTTCATGTGTTCCACTGAGCTCTTGGTCCATAAAGCCTCCACAGTTCTACCGCGCTGCTCTAACACCCAAAACATTTCAGAATCAAGAGTTCGGAATGCTTTTTTTTCCCCCCTCTACGTTTTTGCTGTAGTTTGCTCTCTTGGCGTTCGAGGCCACTTGACTGGGGATTTCCCACATGGAAAAAGTGAGTTGTGCTGAAGAAAGAGAGGAAAGGAATATTGCCTGCACTGATGTTTAAAGCAGTGGATGGGCTACTGTCTGGGGCGTGTTCATACAACACAAGATTAAGACCTTTTGGTGCTCATAAATTTAATCCTAATACAGCCCAACAGGCATTGATTGTTCACAGGCTTTGTATTTTCTGTTGTTTTGTTTCGGAGTACATTTGCAATGGTTTAACAGTGATATATGTCACTCCTGGGTGGCAGGAAGAAGAACGTTGTCCTCGTCTGTCAGCGTGGGGTGGAATTTCAAGTCACTCAACAATAGACATTGTTACAGAAATCTGGAAGTTGATTTTTAGAGCCCTAATGAGCAAGTCTGCAGATGGAGCAGTAAGTAAAAACATCCTGAAATGACAAAATTAGCGAGACCATCATCTTCGGACACAAAGATAGTAGGGATGGGAATCACCATGGATCACCCGATACCAAGTTACCACGATACCCAGAAGTCGATTTGATTTGCATTGCGATATCACGTTTTTATAAATTTGATGCATCATTTTTTTTTCTTTCTCAGATTGTATTACAATTCTAAACAAGCTTCATTCATTCATTTGAAAAATTATTTGACATGAATGAAGACATTATTCACTTGCAATTTTGGTAACATTAGACTAGAAATAAGCTTAATAGTTTAGAGAGGCCGGATTAAGATGGTTTAGGCTTGGTGCAGAGGAGGAATGTTGGAGGTGGAGCTGCCAGTCAGGAGGAAAAGCGGTTTATGGATGTGGTGAGGGAGGACATGCAGGAGGTTGAAGTGACAAGATGTGGAAGACACGGTTAGATGGAGACAAATAGTCCGGTGTGGTGACCCCTAACGGGAGCATTCGAAAGTAGAAGAAGAGGAATCTTACATTTGGTTTGGAACATTGGTGGCTCAGTAGTAGGTTTTTCATCTGCCATGGAGAAGGCCTGGGTTCGATTCCACCCAATGCCCAAACCCCAAACCCCAGCCACTAGATGCAGTGTCGTTTCCAAGCCCAGATAAGATGGGTGGTCTGCATCAGGAAGGGCATCCAGTGTAAAACCTGCGCCAAGTTGTGGCGACCCCTCGAAGAGAGCAGCCGAAAGACCAACAACAATGATCTTATATTTGGTTTGTGGTGATCTCATTTAAATTTTATTTGGTGAGATGCTAAGATTTTTTGCACTGAATATGAATAGTATACTGGTGTATCCAGGTGAGATTGTTCATAAGGATGAGAAGGCTGATTGGGAAATGTGTATCCTCAGTAGCCAAATGTCATGCAAAAGGGTTGAAAGCTCCAAACATATTTAGAGCATTTGAAGAAACGGAGCTGTGTTTGTAAAGCAGTTTTTTCTCACTAATCCCGTCAGTTTCAGGCTCAGCTCAGCATCACATTGTGCGTACAGAGCAAATAGTGTGTTATATCAGCAAACAGTAGGTATGCCAGGGAACATGAAGACAATCAATTACGTCTAGGTGAATTGACTTGCTTTGTGCATTTGAGTGTGTGGATGTGTGACATCATGCACATCGGCACCGTAAGACCCTTCTGAACTGTCAACGCAAAATAGAGCACCCGAAGTCAACCAAGGGAAGTAGCAGTAAGCTGTGAGAAATACCTCAAATATTGACTTCCTTGCTTAACCTGGAATGACAGACTGAAACCAGACTCACGTAAAGGCCACCCATGAGAGCTGCTGGCTTGTGTGTGAGAATGGAAGCCTGGAGCTATTTAAAGATCCACTGCTTACTCGGTCTGTAGAGATAATCCGCGATAACCCCTTTTATGAGAAGAAATGCCTGTTCTGTTGAGAAACTTGACCAGTCGAACATTTGACCACATTTTGGCACAGCATCTACCTGTTTAGATGGATTGATTGTTGCATCATTTTAATAAGAAAAATAATACGAGGGTGTTCAAATCAAACCAGGACGTTTGATTGTGCAGAATAACAGAACACAGTTACGAGAGTAAAAACTCCCAGATTTCTCTGTATAATCCTATGCTACTGTACACTAATGCACTTGTCCCAGTGTTTTACTAGTGCTTAATTACCATCAAAGTAGAAAGTTTGCTCAGTATGCCGAAGCCATGATCAGACTGCCTGCTTCACGTCTGAACTGCTGGCCTTCCAGGAACTCCTTTACTGGCCCATACGTGTGTCAGTGGCTTGGAGCGAGGTCAGGACTGTATGGGTCTATGATCACTCTTGGACCTTTTCATCACAAGAAATTTCATCACAAGTCTCGGTTTGACTTGTATTTTCTATCCTGTTGTTATAATTAATACATACATATTCGAGGAAACAGTGTGCTGATGATATCTGATGAAAAGTTCAGGTGGAATTCTTAAAGCATCCCAGTTAATAATTTTAACTGAACATTCTTAGAATTTTTTGTTTTTTTGTTTACTAGAACGTTAAATTGTCCAGTTTTCCAGTTTTTTGTAGGCTCTTGGAAAGTTTCAACATTGTTTAACTTAAAAACCTTTATTGAAATAAATTAGACTTTTTTTGTACTATACATTTGGTGAGACTTTAGTCAGTGCTGATTTTGGTTTATTTTTTGAGTAGCAAAATTGAAATTCAATTGTCTGTTAAAATCCTTCGTTATCGTTGGCTTGGGGTAAAATTTTTACTTATTTGTTTGTGGCTTGGTATAAAATTGAGGATTACTTGCTTTTGGGTTGCTTACTTATAATTGGCTTGCTGTTAAAATAATTTGTCTTTGATACTTAAAATTCTACCCTGGATTTGGTTAATATTTTTTGTATAAAATTTGTCTTCATCAGTTGTTGTAAAAAAAAAACTTATATTTAACTTTAATTTTTAATTTAATTTTGTTTTATATCTCTTCATTTTTTTTTACTTTCCATACAGTTTTTTTTTTATATTGCTTGGTATAAAAATTAGATTACATTGCCATTGTCATGGTGTATAAATTTAGTATTTTTGTAACTCGCTCGTTTTTGGCCTGGTGTGAAACTGAAGCTTATTTTGTCACTGACTTGGTATAAAATTAAGTCTGACTTGTTTCTGGCTTAGTGTAAAAGTTACTGTCTTTACATTGTTGTAAAACGTAAGCGTACTTGTTTTTAGTTTGGTGTAAAGTTTACAATTTAAGCTTATTTCAGGAGTAAATTTCATATGGTATCCTATTTGTATTTGACTTGGTGTAGGAGTTGTATATTGTAGTATGTTATTGACCTGGTGTGTAAATAGAGATTTTTCTTTCCCATAGATCATGAGATCTTCATCTTTGCTTTGGTTTGGCATGTTGTAAAAAAATTATATACTGTACCTTGTTTTAGTGTAATTTTCTTTTTACTCTTTTGTCTTTGTGTTTAAAAGAAAAAAAAAGAAAAATGTATTAATTAATTTATTTTTTCTTTCTATTTTAGTGTAGAAATTAAGCTTACATGTTTTTGGTTTGATTTAAAAATTTTACTTTTATTATCTTTCATTTGGTGTAAAAATTGAGCTTATTTGTTTTTTACTCTACATAGAGTACAAAAATTCTGATTAGTTTCAGTATTACAGTAGAATCGAGCTCCATTTTGATGCTGCTTTTTTCTTCTTTCCCTGCAGTTTACTATCGCGCCCTGGTGAACTTCACAGACTCGTTCACCTACGGGCCCGAGCTTGACGACATCGACTCCCCCGCCTTCCAAGAAATCTCCGCTGCCATTGTTGACACGGTGTGCATCATCACTTAACAATTCCACACCATCCTACATGCCTCATATATCTCAGTCTGTTTAAACAGTGGGACTGGGTTAATGTTAAACTCGGACCTCTTTAGACTTGCTGGTTCTAATCTAAGCTGCATGTGTTTGCATGTAACTGATGAAGTTTGTTTTTCCCGCAGCTTGAATCTGATTACTTCAAGATACCAGGAACCCAGACTGTCAATGTGGTCCTCATCAAGTATGACTGTTTACTAATTTTTAAATGCAGCCATGAAACATATGGAGGAAAATATGTAACCACCCCTACAGCATGTTTTACTTTAAGCTGATATAAAGCGGAATTATGACTCCAATTCTAAGTCAGTTTTTTGCAGAACGGTGTGTCTCAAAAGTGTTTCTCACTCGATACCCATCTTGTATTTTAAGGCAAATTGGCAAGGATGTGTTTGTGGAACTGGACGTGGGCTCGGAAGACAACGCCAACGAGTCTCAGCTCCGGCATGTCCTTTACTCTGTGGTTGAGGATGGATCCATTTCATCCTACACGATCTCTCCCAGTGGCTTCATGTTTAGACGCCTAGGAGAACGTAAGGACCCTGAGTGCTGTCACATTAATGCAGTTATACAGTACATTTTTTTATATTACTCTTTTTTTTGTTGTTGTTGTTGTTGTCAACTAGTTCCATAGTTGAAGCAAAAACCTTAGTTAACAACAGCATTAAACATCGGGGGGCGCTCTTGCATGGCAATGGAGTAGGACGTGTTTGGCTCATGCTCTCGCTCGTGTTTTTACAAAACAGTACAGCAAATTTGATAGGATTTTCACTTTGAAATAAGGGGGGAAATTAATATGCGGGTCAATGGTGGAAAAACTACACAAATATAAATACGACGCATCATCCAACAACAGCATTAAACATTACGCATCAAATAAAATTGTGTTTTATACATAATACACAGATCCTTAACATTTGGTCATATTTAGTCACTAAAACTGGTCATCCATTTAAAGTCATAGATTCTTACTGCGTTAAAGGTACAGGGGATTAGATAGTGACTCGCAACCCGCGGCTCTGTCTTTTAGGTTAGAATTTATTACAGCTGCATATTATTTAAGATGTACAGTGGTACCTCGTCATACCAACGGCCCACCTCACCAACTGAACTTTGTCTTGGTGAAATTTTAACTTTCTTAGTGTAAAAATTAAGCTTATGTGTTTTTGGTTTGCTATAAAGATTTATACCAGATAAAGAAGAAGAACAGATTTTGTAAACCAGTTTGATCGTATGTCCGCGAGCCGTTCAAAACTTGTTCTCTGACTTTCAACTGTTTTTACTTTCAGTAAACTTAATGTGTAAATATTTGTATGAACACTAAAAGAGTCAACACCATAAGACATAAACTAAAAATGTTTCACAATGTGTCCCTGAATGAAGGGAGGCTCAAAATCAGTCAGTACCAGTCAGTATCTGGTGGCCACCAGCTGCTTGAAGTACTGCAGTGCATCTCCTCCTCATGGACTGGACCAGATTTGTCAGTTCTTGCTGTGAGATGGAGGGATTCTGTGTTCCTGGTGTGACTCGGGCAGTTGTTGTGGCCATCCTGTACCTGTCACGCAGGTGTGATATTCGGATGTACCCATCCTGTGCAGGTGTTGTTACACGTGGTCTTCCACTGCGAGGATGATCAGCTGTCCTTCCTGTCTCCCTGTAGCACCGTCTTAGGCGTCTCACAGTGCGGACATGGCAATTTATTGCCCTAGCCACATCAGCAGTCCTCATGCCTCCCTGCAGCATGCCTAATGCACGTTCACGCAGATGAGCAGGGACCCTGGGCTTCTTTCTTTGGGTGTTTTTCACAGTCGGTAGACAAGTCTCTTTAGTGTCCTGCGTTTTTAGAACTGTGACCTTAAATGCCTACTTTCTGTAAGCTGTTAAGGTCTTAACGACCATTCCACAGGTGCATGTTAATTAATTGATTATGGTTAATTGAACATGCATAGAAAACATTGTTTAAACCCTTTACAATGAAGATCTGTAAAGTTATTTGGATTTGTACAACATTATTGTTGAAATGCACAGTCCTGAAAAAGGGACGTTTCTGTTTTTGCTGAGTATATATGCAAAAATAACATTATAGTGTTGGAAACTGGTAATATTTTGGGTAGCAGGAATGAATGAAAAAAATGAATGAATGAATGAAAATGTGAGTGGTGCTTGCCGTTGCATCATAGACATACATAGTTATGATGTCATAGCTGATGATGGTCTCAATGTTAAGTGTATGGGACTTTTTGGGGCGGTTAATTACTCACCCCTTAGAAAAGTCATAGCACCCCATTCCCGAAGAAGCGTCACGATTCGACACCTCATTCATGGGTCTACGACAAACCCATGGTGCGGGACAAGTTACGCACCAAACTTTTATACGGAAAAAGAAGAAAAAAAGAATAAGCCTGTGAGATAACAGTAGTGTTTCGCTTTGCAAGCACCACTAATTATTATTATTATTATTTCCTATGGGAAAATCCGTTTCACAATACAAAATTTCACATTAAGAACTCGCCTCCGGAACGCATTAAATTCGTATGCCGAGGTATCACTGTACTGTATTTAGCGTCGAAGGACACACTCTGGAATCCTTAATAAATCAGATGAACCCCACAGCAGCAACTAGTGACCGTATGACTGGTAGTGCATGTGGATGTTCGATCTACTTCATATTAAATATCAGAGGTCTCCGCTCCGTTACTCCCGGTGATCTGACTTAGGCCTGTTTTATTCACCTTCCGATATTTGTACATGTTCATCCTGGTTTTGCGAGATAACCAGCGCACAATGATAAAGATCATTTTTATGTCTGGATTTATAGCTGATACGACCCTCCACGTGGAGCCGCTAGCCTCTCCAGGTTTGTACGGCACCGTGCCTGCTGTAGTGTAGTGGTTTACACTTGTGAGAAATGGACTGGATGTTCTCGTGCATGGATGTCCAAGACACACACTGAAGGAGAAGAATGAGATGCTTTGCATGATGATGAATGCAACCCTTCTATACGCGACAGTGATAGTGGATAACCTGTGCTTGGTGAAAAATCGAAACGGAGACTGCATGTATTCAGATTGAGTGTTTTTGAAAAAAAAAAATGTTTGAGATGTTGCTTTGTGTTTGCATGACAACAATGGGTTGAGTTTGCATCCCGGGTCGGGTCCACTCCCACTGACTTTCGCTGTTCTTGTTAGTGAAGCCCAGTCCAGTTGAGGCCTGTTCCAGTGACGAGTTCAGCTGTAGAAGCGGAGCGTGTATACCTCAGTATTATGTCTGTGACAACAGACCAGACTGTCCAGACATGAGCGATGAGATTAATTGTGGTGAGTAAGAACATTAGGATTGTACTGTAATGTGAAATTTATATGCATGTGGGTAAATAGGGTCCAGGTTAAATTCCCACCTGGGGTCTGTTTGCATGGAGTTTGCATGTTCCCCCTGTGCTCGGTGGGTTTCCTCCTATAGTCAAAAGATATGCAGGCTAATTGGTGTTCCCAAATTGCCCTTAGTGTGTGTACAGTCTGTGTGTACAGAAGGATAGGCTTGGATAGGCTCTACAACCCCATATACAGGATAAAGCGAATGAGTGTGTGAGTGAGCGAGAGCTGTACAGTATGTACATGTATAATAAAGTAATAATAGGGAATTTCAAGTTAAATTGCATGTAGATCTTTATGTGTAGGGATTTCCTTTTCCAGGTTGTATGTAAAGTGAACAGCGATGACGCCATTCTCTCAGCAAGTCAACGATTCACTGCTGATCTGGAATCCGACGCAAAATAATGACCTTATCTTTATCGTGTTTCATAGAAAAACCTGTGACTCTTCCGCCCATTCAAATACCATTTACCACATCAGAGATCAAAACCCCGCCCCGGCCCGGGCCGTGCCGCTCCGATCAGTCCACCTGTCAGAACGGACAGTGCATCTCGCGAGACTACCTGTGCGACGGAGAGCCCGACTGCAGCGACGGAAGTGATGAGCTCAAGTGCGGTAAGAATCTGATCAAACATTTTGTTGTAGAAATTTGGCAAGGATTTTTATTTCTTTTTTTTAAAGCTTGAGCTCAGGGTGAAATTTACTCTTCAGGCACCCCTTCGCCTTGCGAGCCTAACGAGTTTAAGTGCCAGAACGGCCGGTGCGCTCTCAAACTGTGGCGCTGCGACGGAGACAACGACTGCCATGACAACTCCGACGAGATCAACTGTCGTAAGCCGCGCCTCAGTCGCTTCCTCATCCACTTATCCCAATGCTCAGGATTATAGCTATTTACATCAACTTTCATTTTTATAACACCTCCTCTCGGCCATGTTTACCCCGTGTGCGTAGCGGCTAAAAGACCCGGGGATGTGTGCGCGCCGGAGCAGTTCACGTGTCTGAGTGACCAGACCTGCATTCCAGCCAGCTACCAGTGTGACGAGGAGGCGGACTGTCCTGACCGCTCCGATGAATACGGCTGTGGTAAGGCATTCTTCACTTCTTACCAAGGCGGCTTTGTAGCCGTCGTTGACCTCAGTGGCTCAGTGACTCTTTATTGCATGCTCTCTTCCATTCGGTCATTTCCCATTCCTTCTGTTTTATACCTGATAAGGACGTCCTCAATTAAAGAGAACTACGGAATTGGATCTAATTATTTTCTATTAATTTATTTATGTACAGTGGTGTGAAAAACTATTTGCCCCCCTCCTGATTTCTTATTCTTTTGCATGTTTGTCGCACAAAATGTTTCTGATCATCAAACACATTTAACTATTAGTCAAAGATAACACAAGTAAACACAAAATGCAGTTTTTAAATGAGGGGTTTTATTATTTAGGGAGAAAAAAAATCCAAACCTACATGGCCCTGTGTGAAAAAGTAATTGCCCCCTGAACCTAATAACTGGTTGGGCCACCCTTAGCAGCAATAACTGCAATCAAGCGTTTGCGATAACTTGCAACGAGTCTTTTACAGCGCTCTGGAGGAATTTTGGCCCACTCATCTTTGCAGAATTGTTGTAATTCAGCTTTATTTGAGGGTTTTCTAGCATGAACCGCCTTTTTAAGGTCATGCCACAACATCTCAATAGGATTCAGGTCAGGACTTTGACTAGGCCACTCCAAAGTCTTTATTTTGTTTTTCTTCAGCCATTCAGAGGTGGATTTGCTGGTGTGTTTTGGGTCATTGTCCTGCTGCAGCACCCAAGATCGCTTCAGCTTGAGTTGACGAACAGATGGCCGGACATTCTCCTTCAGGATTTTTTGGTAGACAGTAGAATTCATGGTTCCATCTATCACAGCAAGCCTTCCAGGTCCTGAAGCAGCAAAACAACCCCAGACCATCACACTACCACCACCATATTTTACTGTTGGTATGATGTTCTTTTTCTGAAATGCTGTGTTACTTTTACGCCAGATGTAACGGGACACGCACCTTCCAAAAAGTTCAACTTTTGTCTAGTCCGTCCACAAGGTATTTTCCCAAAAGTCTTGGCAATCATTGAGATGTTTTTTAGCAAAATTGAGACGAGCCTTAATTTTCTTTTTGCTTAAAAGTGGTTTGCGCCTTGGAAATCTGCCATGCAGGCCGTTTTTGCCCAGTCTCTTTCTTATGGTGGAGTCGTGAACACTGACCTTAATTGAGGCAAGTGAGGCCTGCAGTTCTTTAGATGTTGTCCTGGGGTCTTTTGTGGCCTCTCGGATGAGTTGTCTCTGCGCTCTTGGGGTAATTTTGGTCGGCCAGCCACTCCTGTGAAGGTTCACCACTGTTCCATGTTTTTGCCATTTGTGGATAATGGCTCTCACTGTGGTTCGCTGGAGTCCCAAAGCTTTAGAAATGGCTTTATAACCTTTACCAGACTGATAGATCTCAATTACTTTTGTTCTCATTTGTTCCTGAATTTCTTTGGATCTTGGCATGATGTCTAGCTTTTGAGGTGCTTTTGGTCTACTTCTCTGTGTCAGGTAGCTCCTATTTAAGTGATTTCTTGATTGAAACAGGTGTGGCAGTAATCAGGCCTGGGGGTGACTACAGAAATTGAACTCAGGTGTGATAAACCACAGTTAAGTTATTTTTTAACAAGGGGGGCAATCACTTTTTCACACAGGGCCATGTACATTTGGAGATTTTTTTCTCCCTTAATAACGTAAACCTTCATTTAAAAACTGCATTTTGTGTTCAATTATGTTATCTTTGACTAATAGTTAACGGTTTTTGATGAGCAGAAACATTTAAGTGTGACAAACATGCAAAAGAATAAGAAATCAGGAAGGGGGCAAATAGTTTTTCACACCACTGTAAATAAAGCTAAAAAAAAATTCCTTTGTAAATTTATCTATCTATTATCTTTGATCCTAATGTCATGTACGTACCTAATGTCGGTACGGTGGCGTAGTGTTAGCAATGTCGCCTTGCACCTCCAGGGCCTGGGTTCGATTCCCGCATTTGGTCTTAATCACTTTATGAAACTAGTTTTACGTTTACTTCATTCAGTGCAGTAAAATGATTAGGCTTCTGATCTGATCCCATGGAATATATCTCATCACACGTCGCTGATTTGGAATGAGAATGTGTCCTTTGTGTGTGTATGTGTGTGCGTGTGTGTATATGGTTTAGTTTCCGCAGACGTACAGGAGGGGTTGAGATCGACACCGAGTGTTCGTGAGATTGTTGGGAGGAAAATGATCCAAAAATGTTTTTGTTTTCATTCTCATGGTTAAGCTCCACCCACTGTGACCAGCCCTCCGGAGGAGTCGGTTACCGCAGCACGGGGCCAGACGGTGACCTTCAGGTGCATAGCCATCGGCGTGCCCGTCCCCATCATCACCTGGAGGCTTAACTGGGGGCACATTCCAGCCAGTAACAGGTACGACGACATTCATGAGGATTTTTGAGATTTTCATGAAACCACGGTGCGCATGGTTCCTGGATTTCGATTGGCTGTTGAATATTTTGCTATAAAATCAGCTTTAAAAGTTTCCTGGCTGCAAAGCAAAGCACTTTATGGTCATGTAAAGCATTCTCTGACAGTTGAATAATTCTAAAGGCATAAAAAATAACTTTATAGGCTATTAAAACAAACCATTTGAAGAGTTACAGTATTGAACTCTCTGCCTTATTGTATTGTATAAAAAAGGAGGGTTTTTTTATCATAAAACACACAAAAATGCCAGTGGATCACAGGATCCTTTAACGAGTAAATAAAAACATTTCACAAGCTCCAAAACAGCCTCGAGAGAATGTTCTCTCTGACTCATGTGGATAATTGGAAGCAGACCGGAGGGTATTTTAAGTCTCTGGGATTGTCATTTGGTCAGTCGTGTCATCCCGCAAGAGAATAAGCTCTTCAGCTGATGTATAATGATTATGTATTAACAATATTGGTCATTTTTTCTCTCTTCTTCTTTTTTTTTTTTTTTTTGTGTGTCAAGATCTTAAAATGTCAGCGGTGGTCATCTGAAACCGCAGGGGGAAAAAGACGGCATTGTGCTTTATTGGGTTTTGACATGCCTTATAATGTCAAACTGTTCAGCTTGGAGAAAACAGACCAAGTTAATAAGATGTAACTCTCACTGTCTCACACACACACACACTCTCTCTCTCTCTCTCTCTCTCTCTCTCTCTCTCTCTCACTAGGGTTACAATGACGAGCGAAAACGGCCACGGGATGCTGACCATTCGTGATGTGAAGGAAGGAGATCAGGGCGCGTACACGTGTGAAGCCATAAACGCTAAAGGCTTGGTGTTCGCCATTCCAGATGGCGTTTTAACCCTGACACGAGTACCAAGTAAGCTCAGCTCAATAACAAGCCTGACATCAAATTCGATCCATCCAACTAGTCTTTTGTACACACCATTGTGCATCATATAACTTGATTATATTGGTATATATTGCTTATATAAATGATTATGGATCATAATGGCAATTTATGGAGCAGTAGGATATTTGCCATAATTGTATCAGGTTTTCCTCTGGGTGCTCCGGTTTCTTCCCACCGTCCACAATGGTAAAGTAGGCTAATTGACATTCCCAAATTGCCCAGTGATGGACCCCACCTCGAGCCTGAGTCACTTGGGACATGTCTCGTGGCCTCCCGTGACCCTGTACAGGTTAAGCAGTATCGAGGATGAGTAACAGAGTGTTATTGTGTATTAATTCAATTCAAATCAATTTGATATGTATAGCGCTTTTAACAATTGTCATTGTCACAAAGCAGCTTTACACAATCAAAAGAATTATTTAAGTTTGATCAGATTGTCCCTGATGAACAAGCTGAGGGCGACAGTGGCAAGGAAACAACAGGGAACCCATCCTCATCTGGGTGAAACAGGAAGCAGGAATTGATCTGCATTTATACTGTGTTAGGTGGCAGGACATTAGAAGTGTCTTGATTTGGCCTCCGAGTGGCGCAGTGGTAAAGTGCTCGCCCTATCATCCGGAGATCGCTGGTTCGAACCTCGGGTGATGCTGTTTTCCTATCACTGATTGGCCGAGCTCTCTCAGGGGGGAGGGATGAGAGGTACTTGTGCTCCCACGTTAATCACGACTCTACAGCCAATCAGGGGCGTCTGTGAGCTCACGCATGCGGAAGGAGCGGCTAGCGCTTTCCTCCGAGAGTGTTACTCCGCCCCTAATGGTGCGTGAGCAAGCAGTTCGAAAAGATGCGGTCGGCTGACATCATGCGGTTCGGAGGAAACACGTGATAGTCTTCGCCCTCCCGACTGAGTGGTAGTGGTAGCCTTAACGTGGGAGCCCCCTAGCGACGGGGAGGAATTGGCCACGACTAAATTGGGGAGAAAATTGGAAAAACACAAAAAATAATAAATAAAAAAAAAAGAAGTGTCTTGATTTTCCCATCCCCCCCGTGTTGTTTCCTAGGTAACTGTCCTGAAGGGCACTTCAACATCGCCAGTCGCTGCGTGCCCTGCTTCTGCGCCGGCATCAGCAAGAACTGCCACAGCACCCGCCGCTACCGCAGCCAGATCGCACTGCGCTTCACCGAGGAGGAGAACTTTAAAGGTACAGTAGGAGAAGGCATGGTGTTCTTTCTTGAAGCGTTGTGGTACGACAAGATCCTGAATTCACGTACAGTTTATTCCCTCATAACTTTTTTCAGAGCTTCAGAGATAGACTTCCGTCCATTTCCCACTCAACAATGACTTTTCTCTTTTCCCGCTCTTTTCCGCTCCTATTGTTTGTCCCTCTCGTCCTCCCCCAACCTGCCTCTCAGGAGTCAACGTGTCCTTCCCGTCTCGGCCCAGCTCTCCTCCGCCTCTCTCCTCCACACAGATGATGGTTAATCCGGAGGTGGAGGAGTTCCAGCTAGTGGATTTATCTCGTCGTTTCCTGGATCTGGAATCGTACTGGACTCTACCACGCCAGTTTCTTGGCAGCAAGGTCATTTTACAATCCAACAGAAAACACACAAACGATACAAGTTACGCTCGATGTAGATATAATGAGTCTGTAAGATGGCCAATGTTAACCTCGTGCAACCGTAATGGAATAAAACATGATGGGGTGGTATGACGTGAACAGACTTAAAAGTATGTGTTTTGTGCTCATTTCCATGTTCAGGTGGACTCCTACGGCGGTTACCTGAAGTATAAGGTGCGCTACTTGCTGCAGAGGGACGGCTCCGAGCCAGTGGACAAGCCTGACGTGGTGCTGAGGGGTAACGGCCACAGACTGGTCCACCGCCGTGGCCCTACCACTCTCCCCGACGTTCAAAACCAGAGAGAGATCAAGTTTACCGAGGTCGGTCGCTACGCTCAGATGTGCCACATGTAAATCTGAGAAGATTGTTATTATAAGTTACTATTAATACAACAAAGCACCATAAGACTCTCTTAGGATTTAAATGTGTAAAGTCTGTTACTATTATTTTCGGGTTTATTTTAGGAAAACTGGCAGCACTCGTCCGGGCAGCCGGTGAGTCGCGAGGATCTCCTGATGACCCTGGCGAACCTGGAGAGCATCAGCATCCGCACCATCTATAACAACCGCATGGCCAGCGTGGGTCTGAGTGACATAATCATGGACACCACCAATATAGCGTTCAGCCTTCAGGGCCAGCCTAAAGACGTGGAGGAGTGCAGGTCTCTCTCTCTCTCAACACAAACTTTATCACCTGCTACGCTTGTGAACGTCCCCTGACTGAGAATGCATGTGTCCCGTCTTCCAAAGGTGTCCACCCGGTTACTCCGGCCTCTCCTGCGAGTCGTGTTCGTCCGGGTTCGAGCGGGTACCTGGGGGACCTTATCTGGGCACTTGTGCTGGCTGTAATTGCCACGGCCATGCCAGTGCCTGTGACCCCATCAGCGGACACTGCCTGGTAAATACTTTTTCAGTTTTTATGGTTTAGAATCATCTTTTCTTTTTTTTTTCTTTCTTTTTTTTTTTTTTTTTAAACGTATGGAATTCTCCTCTTTCTCTCTCAGAGTTGTCAGCACAACACGGAGGGGCCGCAGTGTGACAAATGCCGTCCCGGCTACTTCGGCGATCCCAGCCGGGGTCGACCGGACGACTGTAAGCCCTGTCCGTGTCCTTACACAGAGACATCTCGCAGGTTCGAGCTTCACACTGATCCCAAACACTTTGTTGTAGTAGGACAGGAATAAAAAACTCGAGGACAATTCGATTAGGACAAATGATTATTCGGAATTGATCGCATCTCTGTTGATATACAGGTTTTCAGACACTTGCTTCCAGGATGTGGACGGTCAGGCCACGTGCGACGCGTGCGAACCAGGCTACACTGGACGCCGCTGTGAGAAGTAAGGCCGTCTTTTTTTTTTTTTTTTTCTTTTTTCTTTTTCCCCCCAATGCCACTTTCCATAAGCGCTCGTGCTGGTCCAAAGAAGAAAACCGATCTTGTGGTTTTGTTCGTAGATGTGCGCCCAGATATGAAGGAAATCCTCTACAACCCAACGGCAGATGCATTCCACAAAACCAAGGTAGAGCGTACCTCTATGCATGTGTCCTTATTCTAAAAACATTTAATTCTTGTTGCAAACTTCGTACTAATTTCATGTTGTTGTTTTTTTTTGTTTTTTTTTAAGAACTTATCCGCTGTGACAACAGAGGAACCATCAGTTCCAGCAGCAGACCATGCAACTGCAAGGTAACGTTTTTCTCTTATCTAAATCTGCATTTGGTTTCATCTTCGAGTGTATTAATCTCATCTGGCTTTTGGTTGATCTGCAGGCCAACGTTGCTGGAGCTTTGTGCGACCAGTGTAAGCCAGGATCCTTCCATCTTTCCGGGGGAAATCCTGACGGCTGTTTGCAGTGTTTCTGCATGGGAGTGACCAAGGAGTGTGCCAGCTCCACCTGGACCAGAGATCAGGTCAGCTAGATCTTCTAATGAGTTGAGATGCTTTTGATTGAGAGCAAATGAGATGGTTTTCAAGTCCAGGTCAGCTCTTCCTGTAATTGAACCAAGTCGCTTGTGTCTCCAGGTGCGAGGCGGCGTCAACGGCCAGCTGTTTTCTCTCGCCAACGAAGGCAATACTCGTTCCGTTACCGAGGGCATCACGCAGAGAGGTGGCGCCGAGGTCGTCTATCGCTCGTTCTCCAGCGTCCCTAAAGACATCTACTACTGGGTGCTGCCTCAGAGCTTCCAAGGAGACAAGGTGCGTGTGTTCCGGTTCACCATGTGTAAGGGTGCTGGGACGGAGGATATTGATTAAAGAACATCTGCTTCATCTGTAATGTCACGAAACAGATCAGTTCCTGTTCTCGCTTGTTTTATAGCAGCACCAGCCAAGTGGTGTTCGGGTCAACCCGGGACTCATAAATGAATGATTGTCCTGCACAGTATAGAAGACTTCAGGCACAGAGTGGTGATGAGGCAAGCGTCTTAGACTATTGAGACAGGACTCAGCGGGGAATGATCACCGCACCCCAAGTACAGTCATAACATTTTCACATGTTTGGGCTATTAAAGGAGTTCCTGGGAAGCCAGCGTTTCAGATATGAAGCAGATCATGGCTCCGGCATACTGAGTTAACCTCTTCTACCTTGACGTTATCCATGCACTAGTGTAATGTAGGGATGAGTGCATTAGTGTAGCAGAGGATTATATAGATTTTTTACTCTCATAACTGTGTTCTGTTATTCTGCACAATCAAAAGTCCCAGTTTGACTTGAACACCCTTCAGCAGTAACAGCAATATAAGTTTTTTTTTTTTTTCAAGCTGGCATTACTGTTCAGAAAATTAATAAACGTCTTCTGACCAATCAGAACGAAGAATTCAAAAGCACTGTGGTGTGGAATCTAATCAAAACAGAACATCCTGTCACGGATGCCGTTCTCAAAAACAAGAAGCATTCGTGATATGCTTTTTTTTTTTCTTCTTCCCCGCACGAAGGTGACGGCCTATGGAGGAGAGCTGCGTTACAAAGTGCGTTATGAGCCGGGCCCGCGCAGCCTGGTGATCGAAAACAAGCCTGATGTGGTTCTCCAGGGCAACGGCATCTTCCTGGAGCACTACTCGCTCACCAAGACACTGCCCCGGGTCCCCACCACCTTCGCTGTGACCTTCCGACCGGTGTGTTAACTCTGAACGAGTTTCATTAAAAAAAAAAATTGCATCTCACAATCTTGTACTGTACAATGGCTGCTTTTGACTTTGAAGTGGTGTTAGTTACACAGAAATGCTTTTCTTTCTTTTCTAGTCTGCATGGAGGAGAGCTGACGGACAGCCGTGCACTAGAGAGCACCTGCTGATGGCCCTGGCTGACATCTCCGTCTTCATGATCAGAGCCACTTACGCGGACGACATGGCCGAGAGCAGGTGCCCGTTCTGTGTTCTCGCTCCGTCTTCATCACTAACACCTATAGACATCCTGAAAAAGAGCTGTAGAAATGATAACGCAATCAAATCATCAGGTTAAACAAGGATCAATCAGATACGAGAACATGATTGCACCATGACGATCAAATCTTTGTGTCTTACCATGATTACCGGTGTTCATCTCCTGGTTGTGTGTTCTGCACAGTCTCGCTGATATCCAGATGGACATCGCGGTGCCACATTCCACCGGGAACGAACAGGCTCTGGAAGTAGAGGAGTGCGCCTGTCCTCAAGGATACAGAGGCCCATCGTGCCAGGTGAAACACACACCGCCTTCGTGAGCTCATTAGACCAGCACAGCTGGCAGGATCAGGATCACACAAGAACCATAAATACACAACCTAGTTTCTTTTCATGCTGCTTTGTACTTAAGGTGGAGGTTCACATTATCTCTGAATCATCAGCGTCCTACAGTAAATCTGCACCGCCGAGCAGACGAAAGCTATCAACGCTCTAGATATCGTGTGCCGACACGTGAACTCGGTCTCGCTGACTGCTGCTTTGTTTGCAGGATTGCGATGAGGGATACACACGTACAGGATCAGGCCTCTACCTTGGCACCTGTTCGAAGTGCGAGTGCCACGGGCACGCTAGTGGCTGTGACTCAGAGACGGGTGCATGCTTGGTACGTGAGCAATCCTTTATACACACACACACACACACACACACAGTATGTCTCCATATCACTTTTAAATTTCCTTTTAGTGAAATAAACAAAACATGGACCATTGAGCAGTGAGATCTCCTAACCCGCCGCTATTTTTCTCACTTGTGAAGCCGGCAGGATTTTGGGTCTAGACATGACTCACTGTCTCAGATTTTGTCATTTGGTGCAGACCTGCCCATGACCTCAGGAAACAAGTTAAGTAAGAAATATAACAGTTAGGAGAAAGCGATTGTAGATAAAAGTATATAATTACAACCGCAAAGTTGATTAATTTCCCAAAACTGAATGTCAAGAAGTGTTTTTTTTTTTGTTTGTTTGTTTTTTTGTACTCATACTTGTACTGTGCAAAAGTCTTGAGCCAACCCTCCTTTGTTCATATTTTGCTTCCAAAGAGCCAGAATTTCTTCTATTTTTAATGTGATCTTGAGGAACAAGCTCCCCGAAAAAACTGGAATTAGAAGTTGTGTAACTGGTTGTGTGCATCATTTAATTTAATTTCATAATCCATGTGAAAAATGAAAGAATCAGTAGAAAATGTTTTGCTGAAAGATACAAGTCAATAACTGGTTCTTTATGTAATGACCTAAACAGCGACCTCGTTTCCCCTCTCGTCTGTTTTATTGAAAAAACAGCATCATGAGTTAAACCCTCGTTTTTTTTATTCCTTATAATTCTAGCACTGCCAGCACAACACAGCTGGCCCCAGATGTGAAAACTGTCGTGTCGGGTTCTACGGTGATCCCGTGACGGGTGGTATCCATGCCTGCCGACAGTGCCCTTGCTTTGGACCCGCCTCTGCAAGCAGGTTTGTCCAACTTGGTTGTATCATCAATCACAACATGAGAACTATGTTGTACTGTGTTAGATCTCATACAGTATCTGTTTAAAATCTCTCCTTCACAGCGAGATGAAAGCTTGCTACTTGGACACAGATGGACACCCTACTTGCAGTCGCTGTCCTCCTGGTTATACTGGAAGGCGCTGTGAGAGGTGAGCTCTCCATTCCTTGTCTAACACTTTAGTGAGTGATGGAACTGTGTTGTTGTTTTTTTTCCCCATTGAATGCTTTAGGGATTCTGGATTGGCCACGCTGCATATGTGGAGAGGTCATCCTCTCAAGCGGCATGCTGTGCTGACCTTTAGCATCTCTCTCTCTCTCTCCTACAATCATGATTGTATAAACTCTACAGCGCCAAATATAGAAAAATATCTTTGTGTGGGTTTTTGTTCTTCGCAAAATAAGCTTTCAATAATAAGTCTACTGAAATTTGCGATGTGTTCCATGGACTTCGACTCGCATCTTTAATCTAAGCTCCCTAATTTAAAAACCTTTTAGTTTGAAATGTAAAGATCAGAAGGGTCGTGGGTTCATTAAGGTTCCATGTCCAAATCTTTAAGGATTCATCAGCATGGTTAAGTTGTCATCATTTCGAATCCCGCCTTAGATGTATGTTTAGCATCAGAGGTTCTAGATGAAGTGCCGTGCACGAGAAACTCAGTGTGAAATGCCTTTCTCTGATTACGACCCGTCAACATTTCAAAAAGTGAGAGTGCCGACAACTCTGGAGGTTTCTATCCAGCAGCACAGCTGGATAGAGTCTTCGCTGAGGAATGCGGTCATGTAGTTTCTGCCGTCGCTGATAAAAGGCAGGTGTTGGATGGAAGCCAATCTGGGAACGGTCTCATCCAAAGAGAAGATGCTCTTTTATGGCCTAAAACTGCACACTGGGAAAAAAAACTCCCCCAAAGAGCCTTCAAGCTAAAAGGCTTCTCCTCTGGAGTGCGTGGTCAGAAACAACATAACCCTTGGCAAGACTCGAGGGTTTTCTTTTGTAAACTTTCAACCCTGAGACTTAACATAGTAAGCGCTTCAAAAGAACATGAATTGTTTGGGTAACTGTTTGAGCATGCTGGAGAACAACACATCAGACATGAAGTGGGAGAGGATAGAATTCAGAAGCTGAAAAAAAAAAGACAGAGTGGCTGAGAATAACAAGGAAGTCCCAACCGAGACATCTTATTGTAAGTGTTGACCTGAGGTCTTGAGAGCGTTACAAAATCAAGCAAGTCAAGTGAAACTACTCTCGGGACCCTACCATGGCCGCAAAAAAAAAAAAAAACAGCAGTCAAAACAATTTCCAAAATTGATGCCATGTATCACGCTTCTTAATAAGACAATGGATTGCTATAGAGCAGCAACTGAACATTATATGAGAATGGACAGCTTAAAACCACTGACTGGATAAGCGAATACTGTACATGAAAAAAAAAACTACAGCACTTACGTCATGAGAAAGTATTCAAAAACAATGTCACTCAAAGTTAGGGCTTAAATACCACACTGAACAGGACTGCATTAAAAAAATAATAAATTTCCCTCGATTTTCTCCCTAATTTAGTCGTGTCCAATTCCTCCTCGTCACTAGGGGGCTCCCACATTAAGGCTACTACTACCACTCAGTCGGGAGGGCCGAAGACTATCACGTGTTTACTCCGAACCGCGTGACGCCAGCCGACCGCATCTTTACGAACTGCTCGCTCATGCGCCATTGGGGGCGGAGTAACACACTCGGAGGACAGCGCTATCCGCTCCTTCCAATTGCGTGAGCTCACAGACGCCCCTGATTGGCTGTACAGCCGTGATTAATGTGGGAGCACCAAGTGCCTCTCATCCCGCCCCTCTGAGAGAGCTCGGCCAAACAGCTCTCTCTAGACGTCCGGCTATGAGAGGTTACAGCATCACCCGGGAATCGAACCAGCGATCTCCAGATGATAGGGCGAGCACTTTAGCACTGCGCCGCTCGGAGGCCCCAGGACTGCATTTTAAAGGCAACCTCAAAACTGACACAATCAGAGGGGACGATGTAGACAAATTCTGGCCTTGTGTAAAAGTAGAGTTTCTCTAAGGCACAGATTGCTCAAGTAAAAGTCCTTCATTTACTTTTTGTACTTGAGTAAAAAGGTGGCAACATTCCTGCTGTATAATACTACACACCACTGTGGTTGGTTACGCCATGCAGAAGTGAAGTGAAGTAAAAGTGCACACATTTGCTGCGGAGTGAAAGTAAAAAGTATCCTCTAATAAAATTCCTCAAGCTAAATATAAATGTATGTGAAATATATACTTGAGTAAATGTACCTGTTACCTGTATTTCAGCTGAAACACAGAGACCTTGATGTCTTATACAAACTTGTTTAAAAATGAGTATCGTTGGTCATCTGTCCATGTTTTAGGCCTTGCTAGTTAATCTAGTCTCATAATAGCAGCTTTCTTGATTCACTGTGCTGTTTCTCGCTCCTGCTCTAGATGTGCTCCTGGATACACCGGTAATCCTGAACATGGACAGAGCTGCACTAAAGGAAACGGTACATGTTGCTTGAGCATGTAGTTTATTTTTTGGTTGTTGGATGCTGTTTGATGAAATCGCTGGATGCAGGCGCATTAGAATAAACATTAAAATCAATTTGCTTTTGAAGCAGCTTTGTTTGATTTCCTTCTTCAAGACGTTCTCTTCCTGTGATTTATTTATTTTTGACATTTGGTGCATCTCCGTGTCTAAAGATGAGCCAAATGTTAATCAGCACTGTAAAGCTCTGCATATTTGTTTTGATATTGTTGCTCAGCCTGAACCGAGCTTTCCTGTTTGCAGGGAATTGCCAAAACTGCGACCAGCGAGGAAGCGAAGGCTGCGATTCAAACGGGATCTGCCGCTGCAAGGCATGCACACGAACTGATACAAACACCTTTACTGTACTCTATGTCCATGTGTACGTGCAGCCAGGAGGTGGAGAAGGATTTTGCTCAGTATCTCGTTGTGTCCTCAATGTGCAGATGAACGTCGAGGGTCCGTCCTGCTCCAGCTGCAAGCCTGGCGCTATTAACCTCAGCCCTGCCAACAAAGATGGCTGCCTGGCGTGCTTCTGCATGGGCGTCACTCAGCAGTGCTCCAGCTCATCTTTGTACAGAGACGTTGTAAGGCCTGAAAACATGCTGTCCGCTTTCATGCTTTTAAAACGAACGAAGATCTGATGGCTTTCTCCTTTTGTTTCGGATCGATCCTCAGGTCACCACTGTGTTCGCACCCGGAAATGTCCAAGGCTTCGCTCTGGTGAACCGGCAACGCACCAACCGCATCACTACCGGCTTCTCTGTGGAATTGTCCACGGAAGGAACGCAGCTCTCGTACACCAACTTCGACCACCACAGCCTCGAGCCTCACTTCTGGCAGCTGCCCTCAAGTTACCAGGGCGATAAGGTACAGTACAGTCTAGTGGTTTTACTCTTCACGACTGTTGATTCACGCGAGTCAATCTGGTCGCTCGCTTCGCCAGCTTTCCCTTCACCAGTGCTGAGTGCTTTGACTTTCTTCCCTCTTTTGTTTTGAGGATAATGAGGATTATTTTGGGATTTTGTGGAAACAAATGATAAATTCTCCATTTTTAGACCAATAACTACAAGTTATTAATAGATTTTAATAGATGGATTTTCTCTCATTTAACCACTTATATGCATATTCTCACAATAAATATCTATTTTTGCGCTTTCTAGAAGCAGACTCATTTTAAACGATTGAAACGCTCACACAAGGTACAGCATAACGAGTGGATTGATGGAATGAATGGAAAATAATTTTGCACTGCCTCCATGTGGTAATTTAAACAGTTATGGTGGAACTGTGTTTTTTTTTTTTTTTTTTTTTTTTTTTTAAAATAACAAATCTTCGATGCTTGACCCTTTGCTGAGTTTCAGTGATTATATAATATCGTACTCCTGCATGAAACAAGTAACTGTAATTTCAATGGCAAATGGTGTAGTATTGTATTAATCAGGCTAACATTAGTTAAATCCTAAGTGATTTCAGTATTAAAGGTCCCATATTGTACTATTTCCATTAGCAAAAAAAGAAGAAAAAAAAAAGTCTTTATTAATGCCCCAGGTGAAATATTCCGAGCACTTGGAGCAGAGCGGAGTAACAGGGGGGTCGGGGGTTGGGACAGGGACAGTTTCTTCGTATATGAGGTAACAATAGGGGAAAATGTAATTGGCATATTTGTAGGAAATTATCTTTCCTACATGTTTTTTTGTACATACACCGGAGAGGCATCTGGAATTGAAAATTGACTTTTAATGACTGCTTTTTAGTATTCGAATCAGAGATGGCCAAAAGGACGTGTGAAAACATTTTTTTACTTCCTCCATTAAAAAGAGCAGATATGTGGCTCTGGAATGATCGACAGTTACCCCATTGTCCCAAAATTTGCCCAATTATATTATCTTTCTCTTTTGAAAAATGCAAGGTAAAGACAGGTTTTTTTTTTCTGGTCCAAAGTTAAATCAACCTGCCCATCCACCCTTTCCAGTGGAGTTGAGCACATCAGCTCATGTGTTCATCCGTTTCCATGGCAATGGTGTTTTTCCGTGGCTAGGGTTCTTGCCCAATTGCCAACCCTCTTCCTCTCTTATCCAGGCTTTGCGACCGACAATGATTGGGTGATTTTGGTCTGGGCACAGGGTGAACAGCTTTGCCCAACAACCCAAAAGTGGCGACCTGGTGGTGGTGAGGCTCGAGCCGTGACAATCCAATCAGCCACCTCTCTGCCGAGTTTCTATTTTTCGGTAGTAAAAATAAGATACAGTAGATAGATAAATAGAGTACTTTATTAACCCCAAAGGGATATTGTAAAAGACAAATAAACCGATAAATACTGAAAAGAAGAGAAAACACACCACGATGAACACGAACAGGCTGGCACAAGTAATTAGAATAAAAAATGATCAGCAATTAGTTTGTGGAAGTACTATATAATTTCCATTGGTGCTATTTTTATGAATCCAGGATGACTCTCCACTGCTAGAAGGGCAACTGAGAAAAGGAAAATAGCAAGAAAAAAGAAACTTGAAGGAGTCAAACCAGCGAGAGTGTCCTGGGTGTTAGTTGCTTGCTCGACTGAGTAGTATGCAGTGTTTTATGTTCGTGAATGAAAATTCTTTGCATGAACACATTTTTAACGTACTAGATTGAGTCATTAGTAATGAGCATGATGGCTCTCTGTATGACATACAATTGTCCCCATGAGCACTTTGGTGTGTTGTTGCATGCCTTGAGTGTAAGCCCAGTTCTGCATGACCTTATGCTGCACGTCAATTGAAGTCCTTGGTTTTCCTACTTTCCTCCACCCGACTTTCCGAAGTCGTCCGGCGACGATGTGCGTAAACTCGACGACGAAATCTGGGAGCTCATCAGCAACTTCTCGCAGGGACCTCCTGCCTCCTTCTTCTCCTCCTCCTCTTCCTCTTCATCTTCCAGTTCTGCTTCCTCCATTCCAGTCAGAACCCCTGATTCGGCAGGGCGTTCACGAGGCCGCGTCCCCGTTCCTCCTTTACCCCCATTACCTTTACAAGCCTCTGTGGTGGCCTCTGGGCCCTACCCTGGGGCCCCTGGCAGTTTCCCACACCGTACCACAGTCAAGGTATTTTACATGGTCTTTCAAATATGGTTTATAATTGGATGCAGCATTGGTCTGACATTGGTTTAACGCTGGTTTGGGATATTGGTCTTACTGACAGGATAAGGTCAGAAAAAACACAGTGGAACCATCCAACGCTGCTCCGCCTGGCTCCTCCAACAAGGTAGTCTTTCATGGCATCATGTCAGTGAAAATCCTATTTACACAAAGTTACCACCCTATGAAGGAACAGCTGACCAGAACATTTGCAAGGGCACACAGTCTTTTTGATCATTAAGCCTTTCAGTCAATTAGTAACAAAATGTGTAGTAAAGAATTTAGTTAATCAGTCATCCGATTGTGCCTCCAGATTGTGAGAAGGTCGGCAATGGTTAATTAGTCTCTGTTACCTTAGGGTGGTTCTTGTCTGTAGATTTTTTATTTTTTTTTTGTAAAGTTTTGTAATGATATATTTTTTTTAATGGTCTTCCAACACACTACTAAACATCTCAGACATGTTAGTTTAACTCAGCCGTTACTAAACTGAAACCCTTTTTCTTTTGTTACCTGTTTGCCTTGCTGTCCTGCTTTGCTTTCGTCTTTCTTTCTATCATCTTACATTCTAGCACCTTTCATTGTTCATGTGCTCTAGTACTCTCTGGTATACAAAGGGTCTAGCATGCACTCGGAGGATGTGCTCTTCTGGATGCTCCCCGAGAAGTACCATGGGGACAAGGTAACTAGCAATGAGTGGCAAGAGCGCTAATAAAAATTTGGTTAACTGGTTGAAATGATATGTCTAATGCAGCCATGCAATAAAGATAAAATTGGTGCGAGTTATTCAGCTCCGAATTATTTATGAGCATTTCTTGTAGGATGCTAAAGTTTTTCTGAACTAAGTGGATTTTCATGAGAAACGCATATCTCATAAATACGCCTACAAATAATTTGAGTTCGTAAATGAGGACGAATTAGCATGAGTGCGATTTGATGCCAGATGTACGACTTTGTAAAACTCTCAACGAGGAATAACTGATGACTGCGTTCACTTGAGCCACAGTTCTATATTTTATAACACTTGAGTCATACCGCTGTAAATGTACTGAGGACAATGATAAACCCAGCTGTCCTCTAGAAGATATCTCATTGTGACCGTTTTCTCCCGCAGGTTAACGCCTACGGAGGAAAGCTCAAGTACACCATCTCGTACGTAATCGGTCCGAGGGGCGCTCCGATTGAGGACGTAGACGTTCAGATCATTGTACGTAATGTTTCAAATGGAACACCAGTGAATGGAAGAGTCAGTGTCGATGACCTCACCATTATAATATTGTTTCCAGGGCAATGATATCACCCTAGTGGCACGACAGGATTGGAGAATGGGGCCAGAGACAAGACAGACCCGTACCTTCGAGTTCATCTTCCGAGAGGTAAGATCCATTAATGTCCTTAGCCCTTATCCCTTAGGGCGTGTGATTAAATACTGTAAGATGATGTAACTGATAGGGTTATGATGTTCTCTGTAGGAGTACTGGCAGCGTCCTGATGGCATGCCCGCCACTCGAGAGCACCTGCTGATGGTGCTAGCCGACCTCGATGACATCCTGATTCGAGCCTCTTACCACACAGTCGAGCGCTCGTCCAGCATCTCGGGGGTCAGCATGGAGATTGCCGTGCCTCAGTACACCGGTCTGGAGCGGGCTCTGGATGTGGAGCAGTGCCGCTGCCCATCTGGGTATCATGGCCTGTCTTGTCAGGTATACTTTTTCGTGTCTCAATTAGGAAAGGCCTAAGGAAAGCCTTTGGCTCAGATTTAACCTGGGGTGTATTTTAGGACTGCGCTCAAGGCTACACCCGGACAGGTGGAGGACTCTACCTGGGTCACTGTGAGCCGTGTGAATGCAACGGTCATTCTGACTCCTGCCACCCAGAGACTGGCACCTGCACGGTAAAGCTTATTCATACTAATCATTATCCTGGCATCCTAAGCTATTTTTATGTTTTTATATTTTGGAGTTCAATTGCCTTTGTAGTGGCTTAAAAGGTGTTCGTGTTTTCTGTAAGTTGTTGCTTTCCATTGAGGGTGTTTTTCTTTCTGTATGTTGACAGAACTGCCAACATAACACCATGGGTGAGCTGTGTGAACAGTGTTCTGCTGGGTTCTTCGGAGACGCCAGTGCGGGAACCCCAGAAGACTGTCAGCCCTGCGCCTGTCCTCATACCGACTCAGAGCACCAGTTAGTCTGATCAATACACCAATGTTATCTTATTCTATTCAGCATAATAATAGGAGCTAATTAGCTTCTAGCATAATGCTGAATCGCAAATCCCTCTTTAACCCCTGATCATGGGCACTACTTGGTGTGTGGAACAAGGGATTGTACACCCTACATCAGCTAACTGCTGGGCTAACTTAGCGCGAGAGTACTAGCGTTAAATGAGTCCAGCCGTTAGCTGATATTATAAAATGGAATAAGTAGAACTATAAAGTAGATCTCGTATCTCAGGCCTGTAAGTTACCTCCATGGGTTATTCTCCTCACTTTTTGGTAACATGTAGAGTTTAAAACCACTTTTACACTGTGAAACACTAGTTCACACAAAATAACAGGTTAAATAAACAATCATCATCTGTTGATAAATGTTGTTTGTGGAACTGTTGTATACTGTACATGCAAATATCGCACAGGAGGTCATGATGATGTACTGAATATCAGCACGGCTGTGATAACTTTGACACTTGGGCTGCACCCTCCTGCCTGCGAATCAGTACAACACTCCCTTTCCTGATACTGCTTAATTAATATATTTGTAGGACTAGACTATCATAGTGCTCGATGTATTTCAACAGAATTATGTCTCCTAAAAAGTGTTATTACTTTTTTGCACTTCCTGAATGACCTCACAATTAGAACTTAGACTGTTTTTATGAGCAGTTTATTCAATGTTTTTCATGTTGTTTAGATTCTCGCCCACTTGTGAGAGTCTGGGTAACGGGGACTACCGGTGTACTGCCTGTCAGCCGGGATACATGGGCCAGTACTGTGAGCGGTAGGCTGACACTCTCATAATCCTGAACTCTTTGTGTGTATGTACTGTACTGTATATGTGTGTGTATACAGTGTGTATAGATACAGGGGTTGGACAATGAAACTGAATCACCTGGTTTTAGACCACAATAATTTATTAGTATGGTGTAGGGCCTCCTCCTGCGGCCAATAAAGCATCATTTTGTCTTGGGAATGACGGATACAAGTCCTGCACAGTGGCCAGAGGGATTTTGAGCCATTCTTCTTGCAGAATAGAGGCCAGGTCACTACGTGATGCTGGTGGAGGAAAACGTTACCTGAATCGCTCCTCCAACACACCCCAAAGTGGCTCAATAATATTTAGATCTGGTGACTGTGCAGGCCGTAGAAGATGTTCAACTTCACTTTCATGTTCATCAAACCACTCGGTCACCAGTCTTGCTGTGTGTATTGGTGCATTATCATCTTGATACATGGCACCGCCTTCAGGATACAATGTTTGAACTATTGGGTGCACATCGTCCTCCAGAATGGTTCGTTAGTCCTTTGCAGTGAAGTCCTCCATTGTATGGGAGCAATTTACATTAAACACCTCTTATCGGGCATTAAAATCGACCGTTTTTCTGCCGTTCATAGTGTCCGGTGAGCGCGGATGAAGTGCCGAGGGTTTTCTACACATAGGAGTCCGTGAGAGTTCACATGGGCTTTGGTGACGTCACCAAAGCCCGTGTAAACACTCACCGTCTGCGCGGTTATACAGGGTAAAAAAAAGACGTTGCATGCAGCTTTTTCTTTGCGTTCAAATACCAACGAACACGAGGAAAACACTTCTAGTGCGTTTTCTTCACGTTCATTTTACACTTCGGAGGACGGGATATATCCCATCATCCTACAGGCTGTACAGAGGGGAAAAGGGCAAAATAAACAGAGTGAATCCAGTAGCGGCGAGTTTTTTTCTCTCCCCACGTCAGTGTATTACGAGAATGTCTAGTATTTATTTTATTATTGAGACAAAAAAAAGGATAAAATACACGAGAGGATCGAAATAATGTGTAAACCGTGAAAATGATGTAGTAGACACTTCAATTAAAAATATCATAATCTAGAAGTCTATTCTTATTATTAAGTTGAATTAATTTAAGAGAATTTAAAATTTAAGTCATTCTTAACAACTGAATGTATTTTTGTTTTAAACTAGTAAACTTGCCATCTGCAATTATTGTTAAAAACAAAAATGTTGATTTACATAAAATAAGGTTTAAATGTCAAAATTAAAGATAATTAAACTATGTGGCTATTGCATTTTTTAAAGTTTACTTTTATACATAAATAATACCCTGATTTATGGTTTTATATAGTTAAGCAAAACATCAAATTAAAGCGTCTAGCTTTTATCCGGTTTAATCGATATACATATTATGTATGTATACAGATGGCAAGTTGACAGTGTTTTATTTATATATATAAATATAACAGTCAACTTGCCATCTGCAATTATTGTTAAAAACAAATGTTGGTATGGTTTTATATATAATTATAAGCAAAACATCAAATGAAAGAAGCGCTTAGCTTTATCCGATTAATCGATTAATCGAAACAACAATCGGCCAACTAATCGATTATCAAAATAATCGTTAGTTGCAGCCCTACTTGTAACACATGAGCATGTGCAGTATTATTCAACCCCCAGCTTCAGTAGCTTGTGGATCGCCCTTTAGTTTTTATAGCTTCTAACAAGCGTTTTCGATAAGTGCTGACAAGCTTCTTGCACATCTCGATTGGAATCGTTGCCCATTCTTCACGTGCAAAAGCCTCTAACTCAGTGATGTTTGATGGCTTCCGTGCTGCAACTGCCTTCTTCAAATCTCACCAGAGATTTTCAATTGGATTTAAATCTGGTGACTGAGAAGGCCACTCCAGGACACTCCAGCATCTTTTCCCCAACCAAGCTTTGGTTGATTTGGAGGTGTGCTTGGGATCATTGTCTTGGTGGAAGATCCAATTATCACCAAGGTTTAATTTGTCAACAGAAGGCATCACATTCTTCTTCAAAATGACCTGGTATTGCTAGGAATCCATATGTCCAAAAAGTTCCAGTTTGGTTTCGTCAGTCCATAGAACTGTCTCCCAGTACTCTGTAGTTTTATCCAAATTCCTCCTGGCATATTCTAGTCGACTCCTGATGTTCCTTGAGGTCAAGAGTGGAGTGCGTCTTGGGGTCCGGCCATGAAGTCCTTGATTATTCAGTGCACGTCTTATAGTTGCCACAGAAGCATTTGTACCAGCCTTCATCATGTCATCCTGTAGCTGTCATACAGTCACATGGGGGTTTTCCTTAGCTGTCCTGACTAAGTTGCTAAGGGTCCTTGATGAAATTGTGAGCTTTCTTGCAAGGCCAGGCAGATTTGCAGCTGTTCCAGAAGTTTTAAACTTCCTTATAATGCTCCCAATGGTGCCTCTTGGAATGTTAAATGTTTTGGAAGTCTTCTTATACCCAAGGCCCTTCAGATGTGATGAAATAATCTCCTCTCTCAGTTTTTGTGGAAGCTCTTTTGTCTTTCCCATGATTGCAACTCACCTTGAACACCTTCATGGTCGGGGTTTATATATGCATCACAGCTAAAGCAAATGAAGGATCCTTATAGAGTTCCCAAAGGCTTAATGATGTTTCAGCTCCACTTCAGGCCGTAAAAACTGTCAGAAAGCTTTAAAAACAACAATATTATATAGGGGTTGAATAATTGTGACATGGCGATCTTAACAAAATATACTGTTACACACAAATACTACATCATACATAAAATCAACACAGAAAATGTATCACTAAACTCATTAAGAAGCCATCCAAAGCAGAATCCTGCACTTTTAAAAGATTTCTATTTATAAATCCTTAAAACCATTAAGGGGTTGAATATTTCTGATTGCAAGTGTATGTGTATATATATATATATATACACACACACACACACACACACACACACACACACACACACACACACGAGTGTGCATGCATGTGCGGTTTTGTTTGGCTATAAGACATCTGTGTCACTTTTTGAAACAGGTGTGCCCCTGGATATGTTGGAAACCCACAACAGAGGGTCAAATGCCGGCCGCAGGATGGTGAGTGTATTCTTTGGATTATCTTTGGCTTCCTGAAATATAGTTTTAAGGTGAGCAACATGAAAATATAGTTTTACTGAACAACATGAAAGGGCTTTTAATTCAGAAAATAATCAAGAAGGTTTTTGTTTCTAAGCAGAACCTTCTTGTACCAGTTCTAAAAGGCTCAAAGTATTTTTGCAGTTTTGCAAGTAAAGTCAATATTACTTACTTAGGCTGAATCCCAATTCTATTTTCTACCCCTCGCCCCTTGTCCTTGTCCCTTGAAACGAAGTGGAAAGGGGAAGGGTTTAAATATTTCCCCTAAGAAATGGGACACCACTACAACACTGTTATACGTCATCATACGTTGTCGCTGGTTCCTAATGTTACGTCAGAGGACATGCGACGATGTTTATCACACATTCCAATAAGAGAGAGAGATTACTCACTCCCAAAGGTTTTTGGCGCCGTATTTCGATTTTTAAAAAAGTTGCTCATTTTCACCACGAACACAGATGAGCCTTCGGGTTTCCTCAGCCGTCCATATACAGAATATAAATTACAAAACTGTAGTCACGTTGCAGTAAGTAAGAATAGTGTAAGCACCGTTCATTTACATGTACACATATGGCCGTAAACAAAACAAACAATGCGTTATCAAATGCTCGGCAAACTGCAGTGCTACTGAACTTTCATATTTGTTTGTAGCATCCAGTAAAGTGTATGTGACATAAAAATATATTTTTGTAATATTGTGCAATCGGTGCTATCCGCTAGCAAACTTTAGGGATTTTTTTTGCAAACGTTTCTTTACAGAACATCACCATAAACTCAAGACTAAAGGTAATATACATATAATGAAAATTTGGCAAAAAATTTACATTTATGTCTCTGCTTACTCGAGTGAGCAGCCATGTTGAAAATTTCGCTTAGCCCTTCGTTTGAAGTGAGGTCCCGAAAAATCTTCGTTTGGAGGGCTATCTGGTCCTTCCCCCTACACCTCCAACCAAAAGAGAAATGAGACACCCCCTACCCCTTCACGTGAACTCGCCAAACGGAGGGTAGGGCTAAGTGTAGGGGTAAGGGGTAGAATTGTGATTCAGCCTTAGTTATTTTTAGTTTAGAATCTCAGCAGGCTTGGTATAAAGACACTACCATTTATTATAAGTATTGGTTTATGGAGACGGTGTGCTTGTTTGTGGACAGCAGGTGCCTCTTTAGTGGTGAAGATCTACCCCGAGAGGGTGCAGGTGTCTCCTGGCAACTCGGTCACCCTCAGGTGTCAGGCATCCGGACCTCCACCACACTATTTCTACTGGACACGTGATGATGGCCGTCCCATCTCCAGCTCAGCCGATAGACGCAGACAAGGTAATGCTGTCATGATTAGCAGAGGAAGTCAGTTCTGCTGAGCCAGAAGATTACGATAGCTTATTACGATTACTTATTCATTCTGCCAATGGAAGCAGGAGGGTACGTAACCTTTGCACTGATGAGGTTTTGAACCTTTTTGGTTTGCAGGAGAAGAGTTGCATTTCGCCAGCGTGCAGCCTTCTGATGCAGGCGTGTACACGTGCACCTGCCGAAACCAGCTCAACACCAACCGCAGCCGGGCTGAGATCATCATAGGTAAGAGTCAAAGATATAGCTAATCTGATATTAAACACCAAATAGACCAGCTTGTGCATCCATTACAGTAAAATTGCTTTCTCTTGTCTGTGTGAGAGTAAAAATCACTCACTCTCGCCTGCGTGAGAGGAAAAATCACCCACTCTCGCCTCTTGAGAGTAAAAATCACCCACTCTCGCCCCTTGAGAGTAAAAATCACCCACTCTCGCCTCTTGAGAGTAAAAATCACCCACTCTCACCCGTGTTAGAGGAAAAATCACCCACTCTCGCCTGCGTGAGAGGAAAAATCACCCACTCTCGCCTGCGTGAGAGGAAAAATCACCCACTCTCACCCGTGTTAGAGGAAAAATCACCCACTCTCGCCTCTTGAGAGTAAAAATCACCCACTCTCACCTCTTGAGAGTAAAAATCACCCACTCTCACCCGTGTGAGAGTAAAAATCACCCACTCTCGCCTGCGTGAGAGTAAAAATCACCCACTCTCACCCATGTTAGAGGGAAAAATCACCCACTCTCGCCTACGTGAGAGTAAAAATCACCCACTCTCACCCGTGTTAGAGGAAAAATCACCCACTCTCGCCCGTGTGAGAGTAAAAATCACCCACTCTCGCCCGTGTGAGAGTAAAAATCACCCACTCTCGCCTGCGTGAGAGTAAAAATCACCCACTCTCGCCCGTGTGAGAGTAAAAATCACCCACTCTCGCCTGCGTGAGAGTAAAAATCACCCACTCTCACCCATGTTAGAGGAAAAATCACCCACTCTCGCCCGTGTGAGAGGAAAAATCACCCACTCTCGCCTGCGTGAGAGGAAAAATCACCCACTCTCGCCCGTGTGAGAGTAAAAATCACCCACTCTCGCCTGCGTGAGAGGAAAAATCACCCACTCTCGCCTGCGTGAGAGTAAAAATCACCCACTCTCACCCATGTGAGAGTAAAAATCACCCGCTCTCAATTCTTTATGAATAGAATATATAGTATTAATAATAATATATATTCTATTTATAAAGAACCTGTGATGGGGAAATCTGTGTTGTGTGATTCAAGTCCTGTTTAATACGATTAATTAATGAATACGATGATGCCTAAATGCACTTTCTCACATTACTCATCTGCACTCCTTTCTAGGTTCTATCTCGAGACCTATTGAGGTGTTTATTGAGGAGCCTAAATCCCAGCGTGTGTTCCCAGGAAATACAGTGAACTTCATCTGCACAGCCAAGAGCATAGTAGGGCTTCCATCTTTCCTGCTTTAAACTCCACTTTGGTTCTGTAACGTGTTTCGCATTTCATATTTTAGGTTCGAGTTTTTGTCTAGTTCCGGAATTTATGATGTGTTTGAACCTCACTCAGGTCCCGGCGTACACGCTCGTGTGGACTCGTCAGGGCAGCGGCAAGCTTCCCGAACGTGCCATGGACTTCAACGGCATCCTCACGATCAGGAACGTTCGGCCCGAAGACGCCGGGGTCTACGTGTGCACGGGCTCCAATATGCTCGCCATGGACGAGGGCACTGCTGTCCTTTACGTCCCAGGTTCGTGACTGACGTCGCTCTTTTAAGTCATCGTTCTCTGAGATCCATCAAACGTCTCCTGTCAGTTTATCCTCCTGTGCATGACAGCTGCATGTCCTCACTCGTGTCTTCTTTGTAGTTGTGGTTGTCTTTTTTTTTTTTTTGTTTAGTTTTTTCCCTTACGAGACTCCGCTGTCTCTGAAACAGCATGGCTTTTTTTTCCACTTTTACTTTTTGACCAGTGTTCTTCGAGAAATGACTTCGGTTTGCTTCTTCTTTGGTCCATATTTTGTCTCTGTGATCACTTACTAATCTAATACTAAACTGCTTCGGCTTCCTGTTACTTCCTGTGCAAAGCATCACGCTAGAAAATAATACAGCTTGTGAAAGACTGAGGAAATAAAATCAGATTCCAAATGAATTTATTTAGACACGTGAGGTCTATCGTCATGAAATTCTACCATTGATTTCTGTTTTTTTTTTTTGTTTGTTTGTTTTTTTTAGACAATTAAAATAAAGCTTTCCATGTAAAGACAGACTTCGCTTGAGCTGAATCCTTAAACAAGCAGGAATTTAAAGCTTTTCTACTGTTTTAATTGCAGATGTTCTTGTCATTAGAACAATTCTCTTTAGTTTTTTTTAAAGCATTTTTTTAAGTTAAGTAGTGAAACTTAAAATAGACATAAAAATAGGTTTAATCAGATTTGTTATGGGTTAAAAAAGCAAATCTGTATTATTTAAATTGTTCACACAGTTACTGTTCTTATAGCATTTTTTTATTTATTATAATTTTTTTTTAATCATATAATTGTTATAATTTAAGGATTTTGAGGAAAAGTGTTGCTTAGGGTTTATTATCTTTATCTGGAAGATTGGGGTGTGTTCAAAGTTGAGTTAAGCACATGTGCAGTAATGAGGAGTGAATACTGGCATGGGTATCGTATCAACACTCATCTCGTCTCAGCAGCCTCGTTTCCCCTCTCGTCTGTTCCAACCACCCAGCATTCAGCATCAGCAGTAAGCTGATCACCGGCCTGATCATCTGTCATCATCTGCACCTGTTTCTCACTGGTTCAAGCCTTAAGTTAGATGTATTTTATGCTTGAATGATTCATAGGTCACTGCTCAGGTACATGGACTGGCCTGAATAAGAGCCAAAATGACAGATGATCAGGTCGGGGATTATTATACTGCTGGTGCTGAATACTGGTTGGAACAGACGAGAGGGGAAATGAGGTCGCTGCTGAGGTAGTTACATAAACAACTGATTTTTAAATTGTATCTTTAGGCACTTTGCAGTTTGTCACAATAAATAAACCATTTGTTCCTATTTCTTTAAATAAATATACCTAAAAGAAATGGGTGGCTTAAAACTTTTGCACGGTACTGTACAGTATGTGTGTTACCCGACTTTCCTGCATAAACACAATTGTAACTTTTCAGAGTATTACGTTAGACAAATCCTTCACAAATCCTTCACTGGTTCCTTGCTGCTGTTGTGGTTGTTTGTGGTGATGGTATTATTAGTGGTGGTGGTGGTGGGGTTTCGTGTACATCGTGGTGGTGTTTTCACAAGCCGGTGTTTGCATCGGGCCTTTCGGGGTGGCATTGCCAGCTGTCATTTATCTTGAGGAGGCTTATCGAAGATAGTTCTGGACAATCAGTGTATAAATCCACTGGCCAGGAGGACTGCAATGGTTTGAATTCGCACCACTGGAAACCATGTGATCTGTTTTTTTTTTTGTTTTTTTTCCCAATGGTGCTACAGTTAATGCAGCAGAATGAGCATTACATCCATTAGGGCTGTATCTTATATAAATATTGTTTGAGTATCATACAATGTTATTTGTGTCATGATGCTTTTTTATGTACTGTAATATTTTCAGAATGGTTTTTACATTTCAATTTTTTTGTCATTTCAATATTATTATTATTATTGTGATTTTTAATCATCATATTGTCATGAGACAGAGATTCTAATCTTATAGTCATCATATGGATGGATGGATAGAAGGAAGTAAATCTCTTGTAATTATTTTTTATACCATACATTATCGTGCCCTAGTTATACTTTGGGCTGTATTTATTCTGATGTTACGTTGATCTGCAATATTTTTATGTTCATTAAAAAACATGTTTTTTTTTCATTATATATAATTTTTTTCCCCTCTGTTTTTAAGTTTGTCTGGTGCTTCTAGTTAATATCTCTTCAGCATTGATTTATATTTCATCACACTAAATTGTATATTTAATTTTGTATGAAAAATGTCCTGGTGCTTCAATTTATGAAAGGAAATAAATGTATTTCCTATTTCCTGTGAAATAAATGTATAAATAATTCAGTAATGCCAAATTAGCACACTCGATTAAAACGAAACTTAAGCGAACACTCCGTTGTTTGTATTTTGAATAGTTTCGATCGGTCACAAGCTGTATTAAGGGAAAATATGTCTACAGTATGTGTGTGTGTGTGTGTGTGTGTGTGTATGCATGTGTGCAGAAATGTGTTTACTTCATACTAACTCGCATGTTTGTTTATTGCTAAATATTGAACGTGAGCTTTTTCTCTACTTTCATTATATCCATTCAGCCGAATTTCTCTTGCTGTGAACTACAGTATAAATGTATTTTTTTGTTCTTGTTCTTTAAATCTCATTCTAATTTGAATCCACAGGGTCTTTTTTTGTTTTTAACTTAATTTCAGGAACCGAATTTAAGTTAGCTCAAAAACGGTCATATTTTAAGGATGCCACTGTTTCAATCACAAGCCAACTGTACTGTAGGAACTTCATAAATACCTGTATGCATCATTCTTGCTGAAACCAATCCCATAATTCCTATTACCAGTTCATCTTAACTTTTATATGTGTGTTTCTTTGTTCAAGCCATATATATTTGTTAACTGGATAATAAATATATATGCGTGTGTCTTTATATATGCATGTACAGCATATATAAATTGCTATCTAGCTATAAGTTAGCAATACAATGTGTTAATAGACCTAAATACTAAATACTAAACCTGTACTTGTATGACCTCTGGTTTGCGCTAAATCTTCATCGTCATCCAAGTGAACCAAGGGTTTGGTTAGTTACTCTTGAACGCATTGTAGTAACATTGTAATTAAAACCTTACTAGCCTGGCGATACTGTAGTACTACTACAGACAACGGTGCATACAAAATATTTTTCAGACTGTGTAATATTTAATATATGGTTGATGCTAGAAACAAAATGCATGTATTGGACATTCAGGGCATCAATGCACAAAATTGTATACACATGTTTGTAATTGGCTCATTTTTCTTTGCCACTGGTTTCATACTGTTTAACCCTCTCTGAGCCAATCCTAGCATACACTGATCAGCCATAACATTATATGAACACCTGCCTAATATCGAGTAGGTCTCCCTTTTTGCCACCATAACAGTGATGCACTGTGTGTTCCGACACCTTTCTATCACAACCAGTGATAACCTGTTCCACAATTGAATCTACACTAGCACTATTGGATCGGATCACACGGGCCCGCCTTCACTCCCAATGTGCATCAGTGAGCCTTGGCCAGCCATGACCCTGTCGCCAGTCCACTGTTTTTTTTTCTTCCTTGGATTACTTTTGGTAGGTCCTGGCAAACGGACTGGCGATAGGGTCATGGGTGAGTGTAGGCTGGCCTGTGTAGCCACTGTCGCTCAAATTGAGGAAAAGGTTAATGCTGGTTCCAATAGAGATATGTCAGAATTGGTCATAACTGATTTGGTAGCGACCCACAAAGGGGGAACTTACTAAATATTACACAGGTAGTCATAATGTTAATGCTAATCAGTGTCCACACCCTGACAAAAGTCTTGCCGCCTATCCAAGAGGTCGGGACAACAAATAATAACTTGACTTTTACTTGATCATTTGGAATCAGAAGTGGCTTACAGTATATGAAAGGCGAAGGCCTCTAAATTTTCATTCATTCATTAATTTTCTATACCGCTTAATCCTGTGTTCAGGGTCGCGGGGGACCTGGAGCCTATCCCAGGAGACTTCGGGCACTAGGCAGGGTACACCCTGGACAGGGTGTCAATCCATCGCAGGGCACACACACATACACACACTCACACACCCAATCACACACTACAGGCAATTTAGGAACGCCAATTAGCCTAACCTGCATATCTTTGGACTGTGGGAGGAAACCGGAGTACCCGGAGGAAACCCACCAAGCACGGGGAGAACATGCAAACTCCATGCACACAGAGACGGGAATCGAGCCTGGCCCTCTAAATTTTACCTAAATAAAATCTTATCATGCCATGATTTTTAATTATTTAATTAGGAAAGAAAGGTCACAAATTGCTTAGACAAAAGTCTTGTCACATCTCTAAATGGTTCAACCAATCACAGATTAGAGTGTTACCTGTGACAAATACTGTAGAAGAACTCCAGCATACCAAAAATTTTATCACCAAAGTGCTGATCATCAAGAGCCTGAAGACCAAGTCTCCTGCTGAGAGAGAATAAGAAAAACTGGTGAAGTTCATGACAAGCTCAGTAAGACAACTGTTCAAGAGGACAAGCCCTTTTTCAACTGCAGCAGAGCTACATACTGTAACAACTGGTCACCAGAAACCACTGTATCTACAAGAACAGTTTGTCGAATTAGTGCTCAGATACCAGCATTAAACAGAAGACAACTAAAAGATCATGTTTAATTTGTCAAGGCCCACAGTTTTCAGGAAGGATGGATTGTGGAAAAGTGACAGAAGGTTGATTTCTCGAGAGAAACATCTGTTGATCTGCATCCCAATCGTCGCAAATACTGCAGAAGACCTATTGGAACTCGCATGGACCCAAGATTCACACATAAAACTGTCAAGTTCGGTGGAGGAAAATTCATTGTTTGGGGTTACGTTCAGTATGGGGGCGTGTGAGAGATCTGCAGTGTGGATGGCAACATCAACTGCCTGAGGTATCAAGATATTTTTTCTGGCCATTACGTACATTCCAAACCACAGGATGGTGCTCCTTCTCATACTTTAGCCTCCACATCAAAGTTCAGAAGGTCAGAGAAAGCAGAGAAGGTCAAGGTGCTCCAGGATTGGCCAGCCCAGTCACCAGACATGAACATCATTGAGAAGGTCTGGGGTAAGATGAAGGAGGAGGCATTGGAGATGAAACCAAAGTATCTTCTTGAACTCTGGGAGTCCAAGAACGCTTTCTTTGCCATTCCAGATGACTTTATTAATAAGTTATTCGAGTCATTGCCGAGACGTATGGATGCAGTCCTCCAAGCTCATGTCATGTACAATATTAATTCTTTTTCCACTGCACCATGACTTTATGTTCTGTACATTAGTTCTGTTAAGTGACAGCACTTTTGTCTAAGCAAAGTCCAGTCTTTCTGTCTTAATTAAATAATTAATAATCATGGCATGATGAGATTTTATTTTGGTAAAATAACCGTAATCTAGAGGCCTTCGCCATTCATATTAGCCTCTTCTGATTTCAAATGATCAACTAGAAGTCAAGTTATCATTTGTTGCTCCTACAACTTGGATAGGTGACAAGACTTTTGTCAGGGTGTGTATTTAATCAGTCCTTACTGTATGTTTGTAAATAGTATAAGTAAATAAGGTGGGGTACACCCTAGATGGGGTCCCAAACCCATTGCAGGGCATAAGCACAAACAGACTCACTACAGGAAACGTGGAAACTCCAATCAACCTAGAGACTTTGGGCTGTGGAATATGGACGTACTGACATAACGTATAGATGTAATGCATCAACTCTGAATGCAGTGTATAGACTGTGTGAGAACCAATGAGATCCGTCCAAACACATCAATGAATTTCTGAAACAAATCAAGAAACGTCTCCAAAACAAGAAGAAGAAAAACAGGGCTAATCCATCCAAAAAGAATGGTTTTGGGTATCTGGATGATACGCTGGAAATTATGATGCTGAATGGAATTGGGGATATATATTTATTTATTTATTTATTTATTTTATTGGTATAAAAATCCAGTTTCAATTGTCTCTTTCACAGCAGGCAGGTTTTCTTGTTGATTGCACAAGTATTAGCTTAAATTTTTTTTTTAAATATAACGCAGTACAATTGAGATTTTGCTGGTGAGCAAGACAGTCCGTTTCGAAAGTTCTCGGATGACTTGGGACAAGACTAGAGCCCGTTTTTGTTTCTTCCTTCTTGCTCTGGAGACTTACCTCTTGGTCTTTTACGTGTCCACCATTTACAGAAGGATCTAAGGCTGAGATGTTTTACACAGCCTATGAAATGTTTGAAGGACATAGACAGCGTAAGTCCCCATGCTGATCTCCAGCCCAGTGGTGGGCGTTCTCTCTGTATCTCTGAATCTCTCTTGCATGGAACATTCACCATTATTACGAACTGACTAGCTCAAGTAATTCCCATGCAAGTTCAGTGTGATAAACAAGTCCATTAGCACATTAATATTAAGCTGTGATTTGCCTCGCGGCCTGAACTAGTGTCGGAGGTGCTGTAACAGAAAGTTCATCAACACCTTCTGACCAATCAGATTCAGTAAGTCAACAGCGATCTGGTATAAGAGGCCTTTAAATGGTTCCGGCCAAAATAATGAACTTGTTGACTTGCAGATGTTGTAATTACTTGACCTTGTTAAGCATGGCTGTTTTAGAACCAATATGGTTGCATGATTCTGCCACTGGGAGATTCCTCTACTGAGATGTCAAGTGTTTTATATATATACACACTACCGTTCAAAAGTTTTAGAACACTTGCAAATTTCTTTGTTTTTGTTTAGTGATTTATTTTCAACAATACTGGGGATTTCAAAACTATAAAATAACACATATGGAATTAGGGAATTACGTAACAACAAGAAAAACAACAGTTAGTTGTTATTTTAAGACACAGAGGTCGGCCTTTCTGTAATAGTTCTTGCAAGAACAGTATTGTCAAGTGCATTTGCAAAATCCGTCGAGCACCATAATGAAACTGGCTCTCATGAAGGCCGTCCCAGGAGGACGAGACCAAAACCTACCTCTGCCGCAGATGAGAAGTTCATTTAGAGTTATCAGCCTGAAAAATGACCAATTAACAGCACCTCAGATTAGAGGCGTTATGAAGTCTTTACAGAGCAGAAGTAGCAGAAACATCTCAATATCAACTGTTCAAAGGAGATTAATGCATTTTTCGGACGCCTTCAGCAAAACTTTACAATGTAGAAAGAAATAAAAATCAGGAATGTGATCTAAACCTTTTGAATGCTGTATATATATATATATATATATATATATATATATATATATATATATATATATATATATATATCCCCAGTCTTCACAGGTAGGCTTTGATGTAAAAACTTTGATGAAATTGTTGATAATTAGAAATAGAATCTTATTGTAGGTTCAGGATATTCACCATCTCCTGGCTTGCAGATGGTGAATGCCCTGAACCTGCAATAACTCTTTACAAATGGTTTCCCAGAGGTTCTTTGGATAGTTGGATAATCTTGACTGGTTAAAAAGGAGAGGAGTCTCTCACTTTGCACTTGCTTGACAATGCTTCACACATGCAGGATGCAAAAATGGCATATCACCCAAAATGCTTCAAACATCATTTCATTGCCGTCTCAATCTACAGTGCACCATCATCTTTCAACACATTGTGTACACAGGCATCACTCTGTATACTCAATAATAAATCTCGTTCTTAACAAGTCATTGAAAATTACCCTTTTAAAATGTATAATTGAGATATGTTGAGTACTTTCGCCAGTCACCGAGAAACTGGTTTACATGACAATAAATGGAAAAGAACTTGATTTTTGTACATTAAAGTGGCAAAAGTCTTCTACAGTATAGCATACGTTTCCTAATCAAGGCCCACAATCCTCTACCTCTGTAGTTATGTCTCATCAGAATCCCAGGAGATGGAGTCCAGGGCTCACTGCCCAGCCATCTTTGCACAGATGGTGAACCTGGCAGCAAGTTCCTTATCTATGTCACCACATCTGGGTGATCTCCATTCAGGCTTGCTGGACAGCCAAAAATAATTGAAAAAATTTCGATTGTCTACCAAGCATGGAAATAGACATCATATCAAAGATTTACATTCCATAGAATGTGTGGCTCAGTATGTCCTCCTCCTCATCTTTACAATCAAAATAACAAGTCTTACAGTATGTTTTCAGTCATAACCTGCATTTAGTCCATTCTAATTTTAGATATTGCTTGCAGTTAGCCATCTTGTAAGGATTACAAAGGTCCGAGTAAGCAAAACATTTGGAACGTCAAGCAGAATTACATCCCAAAGCTTTCTAGCACTACAGTACTTGGTCCCAAGTGCAAATTATGACATTTCTTGCATGAGATTAACTGGTCTTTGCTTGCTATAGCTGGGGAAGTAACAAAGCCGACAGTCACGATCAACCCAGCTGTCCTCACCGTCCAGCAGGGCCAACGCGTTGAGGTCCGCTGCACCGCCACTGGCAGCCCAGCACCTACAATTGAGTGGACAGGTAAGGTGAAACCTACCCTGTATAAGAGATATAGTAAGGGCAACATCAGTCTCTAGACATCACCATTAATTTTTAGACCCTTACAGAATAATGCTCAGCTGATCAAGTGACAGAAATACCATAGGTATTGTCTGTAGGGGTGCATGGAGTGTGACTTCTTTGAGAAAGCAATGGAGGGCATTGAGGGTAAAGAGAAAGTGTCTTCTACTACAGGATCCAGAATGGTAAAGCACTGAGATCTTAGTTTGCAAGTATAAATCTTAAAGAAGGACTTGCCAGGTGCTTTGAAGCTCTTACTTTCTTTCATCTCTCTTGTGTGCAAAAAAAAGTGCAACTTAAACAGACTGTCCTGTAATCATGTAAATTGGTAAAAGCTGAGCCGTTTTGCTCCCATCAATCTAAAATAGATCAGAAGTAATAATTTCAGTATGTTAAATAAATGTAAGAACTTAAATAAAGTAACTACTTTGTGGAAATTGGTTGCTTCAAACATAGACACATTTTCAACATTTTGCTGTTTTAAATAATTTTAAGGTATTTAGCCTAGTGGCGGCACAGTGGTGTAGTGGTTAGCACTGTCGCCTTGCACCTACAGTACAGGGTCCGCATTCGTTTCCCAGCCAGGCTCGATTCCCATCTCTGTGTGCATGGAGTTTGCATGTTTCTCCCCGTACTTGGTGGGTTTCCTCCGGGTACTCCGGTTTCCTCCCACAGTCCAAAGATATGCAGGTTAGGCTAATTGGCGTTCCCAAATTGCCCGTAGTGTGTGAATGGGTGTGTGAGTGTGTGTATGTGAATTAGCACCCTGTCTCCTGCTCTAAGCCTCCTGGGATAGGCTCCAGTTCCCCACGACCCTGAATACAGGATAAAGCAGTATAGACAATGAGTGAGAGTGAGAGAGTGAGTAATATTTAGCCTATAACAGAAACTTTGCATACAGAAGCCAGCATTCATGATTATACAATTTCTTTATTTACATTGTGATTTCACTGTCTATTCTATTGTCATATATTCTATTTTTACAAAGAGCACATTTCAAGACCTTTACAGAGGTCAAAGTTTTTTTTAAATCAACCATTCACAGTCCTTGAATTGCTGCATCATCCCTATCAACGGGGCCAACCACACCTCCTCATTAATATAAAGGTTTTTGTACTTTCCTAGCTCAAAGTTGCTCTAAGAAGTTTTCTAAATTACTTTTAGTCTAAGACTCCCAGCTATGACTTTTTAGGCTAATATAGGAGGTCTCTGAGAGAATTCTAAGAAGCTTTGTGAATACAGGCCCTGATCACTCAGCCTAGGAATAAGAAGGAATAAGAGTGGACCAAAAAACTGCCCCTTGGTGATCTCCTTTTGCAAGACTTTTAGGTGTACTGAAATAGCTTTGTGGCATCTGAACCAATTCTGTAGAGACATTATGGTGTATAATTTAGTATAGAAAAGCAATAGTGGAGGTAAAGTTCTGGTGATTCACAGAATCAATGTTTTGTTTTTTGTTTTTTAATTCTGAATGCTGGTCATAACCATGGAAAAACCCTTGTCTTGGATAGTTTTTGCGGTGTCTGTTCAAGCACAGTTCAGAAAGAGATGATTAATTGAATTGCGTAAGAGAAGCAGGAGTTCTTCAGGACCAGGGTTAGTAACCTGTGGTGTAGAACATCAATGGCTAAAGGAAGGAGAGTTTCTTTAGAACAATGGAGAACCAGTTATTTAGAATGTCTGGTCTGGAATTCAAAGATTATTTAGGTGGACATGGGAAAATTGTCATGTCAGAAATAACAATGTTTATGGTTTCATTCAAGACTTTGTATGGCAGAAAAGGGCTGTGGTATATCAGTGGAGATCAGAAGTTCATTTAGAGTTACCAGCATTTTAAGGTGTTATGAAGGCTTTACAGAGTAGGTATCTCAATAAACAGTAACTGTTTAGTGGAGATTATTGTGTATTTTAGAAGCCTTCAGCATTGGTTTACAATGAAGAAAGAAATTAAAATCAAGGGGGAAAAACATGGAATTAGAAGGTTTGTTCAAACTTTTGACAGGTAGCGATATTGCGGATAGGTCACTTAGGTAAAAATGTGTGTGCAAAAGATAAATGGAACTTGACAGTAATGCGTTGATTATACACTGCTCCTACTACTGCTACCCATTTAAATGAGTGAGTGAATGGAAAACCTGCATAGCCCATTAACCAAAAAGAACCCTACTGTACAAGGAATTTATTGGAACTGCAATGTTTTAATAAATGTTTTAAATTGACTTACGTTGGATGCCTTTCGTCCACAAAGTCTCAAGTTATTTGCAAAATTATAAGAAGATAAAAACATAAATTTGTTTATGTTAAGTCACACAAAACTAAGTTCTGGAGAAAATATTAAAAATGGTTTATAGTATGCAGTCAACATTATGGATGACTAAGAAGTGACTGTAACCTTCAGGTCCGGGCAACCGCATTAGCAGCAGAGCCATCACCCGAGGCGGGGTACTCACTTTCCCTTCTGTGCAGCGCTCTGATGAGGGCGAATACACTTGCAGAGCCTTCAACATACACGGGGAACATGCAGCCCGGACTGTCCTCCACGTCTCCGGTTCTTCTGGTGAAAATTAAATCTAAATTATAAATGATGTCATGTGTAGAAATATATAATGTGTAAATAATCTAATCATCATATTTTGTAGTTGTTGAGGGGGTGAAGCCTACAGTCACGATTCAGCCATTTCTACTCAGAGTCCAACAAGGCACACGTGCTGAGTTCCATTGCACTGCAACTGGCAACCCAGCTCCTTCCATCGAATGGACAGGTAAGGTGTCAAAGTAACACCAAAAATTGAGGAATCTTTAAATAAATTTGTTTCAAGAAACTTCTTTAAAGTGACAATGTACACTGGGTTTTAATTCACAGGAGGCCCAGGTAACAGTATCAGGGGCAGCACCATCATCAGGAATGGTGTTCTCACATTCCCATCGGTTGAGCGCTCCGACGAGGGTGACTACATCTGCAAGGCCCTCAACACCCATGGAGAACATGCAGCCCGGGCGGTCCTCGTCGTTCAGGGTTCTTCTGGTACGAGTCCCAAATAAATCTCAGGCACTGGTTTCGGTCCCTGCTTTTCAGATGGTCCACCACTTTATTTTATTCTAGGAGAGCTGTACTAATATAAAACCTGTAGCCTTGCTTTCATTTTTTCGATTGATGAAACCTCAAGCCAGTGCATGAACATTGGACATTGGTGTTTCACGGCTTACCATGTTGACCAAATTTATTTGAATTTAATACTAGAGAAAAAGAAGCTCTTTGTGTTGGAGAAGGCAGCATGCAATGTTTCCAAATAAAGCCAAGGCATTCAGGTTAACCTCAACCAGCATCAAATTGTTCACTTCACAGTCATTCCAAAGACAAGTTTGGCACAATGTTTTTTACCGCACTAGAAAATGGAAACATGATTCAAGCAAATCATAGTACATTAGTGTTATACTAATCATATTAGCATTAGCTCTGGTGTGCTTTCATGGAACTAGGCAACTAGGCTAAAAGCATTCCTTTCTTTCTTGCATGTTACTAACTGCTTTATATTCTTTTTAGCTGTTGATGTAACGAAGCCTACAGTCTCGATCGACTCGCCAGTGGTCACCGTCCAACAGGGCCAACGTGCTGAGTTACGCTGCTCCGCTACTGGCAACCCGACTCCTTCTTTTGAGTGGACAGGTGAAGTGATAGTAAAAACCAACAGTTGATCAGTTCCAAAATCAAAATTTATACCTCTTGAACAAGATCAAATAATTTTTTTATTTCCGTCCATAACTAAGGCTGTCAAATGTTACATTATAAACATGAGAAATGAATTCTAACACCGAGATGTTATTTGATGACATGTTTTTCTTTAATTAGGAGGTCCAGGCAACCGTATCAGCAGCAGTGCCATCATCCGCGGCGGAGTTCTCATTTTCCCCTCTGTGCAGCGCTCTGACGAGGGCGAATACACTTGCAGAGCCTTCAACATAAACGGGGAACATGCAGCCCGGCTGGTCCTCTATGTTGAGAGTTCATCTGGTACAAGCCACGACTAGATCATCAGCATTAATTCTACAGACCTCAGATGTTTATGAATCTGATCTCATGTGTTATTTCGAAGCTTTTCTCAAACTGCTCTTTGTCTGCTACAGCTGCCATTGTGACGAGACCCACTGTGACCATCCACCCGCCCGTGGTTACCATTCAGCAGGGCCAACGTGCTGAGTTCCGCTGCACTGCCACTGGCAACCCGGCTCCTACAGTGGAATGGACGGGTAGGAAGGATACTGTCTGCAAACGCTGTGCTACATAATTTGTATCAGATTTACATAATAGTATGCGGTAAATTCAAATTTGTATTAAAAATAAATCATTAAAATCACTAGTATTGGATCAAGAAGGAAAAACTATTCTTGATGGTTGATTTCTGGATTCTTCTGGACATGTGATTGCCATGATTTATTAAACTAATAAAAATTTAATTCTCCAGGAGGTCCAGGAGGTAACCGTATCAGCAGCAGAGCCATCATTCAAGGCGGAGTTCTCACCTTCCCTTCTGTGCAGCGCTCTGAGGAGGGTGACTACACCTGCAGAGCCGTAAACGCACACGGAGAACACACAGGACGGGCGGTCCTCTATGTCCACAGTATGTTTATTAGAAACCCCAATTAGATTATGAGTTTACTGTTGAAGTATTTTAAGTTGTTATATAGGGAATTAAAAAAAATCCCCCTGACTTGATTTCAGGTGCCAGTCTACCTCATGTTCAGGTGAGCCCCCAGCGGGTGGAGATTCACGAGGGTGAGACTTTACGCCTCTACTGCAGAGCTGGAGGCTCGCCAAGTCCTGGTCTGACCTGGAAAAAGAGAGGTGGAGCTCTTCCTCCTCAGGTTAGACATTTATTTCCTGCATAGTGTCACCTGTTTTTCTCATTTTTTCCCCTTTTCTCTAGCATCTGCATCAACTCTGTTTGTTCGGATATGCTGTTCGTCTTGCTCTGGGTTTTGACAATCTAATTTCTTTCCCTCTTTCTTTGTGGGTTTCCTTGTTTTGTTCCATCTTTTGTCTTGACATCTGTTCAGGCCATTCCTTCTCACGGTTTCCATCAGTTTAAGTCCAACAGTCTCGATGCCTTGCAGAAACGTATTGACGAAATGCAGGTCTGTCCATCTGTCTGGTGTCTGTCTCACACCAATCCATCCTCCATGTCTCACTTTGCTCACCTTGCTAGCTGTATACTAAGTGCATGTTTAAGAAATTGTCCAAAAATGATCACTGATTTGTCAATCACATACTAACCAGAAGCAAATGTTTAGTTACATGTATGGTCCTTTGCATAAGTATTCACCCCCTTGAACCTTTCCGCATTTCCTAGTGTTAGAATCTGGAACCAAAAATCTGATTTTATGTCTTATGGGTCTACATAAAATTTCCCATATTACAAGCCATAAGACCCTGAATATTGTCATTCTTTTCTTATTATTGGAAAAGGTGCTATGGTGGGCAGGTTTTTTTTATTATTATTTATTTATTAATTTATTAATTTATTCATTTGTGGTTACATCCAAACTACAGAATTTTGTCCCAGTCATTGTCTTGTTTTCTCCTAAACTCTGGGTCCTTCAAGAAACTGGTATATTTATATCTATCCATACATCCATCCTTCCATCTAGCAACGTCTGTCGTCCAACTAGGGACCGGCCAGGGGTAGCTCAGTGGTTAAGGCATTGGACTATGGTTCGATGGTAAGATCCCATGTTCAAACCCCACAATCACCAAGTTGCCACTGTTGGGCCCTTGACCTAGGCCCTTAACCCTCAACTGCTCAGATGTGTCATGAGATAAAAATGTAAGTCGCTCTAGATAAGAGCGTCTGCCAAATGCCTAAATGTAAATGTGTAAATGTGAAGGCCAGTGGTGATTACCATTGTATTAATTTCCATTTTATGACTGAGGTAGGACCTCCGGTCAACTTTCGCACACTCATTCACATATTATGGGCAATTTGGGAATGCCAGTTAGCCTAATCTGCATGTCTTTGGACTGTGGAAGGAAACTGGAGTATCCAGTGGAAACCCACCAATCACGGGGAGAACATGCAAACTCCATACAAACAGACCCCTGGGCGGGAATCGAACCCCGACCTCAACTCAACCAGACTAAGCCACTGTGCCACCTGCATATTGCCTATATAGAGATGTTTTAATTGTTCATAAGTGGTCCCTATTTAACAAATGATTGAATTTATAATGTTAACCACTTGCTCCAGAATTAATCTTGGTTAATTTTGTACTGTAGATTCATGACGTTCTGTGTAACTGATATTAATGAAATTAAACCTGTTTTAGTTCCAGGTTGTACAGTAACAATAGCTTGTACTGGAGGCTATAGCAAGGGGTGAGGTGAATACTTACCCAAGGCACTGTATGAATGAAGGCAGTGTTTATTTCCTATTAGACCACTCTGTTAGGATCCAGGAAGCTTTTTCGGCTTTTGTTTTCGTGTTGTGTCCAGTGCACAGTGTTATTTTTTTATAGGATTTGGGTGCACCTGCTGTGTGATCAGGCAGCTTTGAGAAGCTGTGAATGCATCCAGATGCTTATTAAGTTGAGCATCTGCAATTTATGCTTTCGTTTAGCAAATTAAAATGGTAAAAAAAAAAAAATAATAATAAAATTGTAAATAGATATTAGCTGATGCAGAATAAAACTGACAGCTTGTTTATTCAGGAATTACAAAATTACAGGTTCTCTTCTGTATATATATATATATATATATATATATATATATATATATATATACTTTTGTTTGTGTTGAATTGAAGATTAGAGAAGAAAAGGATGTATTTCTATTAGTTCTAACCTTGCACAGCTCTAATGATCACAAATGTCACATTGTGAAATGTCTCATCAACCCAATTAATAACGCTATTAATAATTGCAATTAGTCACTCTTAATATTTAATCAAGGACTAGAAGCTAACATTTATGTTTTATGTAAGTGAAAAAAAAAACATCATGCAAATTAATATAATAGAAATGTAGGTGCTTTTACAGCTATCACACTAATCAGTTTATTGAACGATTACATTATGTGTCTTGTAAATGTGTGTTTCCCTGATCACAGGGTACGAAGGTAAGAATGAGAACCAATGTACATTTAAATTTGTAATACAGAATGGATCGATCTGTTTAATTTTTAAAAATCAGATATTTAAATGATTGTTGTATTGTAATGGATTTTTTTTTTCTCCTGCTAAATCTGACCAGGCTCGAACGGAGCGCACTGACTACGGTACTCTGCTCATCCCCGAAGTGAAGATTTCCGATGCCGGCACGTATCTGTGTATCGGCACTAATGCCATCGGATCCTCGGAGGCTGTGATTGACGTCACTGTGATTAAAAGTAAATCTCAGAAATCCCATTATGAGCAAAATGACAAATAACTGAGAATAAATTAATATAAAAGGCTATAACACTTGCAATCGGTGATATTTATTATATGTGTGGTATAATAATAAATCTAAATGATACTGTTTCCTTCTTAGTCCATAGTGGTATTTCTGACTTTAATGTGTTCCGGATAGATACAGCAGTGCTGTGAATGATTTGGTGGAATGATGTGTTTGTAACCTGCCTTCATCTTAAAGTTATCTCAACTAGTTCATTAGTTCCTGTTCAAATAAAAGGTTTTAAATACATTGTATAGTACTGCATATCTCAAAGGATGAAATATCGTCTTCCAGGTGAGACTGTCCCTTCTGACGTCACCATCCAAAGCACCAGTAGCACTGTGGTGCAGGGAGAGACGCTGGAACTGAACTGCATCGTCCAAGGAAACCCTCCACCTTCAGTAATATGGAGCAGAGCCAATGGCTTAGGCTTGTCCTCTAACCACCAGGTTTGTTTTTTCACCACTGATTTTAACTGTGCATCAGAATTGATGTGAACAAAATGAACAGCTGAGGAGAAATAATATAACAGGAGCGTGAAAGTCCCATCTTGTTTTTTTAGTGGTGTTTAACCAAGCCTTTATTCAGACTTGAGTGTGTGTCTTAGGTTGTAGGATCGAAGCTGCGTATTCTTCAGGCGTCACCGGACGACTCGGGAGAGTACATCTGCAGGGTGTATGGAGGCCCAGGCGCTCGCCAAGCAACCACCTACGTCTCCGTTACCTCCGAGGCAGTCCGTAAGAGCTCTCTATTTTAAAAACAATTTCCGGCTCAAAAAATACACATTTTCTCCAAAGCTACAGTAACACCTCCGATAATGTTCTCTGCTAGTCATCGGATGTATGAACTTTCGGAGAGCCGCACAAGGCCTTAGTGTTAAAGTTGATTTTTTACACAACTATTTTTAGATTCGAAAGGCATTTAGAAAGCATTTCAGAATGGCAGGACACTTTCTTACCGATGCGGACGTGTCAGCAACATGTGCTGCAAAATGAAACCCATTAGCTGCTTGAATTTACGGTTTGTGCTGGAAAAAAATGACCCCCAGCAGGAGCACAAAGAACCATAGCAAGATGTGGCACCGTGGCTTAATGATTAGCACCGTCACGTCATGTTCTTCCCGTGCTTGGTGGCTTTCCTCTAGGTACTCCAGTTTCCTCCCACAGGCCAAAGACATGCAGATTTGCCTAATTGGTGTTCCCAAATTGCCCATAGAGTGTGAATGAGAGTCTGAGTGTGTGAATGTATGTGTATGTGCTCTGCGTTGGATTGGGACCCTGTCCAGGTTGTACTCAGCCTCATGTGCTAAGTCTCCTGGGATAGACTCCATGTCCCCGCCTCCCTGTATACAGGATACAGCGGTATAGGCAACGATGAAGATGATGATGATGATGAGTGCTTAAGCTAAATATTTTAGGATGTTTACCATCATGTAGTTTGGAGAAGCATGATATTCTATTACGTTTGAAGGCATCTGGAATTTATGAAATTTCCCAACATATTGTATAATGATTCCTGTTCTCTGACTGTGGAAAAGGTCACCAGAGCCCGATCATCTCTATTGAGCCCCACAGTATAGTAGTGAAGAAAGGAGAGCCAGCCAGCTTCTGGTGCCGGTTACACACCGGAGCGCAGCCCACCCGTCTGGAGTGGAAACTCTCTTCTAATGAGCCTTTAGCAGGTACAGTAAACAAAGAGTAAATCATGTTGATGGGTTCTGTTTTACCATTTTTTTAAATCTATTTTTTATCTGTTACCCTATTTCCATATACTGTTTATATTTGGTTATACATGTTACTAGTTAATTATCATTGTTTTACTGTAGATAATGTGAAGCTCAGTCCAGATGGTTCAGAGCTCACCATCTCCAGCGCTCAACCAGTAAACCAGGGTGCTTACCGTTGTGTGGCCAGCAACCCATACGGAGTCACGCACAGCATTGCATCTCTAATTGTCAGAGGTATGAATATCTAATAATATTTCAACCTTTTAGAGGTCCTGAATCCTTCCTCGAATCCTAAATTTCCTTCCCAGGCAGTGCCTTGTTTTTGTTGTTTTAATCATTTTCTGTAGGAATCTATCTGTCATCCATCCTACCAGCTTTCCCACTTCAGTCATCTGTCCACCCAACCATCTACCAGCCATCAAGCCCTACTTCCAACCATCCATCAATCAAAGCATGACTCAGTCCAGTCATCTGCCCATTCATTCAGCAATCTATCAAGCCATTCATATGTATATAAAATCATTCATTCATTTATCCAATCATTCTGACCAACCAACATCCATCCACCTGACCAACCATCCATTTATTAATTCATCCAATCATATGTCCTTGCATCAATCCACCATCCTTTCAGCCCATTCATACAGTACCTCCATCTTTCAATTTATGTATTTATCCAATTATCTATCAATGCATAAATCTGCCAGGCCATTCTCCTGCACAACCATCCATTTACATATTCATCCTTACAGTATATCCACCCAACCATCCATTCCTCCACCCATCCATCCATCCATCCATCCATTCAGTCATGCATTTATCCAATCTTCAATCTAAGCATCACTCCACCCAACCATCTCCCCAACCAACTAATATTTTATCCATTATTATCTATATCAATCTATTCATTCATTTACTAATTTATCCAATTATTCAGCCATGCTTTTTTTGAGTGTTTGACACCCTACTGACCACCCCTTTATATAATCCATCCAGCCACCTGTCTATCCATTCAACCATCTACTAATCATTGATCCCACCATTCATCAACCGCTATCTACCAACCGACTATCCATTCATCCATACTTACATACTGTATATTCATTCATACTGTATATCCACAAATTTGCCCAATTGTCCAGCCATCTATCCATCCATCAATCCAATCAGCTGTTCATGCACTTGACCATCCACCCAACCAACTCCATCTGCTTTTTCCAACCATCCTTCCACCCCACATCTCTTCATCCTGTCCTCCACCCAGTCATCCATTATACATTAATCCATTGTATTTGTTATTCAGTTTTTGTTTCTCTTTTACGTAGCATATATATATAATTCTTTCTTAATAAACAAGCTGATCAATCACAGAAAGTTATCTACTCACTTGAAGTATAAATGTGCCTGATGTTTACCTCCTCAGAACCCCCCACTGCTACCGTGACACCCACTGGACCTTTGAAGGTGCAAGTAGGTGAACCTATTAACCTGGAGTGCCAGGCAGCTGGAGAGCCACGCCCCTCAGTCACCTGGCACAGACTGGACAACAACCGCAGGACAATCATGAGCAGCCCTCTGTCCATGGAGTCCAGAGCTGTCATGCAGGTTCATATTGATGTATTCTTTATTGTCTCTCTGTGCTAATGTCTACTGTATGCCTTATTGCAGACATCTTGACAAGATTCACTATTGTTATTGTTTTTTTTCTTCTTGAAGATTTTGGTTGCACGACCTGAGGACAGTGGCACTTACATCTGCACAGCTCAGAACAGCCAGGGCAGATCAGAGACTCGGGTAGAATTGATTATAGAGGGTGGAACCCAGGTACTAAGTGCACCCCGTGCTATCGTTCGTGATCCTCTGCTGGTTGTAGAAGATGGGAAAACTGCAGTTCTACACTGCGATGCCCACGGTAAATATGGATATTATATTTAATACATAATATGGATATAATTAAGCTTTCATTCATTGCATGGATTCTGATGCTGCAAAATGTGCTATACGTATTTAATCAAATTTGTAAATTTGACTTAATACTGCATACTGTACCATACATACTATATACAGCTACTGTAGAAATGTGTAGCTGTATACCAAGTATCCACAAAAAACAAAACATTAACTAATTTTCATATAATGTACAAATGAGAAGACATATGAACGATGTGTTTGTGTGTTGATCTTGTTTGTTGTTCCCAGGATTTCCGAAACCAACGATCACCTGGTCGAAGCTTCGTTCACCTCTTCCATGGAGACATAAGATAGTCAATAACAGTCTGATCTTGCCCAGTGTGGGACCACAGGACTCTGGGCAGTACATCTGCAACGCCACCAACGACCTGGGTACCAGCGAAGTCACCATTATGGTGGATGTAGAAAGTGAGTTGAGGATGTTTTTTGATTACCAGCCAATCGAAGATGTTTAGTCATTTTGAAATGACTTGTCGAAGCAAGCCAAGGAGATCAGACTGGACTCCATTTAACTTAAAGATATCAAATGATATATTGGACTGCCAGCCTCCTAACACACAGTATGACTGCAGATCAATCCCTGCTATCCGTTATCACCCAAATGAGGATGGGTTCCCTGTTGAGTCTGGTTCCTTTTAAAGTTTCTTCTATTGCCATCTCAGGGAGTTTTTCCTTGCCATTGTCGTCGTTGCCCTCGGCTTGCTCATCAGGCACAGTCTTATACAGGGTGTATTACTTCTCTGTATACGTTCTGGATTAATCGCGACCCTTACCAAGATACTCTTCAATGCCTACTTTGGATGAATGAATGAATCCATTTTCTTGCTCTTACATTCTTTCATGTGTGGTTCTTTCTTAGCACCGCCACGCACCACTACTCTTCCTGATGATGTAGCGGTGCGAGTTGGTGAGGTCATCAGACTGCAGTGTCTGGCACATGGGACACCACCGATGCGTTACGAGTGGAGCAAGGTGAACGGTAGGCTGCCCCCCCGGGCCGAGGTGCAGGGAGCAAACCTACAAATCAACCTGGCTGACCCGAGCGATGCTGGAACCTACAAGTGTATAGTTAGCAACAAAGTGGGCAGGAGCGAGTCTGTAGCTAAAGTGTCCGTACGATGTGAGTATTTTTGATTGACAGTCTATTAAAGGTGCCGCCTTGGAAAGATTACGTTTTTCCTGTCTGATATGTCTGTTGTTAGAATTATGTGCGTGTGTGTGTGTGTGTCTGTGTGTGTGTGTGTGTGTGTGTGTGTGTGTGTGTGTAGCGCCACTGTCGGTCCGTGTCTCTCCCCAGGTGGAGGTGAAGGCTCTGGGAAGTGCAGTGGAATTCACCTGCTCAGCCAGTGGAGGACCGGAGGTCACCTTGGAGTGGCTGAAGGAGGGAGGAACACTTCCACACAATCATCACATTAAAGATGGAGTTCTGAGGTGCGCTCATTACGCATGTCACGTCCATAATGCATAAACAACCTATTTTTCCACTTTGTTTGCACATTTATGTATTTACAGTATGAACCCGGCATAGTTGTTAACCTGTGAAGCGCGTGATGATAAAATATTCCATAAATATCCTACGATTTTCAGAATCCTGAGTATTCCAGTCAGTATGATTCCAGATGTACAGCAGCTGTCGAGCAGTTACATGCTGTTAGTTAGTTGAAATGCTGACGTGTTAGCTCATAGTGTATGGTCTGTTCCTCTAACCCATAAAAAAGAGTTGATTAACACCGCCAATCATTTCAGTTGACAGGGAACTAAGCGGAAAGTTTTTAGGAGATAATTATGTTTTGGCTGCTAAAATATATTTTACATTTTTGGGGGAAAAAAGGAAAAAAAACTGTAGAAATACCAAAGAATATAAAAGAAGCCCTTTAATAAATATTTCATATTATATGTAACATATTTGCTCATAGAATATATATTACTACTACTGAGAATAATAATAATAATAATATTATTATTATTATTATAAATCATAATAATAAATAACAACAACAACAATAATAATAATAATAATAAATTAATCAGAAACAAAAAGACAAAAGTGATTTTATTATTCTCCTTATTATTATTAGTAGTAGTAGTAGTAGTAATATAACCTAATAGTACTGATACAAAAATAAAATACAATAATAATAATAATAATACATGAATCTGAAACAAAAATACAGTGAAACCTTGGATTATGAGCATAATTCGTTCCGGAAGTTGGTATGTATTTCAAAACACTTGTAAACCAAAGTGAATTGTCCCTTAAGAAATAATGGAAACTCAAATTAGTCATTATACAGACCAAATAATAAACACATCAAAATTTATTAATACAAAATATGAAGTAAAAATAAAACAAATTACTCTGCACTTTAACCTTTAAAAAAAGTACAAATCAATCCCGACAGATAAGTGTTTCCGTTTGTGCGCACAGTGTGTGAAGCTAAAGAAAGAGGAGAAGAGGAATCAGCCCCTCCCCTCCTCTTGTCTTAACCCTCCTTCCTCTCTTATTAGAGTTTTTCTCACACACACACACACACACACACACACACACACACACACACACACACACACACACAATTAACGGAAAGACATGAACGCATACTAACGGAATCACTGCTGTAAAGAAAAAATAAAACAAATTAACCTGCACTTTACCTTTGAAAAGAATCGCGACAGAGCAGTGTTTCCATTAGAGAGAGAGAGTGTGTGTGTGTGTGTGTGTGTGTGTGTGTGTGTGTGTGTGTGTGTGTGCGTGCTAACTTGTCCAATGATGTGTGCAGACAAAGTGCTGGCTGAAACAAAGAGAGAAAAGGGATCTTTAACATCTCTAATGAGACTTTCTTTTGTTTTACACGTGCGCACACACATGTGTTATAATAAACATTACATGTGCTGTACGCACATGCATACAAACACAAAATAAAATGTGTTTTACTGTACGCACACATATGTTTTACATAATCACAGTGTTATAGTAAACAGTACAGGCGTGCATGGATGTTTATTATACCAGTAAGAGACGAGCACTAAGACCCAGCAGGGGAGACGATTACCCACAATTCCGCAACGGAAGAGAGCGAAAAACCATTGGTTCAGTTGTGATCACGTGACGCTCGGCATCAAAACAAGAAGCGCATGCATGATACATGATACTCGGTGCTCGTAAACCAAGACTTGCTTGTTTTACAAGTCAAAATTTATTAAAATCTTTGCTTGTCTTGTGGAACACGCAAACCGCTTTACTCACAACCCGAGGTTTCACTGTACTAAATTTAATTTTATTATTATTATTATTATTATTATTATTACTATGCATTTTTGTATCAGTATTATTAGGTTATACTACCTCAACTACTACTAATAATAATAAAATCACTTTTTTATTTTAGTTTCGATTTCATTCCAGTGCACCATTATACATTTCCCATCACTTTGCTCAAGCAGCTAATACTAAATCAGCATGTTCTGATGTTCTACTAGATTTTGGCCACAGGATCGTTTTATCGCTGTAGTTTAAAAAGGATAAGCTTACACACAGTCTGACACTCTTTATCAATTAACTGAGGTTTATAAATCTGCTTCTCATCTCCGCGCCTCTTTTGGCAGGATTGAGAACTTGGAAAAGAGCAACGAGGGAATGTACATCTGCAGAGCAACCACGCTGTTTGGCCAGACGCAGGATACCGCCAAGCTCACCATTCAAGGTCTGTCCACGTCATACCTCGACCTTTGGACACACTAACAGTGGTTTAAATCTTTCTAAGCAGCGTATGCCCTTGTACACTATAAGCTTATGCATTGTGATCTGAGAGACAGTGTACAGTAACCTGTCTAAACTGTTGCCTGGTGTGTTTCTTTGTGCACTACAGCACTGCCTAAAGTGATGACCAACGTGCGCACCTCGGTGCAAAAAAAATAACCTACTCACTTAAAGTATTACTGTTCGTGATGTTTACCTCCTCAGGACCCCCGAGCGCTACCGTGACACCCACTGGACCTTTGAGGGTGCAAGTAGGTGAACCTATTAACCTGGAGTGCCAGGCAGCTGGAGAGCCACGCCCCTCTGTCACCTGGCACAGACTGGACAACAACCGCAGGACAAAAATGATCAGCCCTCTGCCCATGGAGTCCAATGCTGTCATGCAGGTTGTACTCTTTATTGTCTCTCTGTGCTAATGTCTATGCCTTATTGCAGACATCTTGACATGATTTACTATCTTTATTGTTTTTTTTTTCTTGAAGATTTTGGTTGCACGACCTGAGGACAGTGGCACTTACATCTGCATAGCTCAGAACAGCCAGGGCAGATCAGAGACTCGGGTAGAGGTGATTATAGAGGGTGGAACCCAGGTACTAAGTGCACCCCGTGCTATCGTTCGTGATCCTCTGCTGGTTGTGGAGGAGGGGAGAACTGCAGTTCTACACTGCGATGCCCACGGTAAATATGGATATGTACAAATTGATGTACAAATAACAAGACGTACTGTATGTACAGTAAGATGTGTTTGTGTGTTGATCATGTTTGTTGTTCCCAGGATTTCCGAAACCAACGATCACCTGGTCGAAGCTTCGTTCACCTCTTCCATGGAGACATAAGATAGTCAATAACAGTCTGATCTTGCCCAGCGTGGGACCACAGGACTCTGGGCAGTACATCTGCAACGCCACCAACGACCTGGGTACCAGCGAAGTCACCATTATGGTGGATGTAGAAAGTGAGTTGAGGATTGGCTAGTCATTTTGAACTGACTTGTCAAAGCAAGCCAAAGAGACCAGACTTGTGTAATCTCGTGATGGATCACTAGGTGGACTGAGCCTCTGTGTGACTGCATATGTCCATGATCTATACTTAAACAGATACCTCTCTGGATACGTTCTGGATTAATCGAGACCCTTACCAAGATACTCTTCAATGCCTACTTTGGATGAATGAATGAATCCATTTTCTTGCTCTTACATGCTTTCATGTGTGGTTCTTTCTTAGCACCGCCACGCACCACTACTCTTCCTGATGATGTAGCGGTGCGAGTTGGTGAGGTCATCAGACTGCAGTGTCTGGCACATGGGACACCACCGATGCGTTACGAGTGGAGCAAGGTGAACGGTAGGCTGCCCCCCCGGGCCGAGGTGCAGGGAGCAAACCTACAAATCAACCTGGCTGACCCGAGCGATGCTGGAACCTACAAGTGTATAGTTAGCAACAAAGTGGGCAGGAGCGAGTCTGTAGCTAAAGTGTCCGTACGATGTGAGTATTTTTGGTTGACAGTCTATTAAAGGTGCCGCCTTGGAAAGATTACGTTTTTCCTGTCTGATATGTCTGTTGTTAGAATTATGTGCGTGTGCGTGTGTGTGTGTGTGTGTGTGTGTGTGTGTGTAGCGCCACTGTCGGTCCGTGTCTCTCCCCAGGTGGAGGTGAAGGCTCTGGGAAGTGCAGTGGAATTCACCTGCTCAGCCAGTGGAGGACCGGAGGTCACCTTGGAGTGGCTGATGGAGGGAGGAACACTTCCACACAATCATCACATTAAAGATGGGGTTCTGAGGTGCGCTCATTACGCATGTCACGTCCATAATGCACAAACAACCTATTTTTCCACTTTGTTTGCACATTTATGTATTTACAGTATGAACCCGGCATAGTTGTTAACCTGTGAAGCGCGTGATGATAAAATATTCCATAAATATCCTACGATTTTCAGAATCCTGAGTATTCCAGTCAGTATGATCTGACGTGGTCTGTTCCTTTAACCCATAAAAGGAGATGATTAACACCACCAATCATTTCAGTTGACTTTCAGGGAGCTGAGCAGGACGTTTGTTAGGAGATACAGTAATTACGTTTTTAGGGAAAAAAGTGTAGAAATACAAAAGAATAAAAAAAAAAGTTGTTTAATAAATATTTCATATTATATGCAACATATTTATGCATTAAATATATATTACTACTACTACTGATAATAATAATAATAATAAATAGTCATTAATAGTAACAAATTGTGTAAATGTGACCCTATTACTATAACCTAATAGTATTGATATAAAAATACTTCTAATAATAATAATAATAATAATAATAATAAACAAATCTGAAACTAAATGCCAAAAGTTTATTTTATTATTATTATTATTATTATTATTATTATTAATTATGTTATTTTTGTATCAAGTGAATCTGAAACTAAAATACAAAAGCAAATTATTATTAGTATTAGCAGTAGCAGTATTTTATATCAATACTATTAGGTTGAAGTAAAGTAGTGTACCCTAATAGTACTGATACAAAAATCAATAATAATAATAAAATCACTTTTTTATTTTAGTTTTGATTTCATTCCAGTGCACCATTATACATTTCCCATCACTTTGCTCAAGCAGCTAATACTAAATCAGCATGTTCTGATGTTCTACTAGATTTTGGCCACAGGATCGTTTTATCGCTGTAGTTTAAAAAGGATAAGCTTACACACAGTCTGACACTCTTTATCAATTAACTGAGGTTTATAAATCTGCTTCTCATCTCCGCGCCTCTTTTGGCAGGATTGAGAACTTGGAAAAGAGCAACGAGGGAATGTACATCTGCAGAGCAACCACGCTGTTTGGCCAGGCGCAGGATACCGCCAAGCTCACCATTCAAGGTCTGTCCACGTGGTGGCTATAAGCTTATGCATTTTGTTCCAGTAGATATCTGCTGAGGGACGGCATCAGACTGCAGATGGACAGTGTCCAGTAACCTGTCTAAACTGTTGCCTGGTGTGTCTCTCTGTGCACTACAGCACTGCCTAAAGTGATGATCAACGTGCGCACCTCGGTACAGACGGTCACCGTGGGCACCTCAGTGGAGTTCGAGTGCCATGCCGAGGGCGACCCGGTTCCCAGCGTGCACTGGAGTAAAGTGGGAGCTCCGCTGCCTGATCACGTGCAGGTGAAAGGGGCCGTGCTGAGGATCGATCGCGTGAACGAGTCTGACGCCGGGCAGTACCGCTGTACTGCAACCAACAACGTGGGCTCGGTACAATCTCAAGTGGTCCTTAACATCCAGTGTATGTGAACTTATCGTCAAGATTATTTTGCCTTATATTCTTTTTTATTTCTAATATAATGCCTTAGATTACAGTGCACACAACTGATTATAAATACTCCCAGATGTTATTACTTATATTATGTAGAAATGTACACTCCATAAAAGAAGGGTTACATCATGATACCATTTTTATTTTGAAAGCTTTGCCCCAAATTGTCGCTCAGCCTGATGCGAAAGAAGTGACCGTGGGCTCGTCCGCCATTTTCCCCTGCATTGCTACCGGATACCCCGTACCAAACATCACATGGTCGAAGGTGAACCTTAAGTCTTAAATCTTAAGCACTTTCAGGACAATAACGCGTTCAGGACTTAGTAGACAATTTGAAAGCGATAGAAATGTTCATACATTTTTGTGGACAAAAATATTTCATTTCATATCTCGTAAACGTGAATCTATATCTGCTTTAGAGGGAGAACGAACTCCCACCGAAGTGTGTGCAGGATGGCCATGTGCTCTTTGTCCCAGGCGTCACGCATGAGGACTCTGGCACGTACGTGTGTACAGCGTCGAACAAGCAGGGCAAAGTGGAGGCCTTTACCAAACTCATTGTGCACGGTGAGTCACTTTTACATAATCCATAATCTAGCACTGCTCTTGTAACATTCTACACTGCTCTTGTAGCTCTTGTGATTTTTGACTCTTTTGACTCTAGTGCGTGACAGTATACTGTAGTAGTCATGTGCACATTACGGTTTCTCGTCTTGCTCTGGACTTGTAAGCCTCACTAAGAACTTAATGTCGTTTTTTGATTCTGTCAAGTTCCTTTGTGAGGACGACCATCTTTAAAAGTGCTACAGTATATACTGTAAATAAAACTAGCAGGTGGTTTTCGTTATGGGCTCACAGCTGTTTAGTCCCAATCTTGAGACCTTTTGTTGCATTGTGTTTGTAGAAATGATCTTGCATGAGTAGCTCAGTGGTTAAGGCATTGGGCTACAGTGGGGAAGATTTCAGGTTCAAGCCCCACCACTGCCAATTTGCCCCTTTTGTTCCCTTAAGCAAGACCCCAACACTCAACTGCTCAGACGTACTGTACTGGCTTCTTCTTTGTCTTTCGGCTGTTCCCTTCCAGGGGTCGCCACAGCCAATCATCTGTCTCCATCTAACCCTATCCTCTGCATCCTCTTCTCCCACACCAACTAACTTCACATCCATAAATCTCCTCTTTGGTCTTCCTCTAGACCTCCTGCCTGGCAGTTCCAACCTCAGCATCCTTCTACCGATATATTCACTATCTCTCCTCTGAACATGTCCAAACCATCTCAATCTGGCCTCTCTGACTTTATCTCCAAAACGTCTAACATGGGTTGTCCCTCTGATGGGTTGTCCCTCTCATTCTTGAATCTATCCATCCTTGTCACTCCCAAAGAGAACCTCAACATCTTCATCTCTGCTACCTTCAACTCTGCCTCCTGTCGTTTCTTCAGTGCCACTGTCTCTAAGCCATAGAGCATCGCTGGTCTCACCGCTGTGCTGTACACATTTCCTTTCATTCTCGCTTATACACTTTTGAAACATCACACACCTGACACTTTTCTCCACCCATTCCAACCTGCCTATAGCCGCCTCTTCACCTCCTTTCCACACTCTCCATTGCTCTGGACCGTTGACTTGAAGTACTTAAAGTCCTGCACCCTCTTTACCTCTGCTCACACACATGTATTCTGTCTTGCTACGGCTAACCTTCATTCCTCTGCTTTCCAGAGCGTACGTCCATCTCTCTAGATTTATGAGATAAAAAAAATGTAAGTCGCTCTAGATAAGTGCAATTCTTTACAGTACTGCTTAATAAAAATTGCATTATGTAGGTCAATAATTTGACGATTCTGAATCGTAACTTTTTTTCTGGCCAGGCAGTGTAATGTATGGTATATGCATAGCTATAGTACACGAGAGTTCTCATTAATTTATTTGAAATTGTGAGTAACTTATATTTCTGAATCTTATTGAGTTTGTTGATAGTTAAACCAAACTTATATAGAACACACCCAGTGGAAAAGGCAAAATAATGAAAGGGTAAGAATATGGCAAGTGGAATAGGTGCATTTGCCTCTGATAGCTGGCGAACTTTGCCCTTTGCATTCATGAATGTAGACTAGTGAATGAATACAAAACAATTAGAACTTTGATTGTTATAAAAAATAAAATAACAGTAAAAATGTATGAATGCACGATTGAATTGAATGAACTGTCGTATTCATATGAGTTACCAGCTCCTGATGCTCGAGTCTTCTTCTTTCATGTGTTGTTTTTTGTTTTGTAGAGCGAGTGATGCCTTACTTCAGTCAGGAGCCTCTGTCCTACCTCATGCTTCCCACCATCAAAAACTCCTACAAAGCATTTAAGATTCAAATCACCTTTAGACCAGACAACGTAGACGGTAAGCAAAAAAACTGTTCAGAATCAACAGCCTCGTTTGGGTTGAAATGTCATTCCAATATTTGAACCCTTCTGTTTATAAACTCAACATTTCTTCTGTTTTCTTCCTGCCTCTTACCGTTGCTATGAAGGTCTCATTTTGTACTCCGGTGAGTCCGAGTGCTCGATTATCAGCATACTGTATGAGCAACACACGTTGCCGGAGTGCTTCGTCTCAGCCTCTCGTGGGCGCTGTGGAGGCACCTTACGACCCCGTACTGTGTGCAGGCTAATGTGCTGAGTGTATTAGTAACAGCGCACAGTACAGAGGGTGCATGGGTTTGTTTGCAGGCTTGTACAAGCTGCACTTGTTTCCCTACAGGCATGATGGCAGTGTTCGAGTGCATCCATGCTTTTTACACTTCAGTGCACTGAAATGTAGGATTCTGCATGTTTTTCCAAGATGAAGTGCAAACAGCATTTAAGCTTTCTGCTACATTCCCTGTCATTTACTATCCATTCATTCATCTTCTATACCGCTTTATCCTGTATTTAGGGCCGTGGGGACCTGGAGCCTATCTGGGCACGAGGCAGGGTACACCCTGGACAGCGTGCCAATCCATCACAGAGCACACACACACACACACTCATTCACACACTATGGTCAATTTTAGGAACGGCAATTAGCCTAATCTGCATGTCTTTGGACTGTGGGAGGAAACCGGAGTACCCGGAGGAAACCCACCGAGCACAGGGAGAACATGCAAACTCCATGCACACAGAGACGGGAATCGAACCCGGACCCTGGAGGTGCAAGGCGACAGTGCTAACCACTACACCACCGTGCCGCCACATTAAATAGAGATTAATGTACTGAAGGCTTAAAAATACATTCTTGTTTTCAGCAAGAATATGATCAACAATACATTTATTAATTAAATGGCCGTTCCATTTAATATTTTTGGACATCTACAACACAAGATCAACCTTGTTATCACTCGCATGATAGATAGATAGATAGATAGATAGATAGATAGATAGATAGATAGATATGGCTTGTCCTTTTGTACATGACTGTAGATAAGATAATATTTATAATATAATTATGATTCATGCAGTAATTTTTAGGGTTAAATTATTAAGAATTGTTATCATATAACAGTAATCATGTCAGAATTTAATACTTATATTTAAGTTAGCAAATTTTATACATTTCTCTTAACCTGTAGTTAGCACGTTAACAATCAATAGTTGATTAATCATTATAACTAAATACAATACAATGTTCATGATTCCATACAAACGCGATACTTTTAAAGTACAGTAGTAACACTATACAGTATGACTACATAATTAGCAGAAAAACTTAGGTTTTATCCTTTTTTTTTTTACATTTCTTGCAATGGATTGCGCCCTCTTCCAACAAAGTATGAAAATTGCTGTATATTCGCTTAAAAGTAACTGACGTCGCGATGTGTATTTGTGTCGTTTTTGTATCACCATTTCTATCAGGCCAATTCCAACTAATTAGTTATTTAAGACATGTTAATGAAGTATTTATAGTTTTTTTTTTTTTTAAACAAATAGAGCTGCTCTATCCTTGCTCAACAAGGATTCTGAAAATTTAATGTCCAATATTGTACCTTCTCGTGGTTGAACTAAAGGTAATAGATATGTAAGCGCTGGAGATATATTATGCAAAACAAACATTAACTCACTCCCTCATTCACTCACTCATCTTCTATACCGCTGTATCCTATATTCAGGGTCGCGGGGACCTGGACCTGGACCTGGACAATCCATCGCAGGGGACACACAATAAACATTAACTTAACAAATTCAAGTCTTAATGGCAATAAATCATTAATAATTAACATCTGTAATATTTTTAACGTTTTTGTGTAAATTCATGCATTCATGACATCATGATATTATGTCATGGTATCATAAGCAGTTAGGATCATTTTGCCAATATCAGGTAAGGTGAGAAGGAATATATTTCAGAATCACATTTTCAGAGATCAGTAAATCAGGAGGCATGGACTGATATTCTCACTGATACCCATGATGCACTGCTGGTCTGTTTGCCTCCCCATTCCTATGGCCGAGGTATGTTGTGTGCCCTGGCATGCTGCTCACGAAGGCACTGACTGGCATAAATCTCAGTACTACAGGACTGTAACTGAGCTGTCACTCACCCACTCTGTCCCTTGTTGAGCCCCCGTGTCCATCCCCCCCTGGCATGGCACTTCCCTAATCCGCTTACCCAAAGACCCGTTGCATTCTGCTTCCTTTGTCTGCTTACACACAGTGATGCTTCTAGTCTTTAGTATTTTTTTCACTCCTTCAGGAATGATCCTGTATAACGGGCAGAAGAAGAAAATGGGGGCTGATTTCATTTCTCTCGGGCTTGTGGGTGGTCGCCCTGAGTTCAGGTAGGTGTGACACAATATCAGCAAATTAATTAACTTTAATATAAGCCTAATAAAACATGACTTTTTCTCTACTAATTGACCTCCTATTTATTCTCTTGATTTTATATTTATATTTACTTTGTTTCACAACCATATGTAATCAATTATCTTACAGGAACTTCATTCAATTCTCTTTAGATTCAAACATGATTGTTTAATATCTGATAAAACAAGTTCTTTAAGCATATTAAAACAAATGTTTTTTTATTTCTGCTCGTGTCCGGAAGGTTCGACGTGGGTTCGGGTATGGCCACCATCCGCTACCCGACTGCAATAAAGCTCGGCGAGTTCCATACGGTGCAGCTTTACCGAAACGGCACGCAAGGATCCATCATAGTGGACGACAAAGCTCCCGTCAACGGGACCTCCCAGGTACGGCTGCTGCCTTTTCACCGGTCATGCATGCTGGAGCCTTTCTGTTCTTACATTACTGTACAGTTGATTCATGACATGAGGCAGGAGTTCATCTAGAAAACATCTGCTGCATCTGTGCAGGGCAAATTCCAAGGGCTGGATCTGAACGAGGAGCTGTTTGTAGGCGGCTATCCAAACTACAGCATGATCGCCAGAACGGCAGAGCTTAAAACTGGCTTTGTTGGTGAGGAAGAAATCTACTGTCTTTTTGTTTCACTGTTTTATATACATCGCATATCCAGTACATACAGTCATTCCTGTGTTATTGAACTTTTCCAACTTTCATCATGCTAACTCCATAACCCATTTTTTTAGGCTGCATCAGTCAGCTGATTATCCAAGGGGATGAAGTTATTTTCAAGGATCTGAAGAAGAATTCGACTGGAGTGACTAACTGCCCCACTTGCAAAGATGATCCGTGCCAGGTTTGATGAAACTCAAGATTTAAATTGTTTTCTGAATCAATAATTGAAACCACAGACAGATGCTATAAAAAATATTATTGTTTTTAACGTTAACTCGACGTGTTTCCTTTAGTGTAGGTGAGCCATACAGCTGTTTGTCAGGAATATAGCATTTAAGGGCATAAGGTTCCAATTAAATAAAGAATGATGGTCGTGGTGTTGTCTAGGTTAAGGGGGGCGGAGATATACATGATGTTAAACCATGTGTTCAGGTAATCAACCGGCAGCAGCATGTGCAGATGTGATCACATAATGCAGGTGTCACCGGAGATAACCAGTAGGGGGCACATTGGAGAATTCAGTCAGAGTTTTGCATAAAATATACAAACATTGCAACACCCGAAGGGCGGCACGGTGGTGTAGTGGTTAGCACTGTCGCCTTGCACCTCCAGGGTCTGGGTTCGATTCCCCGGCCAGGCTCGATTCCCGTCTCTGTGTGCATGGAGTTTGCATGTTCTTCCCGTGCTTGGTGGGTTTCCTCCGGGTACTCCGGTTTCCTCCCACAGTCCAAAGACGTGCAGGTTAGGCTAATTGACATTCCAAATTGCCCGTAGTGTGTGAATGAGTGTGTGTATGTGTGTGTGCCCTGCGATGGATTGGCATCGCCAATTGCCAGGATTGCCAGGGTGTACCCCGCCTTGTGCCCTAAGTTTCCTGGGATAGGCTCCAGGTCCCCGCAACCCTGTATATAAGGATAAAGTGGTATAGAAGATGAATGAATGAATGCAACACCCAAGGACTTTAGTTTATACAGTATGTAGATACATATAAGCAAGTATTAGGTCGTCATGTTACTGAGAAACTTGACAATGCTGGCAAATCTGGGAGCATTATAAGCATTATAATTATAAAAAAAAGATTAAATAAACAATTTCCTACAGAAAGAAAGATCTATATCTATATCTACGTATATATATATATATATATAATTAGTGCACTTGTGTGCCCTTTGATGACACCTCTCAGAGTGGGGTAGCTCAGTGGTTAAGGGATTGGACTACGGTTCGGAAGATCCCAGGTTCAAACCCCACAACCACCAAGTTGCCACTGTTGGGCCCTTGAGCAAGGCCCTTAACCCTCAACTGCTCAGATGTGTAATGAGATAAAAATGTAAGTCGCTCTGGATAAGAGCGTCTGCCAAATGTCTAGATGTAGATTAATGTGGTATATGAAATAAGGAGTGGTTGTCAATGACAATGTGTTAAAACAGGACCTGAAAAAGACACATACGATCTGCATTTTGTATTCACCCTGATTCAGGATCTAGTTTTGCTTGCAGTATGTTGCTACACCGAGGTTGTGTTTTGTGTTGCAGCACGGCGGATCGTGTAAAGAATCAGTGGAAAGTTTGTACAAGTGCTCCTGCCCGAGAGGATACACCGGAAGCAACTGCCAGCATCGCTTAACCGAACACTGCCATCCAGGTCAGGCACAGAGAACCGAACAATTACTGTGGAATGTACAGTTGAAAGATGGACAATACCATATTACAGTGCTTAAAATCTATACATTTTCATAATTGTATCATTTTCGTAATATCTCTCTCAACCATGGCTCGCTGTAGCATCTCATTTCCTGTATGTTGTGTGTTGTGTCCTCAGAGGCATGTGGTCCTGATGCTACCTGCATTAACCGGCCCAGCGGTATTGGCTACGACTGCCGCTGCCACCTCGGCAAATACGGACACAAATGCATGGACGGTAAGGATGGACGATGTGTTTTGTTTCTATATTTATACATACTCTGTAGGGAAATTCTGGTGGGAGTCATACTAACGTCTGCACCTTTACTGTAGGCACGCTGGTGACGACGCCGCTGTTCAACACTGACGATTCGTATATCGCATACCCTCCTCTCACAAACATTCACAACGACCTGCGTATCGACGTCGAGTTCAAACCCATGGACGAAGATGGTTTGCTATTCTTCATTGGCGGGAAGAAGATGAAGGTGGAGGACTTTGTCACTCTCTCGCTTGTGGACGGGCATGTGGAGTTTCGATATGAGCTCGGCACAGGTAGGGGTTGTGTTTGTTTGTTTGTTTGTTTGTTTTTTATCAAGAGGGCTTATAAATTTGGTGTTAATTAATCTTTGGCATATTTGTGCCTGACCTGCTTGTAGGCCAAGCCTTGCTGCGGAGTCAGGAGCAGGTATCTGTAGGTCAGTGGCACCATGTGACAGCAGAACGCTTGAACCAGGACGGCATTCTGAGGCTAGACGATGGGCCCGAGGTCAAGAGGTCATCTCCTGGGAAGGCCCAGGGTCTCAATGTCTACACGTCCATGTTCCTGGGTGGCGTGCCAAATAAGGATATCCTGCCCAAACCTGCCAACGTCAGCATGTTCTTCGACGGCTGCATCGGAGAGGTTCTTCTGTCGACTATTATATATCTACTTCTACAACATTATCTTTTTAGCATTTGAACTCTTTTCGGCTTAAATTGGACTTTCACATCTTTGATCTGCAGGTGTCTATCAATGGGAAGAAGATCGATCTGTCCTACACTTTTACAGAGAGCACGTCCATCGGCCAGTGCATCGACGCCAGCCCGTGTGACCGCAGGCCATGTCAATATGGTGGCACCTGCATGCCCAGCGCTGAGTACGAGTTTCAGTGCCTCTGCAGAGACGGCTATGACGGTAAGCTTAATGTGGACGTGGTTTTACAATCATGTTGCTATTAGAAAAAAACACAAAAAAAAGCCTAAAGGACCAGGATCTCTATTAGCGCAATCAACTGAAACTGTGGTTGTTTATAATAAAATAATTCATAATTAATATTCTTTTAATTGTTACACTGTTTGAATAAAAATTTACACTCGGGTTCATAAATACTGGAACGACGCTACATTTTGGGCATTTGGCTTCTCTACGTCACCAAACCGCATTTGATATAAACCGCTCATGCTGCATGCAACTGCTTGTCAGCCATTTGTTCCATTATTTATGAATGGAACCCTACTAAAAATGGGGGTGAAAGTGGCAGCAATACCTGAACGTTTAGTGGAACACTTTTTACCTTCAATTCTATGAGTTTGACAAAAGTGTGCCACTAAAAGTTCAGGTATTGCCTGAACTTCTTATTGTTCCAATATTTATGAAACTGGCTCTACAGTATGTGTGAATGCATCGTATGGAACGATATCGCGGACAATATTCAAATGCAATTGCAAATAGCTTTTGCAATTGCGTTTCCCATACGTGGACGCACAAAGTGTGCCATAATTCAAATGCAATTGCAAACTTTGCATTACCGTTTGCTGATTCGCCTTTGCGAGCGCACACTGACTGCCAAATTTCAAATGAAAAAACAAAGTCCATTTGCATTTGTATTTCCCAGGTCTTACACGTCATGAACCTGTCATATTTAAATAGCAAAATCAATCACCACATTTGCTTTTTCACTTTCTCTGCGCCGCGCGTCAAACCGGCCAAAATTCAAACGCAATCGCTAATCCATTTGCAATTGCATTTCCAACACGTTACACAGAAACCTGTCAATCAGCGTCAGGGGCGGGTCTATACTGTGGGGCGGGATTGTATGGGGAGTGACGTCACTCGCACTCGCCGACCAAGAGGGGGATATTTGAGCACTGGAGGTGAACCGAGATTATCTCATTTGTTTATCAAGAAATAAACACACAAAAATGACAAATCGCATATTTTCTTGCTCCGGAGTGGACAGAGAAGTTTTTACAAGTAAAAATATTTTTAGATCTTCTCCTGTTACAGCCTGCTGGAGCTAAATCTTTCAGAAACGCTGCGTACCGGTGTTATGCGCTAAAATGCCTCCCTGCCACTGATTGCACCCCCACAAAATCTCTGTCAAATATATGAGGACATCACAATCAAATATTCATATTATTATTATCAAATATAATATATGAGTATTATCACGAAGCGATTTTTATTATAAATAAGAAATATAAAAATATACATGTACAACCCCTGGCAAAAATTCTGGAATCACCCTCTCAGAAGATGTTCATTCAAATGTTTAATTGTGTAGAAAAAAAAACAAGCACATACATGCCACAAAACTATTTTCACTCAACAATCCAAACTTCTGGCTGTATAAAACACTTAAAAAAAACAAAGAAAGATAACTATAGTCAACGACAACTGTTTTAACAACTCAAACAGAGGAAAAAAATATGGAATCACCAAATAAAAACACTACTTGTACTTTGTTGTACCACCTCTGGCTTTTATAACAGCTTGAATTCTCTGAGGCCTGGATTTAACTAATGTCCAACTGTATACTTCATCAGTCTGTCTCCAGCTTTGTCTTATTGCAGTTGCCAGATCAGCTTTGCAGGTTGGAGCCTTGTCCTGGACCATTTTCTTTCATTTCCACCACAGATTTTCAATTGGATTAAGGTCCGGTCTATTTGCAGGCCATGCCATTGACATTATATGTATTTCCTGTAGGAATGTTTTCACAGATTTTGCCCTATGGCACGATGCATTATCATCCTGAAAAATGATGCTACCATCACCAAACATCCTTTCAATTGATGGAATAAGAAAAGTGTCCAAAATCTCAACATAAACTTGTACATTTATAGAAGATGTAATGACTGTCATGTCTCCCATACCTTTACCTGACATACAACCCCATATCAATAATGATTGTGGAAATTTGCATGTTTTCTTCATGCAGTTGTCTTTATTAATTTCATTGGAACGGCACCAAACAAAAGTTCCAGCATCATCACCCTGCGCAATGCAGATTCGTGATTCATCACTGAATCTAACTCTCATCCAGTCATCCACAGTCCAAGATTGTCTTTCTTTAGCCCACTGAACCCTTGTTTTTTTCTGTTTAGATGTTAATGATGGTTTTCTTTTGGCTTTTCTGTATGTAAATCCCATTTCTTTTAGGCGATTTCTTACTGTCCGGTCACAGACATTGACTTCACTTTCTGCCCATTTGTTCCTCATTTGTTTTGTTGTGCATTTTCTGTTTTCAAGTCATATTGCTTTAAGTTTTCTGTCTTGGCGCTTTGATGTCTTTCTTGGTCTACCAGTACGCTTCCCTTTTACAACCTTTCCATTTGATTTGTACTTGGTCCAGATTTTAAACACAGCTGACTGGGAACAACCAAGAAGTTTGATAATTCTCTCCTTTGTTTCAACTGACATCTCTCGTGTTGGAGCTATGAGTTATGTCAATCATCTTGGTTCAACACATCCCTAATGTGTGCAAGCACTCTTTTTTAACTGTAGACTAATTAGCAGTTGTAGAAATGCAAAGTGCATGGTGATTCCATATTTTTTTCCTCTGTTTGAGCTGTTAAAACAGTTGTCGTTGACTATAGTTATCTTTCTTTGTTTTTTTTTAAGTGTTTTATACAGCCAGAAGTTTGGATTGTTGAGTGAAAATAGTTTTGTGGCATGTATGTGCTTGTTTTTTTTCTACACAATTAAACATTTGAATGAACATCTTCTGAGAGGGGTGATTCCAGAATTTTTGCCAGGGGTTGTACATGTATATTTTTATATTTCTTATTTATAATAAAAATCGCTTCGTGATAATAATCATATATTATATTTGATAATAATAATATGAATATTTGATTGTGATGTCCTCATATATTTGACAGAGATTTTGTGGGGGTGCAATCCGTGGCAGGGAGGCTTTTAGCGCATAACACCGGTACGCAGCGTTTCTGAAAGATTTAGCTCCAGCAGGCTGTAACAGGAGAAGATCTAAAAATATTTTTATGTGTAAAAACTTCTCTGTCCACTCCGGAGCAAGAAAATATGCGATTTGTCATTTTTGTGTGTTTATTTCTTGATAAACAATTGAGATAATCTCGGTTCACCTCCAGTGCTCAAATATCCCCCTCTTGGTCGGCGAGTGCGAGTGACGTCACTCCCCATACAATCCCGCCCCACAGTATAGACCCGCCCCTGACGCTGATTGACAGGTTTCTGTGTAACGTGTTGGAAATGCAATTGCAAATGGATTAGCGATTGGGTTTGAATTTTGGCCGGTTTGACGCGCGGCGCAGAGAAAGTGAAAAAGCAAACGTGGTGATTGATTTTGCTATTTAAATATGACAGGTTCATGACGTGTAAGACCTGGGAAATACAAATGCAAATGGACTTTGTTTTTTCATTTTAAATTTGGCAGTCAGTGTGCGCTCGCAAAGGCGAATCAGCAAACGGTAATGCAAAGTTTGCAATTCCATTTGAATTATGGCACACTTTGTGCGTCCACATATGGGAAACGCAATTGCAAAAGCTATTTGCAATTGCATTTGAATATTGTCCGCGATATCGTTCCATAGCATCGAGGGCTAAATATACTGAAATGAAAATATTACACATTACACTTTTGCATTCATTAGAAAAGAATACTGAACTCATTTTGGAGATTTCATTAAAGGAGTACTTTACTGTATGGAATTGTGCTGGGCCGGGTCGCTCATTAGTTAAGGTGTTGTGCTACTGATCGGAAGGTCCCAGGGTCAAATCCCCAGCGCTACCAAGTTACCAGAGTTGGTTCCTTGAGCAAAGTGTAGATGTAATTTTACATCTGGATAAGGGTGTCTAGCAAAAGCCATAAATATAATGTAAATGTGCTATGTGCAAGGGGGGGGGAAGCTTTACTGTATATAAGTAAAATAAAATCGAAATGATTGTATTGTAGGGGAGCGCTGTGAGCTGGTGAGGGACACTTGTTTGGACTCGTCTCAGTGCCACAACGGAGGCAGCTGCGTGAGCGCTCACTGCGTGTGTGCTGCAGGTTACGCGGGCCTCTTCTGCAGAGAGGGTGAGTTTTGTCTCTCCGAAGTCTGTGCGTGTACAGTATAATACATTAGTCCGTGCCCGACCTAGACGTACTGCTAGAGGTCTTTTAAAATGCTAAAGAGCTTTTATTCACATTAGAGAAGCCTTTTACATAGAACGCCTGCTATTGATAGAACTAATAATCTCGACACTCACAGCTTTGAGATGATTAAAACTGGTCAGTTGGTTGAAGATTAACTTTTCCCCTCTGACATACGAGCTTCGCAGTCAGCTGAAACAAGACTCAGAGCTCCTAGAGGTAAACGCTCCTAACTTCAGCCCTAATGCCTAACTGTGTGTCTCACCCATGCGCTCTCGTGGCTGTTATCCTACACACACAGGGCAGGAGACCAACGTCATCGAGGCACCGTGGAATTTGGAGGGCAGCGGGGTGAACGGTACGGTATCCGTCCTGTCTGCCTGAGCCGACACTAACCAGATGAGCTCTACCCTCTAACCCCCCCAAACCTGCAAATCCAACGCTGAAAGAAAAACGAGCTATACTGTAGATGCACATCATTTTAGGTGTCCTCATAATGTACATGAGCAAACAGTTCTTCTGATCAGTTTCCTCGAAATCATTTGTTAGTAGTTTCCGAGAAACGTCTAGCAAAAGTCACAGTCCTGTTAACCCAGTTTTCTCATTGACGACATGTGCATGTGGCCTAAAACACAAAACACTTGCTGGACTTTCTCTTAGAAACTGCTAATAAGTGTTGAGAAGTGCTGGTGTAGATGCAGTCATGTAACCTGAGCCCTAAAATAATGTGTGTCTAAAAACAAATTAAACAATCAAAATGTAACATGAATCTTAACAAGGATTTTAGTCGATGAGAATCGACTAAAATGGTTTCAAGGAGGTTTATTATGGTGAAAGGAATTTGTATGTTTTTGAGGTTTAACACCAGGATATCCTTTTAAGTGCTTGCTTATTCTTCCATAAAATTTCATCATCAAATTTTATTCGGTTGCTTTACATCAAGACTCCCTTAATGCATGTGAGATATTAGCTAATGTGAACATAGCAGCTTTAATACAGCATCGTTAAGTTATGTATTAATTAAGATGCCAAATAATAAACACCATAAGTTAATAAATAGTCTTGTAGAAGATTTAGAAATTTAATGAAAATGCAAGTTTTAATATTTACCCCCAGAGACCTGATTACAGTAATATTGTAACTGTTATTTATATGCCATTATATTAAATAATCATTAGTTAATTTGTGTTTAATCATTATTTATAATCTGAAACTTAAGTTTCAACAGAACATAAGGGGCTAGTGCCAGAGTAGTTCATGGTTAAAATATTGGACGATGGATCAGAAGGTTATGGGTTCAAGTCCTAGTCCTATAACGCTACCGTTGTTGGATCCCAGAGCAAGGCTCTCAAAACTCAACTGCTTAGATGTACAGTACAGTATAGTGATCTACTGGATAAGGGTGTCTGCCAAATGCTGTAAATGTTACCAATAAGCATCCACGCAACCAAGAGTTCCAAGAACCCAACAGTGGCTCCAAGAACCCAACAGTGGCTCCAAGAACCCAACAGTGGCTCCAAGAACCCAACAGTGGCTCCAAGAACCCAACAGTGGCTCCAAGAACCCAACAGTAGTGACCTGGTGGTGCCTCAAACCTCTCTGACCTGCCAATGAGCAACCCTGAGCCTCAACCTTAAATAATGTTAATTAAGGGATCCTTAATGTAAAGCATTCCCATACATTTCAACAAGGGGAATCCAAACATTCAGTTTTAACATTGTATTTTGTAGTTTATTTCAAATGGAGGATTGATGAATCATATACAGTTTACACACTGTAGGATTCCCCTTTTCAATCCATACAATAATCCATATGATCCGTTACTAACTACTAAAAATCAAGCACTAAATAAAACCCCAAAACAGGTGAGTCTAAGGTCAAAAGGTGTGATGAGCGAGGAGTTTTGGTAAGCATTCAACTGCCTTGAACATCGACTTATATTGTTCGGAGTATGTGTCCGTAAGAAATGCCTGCCCTTGTGATTGTCCTATGCCATATTTGTGTGTGTGTGTGTGTGTGTGTTGATTCTGTTTGGCGTCATACTGTATGCGTCATCCTAACTACCGTCTTCTCTCCTGTGGAAATTGTAACTGTTGTGTGTGTGTGTGTGTGTGTGTGTGTGTGTGATGTGCTTTTCCTTGTTGTCTTGTTGATTAGTCAGAATCATAATGTATTTATTTATTCATAAGGACAGAAATGTGACCTGCTAACAACACTCTTTACATCATCCTGTACACACGCAACATCTTAATAAGATGCTCCAATCTGATCAAACTTATAACAAAAGAGCATAACACACGTACAGTAATGTACTGTATAACACACGTACAGTAATGTACTGTATAACACACGTACAGTAATGTACTGTATAACACACGTACAGTAAATGGGTCGTTCCCTGTATGTTGTGTTGCCTTTATAGTGGGGACTATAATGATTACAGTTACAGTAGATCTGCATTATTTAATCAATCCTTTGTTGATCAGTTTTCCATTCAGAATTCGATTCGCACTTTTAAAATTATTTAAATAAATAATTACAAATACAAATTGAGTGCCATCAAATATATAACTTATCCTTAGCACTAACCAAACACAAAATAAATCTTGCAGAATATTGCTTTTTCTTCTTTTAAGTTTATGGCTGGGTCGGTGCAATATCGCCATCTACTGGACTGGAATGTGGAGCAGAAGAAAATATTTCAGTCAATAAATGTATAATTTTTTTAATACATTTTTAATGAATTTATTTAAGTCATTAAAACAAATCAGCATCCATTCAACCAACTAGGGACCAGGAGACCAATGGTGATCGTTGTCACATCGGTCAACATTCACACACTATAGGCAATTTGGGAACGCCAATTAGACTAATCTGCATATCTTTGGACGTTTGGCAGATACATGCAGATACGGCTAACTGACATTTCCAAATTGCCTGTAGTGTGTGTGGATGAGCTTGTAAGTGTGTGTATGTGTGTGTGCCCTCCGATAGATTGGCACCCCTGGTTTAGGCTTCAGGTGCCCTGTGTCCCTGTATACAGGATAACACACTATAGATGATGAGTAAGTGAGTGAGGGTGGAACATACAGAATGTCCTGAAAGGCTATAAAACTTGATGAAACATTCAGCTTTTAAAAAAAAAAAAAAAGAGAGAGAGAGAAAGTGAAATTAAACTGAATGTTATTCATGAATGGTAGATTCAGTACTAGGAGTCAGTACTAATAGTATGGATATTAAAATTAGGGTTAAAACATGCAATACGAGATTTAATTTCCTTTATTTTGCTTAAGTACAATATTAGGTTAATTTGTTTATTTTAAAGACATTCAACATTTTTGGATATCAAAATCCTCTTGAGCCAACCCGTATTTCTTCACATTGAATTAAATTAACTGATGTAGATTAAATGAAGAAATGGCAACAAATATTTTACTGTGACAGCCTGCAAAGATAACATTTTAAAATTGGCTGTTTATACAGTATAACAACCTGAGCAGCAGCCTCGTTTCCCCTCTCGTCTGTTCCAACCACTCAGCATTCAGCACCAGCAGTATACTGATCACCGGCCTGATCACCTGTCATCATCTACACCTGTTTCTCACTGGTTCATTTCTTAAGATAGATGGGTTTTATGCTTGACAGATATACTGTGTGGCTTAACATACAAAAACATTTCTCTGGAACTGGAAAATTAGAGCCAAATATGAGAACCAAAAATGTCTTTCAGGAAGCCTGGTGAACTATTCCTTAGGATTTCTTTAAAATACAAGAATGTCTGGAATATATGAAGAAATATTATTTATTTACTGCTTAGTTATTATGAAGTTACAGGGAACGACCCAATTGCTATCATATTACATTAAAATTAATCCATCACATCATTAGTGGTATTTATTAATAGTCTCGTATCAAACATTCCAATCAATAAACTTGCCTTGTGTTCATTAACCTGTTCATCGTTGCCTCTTTCCATCACCATCCACAGGATGGCAGCGTATCCGCAGTCTAGCCTGGAGCTTTTTTGTGCTGTGCATCATCTAAACCCTGTGCCTCTGTTACAGATTCCCCGGTACAATACGCTGCATTTTTCCACAATGACGGCTACCTCGGCCTTCCCAAACACATGTTTCCACGCAGGTCAGGAGATCATTCTAGTTTGTGTAGTAGGAGCTATAGTTATAACTACAATGGATCGAGTTCAACCTCACATTTGTATTTCCATTTATTTCAGTGCTGCTGAGGCACCTGAGACTATCGAGCTGGAGATAAACACGCTCTCTTCGGACGGCCTCATTCTGTGGCAGGGGGTGGTAGGTTCTAATGTGCTGATATATGCACTGTACATACACGATACATACTGCATGATGAACATTATCCAAACATAAATTCTTATTCAGCTCCCTAAACGCTATGAAGCAGAAAGGTTTTAAAGGAAAAGAGCAGAATTAGAAGTCATTAAGGATATATCTCATAATGGAATTATACTGTATATATATATATATATACAGAGTCAGCCAAAAAGGTGTATACACACTTTTACAGTTGTTATCTACTACAGTATATACCCTTTTTTAAACCTCAAATTTAACTATTGCAGCAATGTGAAGTTCTATGTTGCCTCTACAGATGTCATGATGTCAAGTGATCATCAGAACAGATGCATATATTAAAAGAGTTCCTGGGAGGCTAGCATTTCAGACATGAAGCATTAGTGTATAATGAAACAGATATTCAGTGCATTAGTGTAGCAGAGGATTATATAGAGAAATAAGGGGAGTTTTTACTGTTCTGTTATTCTGTAATAATTTTGTAGTCCCGGTTTGATGGGGGAAGAATATATATATAGCAAACTTTATATATATATATATATATATATATATATACAGGCAGCACGGTGGTGTAGTGGTTAGCACTGTCGCCTTGCACCTCCAGGGTCTGGGTTCGATTCCCCGGCCAGGCTCGATTCCCGTCTCTGTGTGCATGGAGTTTGCATGTTCTCCCCGTGCTTGGTGGGTTTTCTCCGGGTACTCCGGTTTCCTCCCACAGTCCAAAGATATGCAGGTTAGGCTAATTGGCGTTCCTAAATTGCCCGTAGTGTGTGATTGGGTGTGTGAGTGTGTGTATGTGTGTGTGCCCTGCGATGGATTGGCACCCTGTCCAGGGTGTACCCCGCCTAGTGCCCGAAGTCTCCTGGGATAGGCTCCAGGTCCCCCGCGACCCTGAACACAGGATTAAGCGGTATAGAAAATGAATGAATGAATATATATATATATATATATATATATATATATATATATATATATATATAATTATATATATAATTTTTATGCATATTCATTCTGACTGAATTCTGTTGAATATGTACCATTTCAGATAATTTTCAGAAATTACATGGGTAGGAAATTTTATTTAAAGTGACTTTTGGCCTGAGACAGAATTCTGGCTTTAGTTTTTTTACCTCCAAAAACTACAATATAAAGTACATGTATTATCACACAACTCATGCTGCTTAACAGAGAAAAAAAACTGTATAAAAATGTCCTGTATAATATTCTTATAGTGCATGCGAAGGAAGACGATTTTTCCCAGCTTTTCATCTTAGAGTTTTATGATTCGGGGGAAATGTCGGACTGGTTTAATAACCTGCTTCAAATTGCCTTGCTTTTTTATGACCTGCATCGCTGTTTAACAGCATGTGACACACCGAGCTGTTAGCGTTTCCCACTCACTATAATTTCTGCATTTATGAGATTCATAACCACTCGTGCGGTCAGCTCAAACTCATGGACTCATTGTGTTTTCTGTGTGTGTACATGTGTGTGTGTGTGTGTGTGTGGATGCTTGAATGCACTGCATGCTAACATGCTCCCCTAACCTACCCCGGGCAATGTCCTCAGGAGCCCGAAGCCACACTGAAACTACATAAATCGCATGCTCGTAACAAGGCATCGGCTCATCAGCAGACACGCAATCAAGTAGGTTCCTCCCGGTGTTTACTGCAGACGGTGGAATGAGTCAACATGCAGGTTGGCTGTTTGGAACTTGCGAGAAAAAGACACCGGAATAGGTGCATTAGTGTATCAGGGGATTATATAGAGAAATAATGTGCACTATTAAAAGTCCCGGCTTGACTTGAACGCTTCGTGTGTTTTGTATGTTAGATGTTCCACGGCATTAAATGTAGTCATAAAAAGATTAAAGATTACAGTCTGTCATACTATGAGAAATAAAAAAGGCAGACTGATATAGTAAAAGATGAATAAAACATCTCAGGACATGCTGTTGTAAAAAAAAAAAAAAAAAAGTTATCATTATCATATCCATGCCATCATTAATTTTTTTTTTTAAATAACAGGATGATTCATTCACCAGCATGGGTTAGTAGTCTAGTGTTTATGGTCAATCCAAGAATCACATCCATAACAGAGTCTAATCATCACACAGGCAGGCAAAAGCTGAATATTGTATTATATAATCATATATATATATACATAACAATCAAGGGTAAAACAAAAAATTGGAAATTACTAAAATTAAAAGCTAATATGCAACAGGCGAACTTATGAAGAAAGAACACAAATTCAGTGGATACGATAAAGCAACAAGCCGATGACATGACGGGGATGAGGCAGACCCAAAACCAATTCACATGAAAATAATAATATATGCAATCATTAAGATAATACAGTAATATATGCAATAATAAATAATATGCAATAATTCTGTCATTTTCTTCAACAGGCTGTATTTTGTTAGCTCCCTAATAAATGATTGTATGGCTTTTTGCATGGATTTTTATGCCTCAAGAACATTTTAGAATTAAGTTGTTTTAAATCAAATTATAATTTTATTTGTCACATACACAGCCATGCACAGAATAATAAGCAGTGAAACGTTTTAACAAACGCCTTCGACTTAAAAATGTAAAAAGAAAATAGAGTATTCTAAATAAAGAATATGAAATAAGTATATAATAATAAAAATTACAGTATAGAAAATATAGAAAAATATTTGTCTGTACAATTTACATTATGTAAAAAAAATATAAAATGTAATTTTTTTTTATGTAATTGAAAAAAACCTAAATAGAATTAATATAGAATTTTACTGAAATTAACATCATTTTACATTTAATTTAACATTATAGTCTGTTAATGTTAATACAGAATTTTATTAATAAGCAATGTAAATTGTTTAACATGACCTTTGACCTGCCTCTGGAAACAAATCTTTCATTCTGCACTGTATCACTTTTTACAGGAATCGGGAGACAAAGGAAAAGGCAAGGACTTCATAAGCGTTGGCTTACAAAACGGACATGTGGCGTTCAGGTGAGTTCACTGGTTGTATTGGAGACAACGTGCATCACACAGGTCACAAAGTGTTTGTTTAAAGAATGTATCTTGAAGAGTGTAAAGGATACTGTATGTTACTACACTGTACTGTACGGTGTTAAACCAGTGTGATGTGAAATGCTGTATTCTGATAGGTCGGACGGTAACATTAGAACTATTTGCAAATTGTCTGGTCTACTTTAAAGGACCTTCTTTGGCTTGGTCTGGTCTACTCCGGTGTTGGTGTGGGAGCCCCCTGGTCACAGGGCAATTGGATACGACTACAGTAAATTAGTCCCACCAAAAAAAGACTTTTAAAAAATCGTTTAAACCATGATCAGTACAAAACGAAACAATTTCACCTTATAATTGTTTTTAGGTTCTTCTTTAATTGCACTATTTAATGTCCCATAGTTACCAGCTGGGAAGTGGAGAGGCAGAAATCCTCTCAAAGGAACGCGTTAATGATGGACGCTGGCACAAAATCACTGCAGTCAGGTACCTTTTCTTTTCACATTTACATGAAATTGTTGAGCAGGTCCCATTCTACTCATTTCTACAGCAATGTCTAAAGCAGAGCCATAAGCAAACCTTTTTCTGTTACTATTATTAGTACAGTACGTGCATTTTCAGGACTTATTTTTAGCTTTATGGTGGCTAAACAGTGTTACTGGATAGGACATGCCAAGATTAAGCCTTGATTAAAGTTTCTCTCTCTTTATAAAGATGTATAAACATTGACCTTAAAACTAACCGATGATGTCATGAAAGGTACTGCAGGCATGACGTAAACGCAGATGACAGAATTATTTTTCTGAAGTTGAGATCTAAAAGTTTGATCGTTGATTTGTTTGTATGTGTTTTATATAATGGATATAAATATATAAAGACCCGGAAAGATCAATTAGTGCGTCTGTTGTAAGCAGGACAGGAAAGCAGGGATACATCCAGGTAGACGACAGGACGTCTCAGCACGGAGAGTCCCCCGGCAGGAGTGTCATGGTAAACACCAAAGGCAGCATCTACCTGGGTATGACTCTCCTTACATTACTTACGTTTTCTTAATGCAGGTTAATGTAGTTTGCTGTTTATAATTGCGATCATAAAACAGAAAAGCCAATGCAGTCCATGTTGCCTAAAAAAGTCAATGCTGACGACGATAAAAAGGCACCAGTACACCACAGACCGCCCCGCACAGGACCTGGTGGCCAAGAACCCAACCAACACAACCTTCAAACTCTTCAGATCCCAGTCAGGTAGAGCACCCATTAGATGCTCTGGAAGAGCAAGTCCGATCCATGAAGGCATCCAGAGGAGTAACCCACATCACCCAAAGGAGCCACTGCCAATGTCCTGGTGTCAGACGCCAGGAGGCCCTGCAGAACCAAACCCTATGGGGCCAGAACCACCCTAGTGGCACAAGGGGAACCCAAAACCAACATGATTAAATATTAATGGTTTTATTGTCATGGCTGATCAGTGTTTTACTGAGACTTACAGTAGATTGCTTAAATCATGATTTTTATCTTTGAGGAAGCGTATACAGTATCAACCTCTTTACTATATGAATCTATCCAGGGGAATAAAGGCTGGTGGGAATAGCTAAGTGACCAAATGGAGGAATAAATCTGGGGGAGGAAATATCGTGCAGATTTGCTCAATTGATATTTAATGTTCAGACATTGGTGTATATAATTTGGAAGATTATTTGACACCTCTGGTTTATAAGATTTGATTATACTGTATAATCAATAATAATATATAATTATTAGGGCCGGGACTCGATTAAAAAAATTATCTAATTAATTAGAGGCTTTGTAATTAATTAATCGAAATTAATCTCATTTTAATCACATATAAATATTTGACCTGAGAACAGTGAGAAGTATGTTTTTTCATATGGATTTTAAGGAATACTACTGAATAATGACTGAATACATAAGCTTAAGCAACAAAATATTGTTTATTTTTGTTCAACCAAGTCAGTGCAATATTGCCATTAAGTGTAGAAATAGAATATTTAGAAATATAGCAGCCTACATTTCAGAAATTCAGGTACCCTATAGGTAGGTATAGGTAGGCTTCTGTAAACTGTTTACTTCTGTAAAAAGTAAAACACAATACTTTCAAGTACATTCAGAACATTGGAAACCCTGACTATTAAACCCTGACGCTTCCATCCATTCTTTTTTTTATAACTAAATTTCCCATCCACAGGGCCAACCAAAGCGGTCCGCCGAAACTCCAGTGGGAAACGTCCCGCGGTGCAAAAATAAGTGCGATTAAAATGCGTAAAAAAAAATTTACGCATTATTTTGGTGTAATTAATTAATCTAAATTAACGCTTTAAAGTCCCGGCTCTAATAATTATATAATTCTGTTATTCGAAAATCTATCCTAATTGAGAACTATTACATTTAGATAAGTGGTACATATAATGCAAGTAATTTAATACAATAAATAACGTAAATAAACGTCAGCATAAAAAAACATGGCAATGGTTATTGCATCATAAAATTCATGAGCCAATCAGGTTTCATTATGCAAATCAAGTCATGCATGTAGTTAGACACTTCTTCCAAAGTGATGGTCTTTAAAAGTTTTAAATAAATTATAGTATGTTACATTTATGTGTGTGTGTGTGTGTGTGTGTGTGCGTGTTGGTGTGTTGTGTCCAGGTGGAGCCCCAGACATGGCTGCTCTCACTGGTGGGAAGTTCTCCTCAGGCATCACAGGTTGCGTGAGGAACCTGTCTCTGCTTAACGCCCGGCCGGGAGAACAGGCGTCGCAGCCCATCGACCTGCAGCACCACACTGGAGACGGCAAAAATGTGCAGCGTTGCTCATCGTAGACAAACGCGCTGCAGCGTCACCTAGAGACTGAGAAAATACTCACACACACTGCAGGAGAGACACGGGTCTCAGACACCTACAGGACTGCAGATGCATTTCACTTGCATTTTACACACACACACACACACACACACACACACATAGACACACGCATACAAATACAAAAGACTGTTCAAGATTGCATTTCACTTCCATTTTAACGTTCGTACACACACATACAGCAAGAGACGTACAGGGGTCTCTGAGACAGCCAAAGTGTTTCTGCTTTGTGTTTAACCTACACACTCACACACACTGATATATTCTCTTGGTGCCTTACTGCTGCCAAAAATCTTTTTTTTTAATTATTATCTCTGTGCTGCATAAACCAAAAGAGGGAGTAAATGCTACATCTTTCATTAAATGTCGGATAATGAAGGACGATTACATGGGAAATCAGTTTACATAGTCCTGCAGTAGTTGTACTATTATGATTAAAAACAAAAAAAGAAAAGAAAGGAGAGAAAGAGTGAGAAAAAAAAGACAAAAAAAATACATGACATGGTTTCACTGATGGCTTGGATCCTACGTGGTCAGAAATGATGTTTTTACAGCACTGAATTTTTATTTATATGCATATGGATATATGGATCTATATTAAATATTTGTGTCGGGAAGGACGCTAATTAAGCCTGGCCTGTTTTTTTTTTTCCCTCAAGTTTTTTTTCCCTCTACGTCCTAATAATGTGTGTCTAAGGCTTGTGCGCTGAGCTGTGTTTAATACTTGAAGACTTGCAGCCATTCGTTTCTTCTCTGTTCTTTCTAAGACGGTTTAGACACTTATAGAACACAGGGACAGTGTGGGGGGGGGGGGGCAGTGTCTGGGGGTTCTGTACACTGGGAAGGTCCTTGCTCCAAATACACTCCACATCTCAGGTGACGACGAAGCAAAAGACGAGAGAAGCATCGGACGCTCAAACCAGCGATCTTTCTTTTCTTTTCTTTAGGGGAGATTCTTTTTTTTTTATATATGCAGGTTATATTTAAGAGAAACCATCAACCTTCCATACGTTAACCTCTAAATCACTGGTGTATAGGAAAAACCCAATGGTGCTAAACACATTACAAGCACATACTCTTCTGTCTTCTGCCAATGACTTGCCTCTGCGTTTCTAATGTAACATGTATTGTAAGTAGCAAAAACCACAAGTTTGCAATAAAAGTATTTTTGCTTAATGCCAACCTAGAACTGAAGTACTGCAACAGTATTTATTTGTTCTGGAGATTAAAATGGTTCCGTTTTTGGTTTCAACAAACCCAAAAGAAGAGCCCATCTCAAGTTGTGACCACATGTGGACTCGAGTGATGTAGGTAATGTTGAAGAACTGTTCGAGCCAGAATTCATACACAACTCTGACTGTGTTCTTAAAAGCAACAACAAAGAACCACTTTATGATTTAGGCCATGGCCAACTTAAAAATACAAATACAAAAATTTATATTTGACAGAGTAAACATATACTGTGGTGTTCAAAATAATAGTAGTGTGTTGAAAAAAGTGAGTAAATCTTCAATTCCATATCAATAAGTTTTAATTGAAATCACATAAATGGACACCGTGCACATTCTATTCTGAATCACAACATGAAGAAAAATGTGCTAAATGTATTATTAGTTTAATGTAAGTGAAGAAAAACAAATGTGGAGGTATCAAACATTCATTCATCTTCTATACAGCTTTATCCTGTATTTAGGGTCGCGGGGACCTGGAGCCTATCCCAGGAGACTCTGGGCACGAGGCAGGGTACACCCTTGACAGCGTGCCAATCCATCGCAGAGCACACACACACTATGGTCAATTTTGGGAACACCAATTAGCCTAATCTGCATGTCTTTGGACTGTTGGAGGAAACCGGAGTACCCGGAGGAAACCCACCAAGCATGGGGAGAACATGCAAACTCCATGCACACAGAGATGGGAATCGAGCCTGGCCGGGAATCAAACCCGGACCCTGGAGGTGCAAGGCGACAGTGCTAACCACTACACCACCGCGCCGCCTACATAGGTATCAAACAAGTTCCCCTTATTTAAGGATAAATGCAGAAAAGGTTGTCCTGTGCATTTCCCTCTGAATATCAGAGTAAAATGAGTTGTCCTGACATTGTTCAGAAGAACAGCGTACTTTGATTCAAAAGTTGATTAGCGATAGGAAAACATACAAAGAAGTGCAGAAAATGATGGGGTGCTCTGCTAAAATGATACCAAATCATTTTTAAGCTTTAAAATGAAGACCAAAACCAGAAAGACGTGGAAGAAAACGGAAAACTACCATGCGAATGGATCGAAGAATAACAAAATTGACTCAAAGAACACCAAAAGTTACCTGTTAGTGCTGTTACTATTAGAAGACGGCTATGTGAAGTCAAGCTACTGTATCAGCAAAAAGCCCCCGCAAAGTCCCTTTGTTGGAAAAAAGACATGTGCTGAAAAGGTTACAGTCCGCCAAAGAATACATTGACTGGCCTAAAGAGAAATGGTGCAATATTTTGTGGACTGATGAAAGCAAGATTGTTGTTTTTGGGTCTAGAGGCCGCAGACAGTCAGGTGACCCCCAAACATTGAATTCAAGCCACAGTACACTGTGAAGACAGTGAAGCATGGAGGCACAAGCATCATGATATGGGGACGCTTCTCGTACTGTGGTGTTGGGCGCCTATTTATCACATTTCAGGGATCATGGATCAATTGAGTACATCTTTAATACTTAAAGAGGTCATGTTGCCTTATGCCGAAGAGGAAATGCCCTTGAAATGAGTGTTTCAACAAGACAACGATCCCAAACACACCAGTAAGCGAGCAGCATCTTGGTTCCAGACCAACATGATTAACATTATGGAGTGCACAGCCCAATCCCCAGACCTTAATCCACAAGAAAACTTGTGGACTGACATTAAAAATGCTGTTTCGGAGATAAAACCAAGAAATGCAGAGGAATTGTAGCATGTAGTACAATTGTCACAGATGTGAAGCAGTTCTCAGAAACCATGGTTATACAACTAAATATTAGTTCAAAGATGCACAAGAAAGATTAAACTTCAAGCATTTTTGTTTAAATGGTAAATTCATCACTTTATAAAGATGAGTAATGACTGCTATTTTTTTGAACAGACTAATATTTGTTTTTCTTCACTTACATTAAACAATTAATACATTTAGAATAGAATGGCAGGGTGTCCAATGCATTTATGTGATTTAAATTAAAAGTTATTCTATGGATATGGAGCTTTACTCACTTTTCAACACACTGCTATTATTTTGAACACCATTGTACAGATAGTGGCATTGTGATATACAGATCAGCCATAACATTAAAACCACCTAGGTTTTGGGTCTCCCATTGGTCTGCAGAATGATTACAGAGATGACACCATTGACAAGAGCAATGTCCACTGATAAAGACAAACCAAGCAATGGGAGGCCATCAACTGGTACAAATGCATCACTTGTGATGGAAACTATGTTAAGTAGTACTATTGTATAGAAGAGTTATTCTCCTAACATGTGCTGTTTGAACAATCTACAGTATGTCAATTAATAAAAAGGTTTTGCCCATTCTTTTTTACATTAATTCAATTAAATTTTATTTATATAACGCTTATAACAATGGTCATCGTCTCAAAGCAGCTTCACAAAAAAATGAAAGAAAATGTGCAAAAAATGAAAAAAAAAAAATGTACAAAAGAAAATAATTGGAAGTGTGTATGCGTGGAAAAAAATGTGTCTAGATAATAATGAGATGAATGAATGATAAATGAAATTTCTCTGATGAGCAAGCCAAGGGTGACGGCGACGGTGGCAATGAAAAACTCTCTGAGATGGCATTAGGAAGAAACCTTGAGAGGAACCAGACTCAACAGGGAACCCATCCTCATTTGGGCGATAACAGATAGAAATTATATAACATCTTGTGTGTTGTGCAGGTGAAAGTTCAATATGACAGAAATGATTTAAATTGACATGAAGACCAGTTCAGCATAGGGACGAGTCAGTAGGTGCAGAGGGCAGATGAGGTCTGGATCACTGGAAGCACAGGAGCAGCATGTGTAGCTCCAACCATCATAAAGCTGAATCCAGCTGGAGCTGGTCCTTCTCTGGACGCCTCAGGAACCTCGCAGGGTCGGCCTTTGTCTACTGAAGCTGGCAAAATCTCCCGATGCCTCGGGATGGGTAGAGAAATACAGAACAGATGGGGAGAATTAGCGTAGTTGCCATTCGGTATAGGTGTACTGGAGTATGAGGTTATGGGATGAGTTATGTGTATGCCAGATTATGAGGTTATGGAATGAGTTACGTGAATGCCAGATTAAAAAGATGCGTCTTGAGTCTACTTTTGAACTGGGAAACCGTGTCTGCTCCCCGAACACTGTCTGGAAGGCTATTCCAAAGCTTTGGAGATAAATATGAAAATGCCCTACCCCCTTTTGTAGATTTTGAAATACTGGGAACTACCAGAAGTCCGGAGTTTTGTGATCTTAAGGCGTGTGGTGGATTGTAGCGTATCAGAAGACTGGTTAGGTATGTGGGAGCTAAACCATTTAAGGCCTTGTACAGTATGTAAGTAATACTATTTTGTAATTTATTCTAAACTGAACAGGTAGCCAGTGCAGGGATGATAATATTGGGGTACCACATTACTTTTGGTACAGTACCAATGTAAATATTTACATCCTGTAAATATTTTTATATCCAAGATATAGTCATAAATCATTTTGCATGTCAATCTGATTACAGTAGTATACTTACTGTATACTAATGCATTATAAGCAGATGTTTGATTGATTGTCATAACATAATCAGACCTCAGATGGTGCACAAATACTGTACAGTATGTGTCTGCCTTATGTTTAAAGCCTGCTACTGTAGTGTTGTCAGTCTAGTTAGCCGTGAAACACGACACCATAGATGGTTCAGAGACCATCCAGAAAGGCTTAGAAGCAATTACTAAGTAGACAAAGTGTTGTTTAAGATGACAATGTTTTTACATGCGTTTTTCTTGCTGAAAATGCTTCCATGACTGGTTTTGTGAGCAGACCATGGCGGACAGACATCATGCAAGACATCAGGTCTCCGGGTCAATATTGTTACAGCAGTAACGTTATCCTAACACCTGTATAATTTCCACTTTACTTCAATCTCCCATGTCATATCCGCACATAAGTCATATTTCCCCAATAATCATAATCTCACAACAGTCATAAAATAGTATAGTTGTATTTTCCTTTTCATGCTAGCTGTCAAAATCAAGGATGGGAAAGAGTCTTACCGGAATAAATTGGCTGAAACAAAACAACATGAGAGAGGTGTGGTGAGGCATGAAGGTCATTACTGGAAACAAGACAGGTGGCCAGGCTATTGAGGGGAATGTGGAACATTCAACCAATCTCAACACTTTCTTTAGTAGATTTGGTTACCCTCCATCACCACTTACATCGGCTTCACCTTGAATACATGCTCCTTTGCTCCCCGGTCCTCCTCCAGACTGAAAACAGCCACTACTTCTGCATTCCCCTCAATCAATATCTCAAATGTTCAGGTCAAACTTGGTCTGAGCAGGCTCTGCCACACAAGAGCTGCAGGTCGAGACCAAGTCAACCCAAGTTTCCTGAATTCTTGTGCTTCAGCCTTATCTGGCAGGTTAATCCTTCATTTTTTTTTTTTTTTTTTTTACAGTAGGAGTGCAATACACAGTGTTACCACGCATATACTATATGACATTTAGGGGGCAATGTTTCACTCATCGTAAAGTTGTCAGTAAAAAATGGAGAAGCAATGACAGTCACTAAGAGCAGAGAGGAGTTTATTACTATTATTAATCAAAACTGTTAACAAAAATGTTTTCATTAAAATACCAAGTGCAGTCTGAAAAAAATGGTTCCCTTTGGGTTCCAGGAGAAAACGTCACTGAAGATATGGACTTCATCATGGCTCATGACTTCATTTATGGCTTTTGTCACTGACTGTCTGAATGTTGACCGGCAGTTCTTTCATGGTCATAAAAATAAATACAGAATCATCATCATTTCTATACCGCTTAATCCTGTGTTCAGGGTCGCGGGGGACCTGGAGCCTATCCCAGGGGACTTCGGGCACTAGGCGGGGTACACCCTGGACAGGGTGCCAATCCATCGCAGGGCACAGACACATACACACACTCACCCAATCATACACTACGGGCAATTTTAGGAACGCCAATTAGCCTAACCTGCATATCTTTGGACTGTGGGAGGAAACCGGAGTACCCGGAGGAAACCCACCAAGCATGGGGAGAACATGCAAACTCCATGCACAGAGAGATGGGAATTGAGCCTGGCCGGGGAATCGAACCCAGACCCTGGAGGTGCAAGGCGACAGTGCTAACCACTACACCACCGCGCCGCCTAAATACAGAATAAATACAGTAAACACCATTGGCAGTCACCTAACTGGGCTACACAGGTTCCTGGATGAATTATGAATTTTTGGATGGATGGATGGATGGATGGAGTGCCTGATTACCGAATAAAAGTCTAGGGCTATGATAGAAAGGCGTCTAGGCATTATGAGTGCACACTGAGTGCATCACATCATAATCCAAGAGAGCATTCATGGGATGTGTCATCGACACAAATCTGATTTATGGGGGCCCGGGGCACAATTTTCAGGGGAAACTATACAATATTGGGTATAATGTTTTAAGGTTTTAACGTTCTGGCTGACAAGTTGAAGTCCCTGTCGTTGACGGGAAAAACGTTTGTAGAAATAGTTTGAAGAAGGGCTTAAGATAAAAATAAGATTATCAACTTTGATGTAATCTGCTAAATTATTATTTCAGGTTGAAGCCCACGTACATGTCTGCCTGACATGTACAAAGATGAACCACTTTACGACTTATTTACGCTAAATTGTACTTCTTTTGTCATCAGCCAAATACACTTCCTGTTCAGCAATAAGAGAGTGAATCACAGATGAGAAATCGAGAAAGAAGATTGGATAGAGATTAAGTTTTTTCCTAAAATGACTCCAGCATGATAAAATTCACTTAAACCACTTCAGCACAGTTAAAATATTCAGTTTAGCTTTTCTAATTAATATCTATTAATGCAGATATTTGTTTACATTGATAAAGTAGCTTATTTTAAAATAGATTATTAAATCATATCAATGGCACATAACTGTTCATAACATTGCTTTCACTCAACATATTGATTTCACTTATCAGGTGCAGGTTTAACTTCAGGACAGTACAGTCTAAGTGCAGTACTGCAAAAGTTTCAGTTAATTCTGTCCAGCCAGTTTTTGTGTGATGCTGTGACATAATCTGCCTGGACAGACATACAGACAAAAAGACAGACGGACCAAACAATTGGCTCCCCATCACACCTATTGATGCTCTATACAACATTTCTATTACACTGGTAAATTTATCTCCAAATCCAAAATATTGTTTTGAGTATAAAATGATGCTCAACAGAATTAAATGCTTAGTTTAAAAACATCGGAAAAAAAATAAATATAAATAAATATAACTTATTTAAAATAAAATATATTTTCTTTTAATGTGCGCTTATACTGTACTTTCAAAGTAAGTCTAGACGAGCCTGATATTATTGTTCTATGCTTGTTCTGTCTTTAAAAAGTGGACTTCATCCCCGCGCTGATAGAACGAGCCAGAAAAAGTGCGACGTCATTTCCGCTGGAATATTCCAGTGAAATGAGCTCTGGTTTATTAAACAAGTCTCGCGCTGAATCCGTGCGTGACGCTGTTTCTGACAGGTGATGGGAGCGCGGCAAATCGCGTAACTGCGCACCGAGACGTATTTCGAACAGCAGGGAAATATCTGGACGCTGAAAAAGAAAAAAAAAGAAAGAAAAGGAAAGAGTTATTATTATTATTATTATTATTATTATTATTTATTTATTTATTTATTTATTTTTACTTGAAAAATAAATACCACTTGGAGACGCGCGTTCTTTAATAATAATAATAATAATAATAACTTAACTCTGACTAGCATCCTTGCATGTCCATACCGGTAAGTTTAAAAAGACAAGTTTACAAGGGTGAAAATATTTTATGTTTAATTGTGCTTTTTGACTTTTTTCCCCTTACCTCAGCTCGCGCTTCGTGCGGTGTTATGCAATCAAATGCAGGACACGCGCGCGTCAGGGAGCACGCGGGCAGCCCGCCTCCCTCTGCTCTAACTGTTCGGGTCCAGTGTGAACTGATCAGCCATAATGTTAAAACCACCTGGGTGTCTGTTTTATATCCGTTATAGCTGTAGTCCTTAAAACTTTATAGACATTTTTTGTCTAATCTACATATTGTATATAGGGCTCAGGATTGTGATCACATGTTTTATGCTTGTTTTCGGTTGTTTTTATGACAAAATTATTTTTTAAATAAAAATAATATGCTCATTTTGATAATTCTACATTTTTGCTTTAGTGGTCGCATTTACTCTTTATAATAGTAATGATAACATTCTGCCTGACATATTTGAAAACTCAAATGCACAGTTTGATGTCTGAAGTCTCCCCAGTAACACACGCAGACAACTTCCATATACAAGCTTGTATATATTTTTTTAATTGTCATTGACCTATGCTATGTTGCCTGCACAGATTTGTGCTGCTTGAGTTTTAAAGTTAAAGGATCTGACTTGTTTGTCTGGCACACAACACACACTCAGGTGGCATGGTGGCATAGTGGCATCTGCTGGTCTCGCCTTGTTTGGTGTTTTTCTCCAGGTATTCTGCTTTCTCCCATAGTCCAAAGACATGCAGATTGCCCATAGTGTGAATGTGTGTGTGTGTGTGTGTGTGTGTGCCCTGCGGTGGATTGGGTGTACTGTACTGTACACTGCCTCATGCCCCACACACACACACACACACACACACACACACACACACACATTCACATGTAATGTAAAGGAAATGTCATTTGTCTGAGTTCTAGTCCAGACCTGATGCTCAAGTGCACATTGGAGATGCTCTCAGGGTTAGTCGGGATCATCGTGTGCATTTTGACTGGTCTGCAGCAACGCAGCCAGGCCCCAGGTGCATTAAGATTGTGTTTTGACACCTTTATATTATAGCCAGCATTAACTTTTCAGCACCTTGTACACACTAAAAAATGCTGGGTTGTTTTTTCTACCCAAGCGCTGGGTTGCCTCTGTTGGGTAATTTTTCTGGGTTATTTACAGAGAATTGGGTAGTTTTTGTGTAACCCAGCTGCTGGGTTGAAGTTTGGTTGGCCCCTCCCCCAACGTTCACCGGTGGATTCAGCGGCTGTGTCAGCTTCGTGTCTTCTCTCTTGAGCCCCCACACCGCTGATGACGTTTCATCCTCCTCGGACATTTAAGGGAAAATTACATTAAATACAAGGTCTGTATACACATGTTCACTCACCTAAGTAAAATATGACTGAAAAATTATCACTATACAGGTCCTTCTCAAAAAACTTGCATATTGTGATAAAGTTCATTATTTTTTGTAATGTACTGATAAACATTAGACTTTCATATATTTTAGATTCATTACACACAAACTGAAGTAGTTCAAGCCTTTTATTGTTTTAATATTGATGATTGTGGCATACAGCTCATGAAAACCCAAAATCCCTATCTCAAAAAATTTGCATATCATGAAAAGGTTCTCTAAACGAGCTATTAACTTAATCATCTGAATCAACTAATTAACTCTAAACACCTGCAAAAGATTCCTGAGGCTTTAAAAACTCCCAGCCTGGTTCATTACTCAAAACCGCAATCATGGGTAAGACTGCCGACCTGACTGCTGTCCAGAAGGCCATCATTGACACCCTCAAGCAAGAGGGTAAGACACAGAAAGAAATTTCTGAACGAATAGGCTGTTCCCAGAGTGCTGTATCAAGGTACCTCAGTGAGAAGTCTGTGGGAAGGAAAAAGTGTGGCAGAAAACGCTGCACAACGAGAAGAGGTGACCGGGCCTTGAGGAAGATTGTGGAGAAGGACCGATTCTAGACCTTGGGGGACCTGCGGAACTGATAAACATTAGACTTTCATATATTTTAGATTCATTACACACAAACTGAAGTAGTTCAAGCCTCTTATTGTTTTAATATTGATGATTGTGGCATACAGCTCATGAAAACCCAAAATCCCTATCTCAAAAAATTTGCATATTTCATCCGACCAATAAAAGAAAAGTGTTTTTAATACAAAAAAAGTCAACCTTCAAATAATTATGTTCAGTTCTGCACTCAATACTTGGTCGGGAATCCTTTTGCAGATTCTTGTGTCTTGTGTCTCTCAACTTTCTCTTCACAATATCCCACAGATTCTCTATGGGGTTCAGGTCAGGAGAGTTGGCAGGCCAATTGAGCACAGTAATACCATGGTCAGTAAACCATTTACCAGTGGTTTTGGCACTGTGAGCAGGTGCCAGGCTGTTCTGAAAAATGAAATCTTCATCTCCATAAAGCTTTTCAGCAGATGGAAGCATGAAGTGCTCCAAAATCTCCTGATAGCTAGCTGCATTGACCCTGCCCTTGATAAAACACAGTGGACCAACACCAGCAGCTGACATGGCACCCCAGACCATCACTGACTGTGGGTACTTGACACTGGACTTCAGGCATTTTGGCATTTCCCTCTCCCCAGTCTTCCTCCAGACTCTGGCACCTTGATTTCCGAATGACATGCAAAATTTGCAACCTGTAGCCCATTTCCTGCACAAGCCTGTACACGGTGGCTCTGGATGTTTCTACTCCAGACTCAGTCCACTGCTTCCGTAGGTCCCCCAAGGTCTAGAATCGGTCCTTCTCCACAATCTTCCTCAAGGCCCGGTCACCTCTTCTCGTTGTGCAGCGTTTTCTGCCACACTTTTTCCTTCCCACAGACTTCTCACTGAGGTACCTTGATACAGCACTCTGGGAACAGCCTATTCGTTCAGAAATTTCTTTCTGTGTCTTACCCTCTTGCTTGAGGGTGTCAATGATGGCCTTCTGGACAGCAGTCAGGTCGGCAGTCTTACCCATGATTGCGGTTTTGAGTAATGAACCAGGCTGGGAGTTTTTAAAGCCTCAGGAATCTTTTGCAGGTGTTTAGAGTTAATTAGTTGATTCAGATGATTAAGTTAATAGCTCGTTTAGAGAACCTTTTCATGATATGCAAATTTTTTGAGATAGGGATTTTGGGTTTTCATGAGCTGTATGCCACAATCATCAATATTAAAACAATAAAAGGCTTGAACTACTTCAGTTGTGTGTAATGAATCTAAAATATATGCAAGTCTAATGTTTATCAGTACATTACAGAAAATAATGGACTTTATCACAATATGCTAATTTTTTGAGAAGGACCTGTATGTAACAGTTTATTACTGTTACCGTGTTGAGGTTAAACTCAAACTTTCAGGCTGGTCTGAGGTATGATAATTTAGCGGACAATAGCTGCTTTAGTTAGCCAAAGAACCCCACCTGTGTATGAAAGAAATGGCTAAGATGTCTGAGCTTTTTAGCTTTCTATGTAGAATGCTTGCAGGGTTACGAAGTGATGAATGAACGCTAAACTGTTAACTGTAGTGCTAGCATGACGCAGGCATTTAGTTAGGTTTCTAGCGTTAGCAACCACATTGACATTAGAACTTTATTAATCTCACTGCTAGAGACAATACAATGCTGGGGTGTTAAACACTGATCTTCTCACAAATATGCATACCTGCTAACCCTCACGATTTTCCCTGGAGACTCCCGTTTTTCACTAGCTAGTAATTTACTCCGCGGTCAAAATTATCTCGAGTTATAACAATATTTTACACCTTTCCCCCTTTGGCAAGTATGCAGATATGTCACCATTAACTGCTGCATGTAAGCTCACCAGGTCGCCCTCTTTAACCAAACTTACTTGTGACTCAGGCCAAATTAACTATCAGTTAACGCGCCAACTACGGGAAAAAGTACCACAGCTGTACAGATAACTACTAGATGGAAGTATTAATATTTGGGTGATGATAATATGCCAGTATGACACCAGCTATGACAATGCATTTTCTCGGTAATTAGCTTAAAATCCACGCAGACCACAAGATCAACTAGTCTGACTTAAAAAAAATAAATAAATATTTACAGTAGGAGCTTTAACCTAAAAGCCATGCTTATTTTGCTGTTTTATTTTTGGTAGTAGCTGTCTCCATGTTTTTGTTTCAGGTTACCTATACCCTAGCTTTGTAATTTTTTATTTAGTATCAATCCTATTACACAATAAATTGATAGTCTTATTCAGTTTAATCTTTGCTATTTAACAAAATTCTTACTTTCTCTCATTTACTTCTTTCTAAGGTTGGAACCCACATGGTGGAATACCTCCAGCAGGCTGAAGTGTCAAGGCCATACCCCTACATCCTGACGTTGGGAGATAATGACCAGCGCTGCTCTCAGGCATTCGTAATTCGGGTGGGAGAGACTATCCGAGGGAAGAGGAATCGATTCGGCGCATAAGCCCCGCCTCCGTTTTAAACTCTTAAAATCTTACCTACTACAGTTAAAACATCTCTGTAATTTTACTTCTATTAAACATGTCAGAATCTGTGAAAAAAACTTAGCTGAGACGATGAGAGAGGGCTCGACTGCTGGTTTAAAACAGTGGCGGGGCGCATGCACCGAATCGATTCCTCTTCCCTCGGATAGTAATGCCTGTTTATGTGGCCTTGATGACGTATTTTTGACAGTGTTTTCACGCACAACATTCGTAGCCGTAATTTCGCAATTCGTCCGTGAAACAGAGGAGTTGTAAAAACTGAGATTTATATCTGTAAACGGTCAGAGTCGTATATTTCAGAGTTGTATTGTAACAAACACACAAAATCTCGTATCTGTAAGCTGTCATGGCCATAGATTTTGGAATCCAACTCAGATAAAAGACAGAATTACACACAAATCTTTTTTTTTACGCACGAATATTTTTGACAGTGATTTTATTCCATACAATGAGACCAGGGCTGGATAGTTTTGTTGTGCAGAAAAGATATCTGAAGTCACAGAGAGATCCTGCTTTGTAGAAGCTGCCTCAGCTTATTTGTGCAATCCACTACTTGCACGCAGACTCGTGACGTTCTTCCGCTTTGAAGTAATAGGGCTCGCTGAGTTCCGGTTTGTCGGCCATTGTTTTGGAGTTTGGAGGAAATGTTTAAAAAAAAGTGTGTTTATAGATTTCAGAGACAACAGAAGGTATACAACATACACTGTTGTGTTCCGCTGTGTATATCTTCTGCGAAGTTCAACGGAACTTTAAGTTTTCACAGTTTTCATTCAGATGTGGACCTTAGAAAACGGTGGTGGCTTGTGAACATACGCCGAGAAGATTTTTGTTCTACCAGCAATTTTAACATTTTAGCAGTGATCAGATTATTGAACTGCAAACACCAGAGGCACGAAAAAAGTTAGTAACTGGTGCTGTACCAATGCTTTTTGCCTGGAATGATTACGCTGTTAAAGCATCGCGGCCCAATGAGTGGGAGAGGAGAGAGAGCCCTGCTGATGTGGTATCCAGTGAATCCACACCCATGGATGTAACGATGGATCATGATTACTGTAGCAATCCTGAGCCTTCATTATTAGACCTCGCATGTGCTAAAATAGAAGAACTTTCTAATGAAGTGGAGGAGATGAAAAAACAGCTACAAGAGCTACACGTTCAGCATGACTGTACATTTACAGAACACAGTACAGAGTAGTAAATGCAACAATGGGGGCACAATCCAGTGTCTTCTTGTGCCGGTCCCAAGTCTGGATAAATGCAGAGGGTTGTGTCAGGAAGGGGATCCGACGTAAAAACATTTGCCAAATCAATGATGCGAATCAGAAATATAATTTCCATACCAGATCGGTTGCGGCTCGGGTTAACAACGACCGCTACTGGGGCTGCTGACCTACAGGGTACCGTTGGAAATTGGGCTACTGTTGGTCGAAGACAGAGAGGAGGAAGGCATGTTCGAAAGCAGAGAGAGAAAAAGAAAGGCAAGAGTTTAGGAGTGAAAGTAGGGACTTTGAATGTTGGGACCATGACAGGGAAGACAAGAGAGTTGGTTGATATGATGCAGAGAAGGAAGGTGAATATCCTGTGTGTCCAGGAGATCAGGTGGAAAGGTAGCAAGGCTAGAAGCTTAGGATCAGGGTTCAAATTGTTTTACCATGGTGTGGATAGGAAAAGAAATGGAGTAGGAGTTATTCTGAAAGTGGAATTTGTTAGGAATGTTCTAGAGGTGAAAAGAGTATCAGACAGGTTGATGAGTCTAAAGCTGGATATTGAAGGGGTGACGTTCAATGTTGTTAGTGGTTATGCCCCACAGGTAGGATGTGAGTTAGAAGAGAAGAAGACATTCTGGAGTGAGGTAGATGAAGTGATGCAGAGCATCCCCAGAGGTGAAAGAGTGGTGATTGGTGCAGATTTTAATGGACATGTTGGGGAAGGGAACAGAGGTGATGAAAATGTGATGGGCAGGTTTGGTCTTCAGGACAAGAATGTAGAAGGACAGATGGTGGTGGACTTTGCAAAGAGGATGGAAATGGCAGTAGTAACTACTTTCTTCCAGAAGTGGCAGGAACATAGGGTGACCTATAAGAGTGGAGGCAGAAGCACTCAGGTAGATTACATCTTGTGTCGACGTTGTAATCTGAAAGAGATTAGTGACTGCAAAGTATTCGTAGGGGAGAGTGTAGCCAGACAACACAGAATGGTGGTGTGTAAAATAACCCTGGTGGTGAGGAAGGTGAAGAGGACAAAAGCGGAGCAGAGGACAAAGTGGTGAAAGCTGAGAAAGGAAGAATGTTGTGTAGTCTTCAGGGAGGAGTTGAGACAGGCTATGGGTGGTCAGGAGGTGCTTTCAGTTGACTGGACAACTACAGCCAATTTGATCAGGGAGACAGGTAGGAGGGTACTTGGTGTATCATCAGGTAAGGCAAAAGTGGACAAGGAGACTTGGTGGTGGAACGAGGACGTCCAGGAGTGTATACAGGGAAAGAGGCTAGCTAAAAAGACGTGGGACTCTGAGAGGACTGAAAAGAGTAGACAGGAGTACAGGGAGATGCAGCATAAGGTGAAGGTAGAGGTGGCAAAGGCCAAACAAAGGGCATATGAGGACTTGTATGCTAGGCTGCACAGTAAGGAGGGAGAGGTGGATCTGTACAGGTGGGCGAGGCAGAGAGATAGATATGGGAAGGATGTGCAGCAGGTTAGAGTGATTAAAGATAGAGATGGAAATGTACTGACAGATGCGAGGAGGGTGATGGGAAGATGGAAGGAGTACTTTGAGGAGTTGATGAATGAAGAAAACGAAAGAGAACAAAGAGTAGAAGAGGTGACTGTTGTGGAACAGGAAGTAGCAAATAGTAGTAAAAGTGAGATGAGAAGGGCGTTGAAGAGGATGAAGAGTGGAAAGGCTGTTGGTCCGGTTGACATACCTGTGGAGGTATGGAAGTGCTTAGGAGAGGTGGCAGTAGAGTTTCTGACTAGTTTGTCTCCACTTCTTGGAGAGTGAAAGGATTCCAGAAGAATGGAGGAGAAGTGTATTGGTGCCGATTTTTAAGAACAAGGGAGATGTGCAGAGCTGTGGCAATTACAGAGGCATAAAGCTAATGAGCCATACAATGAAGCTGTGGGAAAGAGTAGTAGAAGCTAGGTTAAGGGCAGAGGTGTCATGATTCACGTCCTGTCTGCACTTTTCCCACGCTGTCACTTCTTCTCACGTGCTTAAGTTTTCCCCATGTGCATTTCCCACGGCCCCGTTTCCGCCCCGTCTGCTCACCTGTTCCTCATTCCCTCCACTGATTACTCCAGCGATTTAAGCATGCGCTGCGCGCTGCTCAAATTGCTGGATTATCTTGTGCTTTTCATGCCCCGATTTTCTTGCATTTGTTTTCTCTTGATTTCACGTTGCCAAGCTCGCTTTGTTTCTCGTTTTCGGTTTCTCGTCTCGGATTTGTTTGCCTCATTCTTTGATCTCCCGGTTTTGACCTCGCGCTTCCTTTTTCTGACCACAGCTTTTGTTTCTCGTTTTTTGGATTGTCACCTCGCTGCTAGATTTCCCGGTTACCGACTTAACGCTTCCTCTTTTGACTACGGCTCTCGCTTTACGATTTGGCTTAGACGCTGCGCTGACGGATCTCCCGGTATTGACTTCCACATTCCGACTGCGCTCTCGTCTGACATTGTTGCACGTCATCTGCACTTGGATTCACCTCGTTCCGCTCTGCCTCGTGACAGAATAATCCAGCCAGCGATATGAATCCAGCAGATGTCGACTGCATGAAAGCAGCACTGGAGAGTCAGGGTGCTCTTCTTGGAGCTCACCACCAGGGGCTGCTCAGCACCAAGCAAACCTTTGCTGACGTCACAACCCAGCTCCAAAGGCTCCAGCTCTCTCCAACGCGACATGGGGACTCCATCATGCAACACGAACCACGCCTCCCTGCCCCCCCCCCGACCTATGAAGGTGACCCTGGCACATGTCGCTCATTTCTCTCTCAGTGCACGCTGATATTCGAGCTCCAACCCTCCACATTCTCCACCGAACGCTCCAAGGTGGCATATGTGATAACGCTGCTCTCAGGACAGGCTCGAGATTGGAGCACTGCTCTCTGGGACTCTAGCGACCCCTGCTGCTCTAACTACGAGGACTTCGCTAAAGAGATGAAGAGGGTGTTTGATCGCTCATGTCACGGAAGGGACGCAGGTCACAAACTGTTAAAGCTTCACCAAGGCTCGCGCTCGGCCTATGATTATGCCATAGAATTCCATACCCTAGCTCTCTCCAGCGGGTGGAATAATCGTGCTTTGAGTGATGTTTTCTTTGAAGGACTGACAGAAGCACTTCAGGATGAGCTAATCTCTCGTGAACTTCCGTCATCATTCCAAGATCTCATGGATTTGGCCGGCCGAGTGGATTCACGTCTCCGCCTTCGGAGAGTGGCCAGGATTGCACCACCTAAAGCCCTCCTGCGACCCCACCCTCAGGTGGAACCAATACAACTGGGCAGAACCCGCGTCTCACCAGAGGAATGACGGCGTCGCCGAGTGGAGGGAGCCTGCTTCTACTATGGTAATTTGAACCATTTACTTAAGAACTGTCCAGTAAGGAGGAGGAGCCCTCAAGTTCAGCTGGGAGCACTGGAGGGCACTTCTCCAAAGAAACCTCCAGACCAACGCCGACTGCTTCCCATCTTCCTCATCCACAAGCAACGAACCCACCTGGTGCAGGCACTGATCGACTCCGGTTCGGACCGTAATTTAATCAACACCGCCTCAGCCAAGGCCCTGGGAATCCCTGCTCTGCCATTGGAGACTCATCTCAAGGTTCAGGCCATCGATGGGAGCCCACTCCCTTCTATCACCCACAGGACCCCTCTTCTCAGTCTAAGGGTCTCAGGCAACCATTCTGAGCAGACTTCGCTATCTATCATGGAGGGATCTCATGCCACAGTCGTCTTGGACCTCCCCTGGTTGATCCGACACAACCCACAGATTGACTGGGCCGGAAACTCGATCTCAGCCTGGAGCCCATCGTGTTCCACGACCTGCTTACGAGCTGCCCTCGCGTCATGCCCCAACCCCGCCCAGGCGGATGAATCACTGGAGCTCACCCACGTGCCTCCTGAGTACCACGACCTCAAGGCTGTGTTCAGCAAATCATGCGCCATTTCTCTCTGCCCCCACCAGCCATACGACTGCGCTATTGATATGCTCCCAGGCACCTCTCCCCCCAAGGGCCGTCTATACTCATTGTCACCCAAGGAATGCCAAGCCATGGACCTTTACATCACCGAATCCCTTGCGGCGGGTATCATTCGTCCTTCTTCCTCTCCAGCGGGGGCCGGGTTCTTCTTCGTGGGCAAAAAAGATGGTTCCCTTCGTCCCTGCGTAGACTACAGGGGCCTGAATGAGATCACTGTGAAGAACTGGTACCCCCTCCCACTAATGGCTACCGCCTTTGAGCTTCTCCAAGGAGCCAAGATTTTCACCAAGCTCGACTTACGCAATGCTTACCACCTTGTCCGCATCCGAGAAGGTGACGAGTGGAAAACGGCCTTCAACACCCCTACAGGGCACTATGAATACCTTGTGGTTCCGTTTGGCCTCACTAATGCCCCCGCGGTCCTCCAGGCTTTCATTAACGATATACTCAGAGACTTTCTCAATTTATCTGTGTTTGTCTACCTGGATGACATCCTGATCTTTTCTCGGGACCTGGAGGAGCATCAACATCACGTTCAACAGGTATTACAGAGGCTCCTAGAGAACAAATTGTTTGTAAAACCAGAAAAGTGCGAATTCCACACCACATCCACCACATTCCTTGGATTTGGCATCGGGCCTTCAGGAATCCAGATGGAACCCGCCAAGCTTCAAGCCGTCACGAACTGGCCCACGCCCACCTCACGACAGGAACTCCAGAGATTCCTGGGATTCTCAAATTTCTATCGCCGTTTCATCCGCGGCTACAGCTTTATCGCTGCCCCCCTAACAGCCCTAACCTCTCCCAAGGTCCGCTTTTGTTGGAACCAGGAATCTGAGGGGGCCTTCACCGAACTTAAGAAGCTATTCACATCCGCTCCTATCCTCACCCGTCACTTCAGTTCATTGTGGAGGTCGACGCCTCCAGCACGGGAGTAGGAGGCATTCTTTGTCAGACGTCCGCCCATGACAACAAACTGCACCCCTGCTCCTTCTTCTCCCACTGCTTAACTCCCACAAAAGAAATTATGGCATCGGAGATCGCGAGCTCCTGGCCATAAAGCTAGCCCTGGAGGAGTGGAGACACTGGCTAGAAGAAACGGAGGTTCCATTCCTAGTCTGGACTGACCGCAAAAACCTTGAGTACCTTCGAGGCGCCAAGCGGCTGAACTCCCACCAGGCCCGTTGGTCGCTATTTTTCGCCAGGTTCAATTTCATCCTCTCCTACCGTCCAGGATCCAAGAACACCAAACCAGATGCTCTCTCCAGGCAGTTCACCCCCACCCAAGACTCCACCATCAGTAACACCATCCTCCCTTCGCCTTGCTTGCTTGCAGCGGCTGAGCTAGATATAGAGCCTAAGTTGAAGCAGGCCTTGTCCCACAAACCAGGCCCCAGTAATGGACCCCCTAATCGTCTAGTCGTCCCACTCACTCTATGCTCCCACACTCAAAAAAATAACTCGTTGAATGAACATAATTAAATTATGGAAAGAATTTCCACCTCATTTAATGGCTTTCGTTCAGCATTAAGCAATTTTGTTGGCCCAACTTAATGTTATTAGGTTCCGTCAAAGTAATGCTATTAGGTTCATTTAACTTGTTTACTACAGCTGCGTCCAACATAATTTAATATTGTTAACATAAATGAATTGGGTTGGTACAACAAATTTTTCAGTTGTAAATTAAGTTGATCCAACTCAAGTAAATTTAAATTTCAAGCCCTGGTCAACAGAATTCTGTGAAGGAAGGAAGCAGACAAACGGGATAAAACGGAGATTTTTATTTTACACCAGGAGCAACTTACAAATGAGGTCTCAATTTGAAAAGATGTACAAAACATAAAACACCACAAGTAAGTATTAATAAAAAAATTAAACACCAACAGAAACGTTTTGTACTTTGTAACTGTACGTTATGACTTTTAAATATGACCGTTAGATACGTTGGTCAGGAAACTCCTTGAAGTCAGATGCAGACAGGACACTTTCAGTCACAAACTCCTGTGAAAAAATACAGAGATAGATATTCAATAAAAATTCATGATACTTAATTTAGCAAATGAACAATATTTATACTTTGTTCCTCTCTGCACCTGCGTCTGGTTCCATCTCTTCAGAAGAGCCACGCCCCTTCACAGAATAATCTGGCCATCACTATGGATTCAGCAGGATTGGACAGGATGAAACAGTCACTGGAAAATCTGCCCTCCTTGGAAAGCACCAGGAGGAACTCGTCACCACCAGGCAGACACACGCTGACATCACCTCCAGCTCGGAGCACAATCCCGGAGCCTCCGCACGAGCCACACCTACCAGCCCCTCCCTCTTATGGAGGAAGAACATGTAGATCCTTCTTATCCCAAGGATAATGCTCAGCCTATGAATACACCATCAGGTTTCAGACCTTAAGCTGCCTTGAGTGGGTGGAATGACAGCCCTAGCAGACGTCTTCCTGGAAGGGCTGTCGGAGGCACTCAAGGATGAGCTAATTTCTCAGGAGCTTCCCTCTGACCTCCACGAACTCATGGATCTCGTCTGGAGGATTGACTCACGTATTCGTTTAAGACAGTGGTTCTCAAACTTTTTCTGTCATTCCCCACTTAAGGGGGTGAGCGAATTTTCAAGCCCCACTTGTCAACAAAATAATAACGAAATCGGCCAAGTTTACTGTTTATTGAAATATCAATTCCTAAACCAATACGATCAAACACCACCAAGTTAAAAAAAGATAAAATACACGTGCAATTGTTATAAAAGGCTTACGTTGTCACTTATCTTTGCATAATTGACCCCATGTTTATTAGCTGCTCAACAATCGTTTGTAGTTTTTTTTGCACTGGCCAATTCTGTATGCAACTTTGAATGAAGCCATTTGTGCTTTGCTGTCCACTGATTCAGATTTTACCATGTGATTCTCCTGCGGTCTGTATTCTGCCAGCTTTCTTTCAAAGACGTCCAGTGGTTTATTAACGTGACTGGAGTCTGTTGTCTCTAAGTGTCTTCCTAATTTGTTGGGTCTCATGCGGTCTGCTGCCAGCAGTTTAAGACACAAAACACACGCGTCTCTCTTCTGCCCCCACCATCACCACCATGAATCCAAGCTCAAGATAGGCTTCATTAGGGGGGGGGGGCGATATAATCTATCACGGTAGAAGCAATTTTCTAACTCAATAACGATATATATCACAATATAGCAATTTGTATCTGAAAATGCATAAATAAAAATGAAAACAAAGAAATTGTTTTACATAATTTCATTTTTTTATGTAATTTTATTTAAACTGTGAATTGCTGAGGTTTGCCGCATTTTTTTTTACTTTGGCCATATTCGATTTGTATTTCAGATGATAGAAAAGGTTTGATGTGTTTCCACCACTTGTTAAAACAGTGCACTTGTGTACCTTACAAATCGCGTTCATCTCATTCATATCACTTTTCTTATACCCAAATCAATTCCACACCACAGACGAGGCACATTTTTATCTTTACAATCTCCTCGTTGTTGGTTTTGTCACATGTAAGCAAACTCACTGCTGCTGCAGCGTCTTCTTCCATTGTCGAAGTGTATGTGAAGCCAAACACATCAAAAGTAGGACGAAACCGCGGCACCCGATTGAACCAAATATCTGCGCAAATGCAGCGCAGCGCGATTACCTGAATAGCACAGTGATGATCTGGTTTATTTGCGCAGCCCGCTGGATCGCGCAGCGCCGCTCGAATCACAAACCTGCGCGGCTCACTGTGTTTTATTTAAAAAACAATTAATTCTAAATGTCAGGACTGTTTAATATTGTTTCCGCCTTGTCATGCCTGGTTTGTACGTGCGCATCCCAGCGGGGTAAAATGTATTTTGATGGTCGGCGCGGTTTATTTCTGTCAGAGTCGCGCAGCGCTGCCCAGTGGCTCGCGCAGGTTTGTGATTCGAGCAGCGCAGCTCAAGTTTGTCCGACGTTAAACCATTATTGATGCACTATGGTTCCACTTTTTCTCCCGGCCCACAACTGATGTTATTTTAAATGTACTTGTATTAATGATCCATTTATTTGTGTGATTGTTTAGTTTTGAGCGGCACGGTGGTGTAGTGGTTAGCACCGTCGCCTTGCACCTCCAGGGTCTGGGTTCGATTCCCCGGCCAGGCTCGATTCCCGTCTCTGTGTGCATGGAGTTTGCATGTTCTCCCCGTGCTTGGTGGGTTTCCTCCGGGTACTCCGGTTTCCTCCCACAGTCCAAAGATATGCAGGTTAGGCTAATTGGCGTTCCCAAATTGACCGTAGTGTGTGAATGAGTGTGTGAATGTGCATATGAGTGTGTGCCCTGCGATGGATTGGCACCCTGTCCAGGGTGTACCCTGCCTTGTGCCCGAAGTCTCCTGGGATAGGCTCCAGGCCCCCCGCGACCCTGAATAGAGGATAAAGCGGTACAGAAGATGAATGAATGAATGAATGAATGAATGTTTAGTTTTGAGCGTACGCTCTTCATTATCAATAAAGAAAAGCATGAATTAGAATAGGTACTTTTAAAAACTACTCCTGTTTTTCCTCCCGTTCATTGCGCCCCACCTGTCATGTCTGTATTCCCCACTAGTGGGGCGCGCCCCACAGTTTGAGAACCACTGGTTTAAGACGACCGACCCGGAGGTCACATTATCTGACTGGAGTAAATTCCATTGGGTGCATTTTGCAAACAACCAAAAAAATAGCCCAAAAGCAAAAGTTGTTTATCAATGAGATATAAATTTGTACCGGGTTTTACATGTGTAGTAATGTAAATGTGTGTGAGCCATGCAACAAAATCTCAGACATAGTGGCAGCAGAATCCAACCTGTGTGCTAATTTTCATGACTTTTTAAACGTTAAGACTTTTAAAAAAGCCTTGGGTCCTGTAAAAAAAAATAATCCTGACAAGAACAAGGGGCCAGGTGTCGCTCAGTGGTTAAGGCATTGCACTACGGTTCGGAAGATCCCAGGTTCAAACCCCATACCCACCAAGTTGCCACTGTTGGGCCCTTGAGCAAGGCCCTTAACCCTCAACTGCTCAGATGTGTAATGACATAAAAAAAAATGTATGTTGCTCTGGATAAGAGCGTCTGCCAAATGCCTAAATGTAAACAAGAGGACACTTCACACACTATGACATCATAGGGCCCATGTAATTGTATCAATAATACACCTAATAATGAACACTCTCTGATCAACCTAACCCTAATAAAAGGCAAGAGTGTTTTATAGCACAAAGAAAGAAAAATGCTGAATTGGAACTGTAAGCATGGGAAACATTTCTTAGGCAGAGCTGTAAATGCAGAGCAGTATGAGGAAATATCACGTTCCTGTCTGTCAGGCCACAGATTATCTTCACATCACAAAGCAGCACTGGAAGAATATTTTGAAGTGTCCCATCCATCCTCTGCAGGCATCTGCTCTGACGTTCTCATATGCCGCTTCCATGACAGTCAGGTATTTCAGAGAGCTGGTTGATCATTGCCCAAACATTGATCAAACATTTTAAACTTCTCTATTGGTGAAATCAAGATTTTACCAAAACACATTAACAAAAAAAAAAAAGAAATGTGTGAAAAATTTGGTTAGATTAACTGGTTCAACCATTTTGCATGTAACGACATATACAAAGAACTTGGACAGACTAAGTAGCAAATGAGCAGTATACAGTAATAAAATTTGAATAACATAAGCAAATGATAGTGTATGAATCAGCAAGCATGCCAAAGTATTTGCAATAATATTTGAGAAATTTACAGCAGAAAAAAATCTAATAAAAATTTTAATGAATGATTCTTTTGTTTTTGTGACACATCCCTTTAAAAAATACAACTAGCTAATTTTCACTAGCTAATTAAAGTCTACTTATGCTATCTACTCACGTATAATGGGCTATATTCACCCTACAAGATAAAGTGGTCATATCTGCTCATTTCCATGCCAGCGTGAACAGCCCAAACAAGTCTTGTCTATAGCTACGTTTACACTGTCAGTTAAATGTGACCCAATTCCAATTTTTTGCTTATATGTGACACATATCGTATATGTTCTATGTCCATGTAAACACTAGAAAAACGCATGCATTCCAATATTTCGAGATCGGTTTCAGGCCTCCTTCATATGTGGAAATAAATCAGATATGTGCTGATGTGATTGTCGTGTAAACAGACAGATTGGATTTCCTGAGACTTTCTCTTCTGTACGTCTTTGAAACTGCAACTTCTTCGCGGTTTAATGACATAATGTAATAACGTGTTCCCTGGTGGAAGTGCGTGTACAGTAGAATGATAACATTGCAGGTGACATGGAAAAGCCAAAATTACAGTGCCAAAATTCCTCAAAGCAAAATAGCATGTTGAATTACAGTACATGAACTGAACAAAATAATATGTTATATATGTTATGCATGTGGTGAGAGGGAGTTTTGCACTTCCCTTTAGAGTTCCAGTTTTGCACCTGAGATTAATTATTGGTTGTAATTGAGGAGAGTATAAAAGGGCGCTGTGAGAACAGACAGGTGTGGCGCTAATTCACCCCCAGGTTGCGCTTCCGGAAGTTTGTTGCCGTGTGCGAGAGCCGGCAAGTTTTAGGATCGTCATGGGATCCGAGGGAACGGATGAGCAGCTCATTGGCGTCCGTATGTATTTACCCTTTCTAAAGAGCTGAGCGCTTCGTGCTCGTGTATCACGAGAGATGAATGCTACCGCCTAGTTGGATTGGCTGCCAGATAGATGTGCTATGCATTGCGTGGTAAATTGATCAGCTGGCGAGGGGGCTTTTCTCACCTGTCCTTTACGTTGCTCACTGCTTGGCTTGCAGCTTCAGCACTGCTGTTTTTGCTCCACTGATTTTGTTCCAGTGTGCTTTTTGCTTCGGCGAATTGTCTCGCTTCAGTTTTCTGTTGGCTCTAGATTAGAGTTTTTGTTTTGTCCTTGTCATTATTTTTTTTGTCTGTGCTGCTTCGCTTGGTGTTGTCGGCCAGTGCTTTAAAACAAACTTTTGCTGGTGGATTTAATTTTTGTCCTCCAAGTTTGGAGGGTGCTTGCAGCTACATTCCTCTTTCTTTCTTTTTCTTTTTTAAATTACAATCTTTGTAATTAACAATTGTTTATTTGTTTGCTTCTTTTTATAGGAGCTGGGAATAGAGAGCAGGCAGGCTAGCTGCTTAGAGTGGTGTGCTCATGTTTACACAGCATGGAGTGGTATAACATTTTCACTAGTGTGAGTGGTTTGGTGCACGTGTGATCATTTATTACCGGGCAGGAGTGTAGCCCCATCCCTAGCCTGCCCCTCTATAGTTAAGTTCCCAGCTCCAATTTTTTTGTTAGTTTCTCTTTGTCTGGGATGTTTTAATGTATTTTTAACAGTCACAGTGATATTTATTGATCTGGAAATTTCCTGTATGAATAAAGATTTGTATTTATTTTTGCATCCATGTCCCTGTGTTTTTAATGAGAGATTCGAACCTGTGTCCTACCTTTTTCCCGGGTAACCAATCCTGGGTGGCGTAATCGGTAACTTGGCAGTTAAGGTTGGTTAAGGGGAATTGTTTCCCAATATACAGTAGAGAAGGTTGCACCGCACCACGTCGCCACATGCATAACAACTAAGATTAATTGTTTACAGTTTTTGCATTACAGTTTGATCTGAAGATGACATCAGCACGATGGCATCATTCAAGATTCAAAGAACTTTATTAATCCCAGAGGGAATTATATCTTGAGTTGTGTGAACAGTAGTGTCATAAGGTATTATTGAACAGTAACTACTGACAGTCCCTATCCCATAGTGAAAACGTTACATAGATGTGTTATATAATTCCATGGCCATTGGGCGAAAAGATCTCCTGTGGCGCTCTGTAGAACACCTGGTCATAATCAGTCTCTGGCTGAAATTGCTCCTCTGGTCGGAGAGAACTCTGTATAGCGGCTGAGAAGGATTGTTCAATATTGTGTGTATTTTGGACAGAATCCTCCTCCTTGCCACGACGTCCAAGCCCAGGACAGATCCGGCCCTTTTAATGACCTTATCCAGTCATGTTACAGCCCAACAGACCACAGCATAGAAAACGTCACTCGCCACAACAGATTCGTAAAGCATTCGAACAATGGTAATACAGATGTTGAAAGACCTGAGCCTTCTCAGAAAGTCCAACCTGCTCTGTCCTTTCTTGTAGAGTGCCATTATGTTAACTGACCAGTCCAGTTTTTATCCAGATGCACTCCCAGGTATTTATACTCAGAGACCATGCCCACTGTCTCTCCCTGGACAGATATAGGAGTCAAAGGAGTCGACCACCAGCTCCTTCCTTTTCTTGATGTTGAGTTGCAGGTGGTTACGCTCACACCAGAAAACAAAGCCTGGTGGTGACAAGTTCCTCCTGGTGCTTTCCAAGGAGGGCGGATTTTCCAGCGCCTGTTTCATCCTGTCCAATCCTGGTACTCAGAGATGTCACCGTCCTTAATACATCCCACAACCACAGAGTCGTCAGGAAACTTCTGTAGATGGCCTGATTCTGAACTAAATTTAAAGTCAGGTGTATAGAGGGTGAAAAGAACAGTCCCCTGAGGAGCACCAGTGCTGCTGATCTCTGTGTCGGACACACAGTTAGACATATTGGGGACGGCAGGTCAGGTAGTCCATGATCCAGGAGACAAAGGTAGTGTCAATTTGCATGATCTTTAGTTTCTCCCCAGTACTGCAGGCCGTATGGTGTTGAAGGCACTGGAGAAGTCAAAGAACATAATCCTAACACTGGTCCCAGGTTTGTCGAGATGGGAGTAGGTTCCGTGGAGCAGGTGTTTAATGGCATCATCTACTCCCAGGAATGGCTGAAAGGCAAACTGAAGAGGGTGAAGAGAGGATATCACCTGGGGACGAAGTGTATCCAGGACAAGTTTCTCAAACACCTTCATAATATGTGATGTTAGAGCGATGGGCCTATAGTCATTCTGGAAGGAAGGTTGTGGTATCTTGGGGACAGGAACAATTTTCCACAGGGCAGGGACTTTCTGTAGAGACAGACTCAGGCTAAAGAGGACAACACATAGCTGAGGAGCACAGGAGTTGTGGAGCACATGATTTCAGGACTTTCAGGGTTGATTTTGTCCGGACCTTGCAGCTTTTGTAGGGCAAAGCCTGCTCAGACCGCATTTTACCTGGTCATCTGAGATGTTGACTGATGGGAGTGCAGAAAAAATAGTGGCCGTTTTCCGTGTGGGGGTGGATGGGGGAGCAGGGGATCCTGTATTAATGCTGAAGTTGGAGGTGGTGTGAGACAGAGGGACATCAAAATCTGTTAAAGAAGTTTGAGATTATTAGCACGTTCCACATTGCCCTCAATAGATTGGCCACTCGTCTTGTAGCCAGTAATGCTCCTCATGCCCTCTCCACACCTCTCTCATGTTGTTGTTCTTCAGACTTTTTTCCATTTCCATTGCTATGAAACTGCTGATGTCTGATAGTGCAGATGTCGTAGTGTATAAGGGCCCCTCTTGTTCTTCTAAAGTCCCCCCCCCCAGCCAGGATTCTTTGGGGGTCTGCCTATTGTGTCCACTTTCTGGTGCGCCCGGGTGGCAATGGCGCAAGGTGCTTGGGCCTGCTCATCATTATTAGGAACTGTATTTAGGCCATATTTACTGTATATTAAGGCCATGTGTCATCATAGTGTGTGAGGGCCCTCTTGTTCCTTTAAGGATTATTTTATTTATTTATTTTTCAGCATTCGTGGCTTTTGGAAGGTCTTTACATAAAATTCCCACTGTTGGTCTTTTGGCTGGCCCCCTTAAGTAGACTTTAACTTAATCATTCGGCGCTTTGGGCGGCGAGGTTTCTCCAGCGTGATTGGTATGCCGCAACATCTTTGACCTACATGAAATACCAAGTGCAGGGAGATCATCCACGACGGTCTGACGCCATGTTGCACATGGTCGGCCTTGCCTTATTTCTGCTTTCCTTTTTGGTGCTTCCACAGAATTGCTGATTCTGGGTGGCGTGGATGGAGTTGATGGAGTTTATGGCCCGCAAATCGAATTTGTTGCTTAGTCACAATGTCGTTTAGGGTGCTGGGCACAGTTCGCGGTGGATCTCTTTGTTGGTGATGCACTCGCGGCATGAGACACATAAGATTCTCCGCTGCTGGGCGACATTGAGCCGTTGCATGATCCTGGCAGATGTCTTCCATATTTCACTGGCGAAGATTGCAGTTAGGATGACAATATAATTGAGCAGGTTTTTTGAGAATTTTTGTCCCTATGTGGATCTTCTTAGTCGATCAAATTTGCCGGAGCCGCTGGAAGACCGCCCTAGCCTTCGTGATCCGACAAGTTACGTCATGGTTGACATTGTCATCACTAGCTAGGATGCTGCCCAGGTAGGTAAACTTGATGGCCACCTCAAGCTGTTGCTGCCCCATAACCACAGGGTTGATTGTTTATAGCAGCATATCCAATTCTCAAGATCTTGGTTCCGCCAAAGTCCAACCTTGGATGCTTCCCTCTTCAGATTTGACACCATCACCTTCATGTCCTTTTTGGTGTCTGATAGGAGTGCGATGTTATCTACAAAGTCAAGGCATGTTGGTTCTTGCCATGGGATTAAATATCCATCTTGACCCAATGCTTTCTGCATCATGAAATCGATGGCCAGAAGAAAGAGTAAAGGGGAACGAATGCACTGCTGCTATTACCATCTTCCATCCGGACACAGCAGCTGGATCCTCAATAAATCTTGCAAGAATGCTGTATGATCTTGCAGTACTCCAGAGCGAATTCCGGTGGTAAAGTCAAAGAAATTAAATGAAAACCGCTGCTGGTATTCCAGGCTGTGCTCAATGATGGTTCCTGCCACTGCCACAAACCTGCCTGTTCTTCTTGGCGATTCTCATCCACGGCTTTTTGAAGTCTTTTAAGTAGATGCTGAATACTTTGCCGGGCACGTAGAGGAGTGTGATTCCTCACTAGTTGTTGCAGTCCGCCAAATTGCCTTTATTAGGGAGTTTCACGATGATCCCTCTTCACCAATCTTTTGGGACTCGCGCTGCTGACCAGCAGGAATTGAAAAGATCAGTCATTTCTTCAAAGAGGCGCTGGCCACCGTGCTTAAGCATTTCTTCTAACACCATGTCCAGTCATTGCACTTTGTTGTTCTTCAGGAGTCGTATCGCTACTACAGTATTTGCTGCTGTAATTGCATCAGTCCGCACCTCCAGAGTATTAGCTTGGTAGAGGGCATCAAAAGTAGAGGTGGTTTCGGGGGAAGGTTAATTTAGTTTTTCCTTGAAGTGTTCAACCCATCGGGCCCAAGGGATCCTCCCTTGGCTGGCCATTGTTGTCCGTGATGGGTGCCCCATGCCTTGTACCGCCAAGGTTATGGACAATGCAATAAAGTGTCATGGTGTCATTTCTTTTTGCTGCTTCTTGTGCTTCTTGGCCAGTGGTGTCAAAAGTATTCACATTCATTACTTGAGTAGAAGTATAGATACTAGGGTTTAAAAAGACTTCTTTAGAAGTTGAAGTATCAACTCAAGCTTTTTACTCAAATAAAAGTGTAAAAGTACTGGTTTCAAAACTACTTAAAGTATAAAAGTAAAAGTAAAGTGAGGGGGGAAAAAGCATTAAGAATAAAAGCTTAGGCTGTGCCACGGGCCTATACTACTGTACACTAACTGTAAAAAAATTTAAAGAAAAATGTGTTGGTTTTTTTTGTTGTATTTTTTAACGGCCATAGTGATTTGGGATACTGTATATGGCAATTGAAAAAGTGACAGATTACACACGCTTAGTTACCTCGTCCTGCTCGACGTGCTTACGTGCTTACATCAGAGTCAGGATGCTGAACAGAAAACTTGGAACAGAACTACATGCAAACACTACATCATCCAACCACAATCAAATTCACTCCATCCGGATGGCGCGATTTATCCGGATGTTTTTGTTTGTTTGTTTGTGTTTTGAATGACAAGCTGAAATAAAATAGGAGTAACGAGGCTATTTTTAAAATGTAAGGAGTAGAAAGTACAGATAAGTGCGTGAAAATGTAAGGAGTAGAAGTAAAAAGTCGGCTGAAAAATAATTACTCCAGTAAAGTATAGATTTTATAGATCCCAAAATTTCTACTTAAGTAAGGTAACTAAGTATTTGTACTTCGTTACTTGACACCTCTGTTCTTGGTCCTTCTTTTCTAGTCAGCCCCGCTTGTCCCACCTGCAGCTTCTCTTTACTTATCTTTGATGACTTGATATGTACTTATTAAATGCATGTTAATATAAGTTATATATATAAGTTTGGTGCACCTGGGTGGCGATGATGCAGGGTGCTTGGGCCCTTTTATTTGAAATATACAACCACAATAAATTACAGTGCTGAAAATTTCAAGTATTAATATAGTTGAAAGCAATGATGAGAGGGACCAAGCACTCTGCACCATCAACAACCTTACTAAATTGCTGCTCAGAAATATCTTCAAAAGTTAAAAATATCCTTTACATTATTTTTCAGCCTCACAAATTCAGGCATTAAAATTAAGAAGTTTAAAAAAAAAAACTACATTTTAATATGTGAATTTTGACACATGCAATAAACTGCAGTGCCAAAACTTTTAAGCATTATAAATGCTGACAGCTCAGGCTGCTGGTATTGGTGTAATGGTGTGGGGAATGTCTTCCTAACCGCTTAATACCAACCAAACAGCATCTGAGTGTAAGAATAACCCCTCATTTAACTTCCAGCATAATAATATTTATTGTTCGACTGGGTTCAACAACATGACAGTGAGTTCAGCATAATTTAGTCAAACATGGCTTCAATCAGTGAGCTACATCATCAATCAAATATACAAACCGGATTCCAAAAAAGTTGGGACACTAAACAAATTGTGAATAAAAACTGAATGCAAATGATGTGGAGATGGCAAATGTCAATATTTTATTCAGAATAGAACATAGATGACATCAAAAGTTTAATCCGAGAAAATGTATAATTTTAAAGGAAAAATATGTTGATTCCAAATTTCACGGTGTCAACAAATCCCAAAAAAGTTGGGACAAGTAGCAATAAGAGGCTGGAAAAAGTAAATTTGAGCATAACGAAGAGCTGGAAGACCAATTAACAGTAATTGGGTTAATTGGCAACGTGATTGGGTATAAAAAGAGCTTCTCAGAGTGGCAGTTGCGCTGTTGCGCAGAAAGATAGTGGAGCAATATCAGAAAGGTGTTACCCAGTGAAAAATTGCAAAGACTTTGAAGTTATCATCATCAACTGTGCATAATATCATCCGAAGATTCAGAGAATCTGGAACAATCTCTGTGCGTAAGGGTCAAGGGCGTAAAACCATACTGGATGCCCGTGATCTCCGGGCCCTTAAACGACACTGCACCACAAACAGGAATGCTGAAAGGAAATCACAGAATGGGCTCAGGAATACTTCCAGAAACCATTGTCATTGAACACAATCCACCGTGCCATCCGCCGTTGCCAGCTGAAACTCTACGGTGCAAAGAAGAAGCCATTTCTAAGCAAGATCCACAAGCACAGGCGTTTTCATTGGGCCAGGGATCATTTAAAATGGAGTGTGGCAAAATGGAAGACTGTTCTGTGGTCAGACGAGTCACGATTCGAAGTTCTTGTTGGAAATGTGGGACGCCATGTCATCCGGACCAAAGAGGACAAGGACAACCCAAGTTGTTATCAACGCTCAGTTCAGAAGCCTGCATCTCTGATGGTATGGGGTTGCATGAGTGCGTGTGGCATGGGCAGCTTGCATGTCTGGAAAGGCACCATCAATGCAGAAAAATATATTCAGGTTCTAGAACAACTTCTAGTCATCTCTTTCAGGGAAGACCCTGCATTTTTCAACAAGATAATGCCAGACCACATTCTGCATCAATCACAACATCATGGCTGCGTAGGGGAAGGATCCGGGTACTGAAATGGCCAGTCTGCAGTCCAGATCTTTCCCCTATAGAGAACATTTGGCGCATCATAAAGAGGAAGGTGCGACAAAGAATGGGAGAGCATTCCTATTTCTAAACTTGAGAAACTGGTCTCCTCGGTCCCCAGACGTCTGTTGAGTGTTGTAAGAAGAAGGGGAGATGCCACACAGTGGTGAAAATGGCCTTGTCCCAACTTTTTTGGGATTTGTTGACACCATGACATTTTGATTCACCATATTTTTCCCTTAAAATGATCCATTTTCTCAGTTTAAACTTTTGTTCCGTGATTTATGTTCTATTCTGAATAAAATATTGACATTTGCCATCTCCACATCATTGCATTCAGTTTTTATTCACAATTTGTTTAGTGTCCCAACTTTTTTGGAATCCGGTTTGTACTATACAGTATATGCACCCTGAGGACTTCAATGCTGAAACTAGTTGCTTACAAAAAAAAGGGAGTTTCTAGCTCCACAATTCATGTGTAGTTTATGGGCAGCATTTTAACATGAATTATTTTGAAATGCAGGAAAACATTGGACTACATAACATTTGAGTCATGTTATTATTACATCAACGTAATATACTGTAGATATGCTGACCTGTAAGAGATTTATTTGTTTATTTTTTTGCCAGGTGCTGCACTTTGAATTAAGCTCGAAAAAGCCAACCATGATCCTGCTAACTCCATCCTCTGGTAAGGTTTTCACAAATAATCCAATCTCAAAGATTAGTTCTTTTTCATGTCAAATAAAGTCGTTCTTGTGTGGTTTTAATGGTTGAGTGCTGACTTAATTTGCGGAGGGGCAGTGACGTGTGAAGCCAAATGCTTTCGACAGCTCCACCACACCTTTTTGCTGGAGTTAAAGCCATTTTGTGCATCATGTTATGTGTACATTATCCCTATTCTGTTTAAAGAGGTTTCCATAATGGACTGTGCTCCACATGTGCTCAGTGGACAGTAATAAAGCTCCAATTCAGTAGTTACCAGGAAGCCATATCAGGCAGACGTCCAGAAAGGCACATAAGACTAACCTGAGGTTAACAAAGCAGCCTTGAAGAGAGAACGAGTAGGCACTTCACAAAGAAAAAAAAGATAACTTTAAAATCACAAACCAGTTTTACAGTGCATCCGGAAAATATTCACAGTGCATCACTTTTTCCACATTTTGTTATATGTCACAGTCTTATTCTAAAATGGATTAAATAATTTTTTTCCCTCAGAATTCTACACACAACACCCCATAATGACAACATGAAAAAAGTTCACTTGAGATTTTTGCAAATTTATTAAAAATAAAAAAATTGTGAAAGCAAAATTGAGCTCAGGCGCATCCTGTTTCCCCTGATCATCCTTGAGATGTTTCTGCAGCTTAATTGGAGTCCACCTGTGGTAAATTCAGTTGATTAGAAATGATTTGGAAAGGCATCGTGTCAGAGCGCAAACCAAGCATGAAGTCAAAGGAAATGTCTCAAGGCACAAATCTGGGGAAGGTTACAGAAAAAATCCTGTTGCTTTGAAGGTCCCAGTGAGCACATTGGCCTCCATCATCCATAATTAGAAGAAGTCCATGCCTCTTCCTAGAGCTGGCCAGCCATCTAAACTGAGAGATCGGGGGAGAAGGACCGAAAAAAATAAGTTAATAAGAAATGGGAAAAATACGTTTGGTTATCATCACCATCTTACTGTCGCCTTTAAGCCTAAATTGGGCTTTCCATCAGCTTTTACATCCTGCACTGCCCGCCTCATAACATAACCAGGCAGTAGCTGGAACATGAATAGCCGCAGTACAATCAGGTCACAATCCAAAAGAGTAACCTGGCAAATAAGGTAGATATATTAGTCAAACACAATAAATAAAAATGCTTAGAATTTACACAACAACAAGTGTTTGGCATCAATGCTCTTGCCGTGTTTTCATATACATGAAACCAGTGAAGTGAATCAGTGAAGGGTTTGACATACTGTAAGTCATGTTCAAACTCTGGAGATTGGGAGCACTGCTGGTTGGTTGGGCTAGCATTACAAGACATTACTCCTGAAGCTAGTGAGGCCAAACCACCTTGCCTACACTTGGCCCTGGGAACTTACTGTATTTACTCCCTCATGGGGTTTCTTTGAACCAGTACTCTTTACAAGGTATAGCAAGCAAGGACTCTTGTAGGGAAGATACGTCGAACACCCACTCCTGGTACATTTGTAGCTTGACTCCAGATGAATGCCCCAAGCAAAGAGAGACAAAGCAGGTTTGTGTAAAGATGCACAACAATTTAATTTGATTATAACACATTCTGGTGATAAGTCTGTTTAGAGTTTTGAGAGTTCTTTTATTTCTTTGAAAGACACATTTTCCCTAATATAATCTTGACCAGATCCCGCAAACTACCAAGTTCTACCTTATCACACGACATACTGTATAAGGCATACTGACGAATAGTACGTGTGTCCTCTGAAGTCAGACAACTGAAAGCTGACTGCTGCTTATGGTTGGTCTTAGACCAGAGTGACAATATACACTGATGAAAGTGTGATTAAATAGTGTCACTGTGATTGACAGGAGAGGAAGTATACAGTATGGAACTCCTTTCATCTAAAGGACACAATCTTGCTCCTTTGCGGCTCCCATCCCCTTAAGGCTGCTGCATTATTGGCAATCAAGTTGTGTGGAGTAAAATATTTTTTATTGCAGTTTAAGGAATATTTAAATCTTGAATCTAGGAAGGACCAATGAATCTGGGACTTCCAAAGAGGCACTTTCAGGTCATCACCGGTGATCATTAGAGCATTGGTGGACAACCAGTCCGTTTGCCCCAGAAACAAGTTTTTCTACTTGAGACTGCCTGGATTTCCTACTGTATATAAACATAATGTAGACATACTGCATCCAAGGCCTGTTCAGTCATTTTCCTCATCAATTCATCAGGACTTCTGAAAGGATTTCTATGCAGTTTAGCATACCACACGTTGGTATCCTACTGGAAGTGTGCTTAAAGGTACTCTGCTTAAAGGAGGTACAGTAATGGCTCAAGTGATACTGGTTACTGAAAAAGTATCATCCTCCCATTTCTTGATTCCTGCATTCAGCTTTCTTTGGCCATTTTTGTTGAAAAGATGATATTGATGCTAAATTGTTAAGAGAAGTTTCTCCTTAAGGTCACTGAGGCATGCAAACCTCCTGACCACAATACGGTGGCAATCACTCAGGGGGGGAAATGAAAACTTTTTTTTTTTAATATTAAGGAAATTAAATATCCTTAATCCAGATTTTATCAATCAACAACATAATATTTATCTTAGCTGGATGGTCTAATTCTCAAAAACGTTTAACCTAAAGTAAGACTTAACACACTATAACTAGAATATTTACAAAACTGAATGGTTGTCTTATGAATAAAAAATAAGATGGGCTATAGAACAGTTCATATTTAAAAAAAATTTTTTTTAAATATTTTTGTTTATAGTAAATGAACAGCTCTCTTCTCTCCAATCCACTCTTGCTATGTCTTGACTCATTTGCATACGGACAGTGATTGGATGTTTACCGAGGGATCAGGGGAAGAGAGTGTGTGTGTGTGCTCGCTACATCCTGTGAATGAATACACACTGCAGAGGGACGGAGACATGAGGGAAATCTACTACCTATTGTGTAGTGTTCCTTTTTCGGCTGATTTTTCCGCTACAGCAGATCATTTTATCAACTTGTAATATGTTCATTTTGTGAGGATATTAACATGTGCTTTCTCAACATTTTCAAAATTTAGATTGAAGGGGGCAAGACATCTATTTGCCCCTGCGTAGAGCCGGCCTCGAACCCAAAGGTGTAATCGAGAACAGAAGGCAGAGGGTTAAACAGCATAAGTAAGACAACAATTTTGAGAAATGGCACATGCTGGAAGGTTAGAAATCAAACTAGATTAGGTTAGAGCGCTGGGGACTGCACCCTCTGCTGGTGGGGAGGGGAAATATCCTTGACTGGTGTCAAACTAAGCCTCTACCTTATGTTTTTGTTGAACACCGCCTCCTAAAGAAAGGAGAAAGATGTTAATTGTACATGTCTTCTTGTTAGTATGGAGGTCAGGTCATGCAATTAATGATGTTTGGTCTGTGCAAATATAATTTTTTTGCTCATTTGGATTTTTAAAACCCTAATCAGGCTTGTCTGCTTCAAAAACTCCCCAAAAGGACTTTACTAAAACTGTTCTAAGCAAGTATACAATGACTATATCTAGAATTATTTAGTGATCTTTTATTCCTTCATTTTTGGGGGGCTTTAAACATTTGTAAACTTTTAACATTTCTAAAGCAGCGGCTTAATATGATAAACATGAGTTAACAATACTGAGATAAAAATGATATAGTTGTGTAAAATAACATCCAATGAAGACTGGCTGATAGCCATTCCAGTTCTCCATTCAGAATATTTCAACTCCACAGACACTTTTAGCCATACTTTCATGTCTAGTGAGGTCCGGTCAAAGTTTAAAATGAACAACAACTGAAGAAAAAAAATCGTTACAGTACATGCAGATTTTTTGGTGAATGATGTGCTGTTGGCTTGTGCTGTGTCTGATTGTTTTCTTTCAGATGAAGAGTCGCTTGCAATCGACTGGCTTTGGAATCACGTGAAGTTCAGGTTGCAAAACACAATAGTAGGAACCCTGTATTAAACTTTTTTAAATGTCTGTATAGCTGTTAGGTATAGATTTAAAAACAGCAGATGATGTGCCATGTAGCTTACATGTTCTCTACTGTCACGTTTATATCATTCACAGTTTATTGAATTTCTGCATGTGTCCTTGCATGCCTACCCCATCTGATAAAAAAAATGATGTCTGATATAAAGACATAAAAGTGTGCCTTTTATTTTCAAAATGACTGTAATGCATATGGATTGTGTTATATTCTGACAGTGAGCAATGTGAAAAACAGCTATAGAGTCATTTACTAGCTCTACTTCATTTAAGGTTTATAGATGATGGCGCTCCCACTGTCCAGACATGCAGTACTTTATTATAATTCAACCATTCGTTCTGTGTCATTATGCTTATAAGTTTTTTGTTTGTTGGTTTGTTGTTTTTTTGACACAAGTGTTGCCATCTGGAGGTCATATTAATGTTTCTGATAATGTTTTAGTGTAAAATATCCCTATAATTAAAATGACTGCACTTAAGGTTTCATACTACACTGTAAAGAGAAAAAAGATTATTGAGTTTATAAAGAACTCCATTTACATTTTATTCCCATTTGTTTGCTTAAGGACAAAGAACTCTTTGTGTATCTTCATTGAAAATCTTTGCAGCATTTCAGTGGCACAAAGACAGAGAGCGGTGTAGGATGCCAAGAAGAGCCCTGGTGTTTTTTTTTTTTCTCCCTTCTAAGCTGTTTACAGTTAAGATCCACCTTCATTTTTTGTCTTGCAATGCTTTCAGCAGTGGCATTTCTGAACACTGTGTAGTGTCAATACTACCACTATTAACGGATAAATCGCATGAAATGAGTGTAGTAGATTGCTGAAATAAATTGCTGTTAACAGGAGACTGCATGACCCAGATGAGTGGCTGTGCATAATTCATATCCATGAGTGGTGGTAATGTATTATTTAACGAAAAATGAATCAGGCGTTCTGAACTTCTGAAATTCAAGTAAACATAAAAACATTTAAAAAAAAATTATATTGTATTATCATGGTTTCATTAATCATTTACACTTGTATACTTTTGCATTTGTGATTTTACATAATTCCAGTGTATGTATCCGCTTCATATGTACATATGCACAATATAAAATATTTGTAAAAAAAGAATGTGAAAATGTGTCAAATTAAACAAACATAGAACTAATACAGCTCAAATCGCTTGGAGAAAGAAGGGTATATTTGGACAGGATTTTCATCAGGCAATAAATTGGGGAGAAGATGAATGTTTAAACAGGCCCAATATTCAACCTTTAATAATCCTGTGGGATTAAAATCTTTGAGAATTTTGAAATTATGAGTCTTCAAAACCTAAGAATAAAAGAAATGGACCAAAGCTGAGGCAAGCCGGCCTCATTGGTTTCAATGAATCAGGTTGGGAACAGAGGTAGCTGTCCTGATGGTGAATAATCCTAATTTCAGAAAATCCTCAACGAGAAAGAGTTCACCATTGAATGGCCACAGCAGTACTTCCAATGAACGAGCGAGTGGAACGCCTGATCCTTGAAAATCAACTGATAAACTGTCGCCATCTTGTGGAAGAGATAGATTTGTCTGTGGGAACTATACATGCAATAATTTATCAAGAAAACTTCCACGTTATAGGAGCTGAACTGAGAGTTGTTGCCACATCTCCTGTATAGCCCTGACCACACTCCAAGCCATTTACACATGTTTCGGCCATTAAAGGAGTTCCTGGGAGGCCAGCGTTTCAGATGTGAAGCAGGCAGTCCAAAACTTTCTACATTGACGGTATCCGAGCACTAGTGAAACGCTGGGATAGTTTTAACAGAACTGTCTTCTGTTATTCTGCACAATCAAAACTACCGGTTTGACTTGCATCGTCATTCGCTAATACAGCTGAGAATATTGATATAACTTGATATTCAGATCTTGGGACTAGTTCTGTGGAGAACAATCAAGAACAAAGAATTTAAAATGTGTATTTTACCACAGCTCTGTTAAAATCTCACACCTCGACTGGTAAGAATTTGTTGATTAACTTCTATGAGAGTGCAGCAGCGGGCAGTAATGACTACTGGTGTTTATTAATGTGCTGGTTCTTCTAGTGGTTAAACTGTTTGGTCTTACAGAACCAGAGTTTCTTTACATAAAGTAACTGATAACTCATCACTTAATGATCTGGGATTTTTGTTGTTGTTGTTGTTGTTGTTTTACTTAACCTGCTTTTAAAACAGTTTTTCCTCCTTTAAATATGATTTGTTAATGTTTTTTATTTTTCACATCAAGCATGTTGGCATGACTGCAAGCAAAGGAGATGACTTATAAATGGCATGTTATGACTGATAATTTTCGGATTTTTATTTGTACATGAAAAGTTATTTTTTTTGTTGGTTTTGTTCAATACACACCATGATTATTTTTTTTATTTGGGAAATACTTGTGGAGAATGTTCCAACAATGTTCAAATCCTCTGTCAAGGGATTAGATCCATCAATGTACAGTGAAACCTCGGATTGCAAATAACGCAGTTTGTGAGTGTTCCGCAAGACGAGGAAAACGAACAAGTCTTGGTTTACGAGCACCGAGTATCATGTATCGCGCATGCGCTTCTTGTCTTCTTGCGCGTCACGTGATCACAACTGAACCGATGGTTTCTCTCTCTCTTGCGCTGCGGAATTATGGGTAATCGTCTCCCCTGCTGGGTAGCATGCGTACAAAGCAAAATCAAGTCTCATTAGAGAGGTTAAAGATCCATTTTCTCTCTCTGCTCAAAGCTCAGCCTGCTCTTTGTGTCTGTGTGCGCGCGCGTCATTGGACACCATGCCACACACAGACACACACACCCCTCCTACTTTCGCCTTCACAGACACACACACACACACACACACACTCTTTCTCTCTGCTCTACACAGAAACAGCTCTGTCGCGATTCTTTTCAAAAGTAAAGTGTAGGTTAATTTGTTTTATTTTTACTTTACAGCAGTGATTCCGTTAGTGTGTCGCTTAATTGAGTGTCATTAGAGAGATTTCTTGTTTATTTTTTCAGATAAAAAAATGTTTTTGTTGTGCGCGCGTGTGTGTGAAAAGAGTGGAGGAAGAGTAAGTGTGTAAGACGAGAAGGGGAAGAGGAGAGCTTACTTTAGATTCACACACACACACACACACACATACACAGCCATTTATTTTTACCTTTTTTTTTTTAAGGGTAACTGTAAAGTGCAGGTTAACTTGTTTTATTTTTACTTAATATTGTGTGTTAATTATTTTTATGTATTTATTTTTTTGGGGCTGTGGAAAGAATAATTTGAGTTTCCATTATTTCTTATGGGAAAATAAAATTTGGTTTATGAGTGTTTTGGAATACGAGCTCACGTCCAGGAACGAATTTTGCTCGTAATCCAAGGTTCCACTGTAGTTATTTCTGTGAATGAAGGTGTATAATTTTTTTAATCACCTCCAATGATGATCTGGGATCAGCTTAGCGCCTGACTTCACACCTTTCTACCTTAACTTATCTCATTGCAGTGTCAAAACAACAGGCACTGTGTAATCATTACCCCTGTTTGGTCTCAGGCTTTTTCCAGCGCTCCAGCAAACTGTTCCTAAGTGAACAGGCCAGTTGGGTCCAGCTCAAAGAGTTTGCCCGCAAAAATGCCGCCAACACCTTGTCCGTTGCCAACATGGTCATGGGAATGGCCTCCATTCTCAGCAGTCTTAATGGGTGAGATGTTTGTTTGCACACCACTGGTTAAAATTGAAGCAAACAATGAACTGACATTGAGTAATGATATACAACAACAACAACAATAATAATAATAATATTTTATAATTATTATAATTTAATAAAGTGGAAGAGTTTTCTCAAATAAATGCCGTCACTCAATCAAAGATAATTTTTTTTTAAAGCTGTTATTCCCTGACATGATCTGTGCTGTGTTTTCACTTCTAAACCCTTCTCTTACATAGACACCATTATGCTGCGTGCTGGCTGGTGCTGATTGGTTACCTGCTAGATTTGGCAGATGGTGCGGTTGCCAGGCGACTGAACGCTTGCTCAGCATTAGGTAAGTGGACGGAGCACTTAAGACCGGCTACGAGGTTGGAGCAAAAATCAACCTGAGGCAGAGAGTAATTGTAACATCATCATTTGCTTCGAATTTATCCACAGACCTGTATTTATATCTAAATGAAGTTTTAATTTAACCACTGCGTTTTCATGAATACTCATTCTTACTTTGTTTGCCTAAACAACCAAGGCAAATCTATTCCCTATGTGATTACGTCGGCACGGATGCCTGAAATAGCTCACCGCTGCTCTCATAGTGCTTACTCCTTTTTTTTTTTGCTTTGTTTTGCCTTCTTCCAAACTCCTTTTTTTTGCCCACTCGAACAATCTCTTAAAATTAGGCTGCCTAATTCAACAGGCTTTGGCTGCAATTGTCTCCTTTATCCCGGCGCTTAGGGCTCTCAGCATGTTTGACATTGCTGAAATGGTTGACCTTGAGATCGGAATCCTGGTCCATTCACGTGACAGAGACCAAAACACGCCCTCCCCCAGATGGTTTAAAGTGGTACAGTATGAGGTGGTGGACAGGGAAATATTCCTGAAACCTGGTGCAGCCAAAAATCTCAGAGCTGCTGAAGTGACACTATGCCTTTATAGATTACAGTAAGAGGATTAACGGCCGCAGTTGCCACGTGCACCTGCTATTCTTGTCAATACCTTTTAATCATTGGAATTCAAATTGTCATTCTGGCAAAATAAGTAAACTAAGATGGCTATGGAGTCAATAGAAACAAATGTCTTTTTCTTTTTCTGTGTTTTAGGAGCCAAACTGGATGATTTCGCTGATTTCACAACGTTTGGAATAGCGACATCGCTGCTCTTAAGGACTCCCAATATCCTGGATAACATTCTCTGCATGTGCTATGTGCTGTCCGTGCTTATTCGGCTTTGTTTCTTCTCCAGTGGTGAGGATCCCCCCCCCCCATATATACTGGTTTAAAATTAATGATGAAGACAAACGATTTTGGTCGGTTTTTATGTCACTGGTGTCTGGCAGTAAATGCACGCTTTTCAAATTTAGATTATTGTTTGTGTTAGCAGTCAAATAAGACATTTTTGGACAAATTGGACATGGGGAAAATTCTGCCAAGGGCGAGAGTAGCACTGGCCTTTGAAATTCACATGGGAGGGTAATAAGAGTTTTATGCTGGTGTATCAGTACCATGCCAAAAAAAAAAAATCTGTCTCTCTCTCGCTTGCTCGCTCACACTCTGAGTAGTCATACTGTATGTGCGCATGTTGCACCTACACATTAAAGGCAGTTTTTGTTGATGATTTGAATCTGATTGAAGATTCCCATTAGAGAGGCTCCTCATATGTAAATTTCACATCCATCCATTATGGACAAACATCCAGAACCATACATTTTGATTGCAAGAAAATAATTTGTCCGAATTACTTTCTTTTGCTATCATTTGCAGGGATTCCTTTCATGTATCGTGGCCTGCCGTGCATCTACTCATCCGCCATTCTCGCCTGCCTGTCTCTCCTGACTGGAGGGAACATGGCTGTACTCCGTTTCACTGCCGTAGTCATGATCCTCTTCATGGTGAGCCAGACGCTTTACCCTCATGACCGGGTGTTAGAGTCCCAGGCGTGGAAAAAGGTCATTTACGCTGGAGGTACAAACGCTTAAATTGTAATATTTTTTTCTACCTTTCTTTTCAATCAGCCTTTGATTCAAATGGCCACTAATGCGACATCAAAAAACTATCAAACTACTTGCTATAATTTAAATTCTATCCATAGTCTCATCTACTCTATACTGAGGGTTCTGGGGATTTTTTGAGATTTGGGTCCACTGTCGGAAATACATGCATTAATTTAGAACTCTTTTCCTGGATTTCACCGGATGTCACTGAGCATTGCACCGAGGTTCACATCAAGCATCATGCCGAGCCCTCATTTGTTTTAAAGCTGAGATTAACTGTTTAATGTTTAATGGAGCAGTGAAAACAGTCAAGAGATCCTGGAAACCCCTGTTAAAAACACTCCCTAGCCTCCCCTGTTTAATAATTAGCTTAGCTGTGTGCTATTTTCCTGTATAAATTTTCTTCATTTTGTAACCCACAATACTATTCAGGATTATACCGGATAATATGATATAGGAACACAATAAGTAGTCTCTGTAATAGTAGGTAGGTGTAAATGTTTTGATCTAACAGTCCTGGAGAGGGCACTAATATAACAACCATAATGAATTTATATGTACACTATACAGTATACACGTACACAGGTACTATACAGTGTACACGTACACAGGTACTATACAGTGTACACATACACAGGTACTATACAGTGTACAAATACACAGGTACTATACAGTGTACAAATACACAGGTACTATACAGTGTACACGTACACAGGTACTATACAGTGTACAAGTACACAGGTACTATACAGTGTACACGTACACAGGTACTATACAGTATACACGTACACAGGTACTATACAGTGTACACGTACACAGGTACTATACAGTATACACATACACAGGTACTATACAGTGTACACATACACAGGTACTATACAGTGTACACATACACAGGTACTATACAGTGTACACATACACAGGTACTATACAGTGTACACATACACAGGTACTATACAGTATACACGTACACAGGTACTGTACAGTATACACGTACACAGGTACTATACAGTGTACAAATACACAGGTACTATACAGTGTACAAATACACAGGTATTATACAGTATACACGTACACAGGTATTATACAGTATACACGTACACAGGTACTATACAGTGTACAAATACACAGGTACTATACAGTGTACACGTACACAGGTACTATACAGTATACACGTACACAGGTACTATACAGTGTACATGTACACAGGTACTATACAGTGTACACGTACACAGGTACTATACAGTGTACACATACACAGGTACTATACAGTATACACATACACAGGTACTATACAGTGTACACATACACAGGTACTATACAGTGTACACATACACAGGTACTATACAGTGTACACATACACAGGTACTATACAGTATACACGTACACAGGTACTATACAGTGTACAAATACACAGGTACTATACAGTGTACAAATACACAGGTACTATACAGTGTACACGTACACAGGTACTATACAGTATACACGTACACAGGTACTATACAGTGTACAAGTACACAGGTACTATACAGTGTACACGTACACAGGTACTATACAGTGTACACGTACACAGGTACTATACAGTGTACACGTACACAGGTACTATACAGTGTACACGTACACAGGTACTATACAGTGTACAAGTACACAGGTACTATACAGTGTACACGTACACAGGTACTATACAGTGTACACGTACACAGGTACTATACAGTGTACACGTACACAGGTACTATACAGTGTACAAATACACAGGTACTATACAGTGTACACATACACAGGTACTATACAGTGTACACATACACAAAAGTATTCACTCGCCTGCATTCACATGCATGAGTAACATCCAATTCTCAATCCATAGGGTTTAACAGCTTTGCAGCTATAACAACTTCAACTTATCTGTGACTGGTTTGTGACTGGTGTGAGAAAGTGAAGCCAAAATGGCAACTCTGAGGCCCTCTAGTGGTAGAAAGAGTGGTCTACACACATGAATTAGCCATCACATAATCAAACTCGTAATCAAAGCTAAAGGCGTCAATTGATATATTAGAGTGGGCAACCTATTTTGGCCATGTAATGTATTATTATTATCATTATTATTATTATTATTATTATTATTATTATTATTATGTGATGGATTGGGGACCTTTTTCTGACAAGAGTAAACATGAACATATTTGCTAAACTTATGCAGCTACAGTTTTGGATTTTGCCTATTCATTAATATTGCTGGACGGATCACTTTATGTGTGGGTTCGATGCACCATTTTAAGTTGCACATTAGTTGATATCTATGTGTCTATCTACACTCACCGGCCACCTCATTAAGTACACCAGATTAACTGCACCTCAATACAAATACTGTATCTAATTAGCCAATCACAGGGCAGCAACATTTAGGCATGTAGACATGGTCAGGATGATCTGCTGAAGTTCAGAATGGGGAAGAAACTTGATTTAAGTGACCTTGACCATAGCATGATTGGTTATGCCAGATGGTCTGGTCTAGTATGTCCAAAATTAGCATTTCCAAAACTGCTGACCTACTGGGATTTTCATGCACAACCATCTCTAGGGTTTACAGAGAAAGACCTGGAGAAGAGAAAATATCCAGTGAGCAGCAGTTCTCTTGTTGATGCCAGAGGTGGGAGAAGAATGGCCAGACTGGTTCGAGCCGATAGGAAAGCAACAGTTATTCAAATAACACCTCATTTTTAACAAACAGCATGTCTGAACACACAAAATGTTGAACCTTGAATGTTGACCTATGGTCAGATGGACTACAGCAGCAGAAGACCACACCGGGTATCACCTAAGGACGGGAAACTGAGGCTACATTACATATGGGCTCGCCAAAATGGACAATAGAAAAAGGGATTACCCAGGCCTGATGAGTCTCGATTTCTGCTGGTGGGGTCTGTTCAGTATGAGTAGTTCAGGCTGCTGGTGATGTAATGGTGTGGGTATATGTTCTTGGCAAACTCAAATGAGCATCAAATGCCAGCCTACCTAATTGTTATTGCTGACCATGTCTATACTTTTATGACCACAGCATAGCACACTATGTCGCAAGGCTAAAATCATCTCAAACTAGTTACTTAAGTGTGACACTGAGTTCATTATACTCACACGGGCTCCACAGTCAGCAGATCTCCAATAGAGAATGTAGTGGAATGGGAGATTCTCACCATTGGTTGTGCTGCCAAAAACATGTTGTCAATATGATGCAAAACCTCTAATTAATGTTTCCATCACCTTGTTGAATCTGTACCACAAAGAATTAATTGAGTTCTAAAGGTAAACCTCGGTTCAATCCAGTACTAGCATGGTGTACCTAATGAAGTGGCAGGTAAGTGTATATCGATGTGGCACACTCCCAGCATGAAGGACGAACATTATGAGCCAGTTTCAAATGTACACAGTTTAAATAATTGACCACATGTTGTCCGTTCATTAACTCTGTCATTAACAATGATGGACAGTAATAAACACAAAAATCAAAGGATTTAAATATTCATTTTTCACTCAGATTCTATGGAGTTTTTTCTTGGCTTACACACAGGGCTAGGTGTGATGCTTGATGCCATGTACTTACTCACTCATCGTCTATACGCCTTAATCCTGTACTCAGGGTCGCAGGGGGCCTGGGGCCTATTCCAGGAGACTTAGAGCACAAGTCGGGGTACACCCTGGACATCGTGCCAATCCATCACAGGGCACACACACACACACACACACACATTCACACTGTAGGCAATTTGGGAACAAGAATTAGCCTAATCTGCATGTCTTTGGACTGTGGGAGGAAACCAGAATACCCAGAGGAAACCCACCAAGAATGCAAACTCCATGCACACAGAAGCAGGAATCGAACCTGGCCGGAATTCGAACCCGGACCCTGGAGGTACAAGGCGACAGTGCTAAACACTAAGCCAATATACTGCCTGATGCCATGTACCTGGTGTGAAATAGGATCTTTCCAAAATTTTAAAACAAGGATGGATCTATAAATGATATCAGCGTGAAAACACAGTAATATGTTCTCTAGATTGAAGCTTCAGAAATTGAAAAAACTTCTATAGCTAGAATTTATGGACCAATCAATTGATGTTCAAGTAAAAATTTTGTATTAAGGTTATTTTATGGAAAAGCCTGATGATGATAATAATAATAATAATAATAATAACAGTAATACCCAGCTAGAAGCAGACACACTGCTATATACGGTATAATTTGTTGTTATTGTTTTTTTCCCTTCAGGTGTTATTATGGTCTTCTGCTCTTCATTCCCTCTTGTCTGTCTGTACTATCTACTATGGTCAGTCTCCTACATTTTGTTCCCAATGTCCTTATGGAGCTGCAAAGTTTAACAGGCTACGATGTGTTGTCCCCCAGTCTGACAGTCCAGGCTTAAAGAAAGGTCACGTTGCCCAACAGAAGCCTCTGCCTCGGAGTATAAAACCCTGCTTTACCACAAAACCTTTACTACTGGATATCCTGTGCTTAAGGTGATGAACTTTGGGATGCAGTGATGAAATCAGGATGTCTGGACTTTCTATGAAGTCATTTCACTAAAATCAGTCTGTAAACAAAGGTCTGACTGCAAAACTTTAAGTATTTGAGTAAACTGTGAATTAAGAAGAGTGAATTAAGAGCTCTATGACCTGATCCATATGTCGCTCTTGAATTTTTCATCACAGCTGCTGTGTGATATTATTTTTGGTGAATTTTATTTTATGAAGAACAACATCTTGTATATATGTACCATAACTGAGATATATTCCAGAGACATATTGCTAGATTGGATATTTTATTAAAAGGGAAACAGAACATGATCATGGGAAATGCTTACTGTAGGTATTCTTTATAGGAAAACTAAAACTAAAACTGACATTTTTAAATCCAATCAGGTTTTTAAAAATTATTTTATTAATCAAGAGAATTTAATTATTCATTATTGAAATAATTTTTACCATCAGTGCCTCTGGATCTGCTTTGACATGTAAGCAGTGATACATAATAAAAATAAAAGCCACTGCAGTATGATGAATATTAATGCTTGCTAATGTCAGTGATCTAATTTCTAGATTATGATGATATGAATTCATTAATTAAAAAGAAATGAAAGACAGATAAAAGGCTTTTCTTTGTTCTGTAATATTAAGTTAAGACTGCAGGTCTTCGTAGTGACTCGTTACTGTAGGAAAACAGCGCATATTTGTATTCAGCCATCTACACATTAACTGCATAATTAATTCATGAGTTGTATGAGAACTGCACATGTGGGCGGAGTTTGCCTAAACCAGAGCTTGCCTAAACTTTTTAAACACAATCTCATTATTTTGTGTGTGATAACTGATTTAAAAGAAGTGCTACTGTCTGACACTGTGATGAACCACAACGTGTCACGCCGATTTCATGTTCTGGGCTACAAACACGCATTAAAATATGACAATGCCATTTAAGGACAACATTAAAGTCATAAAGATTACAGTATTAAAGAATTAACAAATATCATTTCATAGTGCACAAAACAGTTGTGTTTCTCGTTTAATTTACAATGTCTCTTTGGAATTAATAAAGGAAACCTGAAGACACTGCAGGATTTTAAATCAAGACATGGCAATGTTTCTGAAAAAAAGGTTTAGGTCTGTAGGGGATAAAGCCTACTCCACATACATGTTATTAAAAAAATGACCTTGATTTAGTAGCTAAAGGCTGTAAGACTACAGTACTGTACATGTAGTCCTATGATTTTTGGATCAAGTGCTATTTAATAAACTTCTGAACAATGAAGGTGAAAGCCAAATTTGCTAATCTAGGACTAGCTGTGCATTAAAATAGTCGCATTATACTAGACTCTTGCTATTTACAGTATTGTGTATTGTGTATACGCTTTATTTCTTTATATTAAATTCAATTATGTTGATTCAATTAAAGAAATTGGGACTAATGTTTACTGTAACAGGCTACAAAGTGCCTAAAGATACAGGTACATTTTAATGTAACATTAAATGTGTACATTTTAAAGATACGTTTTAATGTGTGTTTATGTAACAATATTAGCAGCAACCTTGTTTCCCCTCTCATCTGTTCCAACCACTCATCATTCAGCATCACCAGTATACTAATCATCGGCCTGATCATCTGTCATCATCTGTGCGTATTTCTCACTAGTTCATGATTCACTGTGTGTCTTAACAAACCAAAAACCTTTCTCTGAAACTGGTCAGGTACAGGGACTGGACTGAAAATGAGAGCCAAAAAAGTCATTCAGTAAACCTGGAGAACTATTCCTCAAGACTACATTAAAAATACAAGAAAGTCTGTCTCTCCGGAGGGAAAATATGAATAAATGAGCAGTGACTCTGGAGATTTGCACAGTACTGAATGTTAAATTATACACTTTGCTCTCCAGTCACATGATGTTATCAGCTCTTAATGCAAACACTGGTGTTTAAAGGTAGTAATATGATTATAGTTCCCTGGTCTAAGATGCCTTTACAGAAAATTGATTCGAGCAGCTGCGGAACCTGTGTCTGAATAGCTACCCTTAAATAGCATCAACACTGGGATTACATTTGGACTTAAGCTGGATGCTCATAATACAGCGTTGTGCACACACTGATGCTTAAGGTGGAAGTCCCGCCTTCCTTCTGTATTCAGAAATATCCATGTGTTCTGTTACACTGAGGGGTTTAGTGTCAGCCAGGTGGATGTACGACTCCAGCAGTTTGATGATAGCAGAATAAGCTGGGCGATCCTTAAAATTCCACATGCAGCAGTATTTCACGAGGTCAAACCTGGAGGAGAAACGACAAGCTCTTTCAGCAACATCGCTGATCACAGTGAACTGCAATTATCTTGTTGATTTGACTCACAGTGCCCCTCCGCAGGTTGGAGGTCTTTTTAGCTTATAACGGGCCAAAGTTTGGAGAAACGTCTCAGATGGTTCCAGTTCAGGAAACGGAGGAGCACCTTGTAAAAAAAAAAAAAAAAAAAAAACATGAAAGCCCTCAATGAGTATGAGAATGGAACTTATGTTGACTTTAGTCAGTTTGTAGACAATCAAACACGTCTCCAGTGTGCGTGAAGGAACAAAAATTACTGCTCAGTGTTCTTTGCTGCTTTTTAATTTTTTGTATTGGATGGAGATTAAACAAGCCAAATAGAATTTCCCCTATTATGAACTCATATGAGCAGAGCCTCTACCTCTGAATTGTTGCTCAGCTCTGCTGTTGTCTGGAGGGTCATGGCTCAGGAGTAGCTCATATACATAGACACCGAAATGGCATGTTTAAAGAAGGAGTGAGCCTCCTTTGAGGAAAAAGCTGTTCAGGGTCTCTTTACATGACTGATCACTGTTCTTGATACTGTAACTTGGAATAAGTATTGCTGTGTAATACCTGTATATCTACAGTACACTGATCAGCCATCACGTTGTAATATTACTATAACACCATAAGACCTTAACACATTAACATTAATCATCAACATTACATACAAGTAAACTGGTGATCGTATCTTCAGCACCTCTGGCTCATCCATTCTTGCGGGGACCAAAGTTCAGCCTCTCCGGTCCAATCCCACAAAAGTCAAGGCATCACAAATCGGCAAAACAAGTCAATGATGGCTCTGATAAAAGGAACCAGAACACAAAGTTCATCAAAGCCCAAGGCCGCCAAAACCCAGCCTCCAAACTTCCCAGATCCTAGTCCGATTGAGCATCAATAAGATGCTCTGGATAAAAAAGCCTGAGCCCCAACCTGCAGTGCAGACAGCAGGTATCCAACCACAAAGTGAATTGATTAGCATTAATGTCTCTTTCACTCCAACAGCTTTAGACTATCACTGTGTGAGGAAATCACACTCAGCTTGCAAGCTTTTGTTGTTTACTGTTTTTACCACTCATGACTGTAGAGTGCCGGTCCCAAGGGGGAGTTGTGTCAGGAAGGGGATCTGGCGTATAACCTGTGCTAAGTTGTTGTGCGGATCAGATGGTCCACTGTGGCGACTGCTTAAAGGGAGCAGTCAAAAGACTAACAACAATGCAAGTACACTACGTGGACACTTCACCATGATTGCCATTTGTAAGCCTTCCCCAAACTGTTGACACCCATTTGTAATCCCACAGTTGTACAGAATGCCTTTGTATTGTATGCTGTAATGTTACTATAATGCTATAATGTAATTCACTCTTCACTGAAACTAAGAGGCCCAAACCTGTTGCTGTGCACAAAGCCAACTCCATAAAAATATGATTTGCCAAATTTGGACTGGACGAACTCGAATGTCTTGCACAGAACCCTGACCTCAACCCCACTAAACACCTTTGGGATGAATTGGAACACTGATTGCACCCTAGACCTCCTCATGCAGCATTAATGCCTGATGTCACTAATGCTCCTGTACCTGAATGATCAAAAATCCCCACTGATGTGCTTCAAAACCTAGTGGAAAGCTTTCCAAGAGGAGCAGAGGTTGTTTTAATCTCAAAGGGGGACAAATTTGAAGTACATTGGTGTGATGCTCTGGGGTGCACATACAGTATTATATACTGTATAATCGGCAGAATTGTAAAAAATAAAGGTCAAATACAGTATCTTACCTAAAGTTATCAACTCATAGAGGAAGACTCCGAAGGACCATCTGAAACAATGAATTGGAACAGGTTACAGTACATAATAATAATACATTTTTCTCTTTTGGTAGAATCAAATATAAATTTTTAAATAATAAACCACTGTCTGAACATGTGAGTATGCTGGAACCCTTTAACTCTTACACAGATAAAGTATGCTGCAAGACTCACACATCACTCCTGGCTGTAAAAGGAAGTCCGAGAAGTCTCTCTGGTGCCTGCCACTTCAGAGGCGTTCTGGTCGTCCCTTCTTTTCCCACCCTGTCCGTCTCTGTTTCTGTCTGCCTCGAATGGAAAGCCATGGCCAATCCGGACACTTTCACCAGGAGCGTGGGGCCGATCAGCATGCTCCGTGCTGTGACGTTTCCGTGCACAATCCTGTGCTCTGACAGCAGGTAGTCCTTAGGCACGGAACGCATTTTGGACGAAATATTATACATACAACATTCCAAATTGCAAGTTTCTATTATTGCAATACACTTACCAGACCGGTTGCCACCTGCTTGGCTACTATATACACAGATCTCTCTGAAAAAGGCTGTTCTTGATGGCACGTCTCATGTCCACCCTGTGTGTTGGAAATCGGTATGTTTTTCCTTTAAAAAATATAATATTTACAGTATATATACACTGTACTGTAATTGTTGTTGTTGTTGTCTTTCGGCTGCTCCCGGCAAGGGGTCGCCACAGCGGAATATCCAGTCCGCACAACAACTCGGCACAGGTTTTACGCCGGATGCCCTTCCTGATGCAACCCTCCCATTTTATCCGGCTTGGGACCGGCACTGCATCCAGTGGCTGGGGGGTTTAGGCACTGGCTGGGAATCGAACCCGGGCCTTCCGCATGGCAGGCGAAACATCTACCACTGAGCCACCAGTGCCCAGTATATATACTGTAATATTTTCTTTAAATAATATACAGTAGCATTTACTGCTGCCAATTTTTACCTGTCGAAGGCTCCATAAGAAATGCAGCAGGTTTCCAGGAGTGCTCTTCTCAAAAACCAAGTACATCGGAGAGCGTCGTGTCTGGCAGTACAGCATACGCACCAGATTGTCATGTTTGCAAACTGCTGAGTAGAACAGGGCCAACTCCGCGAACACTTTTGCCTCGTGACTGTTTGAACTTCCTGTAACAGATGCGTGAATGTCAATGCAATGTTATCTCTCAAATCAGGAGATCAGCACACTATTTCAACTGCAACTGGCAACTTACTTAATCTTAGTGTGCACTGTATTTCATTTCTCGTATATTCATTATCAGGTGAAGTTCTTCAGTTAGGTCATGCTCACAAATCAAATTGGCGAAAATACTACATGGGACCGTGGAATGGCGGTTGGTTCTAGATTTCACTTCATACAGAATGGTGAAAAACTTCTGACTTGGTGAAAAGTTCTGCGGAAATAACACTACTCACTGCATCACCGTACCACCTGTATCACTTCATGTGCTTCTCTTCTTACTCTGGAAGAGGGTCAACTTGGACTCATCAGACCACAGGACCCTTTTCCATTGCTTCAATGGCTAATATTTATGCTCCCTATCAAATTAAAACATTTTTCCTGATTAGTCTTGCTAACAAGTGGTTATTCTTATCCAAACAGTCTTAATCCCCTGAGTTCTCATCACACATATTTTTTTACCAAGCCAATTCACCAAGCATTAAGTGATGTCTATTCCTGATTTGTTTATTCAAGCACATTTCTTCTCTTCACATAGTTGACGGTTCAGCACTATCCTTACAGGTTTTGATAATATGCTGAAAGTTCTGCATCATGCAAAGAGTCCTTTGCATGATGCAGCCCAATAATTTGACCCTTATGAAATGGCGACTTTTTTTGAACAGGCAGTATACTTTACCTTTGAACATTTTAATTATCACAGCAGTGGCAACTCCATCTCGTTTCAGCTGGCCCATGCAGATAGCCCCATAGCGGCCATTTTTCAGGAACTCCACCTCCTCCAGAATGCACTGAGGAGGCATTTCCCATGAGCTCAGAGCACTGTGTTTAGCTTTAGGACCTGCTGATAGAATCAGAATTTTAGGAAACTCTAATACAGAACAGAGAGTGGGTTATGCAACTAGGAAGCAGTGCAACATAACGCGTATGTGTTTCTGATTAATAAATACTATTATCTTAATCATGGGCTTTGCGGTATTTTCGATCAAGCTCGTTTTAGAATGTTAATATCTTACATCAGCATATATCAAGTTTTATGTTTTACCATTTTGATCAGAAGAGACTGCAGAGGAGCTCAGAATTGACGATTTGTTTTTCAAGAAGCTCCATATTATCCGAGATATGATGGTCAGTGTGCTGAAGACCAGAAGGCTGGGGATGAGAATGAGTGCTAACTGACCTGCACACACACACACACACACACACACACAAAATAAACATGCCTTAAATTGCATACTTCATAAAACTCAACAAAAAAAAAAATAAAAGTATATAATTTCCCTGTCTGATTTTAATGTAGTGATTTTTTTAAATGTCAGATAATATACTGATCATGGTTACCACATTCAATGCTGGAGCCGTTGCACGTAACCCGAACGTCCATCTGTAGTTTATCTTAAGCATCTCTCATGACTGCCATGATGAAAAAATAAGAACAAAACAAAACAACAGCAAAAAGCTTTAAGGCATTGCATGTTAAAAGCAGAAACTGTGTGTGAGCTACATAACACTCCTATAACCCATATAACACCCAATCAAATCACCTTCAGTCTGACAGGAGAAGATTCCTACCTCTCTCATATCCGTGGCCTTGACAGAAAAGCCGTCCTTTATTTTCGTAATTCGATAAGTGTGCAAAGAAACGAGTGTCCCTGTCAGAGTGGAATGCTGGAGCTTATTTTGACATTGAGAGCGGTGACCATGAAGGGGTAAGAATTTTTATCTCTGTTAATAATTACCTAAACTTGCTACAGCTGGAGGACTGATATATAAGCCTGGTGTTGAAATAAGCTTTATCCAAATCACATTCCGTTCAAAAGAACTAAAAGGAAACCACCGTTAAGAGACACTGTGTGGGTTTAATTCAGGTTTATCGATAGCATTTTAGACATGATGTAAAAAAAAAACGTCTTGATTAAAATCTGTACTGTATGGAACTATATGTTCCATAATTGAAGAATACCTTCAATGGTGACAAACCTTTTCGATATTTGGGTTAAATCCCCCCCCAAAAAAACCCAACCCTTTCCAGCAGTGTTTGACTGTGTGACATAGTAACCAGTGTAAGGATCTGTCCAGAAACTTCAAAGCACTTTTGTAAGTTGTTCTGAATAACAGCGTCTGCCAAACGCCTTCATGTAAATGCACTATTAATTCCACTAACTCTCGGGTGCAGCATGAGTACAAGAAGGTCGGTACGGTCTGCAGTACTGAAAAGAGGGGAGAGCAGCTGCCTGCCAAAATCCATATTCAAAACCGGTCACTTTAAGCAAGAAAACACATCTGATAATGTTATATCATCTTAAACAGCTCTTTGTCTACTTAGTAATTGCTTCTAAGTCATTCTAAAGTGTCTCTGAAGCATCCTTGTTTATTTAGTTTTGCACCTGTTCAATACTTTGTCCACCTATTCCACCTGTTTTTTTTTTTTTTTTTTTTTTTACCTGTCCTGAGGGATCTGGTGATTGTGCCAGCTCCAGCAGACAGAGGCCAACCTTGTGAGGATCCTGAGGCATCCAGAGATGGACCAGCTCCAGCTAGATTCTGCTTCGTGATGGTTAGGAGCTACACATGGTGCTCTTGAGTTCCCAGTGCTCCAGACCCCCCTCTGCCCTCCGCACCTGTCTGATTCAACCAGGTGCCGAACTGGACTCCATGTTGACATCTTCTGTTACAATATATTGAACTTCCAGCTGCAACACAAAGTATGACTGCACTACAATTCCTACTATCAGTTATCACCCAAATGAGGATGGGTTCCCTGTTGAGTTCCTCAGGTTTCTCTCAAAGTTTCTTCCTATTGCCATCACAGGGAGTTTTTCCTTCCAAACGGAAACTGCCCTCGGCTTGCTCATCAGGGACAATCTGAGCATTATGATTTTTACATATTTTTCTCACACCTCATATAAATTTCCATAATTTTCTTTGAATTTTGTGAAGCTGCTTTTAAAACATTGACCATTGTTAAAAGCTCTATATACAGTAGATAATATTAAATTGAGTTGGTTAATTGTGTAATACATAGTTACACCAGGAGAACGATGTCTTTAAATAAAGCAACTTTACACACTACAATTCAGGGACTCAAAATGATGGGCTACTGACTGGTGCAAAATGTGCAAAATTCATTCTCCTCCCTCAATCCTAGTCCCACTGGGCAAGCATGGGTATGTACTGTATGCAAAAGAGGGAAGGTAATACTTTCATGCAAGTGCGACAGGAAAACATGTCAGTCTGGAGGTGACCCAATTGGGCATTTTATGGTTTCTGACTTGCTGAAAAAGCCCCTGAAATACTGAGAAGTTTCCTGAGGTGGGAACACACACTACCATACCAAGTTTTAGAACGCTTGCAAATTTCTTTTTTTTTTGTTTAGTGATTTATTTTCTACATTCTACAACAATACTGGGGATTTCAAAACTATAAAATAACACATATGGAATTAGGTAATTATGTAACAACAAGAAAAACAACAGTTATTTTAAGACACAGAGTTCGGCCTTTCTGTAATAGTTCTTGCAAGAACAGTATTGTCAAGTGCATTTGCAAAATCCGTCAAGCTCGAAAGTGTTCTAAAACCTTTGAATGGTAGTGTACATTAGTTCTCTATGTACTCTATATATAAGTTCTAACGTATGAACATCCTGTCAATCATCCAAAGGTCTATTATTGAACAATTTCACTTAATTGTAAGTATTTGAATGGCTGTTCAAATGGCAGTCAGAATGACCATAAGGAAAAGGATAATATCAATCTTACACTTAGAGTAAAATTCATGCTAAATGTGACTTGCCACTGTGTGGATGATGCATGAAGGGCACTTTTAAAGGTCCCATATTTTAGAATTTCTTTAACAAGTTAATGTAGATCTCAGTGTGTATGTGTGTCTTCATCTGAAATACCCATCAGATAATGCATATTTACACTGCAAACTTCTTTTATTTTACTCTGCCTACAAATGTGCCATTTTATTGTGTATGTAAAGTGAGCTACAGTACTTATTAGCAATGCCCTCCAGACAACAGCAGACCTGAGCAACAAGCTGGAGGAAGGGCTTTTCTGATATGACATCACATTAGAGGAAAGTTCCAGCCAATAAGCAAAAAAAAAAAAAAAAAAAAAACATAGAATGTTTTTTTTTTCTCACTAGGTACTCATCTGAATGTTTAAAAATATTAATGGATTTTGTGTGTAATACGTAGGTGCCCTTTAATATGTACAGTATATTATCCTTCTACTGCAAATGTGAATACGCTGTGTCTTTTTTTAAAGGCACAATATATATACTGTATTGTATACTGTATAGATATATAGATATATCCTTCTAGCAAAAATATACACATACTACAGATACAATAATTGTGCCTTTTAAGCATTGAGTGACATTGTGTCGTCCAGTTTAAAACTTTTGTTTTTCTCAGCATGTGAAACTCTCCCTGTGTATAACAGCAGATGGCATTATTGCACAACATCTTAAAGAAAAAAAATCTGTTTAACAAACTTGCATGGACAAGGACATTTAAGCTGTTGATAATTCAAAGCAATAATTTAATTACTGAGTGTTTGAAAAGTCATCTTTTGACAGCACAAACACTCATTCAAAAACCATGGGCAATTTGGAAATGACAATTAGCTTAATCTGCATGTCTTTGGACTGTGGGAGGAAACCGGAACATCCAGAGGAATCCCACCAAACACAGGGAGAACATGCAAACTCCATGGACACAGACCCAAGGCGGGAATCAAACCAGGACCCAGGAGATGCAAGGCGACAGTGAAAACCACTAAATCATGTTTAATCCATCTGTGAAAACAATCATGGACTCTTTGGTTATGCTTCACAGAGCCTTGGAGATCCTTTTTGGAGATTTTTTAAAAATGTGATTCATGCAGTAGATTGTTCATAAAATGTGTTTCCATGTACAGTATGAAGAAGACAACTTATAATATCTTACAACTCCATAGTTTTATATATTCTCCCTAGGGTTATGGTTAAATCTTAGACATTTCTTTGGCCAGGCAGTGTAAATGATGTATTAAAAATAAGAACTCTCCTCTGTTGCTCTTTTATATTAAATCAACCAAGTGTGACTATTTGACGGCTGGTAAAAAGCTTCAGGTTTCAATAACTAAATTTCTTCTTGCAAATGATCTCCTAGACTTTGTAATTTTTTTTAAAACAGTATGATTCAGTTTCTTACGTGGTTCTTAGAAATCCTTTATATAAAAGTTGCAAAATGTCTCAGCAGGTGGTTCGGCTGCTCAGCTCCTAGGTGTAAATGGGTGTGTGAATGTGTGTGTGGGTCCATGATGTCTCACAATGGACTGGCATGCCACCTAGGGGGTATTTCAATCATGACCAGAAAAGTGCTTACAGAAAAAGAATGCATGAAGAAGACTGAAGAATTCATAATTTCTTTATGTGAAACTGCTTTCATTCACATTTCACAGCACTATGGTACAAATGTACATTGACAGTAATGTAAATCACATCATTATGGCATCATTTATGAAAATAGTCTAAATAGAAACTTAAAAGTAATAGAATTGTGGATTTTTTTATTGTAAAATTGTATCGGTTCATGTTAAACACTTGATAACTGATGCGAAAAAACATTTTTTAGACTAGTTTATACCAGATTGTCTTTGGCATAAAAGTAGCTAAAGATATTTTGATATCGGTTTGATGCAAATTCTGGAATGCTTCAGGTTCTGTCCTCCCAATTGTTAGTTAAAAAAAAGCTTTAACAACAGAAAGGTGACCCTAACCACATTAATCAATGTTACGTGGCAATAAGGAGAAGTCAGCTGATGACCTGAATGTACTGGATGACCAGGTTATTACATCAGTGGAGTTTTTTTTTCCTGATAGCACAGGCATATTACAGGATTGTGAAATAGCGGTTCTGGGAGCATGAACACGCGAACTGGCCACCACATTGTGTACTGCAATCAAAGCTAAAGGTGATTAAATTAAATCTTAGAGTGCAACTTGTTTTGTTTTGGCCAGGAGTTGATTATGTATTAATATTTTAATTAAATATAATTATTTTCTACTCTGTTGTTCTTTTATAATAAATCAATCAACTTTAACAATGTGGGCAGCACAGTGTCGTTACGGTTTGCACTGTCGCCTTGCACGTCCAGGGTGGAGGGTTCGATTCCTGGCTCGGTGTCTGTGTGAATGGAGTTTACATGTTCTACCTGTGCTTGGTGGGTTTCCTCCGAGTGTGCCCTGTAATGGATTGGCACCCAGTCCATGGTGTACCCCCTCTCATGCCCTGGGGTCTCCTGGGATAGGCTGCAGGCATCCACCACCCTGTACACAGGATCCATCAGTATAGATGGCAAGTGAGTGAGTGAACTTTGACAATTTTATGACTGATTAAACAGAAAAATCTTCAACATTCAATAACTAGACAAAATGTATTGTTGCAAATGATCTCCTAACTCATAATGAAGAACAGATTCTTAAAGATGAATTAATAAGGGGCGTTCACGTGCCTCATTAATCCCAGTTTGCCATTTATAGTGCTGTACTTATTAATATGGCCACTGAAGGCATACAGAACATGTACATATGATTTGCATGTAAACAAATCAGAGCTCGAGCAACAGGTGAAAAAACTTCGACTCGCTTCCCGTCATGGCATTCGCAGCCATCGGAGTCATCGAAGAGTTAACGTGTTGTTATGGCGTCTTTATTGTTTGCGGAGGTGGGACGTTCCGCCCACCGGTTTAACCCCGCCCCTTCGCATCCGCCTCCTCCTCCACCTACCTCGCTATTGGGCGCAGCGGCCGTCACTCATTCTTTACTCCTTCTCTGCTGGGGAAAAAAAAAACAGAGTGGCGAAGCAAAAGAAAGCACGAGCGAGAAAAGTTCTCGCGTGCGCCCTTACGTATTTGCTTGCAGTTTAAACCGTGGTCCTCGCGCAGCGGCGGTTGAAGCGGCGTCGGTTGTGGGCTAGAGCGGGTGGACATTACTGCGGCGCGCGAGGAGGCGTCTCACCAAGGGTTTCGGCGAAGGGATAAGAGGTCGTCGGTGGTTGGCGGTAAAGCTGGTTAGGCGGGTATTCCACGAACGCGTTTCTAGGAGCCAGGTATGTCCCGGTGTACCGGGAGAGCTCTCTCTCTGTCTTGTGCGCGCGCGTGCGTCTTGAGCGCAGTGAAGCAGGTGCTTTAAATACACGTTTCTGATTAAATAAACAACATTTTAGCGCATAACACCGGGACATTATGATATTAATGGGTTTTGGCTGTGTGTTGGATTATTGTAACGATAAATAAGTTAAATATTAATATCAGGCGGGTTTGTTATCTGTTTTAAAGTTTTGTACCGTTTGAAATTCTAAAACAGCGATGTAGATAGAGCGCGCGCCAGGGGCTCGTGCCGTTCGAGTTTGCTTTAGGTGTAAGCGGTTTCCGTGGAAAACGCCGCACTGAGATATTTAAGGAATTCTCTCGAGCACCGTTCCCTCCCTGCTTCCTTACTCACTTCCTTCTTCACTCGCAGCAAACTTTATTATTATTAATTCTGTCAAGCCATGGAAGCCGCACTACAGCCTGCACGCGCGTGCTGAGCTCGAGACCATCCTGGAGGACCAACCGACCGAGAGCGAGCGAGAGACCGGCGCGCGGGTCAAGGAGGACAACCATAGCTAATTGTCTTTACTGAAGAAGAAGAAGAAAAAAAACCCTGGACTATGTCTAAAACGCTGAAGAAGAAGAAGCACTGGGCGAACAAAGTGCAGGAGTACGCGGTGTCCTGGGGCGGCGGAGAGCTGAGCTCCGTGCTGGAGATCCGCGGCGGCGCCGAGCATGGAGAGTTCCCGTACCTAAGCCAGGGCGCGTCTTCGACTTCAGCAGCAGCAGCATCGGCGGCGCTGCGGTGGCACTCGGGCAGAGCGCCGAGTCCTGGAGACGTGCTGCTCGAGGTGAACGGCACGCCCGTGAGCGGCCTCACGCACCGCGACACGCTCGCCGTCATCCGCCACTTCCGGGAGCCCGTGCGCCTCAAGACCGTCAAACCGGGTAAGTGATAGTGCTCGTGCTACATTTGCGCGCGTACAGGCAGACTTGCTCGCGTCCTCCTCACTCACACACACAAGTGGTAGTGCTGGTCTGTAGTGATTGGATTCATCAATCATCTCTGAGACACAAGGCCATTACTCGCGTCTGTGGTTTTGACACGCCAGAATGTCCCAGTAACTGAGTTAATGAAGAGTTTGCAGCTCATTGGCTTCAAGATGATTGCAATCAAAACATGCCTTGATTTGTTTTTGGAGTGCCGCACCACGAGCAGAGTGAAAGGCCAGTCTGATCCTCGGCTGTCACAGCAAAGGTTAGGGCTGTCTGATTAAACCCTCATGCTTGTCTAGATATCTGATATGCGGGCAGGTGAAATGTCCTGGTAACACAATAGAGGTGCGTCAATCTGATACGGAGTATTGCTTGTCCAAACCCAAACCTGACCTTGAATCCTGGTGCCGGTACTGAATCAGATTGGACACATTGTTCAGTGTGAGCTCATGTGAAATTGATTGGATGAGACCTGGATGAGATGTAACTTTATCACACTTGCATGTTTGGGCAACATCTGCTTACTGTACCTGCATGTTTTTTGGATGTTCAGGGGACAAAAAAAGTAATTTACCATCTTCTTGGTGTAATAGATTATTTTATATATATTTTTTCACATATTGTTTACTTGAAGCTGAATTGAGACAACTAGCTTGGAAAAAGTTTCACTAAGCCGAAGCTGGGATCAGTGCCTTTAGGACACCGAACACTCTGAAGTGTGTGTGTGAGTGTGTGTATGTGTTGTTTTTTTTTTTTTTTTGCTCTGTTTATAGGCAAGCATGCGTTTGTGTTTATGTTCTTGCTTGGAAGTGTGCATGTATGGGTGACTCAGGAGGAGCGTGAGGTCAATCAGCTACAGTATGTGGGTGTGTAGGCCTGTGTGACAGTGTGCAAACAAAACGTGATTATGAGATTGGATTGGAGTTTGAACTTTGTACACTCTAGAAACTTGTGGATGTTTTAAGTATGTAAGCACGCACAAATACTGGCTATACACAAACATTCCTCTTTCTTCTCTTAAAATGTTTCCTAAAGTGTTTAAGGGGCAGTGGTGGCTCAATAGGGGCAGTGGTGGCTCAATCGGTTAAGGCTGTGGGTTACTGGGTTACTGATCGGAAGGTCGGGGGTTCGAACCCCAGCATCGGCAAGTTGCCACTGTTGAGCCCTTGAGCAAGGCCCTTAACCCTATCTGCTCCAGGGGCGCTGTAAGCTGGCTGACCCTGCGCTCTGACCCCAGTTTCCTAATTGGGATACGCGAAGAAGAAATTTCGCTGTGCTGTAAAAAGTACATGTGACAATAATTGAATATTCTTCTTCTTCTTCTTCTTAACAGCTGGTAAAAACACCACAGCCTCTGTTCAGTATGTACTTGTGAACTTCAAGTACACTTAGTGCTATTGACTCTGAGCTAGTGGAGTGAAGTCTGAGCACATGGCTCTAGCGATTGATATCGAGCTCATGTTCAGCTCAATACCTGCACTTAAAACTTCTATCAAGATGATTACTACCATTATTGTAATATATAGAGTAATGATGTTTGTGTATGTGTATATAATACCACTCAAAAGTTTGGGATCACTTGCAGATTTCGTTGTTTTTGTTTAGTGATTTATTTTCTACATTTCAAAGCTATGAAGCATCACATATGGAATTAGGTAATTATATAACAACAACAGTCAGTTGTTATTTTAAGACACCGAGATCAGCATTTCTGGAATGATTCTTGCAAGAACAGTATTATCAAGCACCATGATGAATCTGGCTCTCATGTAGACCATCCCAGGAAGGCAAGACCAAAAGTTACCTCTGCTGCAGGAGAGAAGTTCATTTAAAGTTACCAGCTTCAAAAATCACCAATTAACACACAGCACCTCAGATTAGAGGCGTTATGAAGGCTTTCCAGATCATGAATAGCAGATGCAGTTCAATATCGATTGTTCCAGGGAGATTATTGCCTATTTTGGACACCTTCACCATTGTTTTACAGTGTAGAAAGAAATAAAAATCAGGAAAGACCATGGGATTACAAAGTGTGTACAAACTTTTGACTGGTAGTGTGTGTATACCACTTTTTTCCCCCGACAGTTTCTTTTAAATGCTTAATGAACATATTTTCAGAGATGTTCACCATATAGTGTTGTGTTAACTAGCAAGAAATCATTTAATTCAGTTAATTAAAATCACTATAGAAATTAAAAAAAAAATTTTTTTTAGAATGAAAGCATTACTATGAACATCATAGCTAGAAGGGATGGAAATCAGGAACCAGCAGAAAACAATATTATCGTGAAAGCTATGTGTTGATTAAATTTGTATGTTTATTTTTGCAAATTTTTTTATAAATATGCAGATTGAATATTATATATTTTTTCAGATTTTGTTACAAATCTAAACAAACTTCAAAAATAATTCACTCCTTGCAAAGGGGACGCTGTGCTGCCTTCCAACGTGTGAATAGTTTAGGGCTCACACCACCTGTAGCATTATAGACATATGGTGACAAATTACCACGTAAATGCAAACACGTATAGATAAAATTTTGGTAGCTACACGATTCAAAACTGAATAGATTAATTTTTTTCCTCCAATTTCTAATAGCTTTATTATTACAGAAGCTGCTGTTTTTATAAAAATAAACGAACACGTTCTGACCAATCTGAGCAAACATCATCAGTTAATACATTTTGAATCGGTTTGATTCTTTTCAGCAATTAATAACGTTGTTAACTCCCCTGTTTCAGGTAAAAGAAAGATAATTTATGTGCTCTGCAAATTAGTAGAAGTGTTGATTCTGTACATAAACATCATCCTAACTTTCATATAGATGCACCAACAGAGCCATCACGTGTGACCTTCTTGAATATTTTATCGACCAGCACAAAGACCGGTTTCGTGAAACATGTTAAGAGCCATTTTTTTTGTGATCGTTAACAATGGGTGTGTTTATGTATCCCTGCATACACATGATTGATAAAAAATATTGTGTAAATGAGGGCAGGCATGCTTGCTTGTAAATGGTTTAATCTGTTGCGTGCCATCCATTACATAGGTATCATACATATTTAATATAATTGCTTGATGTTGTAGAACATGCGGTAATGTTTCCCTGTTGTGGTTTGTAACGCTCGTTCAGTTTACCCAGAACGCACAAATAAGCGCAACGTTATTATTTTTCATTCAACTCGACGGTGCTCGTGGGTGTGTGTTCCTTTCCTGTTGCCCAGTTTCATCTTTAATTCACATCTTCTTAATCTTTTATGAGTCTTTTTATGCGTTATTTAGAAAAGGGTAGCTCGAAGGATCTGGGGTTACTAAGAGACCTTGGTGGCTTAAACCTGAGCTAGGGTGCTATACAAGCCTCAACCTCGGATCATGTGGTGCATTTGATATCACATCGCTGTGAATTGCCATCTTAGGCACAGGATGTTGTTCAAGGAAAAACCAGTTAAGAAATAGATTCAGGTGCGGACTAATTTTATGGCTACCAGGCAAAAAAAAAAAAAGCTCTAGTGTTTGACACACAACAAAAAAAACAGCAACAGCGGCACTAAGAGTTTTGAAAACGGGACTATACATGCATTTTGACATTGTGTGTACTTTGTATGGTCTGACAGTGGCCGTGACATGTGTGTGATGTGGTGTGACTGGGTTTAAGATGCGAGCCAGCGCATAAATTGAGTTGCGAGCAATGTCTTGAAAATATGGCTGCAGGAAAAAAAACTAGATATTTCGGTTATAACGTGGGCGAAAAAGACAAGCCAGTAATGCAGTAGTGCATGCACCATTTTAAAGTGTTGTAGAGTTAGTTTTATACGCTTTTTTTGATATTCTCTCATTATTTACATGGGCAAATTGGAAAAATAGTTTATTTTCTTACTCTAGAGTGGACGCAGAACCAAGTACATTCAAATACATATTTTTCCCTCATTTTAAACTCTGAAACGTATTTGTATGAAGTGCAGATCACAGGTACAGTAATGGGGTCAGTTCGGGACAACTGTGTAAAGTCCAAGGTTAAAGTTGTGAGAATCATAGCAGCAGTATGATTAAAGCATGACAATAAAATGATGTGTGTGTCAGCAGCAATTAGTAATCATTATTAATGATCCATATTTTTAAATAAGCATTAACTGTTTAGTTTTTAAATTAAACTCATGGATGGTGTTGTGTCTCAGGGCTCTTTGGATCACTGAAATGAATCTCAGACACGTGTGATAATTAGTTTGCCAGATGAGCCGAATTAAAGGAAAAGTACTGAAGAAGGTTGTTCCACATTATTAAGCAGGCCGCAGGTTTCAAGCAATATGGGAAAGAAAAAGGATCTCTGCTGCCGAAAAGCGTCAAATATTGCAATACCTTGGACGAGGTATGAAAACATTTCACGAAAACGCGAATCATCATACTGTGAAGACATTTGTGGCTGATTCAGCGCACAGACAGGTTCGTGCAGATGAAGGCAGAATGAGGAAGGTTTCTGCAAGACAAATTGATCAGATTAAGAGAGCAGCTGCTGAAATGCCATTACAAAGCAACAAACAGGTATTTGAAGCTGCTGGTGCCTCTGGAGTCCCGCGAACCTCAAGGTGTACATGTAGGATCTTTTAAAGGCTTGCAGTTGTGCAGAAACCTACTATTCGGCCCCTAATCAATGCTCACAAGCAGAAACGGTTGCAGTGGGCCCAGGCATACATCAAGACTAATTTTTAAACAGTCTTGTTTACTGATGAGTGTCGTGCGACCCTGGATGGTCCAGATGGATGGAGTAGTGGATGGCCACCATGTCCCAACAAGGAGGTTCTGGAGTCATGTTTTGGGCCAGAATCATCGAGAGAGCTGGTAGGCACCTGTAGGGTCCCTGAAGGTGTGAAAATGACCTCTGCAAAGTATTTTGACCACTTTCTTCCATGGTACAAAAAGAAGAACCGTGCCTTCCGTAACAAAATCATCTTCATGCACGACAATGCACCATCTCATGCTGCAAAGAATACGTCTGTGTCATTCGCTGCTATGGGCATAAAAGATGAGAAACTCATGGTGTGGCCACCATCCTGCCCTGACCTCAACCCCATTGAGAACCTTTGGAGAATCCTCAACAGATCTATTAGGGTGGGAGGCAGTTTGATTCAAAACAGCTGCTCTGGGAGGCTATTCTGACACCCCGCAAAGACATTCAAGCAGAAACTGTCCAAGAACTCACAAGTTCAATGGAGTTTAATTGTGAAGGTGATATCAAAGAAGGGGTCCTATGTTAAGATGTAACATGCTCTGTTAGGATGTTTTTGATTGAAATAGCTTTTGATTTCTTTAAATATGACCTGCTAATGCTGCAAATTCAACAGAATCCTATTTTCAGTTCTTTACAACCTATAAAATGTTTTAACTCTGCTGTGCATAATAATTTGGAACAGTGCGTTTTCAGGTTTTTAGTTTAAAAACAAATATCATTAGGAGGTTTGTTCAATAAAATTCTAATTATTCACTAATAGTTGATGACTAGAAAATTATACTGACTGTCATTTGCATTTAGTAATTATGAAAATCAGGGAAATATATAATTTGTGTAATAATTTGGAACGTGTGTGTGTGTGTTCGTGTATATAAACATAAACTGTTGGGGCCTCATGACCCAGGAGTAATATTAGCAACAAGTAAAAAAAAAAAACCACTATAGTGTAAAAATTTACACTATAATATACTCTATTCTTCCAATTAAAGACAGATTAATTTTGAACATGATGTGTATAATATATACTACAGCCTAGTTACAGATTATGATGTATCTCATCAGAAGGTTTTCACAAAATATTTAGCACCAGAATTTTTTAAACCTGTTTAGAAGTAGCTAACGTATACGGCTATTAAACATAGTCATAAAAAGTAAAGGAAATTAAAATCAGTCTGTGTAATGAACCTATGAGTTTAACGTTTAGACATACGAGTAGTACGTATGCGTTTTGTCTGCGGAGTGTCACGTGATCACAACTGAGCCAATGGTTCTTCTCTCTCTCTCTCTCTCTCTCTCTCTCTCTCTCTCTCTCTCTCGTGCTGTGGGATTGTGGGTAATCGTCCCCCATGCTCAGTCTCTGTGCGTGCGTCACCCGTATAGTCAACTGTTTACTATAACATTGTGTTACTATAACATGTGTGTGCGCGTGTGTAAATGTACTGCAACAACGTCCCCCGTGAAACAAAGCTTAAAAAGGCTGTAGCCGTGCAGGAGATGAATCTGTTTAACAACAATGCAACGTTACGTTTCCGCGAAATCCTCAAAAGGAGGCAAAAGCAAGTGTCATTAGAAAGTTTTATGTATATCTATCTCAAGCGTTTAGCATGAAGTATTTTATACCACCTAATGCAGAATTCTACAATAAATCTCAACTATTTAGGCTGAATCCCATTTCTATTTTCTACCCCTTCCCCTACCCCTCGCCCCTTCCCCTTGTCCCTTGAAACGAAGTGGAAAGGGGAAGGGTTTAAATATTTCCCCTAAGAAATGGGACACCACTACAACACTGTTATACGTCATCATACGTTGTCGCTGGTTCCTAATGTTACGTTAGAGGACATGCGCCGATGTTTATCACACATTCCAATAAGAGAGAGAGATTACTCACTCCCAAAGTTTTTTTGCGCCGTATTTCATCCCCATACAGAATATAAATTACAAAACTGTGGTCACGTTGCAGTAAGTAAGAATAGTGTAAGCACCGTTCATTTACATGTACACATATGGCCGTAAGCAAAACAATGCGTTATCAAATACTCGGCCGTGCTACTGAACTTTCATATTTGTTTGTAGCATGCAGTAAAGTGTATGTGACATAAAAATATATATTTGTAATATCGTGCAATCTGTGCTATCTGCGAGCAAACTTTAGCGATTTTTTTTTTTTTTTTGCAAACGTTTCTTTACAGGACATCACCATAAACACAAGACTAAAGGTAATATACATATAATGAAAACTTGTCATAAAAATCTTTATTTATGGCAAAAATTTACATTTATGTCTCTGCTTACTCGAGTGAGCAGCCATGTTGAAAATTTCGCTTAGCCCTTCGTTTGAAGTGAGGTCCCGAAAAATCTTCGTTTGGAGGGCTATCTGGCCCTTCCCCTTCCCCCTACACCTCCAACCAAAAGAGAAATGGGACACCCCTACCCCTTCACGTGAACTCGCCAAACGGTGGGGAAGGGCTTTGTATAGGGGTAAGGGGTAGAAATGGGATTCAGCTTTAGTATAGTGTTAGCTATCACTTGGTTTTGTGAATAGCAGCACACAAAACCAAGCGATAGCTAACACTATATTAAATGAGCATGCACTTTAAGTTGGATGTCCTGGTACTTCTGCTTTCATACAGTAAGTGGCTTTAAAAGTTTAGATTAATCTATTTTTTATGCGAGTGAACTGAGGTAAAATAAAACAAAAGAGAAATTGACGCTTTTTAGGCTATTTTTTTAGGCACCCCAACACGCTAACTGAACTGTTCCAAGATGGATGACCTTGTGAGTTTTGGATTTTGTCCTCTTTAAACATTTTTTTAATTTTTCTTTATTCAGAGGACAATTAACTGCCTCAGTCACGGTCACAGTTCTCTCTTTCAAATGGAAAACACAGCGCTGTTACACTTCAGTCGTGCGACTTTTTAAAGCGGTATGCTATCGTGGAAATTTAAGCACAAGGCAAAACGTCTTGTTAGAGAAACAAATCCGACAATCTTCAAATTAATCAAGGTGTTAATTAGTAAGAACACGATATCTCCTGTTTTAGCTCGTCTCAAGTGAACAGGTTGTGATTTTATTTCCTGCAACATCCTTCTTTCTTCTCTGAAGATTTTTCTCACTGCCATATGTTAAAAGAAATGAGATCAGTGTAGTACATTATTTCTGCATTTAAAATTTTATGAATAAAATTATTAAAAAAAAAAGAAATTGAAGCTCCCCATGCTCCAGGCTGTTGTCGTATCCCCCCCCCCCCAGGTTTGTGAGCGGTACAGCTTCTCAGTAGTGCTCTGCTGTGATTAGCGGTGTCCCCTTCATTCGCCTTCAGTGCTCTCCTCCCTCGCTGTTATTGTGTCCTCGCTTTTAAGTTCCTCCCCCCGCCAAACCGAAGCAAGTCACGTCCCTTCCTTTTCCATCCTCGTCCTCGCTGCTCGTGTCTCTCTCGCTTTTTTTTTTTTAAACTCGCACCCGCGGCTAATTTCCTGGCGTACCCTTCACCAAGTTATTAAGATCAATGGAAGCCATTCCACACATGGTTTATGGGGTATAAGACATAAGCAGAGTGCTAGGAGCAGCGTCGAGGATTAAATCACTGCTGTTTCCATCGAGGCAGGTCTCCTGTGGAAAGTCGTGCCCATTAGCTCCGCTGTTTCAGCATTAGAACGATCATACCCGTCAACCTTTTTTATGGAGCAGCTCTGAATTTTTAAACTGGCGTACCATTTTACAAATGATCACTCAAACACCCAACTGCATCATCTCTTCCCACCCCTCATTCAACCTTCACTCATCTGGGAAGGGTTTCCTCTAGACTTTGGATTGTGGCTTTGGTGATTCAGCCACGAGTGCATTAGTATGAGGTCATGATGTTGGCTGATGTTGTGCCAGAAAGCCTGGGGTGAAGTCAGTGTTCCAGTTTATGTTGTGAATCTGTTTGGTTCTGTCAAGGTCAAGGGCTCTGTGCTGGACATCTGGGTTCTTTTACACAAACCTTGGCAAACCGTGCCTTCGTGGATCTCGCTTTGTGCTTCATACTGGAACACGTTAGGTCACCTTAGTTTCAGTAGTGGGGAAATCTTTAAGCTATAGCATACAAAGACAATTTTCTGCTTTTATTTTAGGGAAAGAACCCGCCTATGGTCGTAACGGTCAAGTGTCCAGAAACTTTTGTGCATATATTATATACAAATGGTTTCAAGATAACTACCAGGTGCTTGTTGGTGGGAAAAGCTGCCACCAGTATGTTTTGTTTAGATATAACCATCAATGCAAACGTGTAAAAAAAACTAAATGTATTTAAAAAATTTTAGTCAGTTGACGGATATGTGAAAGAATTGTGATAGATTTTTGATATCGATTCGAAATTGATTCAGTTACCAATCGTTACTCATAAGGTTTACGTTCTGACTATCAATTAATGGTTATACATGACATCGCTTTTTCAGGATGGCAGGTTTGTATTAGGTTGTGAAGTGAAGTTGTGTCATGTTACTCGTTCATGCACTTGTTCCTCAGGTCGCTGCTTCTGTAGTGGACTAGCTTCCAGGTATTATCCTAGCTAGAGAGCAAAGGAAGCATAGTTGGAATGTGAAGGTTCAACCAGAACTAGGGATGCTCAATTCGATTCATTTTCCCAACCGACAACCGCCGTTCGTGATCCGAACATTAACCGTTAACTGATCCGATTAGAATATTAAATGAAAATAGAACTGAGGAGTGTCTGATTAAATATACAAACATTTTTTTGTTCAGTTTTTATTTTAACAAGTGCGAACAACAGCACACAGAACATATCAAGAACAGAATCTGGATTCACACATCGTCAAATAAATAGGCCTGCACTAAATATTTTTTACTTAAATAACATTAAGATTTAGACATTTTTTACTTAAATAAAATTAAGATTACAAAATGAAAACACGCTGAAATACCTTTGAAGCTTGCCTCAGGTAGGCAAATTTTTTCATACATTGGCTACTAAGTTTTTTCGGTAAAAAAAAAATAGCAGGCCTGCCTCAAACCACAAACTGTCTAGTTTTTATTAAAAAAAAAATAACATGTCAACGTGCTGTGAGGGTAGTCTGGAGCACAACCTAAACACCTGCGGCAGAAAACACCCTCTCAGACGGCACAGATGTCCCAGGAATGCAGCGATAACGCCGCGCTAGAATGGCCAGTCTCGGGAAGCGCTGTTTTCCACTTTGCTTTCCATCAGTCTAGAGAATTAATATCCAAAGAGGATGAATTGTCTCTCATATAAATGTTCACCTCTGCTCCATAATCAGTGACTTCTTTTCTCTCCCTTTTATTTTGCCCCATGAGTTAACAAATAGCGTATGTGTATATTTATGCCGCAAAACTTTATACTACTACTACTACTACGAATAATAATAATAATAATAATAATAATAATAATAGTAACTAGAGAGCAAAAATTCCTGAATAAATTTTAAGTGTGCGGCATCATAGACGGAACTATGATGTCATAGATGATGCTGGTCTCAGTCTGTTGTACGGGACATTTTGGGGCGGTTTTCGAGGATCTGTGGGAAAACTGTGTGACGAATCCCCACTAAAAGTGATGGCACACCATTCCTGATCGAGCCGCACGAAACGATGTAACATATGTGAGGGTCGTCTCAAAGCTGCGGAGCGAGAAACGGTCCAAAATTTTAGGCGGAAGAATAATAAATGGATTTCGGGGGCATTTCTGAGGGAAGAGTAATAAGTGCGCCTAGGTACACTTAATAAAAAAAAAATTATAATTATATATATATATATATATATGTATATATATATATATATATAAACTTTTTAAACCGTTTAACTGAGAGTAATAATCAGTCAAAATTCATTCTTTCGGTTAACGGTTAATATGAGCATCCCTAACCAGAACCAAATGAACTGATTTACAGCAGTGGTGATGTCATGGCAAGTGGTGTTGTGGTGTCCCCATGGGGACTCCTTTTGTTGGTCTTATCACCGAGGAGCAGCAGCACTATTTTCATGCAATGTGAACCTCTGTTATCTTCTTAGCTCTCTTCAAAGTTGACTTGAACTTTAGTCCAGTGGTGTTGGATGAGTACAATACCTTCAAATAAGTAGTGACATCATCTTTGGGCAAAATGCTTCCTTTGTTCGTTTGTCCTGGTCCTGGTCATATTGGATGTGCTGATTTTATCCTGGGTAGATCTCAGGAACGCATTGTGATTAGGACACGAGTTTATTTCCTGGTGCCACATGGACATGCAGTACTGATATGTACATTTAAGTGTGGGAATATCAGAGTAGCTGGTCAGTTAATGTGTTTTAGGGACACTAGTTGAAACCAGAAAAAAACAGTAGAAACCCACATGGGAACCTCCACGTGGAAGCTGAGCCACAAACTCATGTTTGAACCAGTGACCCTGGAGCTGCAAGGTGTACCTCCTTTCAGATTATTAGGGATCGATTATGCAAGAAAGGAGAAAGGCTTCGTCTCAAACGTCCTGGAGATACAGGTCTGCAGGTTCAAACACCTTCCTGCCGCTTTGGTCGCGTTGTTAGAAAGCGCAGACTGTTTGTATTTGCTCTGGATTTCAGCGGTTTATGGAGCAGACGTGGGTTTACGCGAGCTTTGCCCAGCACAGGAGACGGCTTTATTGCGGCTTCCTTTAAGACCTTGAGGTTTATAGGCAGTCTGCTGTTGCCAGCTGCTTTTGCTGCAGAAGCTTACTAGTAAAAAGATTTGGAAATGCGACGTTAAAACCACGCCGTGACTCGTGCGTTAGACCTGTAGACTGCAGGCTTGTGTTTTTCAGTGCTGCTGCATGTAATCTAGGCTTTTCATGCTGGCATTGATCTTTGCGTAAATATTGAAATGCAGCCAGAACACCGCTGGAGTTTTCTTTATCAACCTTGCATTGACCCTCTGCATTCATGAATTCTACTACATCAAAATAAACGGGTGTTGTGTGTTTCGACATTGCAGCAGTGACATAAAGGTAAAAATACGCCAGGAATGATTTTCAGAGCTCCCCGATAATGTGTCTGTTAATGCCCCAGCTATATTAATACCCCTCAGATAATGTTTTGTAGTGCCACAACCCTTCAGAGAACAGCAGAGATGAGTAACAGTCTGGAGGAGGGGCTCTTCTTCTGGGAGAATATATTAATATATATATATAAACAAAAGCAAAAATGTTTGCATGCATACACACACTCTCTCGACCAATCAGACTGTCGATAAATGTAATGAAAAAGTAAATTTTTCCTAATAGATCTCCGTTTAAAGTTGTTTTTAAATATTTCCCCAACCCCCTAAGTCAGGCATTACTTGATTGCTTCGAACGGTTTATCTGAAAAGGAAACCCGCTGCCAGAGGCCACGAACGCCTCATCGAATTGCAATTCATTTTGTTCACTGATTATCATAACATTATTAGCATGTTTAGATTGCGTCTCCGGCTCATCGAGACAAAATTAAAGGATGAGACAAAACAGTAATCAAGGCTCGCGAGTGATGCGATGAGCTGTTGGGTATAAACACACACTCGTTAAATAAAAAAAAAAAAAGAAAAAACAGGACAGAATCCATTAGACACTTTGTCTTTCTTTCTTTTCTTTTTCTCTGAGGTCAGGGGTTATGCTGGAGATCTTGATCACAAGTGACAGTCATTTCAGATACAGTGAGGAGCAGGAGATTAAACTGGTGATTACCTGCGTTTCGAATCCTGGAAATTGCAAAGAATCACTTGCTCTGAATATTAAAGCGTCTCTCTGTCTTGCTTTTACTTTTTTCCCCCTCCATGTCCTGTCAAGCGTTGTTCTTTTTTTTTTGTATTTTTTTTCTTTTTGCTCAAAATCACTATCTTTCTTACTTTCTGTTGATGCTCTTTTGATTAAACACTTGTTTCTTATGAAGCGCAGTAAACACTGCTGTCATACACACCGGTACAATATTTGACAAGCGATAATGCAACGAAGGAAAAGTGAAACTGCATCCTGACCGTGTTCACCCCGCTCCCCCCGCCCCCAAAAAGCCAGGTGACATCATCGGTGGAATGTGGGTGGCCTCCTAACGTGCGGGGAGCTTTATCAGAAGCAACAAGCGTTAGATCAGCACCATTGATAAAGCGGACCTGGTATGCAAAGTTCACCTTTTAGTCATTTTTAGACATTTCGGTGACTCTCCAGTGTCTGTGCGTATAGAAACAATAAAATGTGTGTGTGTGTGGAGTGGGACAGACAGTTCCTGTTTTTTTTTTTTTGGCCCTTTTTCCATTTTTTAATTGGCCAGAGCGTAAACGTGCCACTTTGATTCCCTTATTAATGTGACGTTATACTGTATTATTTAATCCCGTCCTTTGGCTTGTTGCTCAGCTGTTTTCTGGAGGGGCGTGGCTCGGCAGTAGCTCATTTACATAGACACCAAAACAGTGTATTTCAAAGAGGACTGAGTTTGAGAGATTAAAAAAAAGTGTTATATGGTATTTCAGCTGTTCTTTAATAAACACATACACACACGTCGGGGAGTCTTTTTGTGTCCTCCAGTGCTAAGAAGAGTAAAATACAGGACCTTTTAGAGGTGGACAAAGGTATAAAGTCCTTTCTCATTTAGTCCTTGCCCATTAACACCCATCTTTAGGGCATTCCCGTATCGAAGAGACACCACCCAACCTCGTCTTTTAGAACTGCTGCTCGAGCCATGTTAAAAGGCAGAGAAACACAGGCCGAGAAAAACGCTGTCCCTGCCGCTCGTGACTTAATCAATAATGATAACCAAACGTACATTTCCCACCCTGGCCGTGATCGGTTTTGAGACCGAGCTCTCCATGCAAATAGAGATTGATGGTGGAAGAGGACCTGGAGTGTAAGCAGGCCGACTCAACATTAGATTACAGCTAAGGAGTCGGGGTTAGCACTCATGTGAAACAAATCTTATCTGGTTAATAAAATTTTGATCGGTCAAATTCTTATTGGTAGTCTTATATCAAGTGTTTAGGCGAACACGTCCCTGTGAACGAAGTGTTACTATGGAAACAACAATGTAATAGGACAAGCGTATTCATATCGGCCAAACCTGCTATTTGGAAAACCAGATCTGCTTGTATAGAACACAAACGCATTTGAGAATCTGTGTGCTAATGTGAGGTGAGGTAACTAGTTACCAAACACACAGGTTTTAGCCTTGATAAAATATCAGCTAAGACACGACGTCATCATATTCCTGATTCTCGTTAACGATGAGACGAGAAACGCCAGAGAAGAGAAAATGATTTTCCTCAGGATGGAAATTGCACAGTAGGCTTGAGTGTTGCTCTGGGGGGGAGAAAAAAAATTGAAGCATGTGCCCCAGTTCCTGGAATCGATTAGCCATCAACGGCAAAGCCTTCAACCTGATGTTTATGAACCGGAGATCCAATACTGTGACCTGAATAAACAAAGTGGAATAAGGTCATTAAATTGAGCACGGCTGAAATTTCAGGGTGACGACAGTACGGTGATAAAAGCACTTCGGGATGATGATGATGTCGTCTGATGTGATGACCCATCACTCCTCCTGCTAACACCCCCCCCCCCCCCCACACACACACACACACGCGTCTTTGCACTAGCTGCTCTTTCCATAAATAACCGGCAGGCCTGGTATTATACCTACTGATAAGCAGACATTTAATGGGATAATGGAGGCAACGGAAGAGGAGAGGATGTGCTCGAAAGTCACATATTTCAAGCCAGAGGTTAACACCCTTCAAAAAGGATCTCTGTTGATATCATTAAACCCACAATGGTAATGGTTTTGAACTAGGAAGAGGAATTTTATGTGGGTAAGACCACGGGGCAAACTCTGTTTCTGAAAAATGAAAATGTGCAGTTCCTCGATCGACCATTAGGACGACTTCAAAAGTGAGTCCAGCCCCATGTTAAAATGTTCAACTTTACACCAGAAATGCAGTGGTACGAACGCCCCACCTCAAGAACTTTTTCACCATAAGAACTGAAATTTTGCAAGAAATTTGCCTCAGTCTGGGAATCGTTCTTGGAAGGACTGAATCGAGCAGAACTGAACGTTGGCTCAAAACTTTTCCCTTGTTTGCCTCAGTGGAAAACCACTATTTTTGTGGGGTTTTGTTGCATTTTGTGGAAAATTTAGTGCAGACGTATCACCATGAGTCCTTCGAATACTATGAAGCAGCCAGAAGTAAGGGATCTACTTTGGTTTTTAAAGCAGCCAGCGCTGAGAGGAATCGTGAGGTTTAATGTCTGTTTCACATTTTACTTCATTTATATGTCTTTCGATTTAATCAAATTTTTGTATAGAAAAGCAATCAAAATATTTTAATTGTTTTTATATGCAAAAATTTTATAGTGTTGGAAATTGCTGATATATTATTGGGTGGCTGTAAATATCTGCATTTACATCCTTTCCTGTGGGGGGAAAATGACTTTACAATACGAAATTTCGTCTCCAGAACAGATTCAACTTGTATGCAGAGTAGGGCTGCACGATATTAGGAAGATATGCGATATTGTTGTTGAATATTGCGATAACGATATTTCTTGCGATATAACATTTCCCTAGAGAAATGCATTTTTTATTAGTATTATCGCCTATTTTTTTATTATTTATTTATATGTAATGATGATACTAAAATAAACAGGTAATAGATATTCGTCTGATGTAATTAAATCTAATTCAGGCTAAAAAGAAACTATATGTCAAGGAAGTTGCAAATATTTAGACTTCAAAACACTATGAATGACTTAAACCCCTCAGCAGATATTCTGACTTCTGGTTTGCTGTTACTATAAACCTGCCAACACAATATGAATTACTTTCAAACATTACTTTTTGCTTACGTGTAACCGTACACTCATCAATAGTGTCTTAAAACAAGAGCATCTTTTAAACAAAATATTCTCTTTGGCTTGCCTGTTTTTTTTTTTTTTTAAATAAAAATAAATGTTATTAAACAAAAATTAAATAAAAAAAATACTATTTGTCACGCACGCACGCACACACTCGCTCCGCGACCGGCACTAGGACCCGGAAGTAATGCGGACGCGAACCCGGAAGTATAAAAGGAGTAAACAAACCACTGCATAGAGCTTAGTCTCTGTGTTCACGCATGTCGGTTCAGATTGTTTACTTTCTGATTCGAGTGTGTGTTTATAGGACGCGGGTTAAATGTGTGTTTTTCCCTTGCACCCCTTCTGTGAGAGTCCTTAAACTAATTCGTGTGGTTATCCTGCCTACTCGCTTGCTTCCGCGTTTGGGTTTACCGTCTATAAAGGGCTAACGGCTAATCGCGGCTAACGGCTAATCGCTAAATCTTCTGATCATCCGGGGTTAGTTCGCGACAGAATGAAGTATTAATATATAAAATATAAAAATATTATTTATATTATATAAATAATAATAATATAAGCGGGTATAAACATAGTAAGGGGCCCATCTGATTGGTCAAATTTGGACACACAAATGCTTGGCAAATAAAGTATTTATCGCAACTCTTTGCATGCCATTATCGCGATAACAATATTTTTTCGATATATTGTGCAGCCCTAATGCAGAGGTACCGCTGTAAAGGTTTACTGCATTGTACACAAACCGGTTTTGTTCTCCATAGCTATATTTCCCATTCCTGACAAGTCTACAGGGAGTGAGTTTGTTTTTACTCATCAACTTAAATTCTCTTATGGTGTAAAATTGTGCACAATGAGGAGTGTGTGGGCGATTTGAGTGACCGCTGCATAGTTGCATCTCTGTAGTTTAGCACTTACCACAAGAACTTACCACAAGAAACATAGTAGTTGACGTGATGACATTAAGGTTATGGATGACGGAGTTTAATTAAGTGCTAATTAATGTTTATCTTAAAGTAACATTAGCTGCCTTACCCATTTGCCCATGTATGGATTAACGGGGTTTAAGGAGGTCTTCGGCTCCTGCCAAGACGGTGTCACCCAGAGCTCATACAGTTAAGCTTCGAAACCGCTACGAATGATGTCACAGATGATACGAACCAACGTCAATGATGGTTTGACAGTTCATGGTGAGGACAATTAAATAGGACATATAAGCTCCCTTGGAACGCCACCAAAACACCTCCCCACGTTAGTCTGATTTCTAGTTGTTGAACCAATTTTTACAAACAAAATTATACTAATGAAACAAATGACCTGTTCACCACAGGAAGAAATTGGTTTTCGTCCAGCCACAGTGCTTGCTTAGGTTGGAAATTAAGCATAATTTGTGATTCTTATTTTGCAAAGTAATCAACACTGACATATATGAGGCATGCAAACCGTAACGTACACAACACAACATGCTCTCTGGCTTCCACTCGAGCAACCTGTTCATGTGTGTGTGTGAGAATAAGAATGAGAAATTAGGCCGGGAATACGGATTGTTCTCCTCCTCTAGTGCCCTTTTTGAGATGAGACGTAATCACGTCCGTGTGATCGGTTCACTCCTCGGCACGCGCTCTGTAATTATTCACACAGCCACAGATGTTGCATGCTGGTCCTCGGTGCTCGATCACAGGTGCTTGGCACAGGTCTTGTGTGAGGTTTTTTTTTTTTTTTTTGACATGCTTACCCAAATTGACTTTGTTCTTTTCGGCCATTCTGCTGAGCTCTTCACCGCTGACATGCTATGGTGTGTCTCCGTGGCCCGAAATATGTTGGCCTAAAAAAATATATATTTTTTTTATCATAACTGTGTAAAGTTGATGTCATTATTCAAGCGTTTTCATGAGATGTTTTTGTTTTTCCACTTCACGATTTGATGCGAGATGCATTTCTGCTCACCGTCGATGTAAAGCATGGCTGTTGAACTTTACCCCTGGACACAAGTAGGACTCCAGGTGTTCCTATTAAAGTGGACATTCAATGTATAAGGACAACGTTTTTTTTTTTGGATTTTCTTGGATTTTGTAAACAGCTGTCCATCAGTCTGTTCGTACCCTGTGGTTTGTTTTGTGTCTGCGCAGGCAGTGACATGCACATGACTTCGCATGAATCGAAGTTTTCACCTTTACACCCTGCATGTGTAGAAACTCGCACGCTTGGCAAACCTCAGAATCAATTATAATAATTTATCACCACCAGTAGCGAAAGATCTTGCGCAGGATCCTGAAAATAACCATTACAGCGACCGTACGTTTCTCTCTCTCTCCCAGCCGTCAGAAGTGATCCGAGCTCAATCCGGCGTTAGCGTTTTTACCCCCTGTGATCCCACAGCCATGCATATGGTGCTGTGTATGTGTGTGTTGCATGGTAACACTGGAGGCACAGGTGGAAAGGACACACCCAGCATTGTGTACACGCCAGATGCGCCCTCATCATCCTCGGGCCTTTTGAAGTGGCTCACTTTATACACTCTCGTTTTGCTGTACCGCACACCTGTGGTATTGTGACGAAAGCAGTTGCTGTGTGTGTGTGTGTGTGTCCGCGCATTAGAACCTTTACAAAAAAAATGGTCAGCAGAAGGTTAAGTTGTAACGTTCCTGAAATGTTACAGCTGTCGCAGTAGCCAGTAAAACACACGGCTCTCATCACTGGCCTTACCTGGTCACGTTTGATTTTATTCACTACTGCTTTGTTTACCTCTGGCAGCTTTACAGCATCTCAGCTTGTTGTTGTTTTATTTCTCATCAGATTATTTTCACACGGCCTCCATGTCGAGTCCTTATCAGAATGCACAGCGCTCACTGTCTCTCCGTATACGCCTCGGCTATTCTCAGGGTCTGTTAACGGGTTATTGATCGGGTGGCTCTCATTCAAGTAACCGAACATTTCAAAATGCAGCGATGAGGTGGAGGAGAAACTTATAGGATGTTTATAGCCATTAGCCGTCACCGTGGTTTCTGTGGAGATCGTTTACAGATTTTTTTTTTTTTTTTTTAATTGAAACTGAAACCTCTAAGCAAACATATCACTTTGTTCCTCAGAATGGGTTTGGGTATAAAGAACGGCGCACCGTGGGTGCAAAGCACATGCGTACAACAAACAAAAAATGCACAGAGCAGAGAAACCTAAGCAAAACTAAACACTCAACAGCAAAATAAAAACATGACGACAAAAAAAAGCAACAATGAATGAAACAAAAACAACAGCAATACATAAAACATTGTATTTTTGTGTTGCTGTTGTGGTGAAACCAACACAAAGCCAGAAACATGAACCAAAACTAAAAAATGTGATTATTGCACAAAAACACAGCAACAAACAAAAACATCAACAAAATGCCCCCCCCCCCCCCTTCTGCTCTGTAAAGGCTTCATAACGCCTCTAATCTGAGCTGCTGTTAATTGGTCATTTTTCAGGCTGGTTTAGAAAAATGGCAGTAAATTTTGAGTACAAAGGCAAAAATCTGACCGCATAATACGAAAGCTGACGGCAAAACCAAGATGTGACGAGAAAACAAAAAAATAAACAGCAAATCAAAACGCATGCGAAAGCACCACAAAACAAAAAATATGAGGAAACCAAAAAGAAAACAAAACAAGGCAACAAAACAATTTTTGCTTTTGTACTCTAATTTACTGCCGTTTTCTTTTTTTATATATATATATATATATATATAAAACCATGTTTTTGTTGTCCTGTTTAATTTTGCTGTTATATCTTGAGATTTTGTTTTTTAATATCTATTTTTTTTTTTGTTTTGTCATTTTGTTGATGTTTTTGTTTTGTTGTGTTTTTGTGCAATAATCACATTTTTAGTTTAGTTTCAACCAGTAAATAAAAAATGAAATAGTGAGCTGGATCGAATAAATGTTACAGATACGTAGCGTTATGATGCGCTGTAGCCTTTTGTTTGTTTCTTTTTGGTAAGGTGTTTTTGCACTGACATCCCTCAATAAGAATCCACCACCGGAAGGACGTGTCCCACGTTGTACGTCTGCCTGCTTTGTGTTTGGTGCGTGTATGAATACGTTAGCCTGTAACTCTACATTCCGCCCGTGACCATCGTTTCTTTTCACCGCTCAGCCCATGACTTCCTGATTGCTTTGTACGATCCTGAAGGAGACGCATTTAATCGGAAGTGACCGTCGCTGGCCTTGATGCTATGTTCTGTAATCGCAGGCTTAGTGACTTGAGACTGTGGTGCTGATCCGTTATAGGAGTGCATGATGGCGATTTAATTACTCCAGATCTCCGGCACTTCATAAATCTACAAGTCTACAAGTATACTGGTGAGATTATTGACTGACTAAGACTTTAGGTTTCATCTGAATAGGTTGTTACCGCAGTATATGAGTGCAGCAGAAGACGAGTCCCAAGACCTCACGCGGGACTGAAAGAAAATTCTCTCCCCATGGCGTCACTCGAGCAGTCTTTTGTGAATTAACAGCAAGCGGTTGTTTTAAAAAGATCGACCGTTTTAAAATTCCAATCTTGTCCCCCATTTCTCTTCTGGTGTTCCAGATCCACTCCACACACTCTTTATTGCATTCCAGCTCAACTTGATTAACCTCTTGCAGGAGGAATTAGCATATCCTGGGTATAGATGTGTGTACGCTCAGGGCCAACAGACTGTTTTATGTCTAACTTATTGAAGCACTTGTTGAGTGCAGACGCTCTAGCCACTGTTGCTAGATACCAGGCATAGCTGTCTAAGATACTCACTTTGAAATGTATATGATCCATACATTATTTTTTTTTTTAGTTGTAAGGTAGATCCATCGAAATTAAAGCAGGGCCCAGACAAAATGTCAATAAAACTTAAAAAATCAGAAGAAACGTTTATTCGCACCACAAGAAAGGACACGGGACAAGTATTTACCTCTTGTACGGTCTAATTTTGCTTTGGGTCACCTTTAGCTGAACTTGTGAGGTCAAGGGCTACGGGGTTAGGGTTAGCCACGGTGAGCCAAAAGAGAAAAAGCAGATGTGGTCTGTTGGGTTGGTTAAGAGAAAGTTTCAAAGGGATAGTTAGCTTTCTTAACGTCTGTCTGTAAAATGTTTCTGTTGGACATACGGTTATTTTTGGGAATAGATTAGTTTGTACTAAATGCATCGTAAGATACCATCTTCATTTAGCTCAGAGTAACTGCAGAAGCTTCGTACGAGTCCTAGCTGAACTTTGAAATGGATTTTTTTAATGGAATGAGGGTGTGAAATTTGGCCTCAATCTATCTGGATGAAAAACTCAATTCAATTTTGTTTATGCTTTTAACAAGTGTTCACAAAGCAGCTTTACACAATCTAAAGAATTATTTAAGTTTGTGTGGAATGTGAATGTGTATGAATCAGAATGGTCAGATAGTCCCTGATGAACAAGCCGAGGGCGAAATTGGCGAGGAAAAACTGAGATGTCAATAGTAAGACACCTTGAGAGGAACTGGACTCAACAGGGAACCCATCCTCATCTGGGTGAAACAGAGAGCAGAAGGGGTTAGGTGGCAGGCAGTTCAGCTATAACAGTTAATATGGAATCCAGGTAGTTATTGGAGGCTCAGGTAGACTCGTAGGAAATTCCAGTCCTGAATTGTCGAGCAACTGCAGCCAAGTCAAGTCCTCAGAGAAACAGCTGTCATCATCAGTTGAGACCAGAACCGTCAAAACAGGACAGAATATAACAACCTGGACCTATGGTTATGCATAAACCTAATTTTCTTTCTTTATAATCATTTCCTGTCCAAGAGAGTAAAACTGGTCAATGCTCGGTCATAATTCTTTCAGTCAATCATAAATGAACAAGCCAATCATGTGCATCTGTGAACATCTGCGATGCTGTAAAATCGTCGTACCATACCACAGACATGAGACGAGGTCTTGCAAAACAAAGGGTAGTTTTATTAGGAATAAATAGGAAACGGAAGGGATTTAAGGAGGGAGGAAGGAAAGAGGCGGTGGAAAGTAGTGAGGGTCTGCACGTGCGGGTTCAGAGGCAGTGGCTTGCTGGCAGGGAGGCAGTGGGCTGGCGAGTGTTGGCGATAGCAGAGTGGGTTCACGTTGGCAGTGGCTTCTGCCCCGCTCACGTACCCCTCACATGTCCAGGCTGGTGAAGGTTGGCAGCATTAGAGTGGCAGAGTGGATCCCCGTGGGTAGCCGAAGTCCCTCGCGCCCAATCTAGCAGCCCCGGCCCTTCATACACCTGTCGAAGGAGAGGTTGCCTACTTAGAGCGACTTTGGAATGAGAGAGGAGTAAAAAAAAAATTTTGCGACTATATATACAGCAGAGGAGCAGGTAGTGCCCAAGGATGCCAAGGAGTGGTGAGAAACTGGACATTTGAAACCCTCTGTGGCAGGAAGGTGAAATCAAGCAAATTTAGTGAGAAGCTTTTGATTTGACAGGAGGAACGAGACAATGCCTTTCCTCCCACTCAGACAGTTTGGCTAATTATGCTCGCTTGGATACCCATTAAGATGAATGACTGGGAGGGACGGTACGCTTCCATTCCCCGTCAATCAGAGCAATGCTATGCAGTCACATTTGCAACATAGTGCTTTTCTCAGAGTTCGATTTATCTAAGCAGCAGTTTACAGGAATGCACCTACCATGGTTAAAGAACAAATTGCCACTAAATAGGATAAAAAAAACCATTGCTGCTAAAAAGTATTTGAAATAAATAAATCTTTAAAATGCATTCATCTGTTTGTAATCTTCATTTTCAAAAATGCAGCAGATTTGGCATGTTTTTTTTTTTTTGGTTTTTTTTTTGGTAACGATACCATTTGAACCCCTAACACTTTTCATCCTAAGGTTCTACGGTTACAAGTAAACTAGCACAGCAGATTAGATTACTCAATGCAAATGGTGACCTTGTGGGTTTGTACAAGTAGAAAAGTAGAGATAGTTGAGGAATGCGGAGAATGTCCGCCCGTGCTCGGTGTTCAGCCAAGATGTCATGCTGGAAATATTATATTGTTAACAGGTGCTTATGCTTGTAGTCCCTTTATAGCTCAGTGCAGTGCTTTGTTCAGGGATTATGTGGACTTAAGACCTTTCTATAGAGAGAAAATGGATATTGACGACGTTGGAATGCTTAATCCACACTATTGTTGCTGAACTTTTTTTGTTGTTTTTTTTTTAAATGCTGTTTTGGAGCATAAACCTTCAGATCCAGATTTTCTTAAGGGAAAAAAATTAATAAAAAGAATAATAGCCCAGGCAGTGTTTAGTGAGTGAATCCCAAACATTACCAAACTTCTAGCAACATTAATTTGGAGCAATTTTCGCTTTTTCGGAATTCTTTTTCTTGTTTTTTTTTTTTTTTTTAAATTACTAGTATTTTTTTTTCCCTGTATGTTTTAAAATTAGTCTGAGTGTATTTTTTCCATTGTAGTCAATGGAACATGAGTCACTTGTCAATTCTTCTATCAGTAAACCTTGATGCAGTACATTTTCTGGCCTTGTTCTGGGTTCAGTCAGAGCTCGGCTCTTGTAGAGGCATGCACACCTCTCCCGATAAACGTTCTGGCACAACCCTGGAGAACCCTTAATACACAACCCCAAACCCAACACGGGGCCATCTCTCACTTGTTATTGTTATTGAGATTCGAACACAAGTTCTAACAACAGTTTGTATTGGTTTCTTTGGGTTGTGGGATTCTGACATGCATACCCTGCTGTGAGTTATTGGACCAAAAGATTAACTCAAGCAATATCTGTTGTGCTGGTTATCAGCATGGCTGTGATGCGGATGTAGGCATGAGGGCGCGGTCCGAGTTCCGAAGGACTACATGACCCCAAGTGTGATATTGCTTTTATACAACAGTTTCACAAATATTTTATTATCAACAGATTAAGATTTATTTAGTTATTTTGCTCTGCCAACACGTTTCCTTCCAGTTAACTAACTGTGATTGCAGAGCTGGCGGCTGAAAGTTGGCCCTCGACCGGTAGAAGGTAGTGTTATTAAAAGCTCTGAAATTAGTTTTAAGTTCTTACCGGTACTCTGTAGCCAAAAGGTGGGGAGAATGGATGTGATTGACATCCCTGCAAATTCTTCCACGTATTCCGCTTTAGAACATCAGCTCTGTTAAGTTTAAATGAAAAGCTAGTGCACTATGTAGGGTATACACTCCACTGCTATACATCAAGTAGGGTCCTTGGAGAATAATTTAGATGTGTGTGTGTGTGTGTGTGTGTGTGTGTGTGTGTGTGTGTGTGTGTGTGTGTGTGTGTGTGTGTGTGTGTGTGTGTGTATATTGTGAGAGCAGTTCAGGCACTCTGTGATCTTGTCGTATCTCTAGAGACGGTCTAGTTGCCACCTCTTCATCAGCAGACGCCCTGCAGCCTGTCACCCCAGGGTAAGTCTTTTCATGTGGCAGGAGTGGATGCCACAGCTCGACTGGTCTCGATGACGTCTCCGTCACGACTTTAAACTGCCAACAGTACTAATTTATGGCTGTCTGGAGTGAACACGGCCACATCTGGCAGACCGAGACCCAGGCTTAAGTCTGGGAGGGACAGCATGGTGCAGCAGGCATCCTCGTGTCCTCATGCAGTCACTCACTGATTCACAATCCATGCTGAGATGGTGCTCAGGAATCACAAGGATCAAATAGCGCAGATGATGATGATGATGATGATGATAATAATGGTAATAATAAAATTCTTTAAATGTCTATTATTTAAAAAAGTAAGTTTGTTATTGTAGATAGTGAAGTTACTATTCGTAACAAAAAGGCGTACGACCTAGACATTACAGCGGGGGGGAAATCGATTCAGATACAAATCGTGATTTTTGTGTGTAGCAATTCAGATATCACCACACTGATTCCAAAATCGATTTTTTTTAATTTACGATTAATTTATGTACGTTTGTGTTTAAGGTGGTAAAATGGTGCCGGTCCTGTATAATCCTACAGAAGGATCTAAACAATTTACACACTGGTAGGCAGCATAACATCCAATTATTTGTGAACTTTGTTTTTTGAATTATAACAAAATCTGAAAAACAATATATGATATCAAATCGGGATATTTGTACAAAATAGCGATGCGTGCACAGAATCGCATTACAAATCGAATCGGGTATTTGGGTATCGGGATAATATCGTATCGGCTGATCCCTGGTGATTCCCTTTCCTGCTAGATACCTTGATGTGTTATTATTATTTTTAAGAAGAAAGTATTGTGAATTCCTCACATGTTCAAGCAGTGATGGCCAGTTTGCTGTGGGTTATTTTATTTAATTTATTTATTTTTTCACTTCATTGTACCAAAAACATTTTATTCCACCCTTTCTTTAAAAGTGACTTTTGGTGGTGATCAGACTAGTCAAATGACTTGCGGTTGAGATGCAGCCAAACATTTAGTACAAAACAGTGAGTAGTTTTTTTTTGGAATCGTAATAATACTGAAACCATGCCTTTAGAAATCTATAATTTAGTCCTGGCTTAAGTCCCAGATATAAATCAAAGCTCATATTACAGTTTTTTTTATATGAGGTTGCTCAGCTCCTTTTTTTTTTTTTAGGTCACCCCGGAGTGAGGACGTCGTTGCAGCAGTCATTATGTAATACACCTAGTTTACTGCCAGGTGAATCACTTTGATTTAGCTGCATTTGTGAAGGCGAGCTCGAACAGTCTTATGAAGGACATGTCTCCAGGTGGCCTACTAACACACCTCTACTGGAGCCTACACACAGACGACGACTTTTTTTTTTTTTTTTTTCAAAATTAGAACACGAACAAAGGAATCTTGACGATGGAAGGAGTTTCATATCTAAAACTGTAACGTTTCCAAGATGCCACAGTAACGCTCTTCTCTTCGAAAAAAGAAAAGAAAATCTATACAGTTCAAATTTGTTTGATTTGTCATTACCCGGGACAGAGAGGGAGACGTGCACCAGGCGGTACCAGTACTGTATGTGTCAGGATGCGTTTGTCTATCCAGATTTATGGAGACTTAACTTTTTTTATTTATATACTGTATAATCACATGCCTCTAGTCAGCTTAGTAATATACAAATATGTGCTCAGCTTTATTGTCTTTGCCTGGGCACGTTTCCCAGGGAGGGACTCGTTCATGAGAGAGAAATCCTCATGATCCTCTGCTCTTGGTTATCAGCAATGACCTGTTCACTTGAGATTATTAAGCAAACTAGAGTGTGTCTGGTTTCCCCATATAGTGTAAATAAATAAAATGCGGCGTAGGCTAATTGACGGTTCCAAATTGCTCGTAGTGTGTGAGTGAGTGCGTGCTGTGTGTTCCTCACATGGGAGATGAGAGACGCCACAGATGAGCCGATACGATATCACGATACCTAGGTGCCGATTAAATTTTTATTGCAATTCTGTAAGTATCACAGGTTTATTAATGTACAGATTCAATATAAATGTTTTCTAGATTTTGTTATAATTGAAAAAGACTTCACTCCTATAACAATTAAATGGATTAAAATGTTATTTTAGAATGTATTTTTTTTTTCAAGCCATACCAAATAATCGCGATACATAATCGAGTAACGTTTTCCCCCTCCGATCTTTAGACATGATTATCAATTTTGCATTGTAATAATGTGCGATAATTGTGTGCACTGCACTTAAACTAGGCCTGTGCCTCGGTGCTGATGGCTAATCGAGTCACCATGGTAACAGCCCTCCCTCAGTGATGGTACACTTGTTTATCTCTGATAAACATACAAAAGAAATTGTTCATTGTTCTGTCACACAATTGAATAAAAAGGCACGTGTGTTCTGTGTTGCACAAACAGTCTTAAGTCACCCAGGTTGTGTGAACGAAGGTACACTTGTGTCATGGATACATTTGGCTCGCTGCATTGTTTAAAGTCCTAGCACTCATGCAGCTCATGTGGTTCGTCACTGGCTCGATCCTGCTCAGGTCACAGCGACTCGCTCAGCAGCTTGCTTTGGACGCTCATATTATTGGCTTTTCTGTGATGTGATCTGGCAGGCGTACAAGTGGCCCCAGCGTTGTGTCCTCGTAAGCGGCCAATCCCTGTCTATCTTGAGTTCCACTCAACTTTGTTGCTCATGCAAGGGAGCTGCAGGATTATATTATTTACATCTCTTTCTCATGATTGTGTTAATAGATGCATGATTTCAAGGGCACCCATTATGAACAATTTACCTTTTTTGGTCTTTTTATTTATTTATTTATTTTTAGACATTTTACAGGAGTAAAACATTCTTTGTTGTTTTGCTGTTTGCATTTTGGCCAGGGCTTAAACGAGCAAATCTTATTTTCCCCCTATTGTGACCTCCCCAACTCGATGCTCAATTACGCCCAGTTCTGTCATTCTCTGGGCTCCATTTTTAAGAGCCACAGTAAATAAATAAGGCTAGCGTTTGGGTATTGGTGGCTCAGTGGTAGATTTCTCACCTGTCATCCGGGTTCAATTCCCAGCCGATGCCCAAATCCCTGCCACTGGATGCAGTGCCAGATAAGTCCAGATAAAATGTGGGGGTTGCGTCAGGAAGGGCATCCGGCGTATAACCTGTGCTGAGCTTGTGTGTTGATTGGACGGGGGCAGCTGAAAGGCTAACAACAGCAGCAAATGAAGCTAGCCTTGCAAGTAGCAACTATGCCTTTTTTTTAACTCATAAGAAGGAAAAGGTTATTTAGCGGATAATTGCTAATGGCTATCCTTGCCTTTTCCAGCTCTTTTCTTCTTCTTCTTCTTCTTCTTCTTTTTTCGCCCCATTTACTGTATATTGTTAAATATTCAGGATGTCAGCATGAGTTAATGATCAGGGAGATCCTTTATAAATTCCTGAACATACATTTTTTTTTTTTCAGTTTTCTGATTGGCTATTAAAACGCACTTCCTTAGAGGGGCGGGGCGATCAGGGAGCAGTTTGTTTAAAGATTTAAAGCTGTTGATACTGAAACAGCACATTTGGAGAAGGAGTGAAGGAGACGGCAAAATGCAGCATGCAAGATTGTTTGTTGTATTTTAGTGAGGACATTAACACACACAAACCGAGTTTAATACGTGACCTTTTTTGGATCAGTAAAATCTTATGTGATTTTTGTGTTTGTTCACTCACGATTTATATGCTTTGTTCCATGGATTATGATGATCTTTTCTTGCTGAGGTGTTTAAGATCTCTGATCTCGGTTGAGCTGTGGTTGTCGAGCTGTGTTTTACTCTTGTACACATACGGTGATATAATAAGAGTTTACTTGCAGTTTCTCAGTCCCGAATGAATGAGCTCTGTTTATACAGTAAAGCAATGAGTCATGCTGCTCAGGAGCTCGATCAGTCTTCCTCACCAGTTTCTGAGTCATCTTTGTGTTTTGTTTTTTTCGCTGATCATCTTGTTTTATTTGAGAGGGAGCTAGGGCAAGTGTTCAGTAAGATGTGTGGAAAGAAAAATGCAAAGTTACGTAAAAAGCTCTGTGTTCCAGAACAAACCGAGCGCAACCGAGACCAGCGTTATTTTATTTCTGCAGAGAAATCATCCGAATACTGGAAACATGAGTTTCTCCCGCGTTCATGATTGTAAGTTCTGACTCTGAATCTCAGCACCACTACAGTCCCATTCTGAAGTTTGGAAGTTTGTGCGCACCTCACGGGCCGTCTGTAGTTGAGTACGTGGAAGAGAGAAAGGAATGTGTCCGTCCTGCCGAGATTGAGAGGGGTAAAACGACTCGGACTGAAAACAAGCTGTGCAAGTTTGCAAGTTTCGGGGAGTTACTGTGCGTGTTTTGTTACAATGAAGAGCCAGTCTTTCCAGAACGCGTGCCTCTCTCTCTCTCTCTCTCTCTCTCTCTCTCTCTCTCTCTCTCTCTCTCTCTCTCTCTCTCTCTCCCTCACTCTCTCTCTCTCTCTCTCGGCGGCCGCTGTTCCAGCTGATTGACACCGAGATAACCATGTGTCAAAGCTGCTGTTTTGACTTTCAGGATGCCCTACCTCGACGTTTAATAACACGAACAAAGGAGTTAACATCGAAGTTCATTTTATGGAAATTAATTTGGGGCTTAAAAATCTAATTGCGATTTGATATTTTGGCATGTACTGTATTGCGATGTTTAACTATTATACGGACCATTTTTGTATCCGGATATATCGGTCTAGACTAACAAGAAAATAATTGGACAAGCAATCTCATCAAGAGGATGTCTGCCAATATTTATCACCTTAAAAGTATTTAAAACATTTTGTGCGATTAATCGCGAGGCCTTAATGTATTTATTTTGCTTTAAAGATTGAAGAAGACGTCTGCTTAGTTCAATTTCTCAATCTCTTCTTCAATTTCTAAAACTCCAGATAAGTCTGAATTAAAAGTATGAACAAATGTAAACAGTTTTTTTTTTCCCTTTTCTTTTCCTGTTCAGGTGTAACTTCAGCAGCTCATTAGTAAGCAGTGTGTGTGTGTGTGTGTTGTAGCTGCTTTTTTCCCCCCCTGACTCTGTGGATGCAGTCTGTTTCAGATTACCTCATAAAAATACCAGACTGTACAGGTTATTGCCAAATAACGATCCTGTCGTAGCAGATGCTGAGATTTCGGACTCTTGGTACGGCGAGAAGGACGTCGACCTGATCAGATCAACTGAGGAATAAGGGGCAAATGAGCACGACCGGATATTTGTCTTCATCTTTCTACTGAATTGTATGCTAATGTCAGCGTGAATAAAACATACCAGTTTTTCCAAATGATCCTAACTTCAGATGTTCCTGGTGGTTCTCAACCTCCTTCCTGGAGGACCACTGCCCTGCATATTTTAGTCTTTTCCCTCTCTACCACAAGTTCAATTAAGAAAAGGCTGTTAAATAGTTGATTAGTTAAATCAGGTGTGCTGCGAGCTAAGAACACACAGAGCAGGTGGTCCAGGGGGAAACAAAAATGGAGATTGTTCAACGAACAGGTCCGTAATTAAAGCCCTGAGAAAAATGTCGCAGCTCAACATTTTCAGTTTGTGTTGTGTATCTCAGAACTCTTGTACTAATGGTATATTTACTATGTGGCCAAAAGTATGTGGACACGCGAGGATCACACTTCTTTAAAGTGAATTAGCAAAGAAAATTAGAAGCGCAATTAGAACTACGTAGGCCGAAAGGTTTATTTACGCCAAATCATGCCAGTTTCTGTTCCAAACCCGTTCCAACATGCGAACAAGGTGTGACCCACGAAGACTTGATTTGCCAAAGTTGGTGGATGAGTGGAAGAGTCTTGATTTCAATACCGTCGATCCCTGTTCCCAGACCTCCTTGGCTAACTGGAAATATAGTGGACAACATATTTAAAAAGCACATGTGGATTTGATCATTGGGTGTCCACAAACTTTTGGAGGTTCAGTGTAAACTGCAGTGTGCTCCGTGCCACCTCGGTTGGGATTATCGTTCACGCATGTATGACCTTCTGTAAGACGTTTGCACCATTGAGATGTTTTACTGCGGGTCATCGCTGTAAATGTCGACTGGTTATATACGCCTTCATCCACGGGAAATTCCATCACAAGTCCCAGTTTGATTTGAACCTCCATCGTGTCAATAAAAGACCATAAATAACAGCTTAAATGTTTTTCACTTGTTTTATTTTTTTTGGTCAAATCTGTTAAAATGATCTCTGCTATAGTAAAGTATTTGATTGGTCTGCGCCAGTTCTGTGAAAGTGCTCTAAAGTATTCGTACTGTTGGTTTTTTTTTTTTTTTTTTTACTCCAGTGTTGAACAGCCTCGTCGTTTCCACCACACTGCACGGTGTCATTTTACACGTGGGCTCGATGAAGAATAGTGTGGGAGTGACCGAATCTTGCTGTGGTTAGTGTATAGTCTTTCTGTCCTTAGAGACACAATGAAACTGACTATCATTGACAGGATGTATGGAGTACACACACATTCCTTTTGAATTAAAAGCTGTTTGTTGGAAGAATAGATGTTTTCACTGCTTTGAAATTCCCTGTGATGTTCTCGTACTTTTGAACTACGTTTCAGGAATAATGACATTTCTTTTGAAACGCAGCTGCTGTTAAGCTTATAAGTGTTCGGTGTCGATGGTTCTGGTTTTAAGCAACAGAGTTTATTGGATGATAATAAAAGTTCATGTTTCCCCCCATCTTTGTTGTGGTTTCCTTAATTGTCCAACAGTGTAGTTTTCTTTAATACCCAGTTATTAGAAAACATTTCAGCTGGTTATATATTATGTTATATATCTAGTTATATATTAGTAAAAAAAAAAAACTAAAAAGTGTTCATTGAGCCTGGTGGGTGGAGTCATCCTGGAAAAGACCACTTCCATTATCTTATCATAGGCTCATACTAATGTTTACAGGAACCCTAATATTCTACTAATAATCGGATTCGCAGCCTAATAGGAATAAAAATGCCTAATGTGAACGTCTGTCAGGGCAGTCTGACCCGATCCAGCCTTAATTGGTAAACACTCGATCAGATGGTTTCCGTGAAAATTGAGAGCTAATTTGTCGCCAGCTTGCGGAAGAGACGCATGTGTCTGTGAGAACTTTACACACAATCATTCAGACACACCATTTCAACGTTAAAGGAAATCACCTGGGAGTTATTGCCCCTGTGTACTGTTTTTTAAAGTTTAGTTTCTCTTTTTTTTTTTTTTTTTTGTTGTTTTTAATTTTGGTACTTACTGTTATTGAGTCAGTACAAAAACATTTGATTTTCAAACATCAATATTCCATCCAAATTTTACGTTACAAAAAATAATTTAAAAAAATGCTAGAAAAGAAAGAAGCACATTTTATAAGCGACCCGTTTTACAGAAAAGAAAAAAACTAAATAGAAGCTGCTGTGTTGTTTCTGCAAAAAAAGAAGCTGCTAACAGTCCTCAGCTGGGATGCTCATATTAACCGATTAACCGTTAACCGAAAGAATAAATTTTGACCGATTATTACCATCAGTTAAACGGTTTAAAATGTTTTTTATATATCTATTTTTTTTAATGAAGTGTGCCTAGGAGCACTTATTACTCTTCCCCCAGAAATGCCCCCGAAATCCATTTATTATTCTTCCGCCTAAAACTTTACTCGTTAAACGTTTCTCGCCGCGCAGCTTTGAGACGACCCTCACGTATGTTACACCGTTTCGTGCGGCTCGATCGGGAATGGTGTGCTATGACTTTTGGTGGGGATTTTTTTTTTTTTATTATAAAAACTAGACAGTTTGTGGTTTGAGGCAGGCCTGCTATTTTTTTTTTTTTTAACCGAAAAAACTTAGTAGCCAATGTATGAAATAATTTGCCTACCTGAGGTAAGCTTCAAAGGTATTTCAGCGGGTTTTCATTTTGTAATCTTAATTTGTTATTTAAGTAAAAAATATTTAGTGCAGGCCTATTTATTTAATTCTTTTTATTTATAGTACTTTGTTTTTCTTTCGTTCAGTAAAACTTTCTTTATCCAACTTGCTCGAATTGTACCTGAGACTAAAGCGTCCTCAAAGCATCGTTACACCAAATACAGACTTTGTTTCTCTTTTTTTTGAAGGGGGGGTGGGGGCTTCCTTACTCTACAGTATTTATATGCGTGTGCATTTTTGACTTCTGTGATTTCTCGGGGGGCCTGATGGTATCCAGGCAAGGGGATTATAGATTTTTTTTTTTACTTTCATAATCGTATTGTGATATTCTGCACAATCAAAAAAGTCCCGGTTTTGACTTGAACGCCTGTCGCAGAATAGACAATCTCTGAATGCATTGTGAATGTTCGCCCCTGATCATTTTAAGTTAGGAAAGAGAGCATGCTTCTCTCTGGTCTTTCTTCTTACCCATTTCTACCCCCACCGTGTCTACTAAACTTTCCAGACACCGTGTCCTAATTCCTCCCCCACACCCCCCCCCCACACACACCCCTAACTTTCCTACTCTCAAGCATGTCTGTCCCATTAAGAAGCCAAAAATGCAATATAACGCCTCATTTAATAGTGCGTTTAGTCGCATCACACAAGCTATGCTTTATGCCTCGTTTGTTTGGGCCAGAGTATGAAGTTCTCCGGTAATGACTTGCACAGGCGAGCAGAAGAATCTGGCAGGACCTCGGGCTCAGCTGGGACACAACAGGTGGCGGACAGAGACGGCGGCACTCAGGAAGAGCTGGAATTCGTGTGCATGGATACCGAGGATGTATTTCTGGATACGGCGTTTGGAACAAAAGGCCCTACATGCGCCAGTTTTCATTTTTTACCTTTCGCAGCGCAGACATTGTCCACACATCATGCCGCTCTGACCCGATTTCATGGTCACGTTTCAACGCATACATCAGTGATGCGTTTTTTTGTTTTAGTTTTTTTTGGTTTCTGTCATAGCCCGGATATATACACTGCGTGTGTGTGTGTGTGTGTGTGCATGCGCAAGGGACCGACAGTGTCCTGAAATAACTGTCGCAGTGTACCCAGCATACTGATAGATGTTATACTGCTGCGTTTATGTTGCGCTATGGCCCGGCCAGCTCTTTGTTAAGGCCGCAGTAAAGTTTTTTTCCTGCTCTGTGAGATGCCTCGGTGGTCCTCGTGTAGTGAATGTCAAACCAAAAAAATGCTAATTGGAGTCTGTCCGGAGGCTGCGGCTTTAATTGGGGGAAGCTTCATCGTGCCGCACACCAAAGGATTCAGAATAGCTCGCTTAATCGTCGTCTTTTAAAGAATGCATGTAGGGAGCTCGTAAATAAAAGCGATTAAAGCGAACATGACGAGCCACCATGGTTGGATCATCCGAATGTGCAATTGATTCGGTCCGATGTCGATCAATTCTCTGTAAGAGAACGCTTTCTATTAGAGACGTGAGGGGAAAAATCGATTCAGTGATGCATCGTGATTCCTGTGTGTGGCGAGTCATGTATCACCACACTGACTCCAGAATCGATTTATTATTTTTTTTTTTTATACATTTTTTATATTACTAGTATAATCCTGCACTCTAAACTTTTCACACATTGCCAAGAAGCACAGCATCCTGTATGGTAGGAGTGAATTAGTTTGTTTAGAATTGTAATGAAATCAGAAAAAATTGAATGTAATATAGAATCGTGATATTTAGAAAATCATGATACTTGTATAATCGCTATACAACAAATATACCTCACCTTGGTATTGTGATATTATTGTATCAGGTTGCTCCTCTCATCCCTACTTTTTTTTTTTTTGATGCGCACTTTCTAATATTACATCATTTTTACAAAACCGATTAAAACATATTGTTAGATTTTTTTATTCGATGTAATAGCACTAATGTTTATTGTTTGGTTTGTCTCAAGTAGTTATATTCCTTATCGATTAGTATGAAATGAATAGTATTAAATAAATATTAATAGTATTAAAAACTTTTCTGCTCCACACTCCAGTCCAGTAGGTGGCAGTAATGAACTATAAACGCTCATAAGCTCAAAGAAAAAGAGATGTTCTTGCAAAATGTGAGTATTTGCAGAATATACAAGTGGTTCTGCAAAAGGTGGTTTTTTTTTTTTTTTTAAGGAGTGCATTGATATTTTATTTAAGACTGTTTAACGTTTAGAAGTTGTTTGAAAACTGATTCCTGCTTTTCAAAGAAGTTTGAAAAACAGGAATCAGTTCTTACTTAGTTCCAACGATTTAGCTAATTGAAACGAACATTAAAACACCGGTTAAGTTGCATAATGGATTTAATCACACAGCTGTAGTTGTTTATTTTGAGAGTAAGTGTTTTCTGTAAGGAGTTTACAGTACGAGTGTTTTGCAACCATGTGAAAATCTTTAGAAAGGAATTCACTATTTCTTGGTGCATTGACCACTTGCTTTTAAAAACGTATCCTTTTAGAGAGGAATGATGGTCGTTTTCCAAATTTAGTGCATGCTATAAATAGATCAAAAGTGTGACTTTTAGTTATTTATTTTTAAATTATGCTGAATAAGGAGAATCTAAGGAGTCGTCCAGAACTTTGAGGTGCTACCAGTCACTATGCTTCATCACCGCACCTTGTCCTTGATTAGTTTCCATGCTGTTGTGTCTCATTCTATCATACCATCGTCCTGCTTGGGAGACAATGACGAATGATTCTGTCCCAAAACATGCGTAAAACAATAGAAGGTTTCTTCCGGTCAGTTCCGGGTCCTGGCTCGGTCAATAAACAGGAAGTCGGGGAGGGTGTTGAGAGGGGTGTGGTGCAATTCCAGCGAGGCAGCAGAGGAGCCTTTAACCTCCGTTTGTCTTCGGGATCTCATAACCTATAAGGCCGCTACGCAGGTCAGCGAGGTCCGGGATTCGCAGCGGGATTCTCTGCGCTCTGTTCAGTTTAGCATGCTGGGAACGTCAGCCTGCAGAGAAACATCATCGTATTCCTGATTCTTGCTCATCGACTAAACAGCAGAGCTTTTTGGCCAGCGCACTTGGGAGTCATGTGGCTCTGAGTAACATGTTTGGCTGGATCCTGACGAAAGCCACAGCTTTACTCCGAACCATTATTGCTGTGATTGATTCAGAAAACTGTCAAATAAATAGATTTACAGAAGCACTTTAGTATATTGAACTAAACTTTCTCGATGGACCAAAGCAAATATTGTTGTTTTAATTCCTACATTCAGGTTGCCATACATGATGAATGTTATTTGTTTGTTTTGTTTAGTTTTTTTTCCCCACCCTCCTGCAAGCACAAGTAACGTTATGGTGTTCATATCGCAGGGTTTTTCATAAACATCCCCTCATTTTAGGCAGCTCCAGACATTGCAAACAGTAATTTAAGTGCTATTTTTCTTCCATCAAGAGTCCAGACCACTCTCATTATCATCTTCTTTCCCTTCACTAAGAGCCATCTGCGCAAATGTGAGATTGCATGGGTTATTCAAAAAAAAAAAAAAAAAAAAAGAAAGAACAGAATTATGCTATTTTTGTCTTATTTACGATCTCATTCTCTTTCTGTCTCTCATGTTCCTGCCTTTCAGACTCGACCATGACCTCGGAAACAACTTTAGTATCTGTTAGATAAGCTGTTTCTGGTTTTGTTGGCGTGGTGGTGACGGTGGCGTGGTGGTGGTGTCTTTTTTTTTTTTTTTTTTTTTTTTTTTTTTTTTTTAAATCTACTGTCAGTTTGTCTTTTTTCACTAAAATAGAAAATTATCTGGTTTAATGTTTACATTTTTCTTATAATTGATCCACCTGTGACTTGGTTAAGATTTGACATATCGTGATTCTTGTGTGTCAATAAATAAAATAAAATCAGGATGTTTATAAAATCATGATAACGGATGGAATTATTGCATATCTGCAGAACAATGACAGATCTTTTAAAACCAGCCGCTCCTACAGTACTTACAGTATTTCCACCTAGATATCGCGTTTATAGCGTATCGGGTGATCCTTGGTCATTCCTTTTCATATTGAAAAAGAAAATGAGCTGAATCGATGTTCCAGTGTTCATTATAATTGTCCCACCTGTGACAGCAATTCATTCTTTCTTTAGTTTCTTTTTTTAAACAAACTATGATTCATCAAAGGTATACAAAAAAGCCTATAATTGAAGAATAACTACAAGAAACCCGCAGATTTTTCTCTTCAATAAATATGCTGTTTAAAGCTAAAGACTGTTTACTGTGTAAATGCTGGATTTATAGTTAAATATTCAGTGAAGCTACGGTTGTTAGTTCCCCCTTTTATTTGTCACGTATACGTTACTGCACAGGGATCGGACCCGTAACACACTGAGCTGCCACAAAACCGGGAAGTGAAGATGCAGGGGATTCTGTCACATCGTACTGATGATGATGATGTAGTGTTATGTTGGCGCGATGCCAGTCTTGCGGAAACTTTACAGAATTTCAAATCAAAGTTCTTTTTTTTCTTGAGTAAAACTGGCAGCACACGATCTGAGGAGGTCAGAACAGCCAGTGCTGTAAAGCTACTTTAGCTAATGGACTGTTATGAACACACCTCATATTTCAACTAATCTGCCAAGCGGTTTTAACAAAGACTCAATAGCAAGAATTACATTTATTCTCCAATTGGTTAATATCAATAAATCTGTCCTTTGTGCATTAATGACTGTGTTGGCAAGCTAAGATCCTAAATAAAACATTTAGAATGACTTCATGGACAGATGACTAATTTCATCTACTGGCACTATGAATGTTTAACATTTGTCATAGCTGTCAAAAGGACATGTCTCAACTACTGGATCGCTCTCTCTCTCTCTCTCTCTCTCTCTCTCTCTCTCTCTCTCTCTCACTACACTGTATGTCCTTTTCTCATACAGCTAAAACTCTTTAAAAGTAAAAGATGTACATGTCTGATCTATTGATCAACACAAGTTTGATACAACCTTGGGTACAAATGTCTCCAAGCAATTCCCAATCCCCTCCACCAGAAGCCCATTTGATTTCCTTGCCATGTCGTCTCAGAGAAAGGGTCATGCTTCAAGCCTCAGACACCACCATAAGCCCTTATTCGGCTTGCCTTTTGCTGCACAGTTGAGCTCATGCGGTTTTCATTACGGCAGTGAGAGGATCTGGTTGAAAGCGCGATGCTTCGTGTGCTAGGAGGAAATAAGTTTTGAAGGAGTCAGCTTTGGAGAAATTGGGCGCGATGTCATCTGTCATGCTAGGCCCGAGGCCAGCTGGCAACAGCAGCTTTGCTGCAACTATAACCAAAGGACCTTTTTAAAGCCTGCGTGGTAATTAAGAAGAGACCGTAATGAGGCCTGTCTCTATAGCTGATAAGTTGATGATGGAAAGATGATGATTTCAAGGGAGAGCGCTACCAACAGTAGCTGGGTTGCATGGGGACATCTCGAGACTTCCTGTGTAGCTGATGTGTAATTGATATTTTTATTGCTCTCGGCCAGACACAAGAATCTCTGTCTTTTTCCCGTCTCCGAAGACCAAAAAATATACTGTCTAGCCAAAGACAATTTGACATTTTAAAAAGGACAAATTATTGGGCTGCAGCAAGCAAAGAAAACAACTAAGGAGATTAGAAATGACTAGAACTGGATTAAGAACCCTTCAACTCGTTATAAAATCTAGATGGATAGTGCTGAATCATCAACTTTGTGGGAAAAAATTTGGTAAAAAAAAATAATAAACATTTAAAACCATATCTAAAGCCCGATTCGGACGGGACTAGTTTTACAGGTGGTCGTTGGAGAAATTTCTGTTTCACAGACGTACTTTGTGATTTTAATCCGGTTCGAATCTGCCATGTCTGTCTTTCTCTCACACGACCTCTGTAAAAATTCCAGAGCAAATGACCTACTGTTTTTCAGCAAACTCGGAGATCCTCTGAGAAATCTAATCCCGTCCGCATGCGAATGTCTGTGATTGCCGAATATATATTTTTTTTCTCCAAAACGCGTTTTCTTTTGCGTTTTGGTCAACGTGAGCTACCGTACTATCACTAGCGCGCCGGTTTGCGCACCAATAATGGATGTAGATGTGGACATATGGTCTTGTGCAACGCCCAGACACTCCTACCTCCGTAATAAACACGGAGATGTTAGTCCCGTCCGAATGTGTACATGAAATGTTGTTTGGAAAACTAGTCCCATCCGTATAGGGCTTATGATTAATAGTGAAAGTATGAGAACTCACAGAAACAACACTAGTGAGACTCATTAGAATAAAGGCTTAAATTTGCTTGGACTTTGGAGTGATGGAGAAAGGTCATGTGGTCCAGACTGACCCTATTTCAAAGCGATGAGGGACGTGGACCCATAATGCATTGTGGCTACTGTACAAGCCTCTGGAGGCAGTGCTCTGACCTGGGGTTACTTCAGTTGGTGAGGTCTTGGCTCTGCAATGCTGTGTGGCAGTAGGGCTTAAACCATCTTCTGCCTCGAAGCTTCTTTTACTTAATTTTAAAAGCTTGCGTTGTGCTTTTGCGCAATTATTTGTTAGGTGCAACACAGCGCGGCAGTAAACACCTGACAAAGAAGAAGCGCTTACGTCACCCATGAAGCGGAAGGAGACGCAAACAGTTAGCTGTGTATTGATCTGATGGAGCGTCCTGTTGTGGGCTGCAAAATGGAAAATAAAAGGCTTATATGTTATGCCTGAGCTGTAAATGTGGAAACTTTTAAGTTAAGTTGTACAACTTAGTGTTTTTGTATACTTATTTATTTTAATGTGTGCCTTATTTTTTTTTTTTGATACTTAGTCATCTTAAATACTTTTTTTTAATTTTTTTTTTTTAGTTTTTGCATCTGAGAAAAGGATTTCAAATAAGAATGTATGGCAACTGTAATGCACTTAATTCATCTCAGTCAACTTTAATCTATTCCTTGTATTGTGAATAATGACAAATGTTTATTTTTGATAAAATGCCGTATGCATTTAAAAAAAAGTAGATTTTTCTAAAAAGAAAACTAACTAATCTTTGTTTCTCTTATATATTTTACATGCTGTTTAATTAAGCAAAAGCACATTTTATCTGATTACTCGATAAATCGATTAACTTTTTGGTAGAATACTCGATTACTAAAATATTTGATAGCTACAACCCTAAGAGGAAGCAAGCCGTCACCATTCCTCCTACTTTGTTCATTGGCCTGGGGAAAAAAATCCATCCATCTGCTGCTGACCAGACAGTATCAAGAACAAAAAAAAGGCCTGCACAGCTCATCCTCCTAGACAAGTCAATGCTTCCTGGATTTAGATCTCCAACCTGACACTTGCATCATTTTGTCTATTGATCTTGAGCAGCTGTCGCATCTAAAACCCGGACTGCAGATCGACACTGTAGCTCTCTCAGGTTTGAAGCAATGCTGATGATTCGAGGCTCCAAGATGTGACTGGGGTGGAAAAAATATTGAGCAAAATGTTTTTTTTTTTTTTTTTTTCATCTTTCTGCTAAAACAAACAATTTCTCTGTTCTGCATCTGTTAATTGTATTCTGGCTGACAAAGTTTTTCATGGAGAAATGCAAAATGCCTAGTAATGGATATGGCAGAAGCATTTATAATAAATCCAGGCGAAACTGCGTACTTGTCAAAACGGAGCACCCTTATAATTTGTCAGCCAAGTCAAATAATGAAACAGCCTCTGAAGAATGTCCTATTCTGTTCATTTCGTCGCTGTTATTTACAAATCCTTAACCCTTACGTCTTCATTTATCATTTTAACTGATGTGCCTTGGTCTTGATATTTTATCCCAGGCCAATTTCAGCCCCCCCCACCCCCCCTCCTTTTTTTCCCTTACGTGAAAACTAAGGACACATGCCTTCATACTTCAATCTGATGATAGAAATGGAGAGTAAGGGAGTTGGAACGTAGAGATAATGAGAGTCCAGCAAAAATATGTTTTCATGAATGGAGGTTTGGTTATTTTTTTCGGTTGATGAGGCAGTAGGGAAGCATGGATTCTGGATGGTCAGCTGGCTAAGCATCTGTTTGGGAGGGATTTAGAGTTTGGCCATTTTGCCGGGGGATTGTGAGGTCAGAGAACTGAGGCATGTAAATACCACTCATTAGGTGCCAATTAGGTGCCCAGTGGACCTCGAGCTCATTATTGACACATTGGATTATGGATGGAAGCGATGTTGGCAAGTTTGTCTATAAAGTCTAAATCCAAGAGTGATACAATATGCACACATTGGATTTATTCATGAGCATTTAACAGTTAAAAACAAAACACTCAAACGTCTGGCAAAACTTGGTTAAAAACACCGACATAATGAAATCTCTTACTTTTAGATGAAACACTCCAATCTGTTTTTCAGTTGTGTAATCATCCCCGATGCCATCTGTTGAAGCTAAAATCGCAATCTTATTCTTTTGGCCCGTTCTCACACCCAAAGCTCATGGTAAGAGGATAAAACCCAGCCTAATTGTGGGGTCTCCTTGATTTAGTTGCAACGCCTATGTAAAATGCATTTAGTAGTAAACGATTGTTGTTTACTTCGTTTCTGCCTGGTAACGCAGATCAAACAGCTTATTGCTTCAAACTAGAAGTCTTTAGAGAGTTTTGTATTAGCCGTTTCATTTGATCATCACGTCCTCTTAATTGCAGACAGACTAATCATCTTTAGTCTCAGGGGAATGACCCTGAATGAGTCGCCGTACTAATTCCTGCCACCTGGCCGGCCAACCGATCGATACTCTCTAATCACCATTTTTTTGCCTCCCCCATTCCGCTCCTTGTCTCTCTGTTGCAAGATCTTTTAGTCTCATTTTGAAGGAGACCTATCCTGCCCCTTCTATAGTCTAATATAAACCTAATCACATAGCACCATAGATACAGACATTGATTTTCCACAACCATTACATGAGCCGATCAATGTTGCACAAAGGAAAATATGAACAGATATCATCAACAGTATCGTATTCATCACTAATGCTTATTTGAAGGTGGGTTTATTGTCATTCTGAGCTTCTCATGTGATGCTAAAGGTGCTTTGAAACCTTAAACACATTTTCTGAGAAGAACATTAGTCAGTTAAGCATCATGTGTGAGAATGATTCCTCATTCTCCCAGTTCTACTCTTGCACATTCTAAGAGCTGGTATATGCCTTGTGCCATCAGGAAAGAAATGAAATCCATAGATGTGATAACCTGGTCATTCAGTACATTCAGCTCACATAATAATAATAATAATAATAATAATAATAATTCAGCCTACGTAATTTTATTGCCATGTAATGTTGCTGAGACTGAACCTGAGCAACTGAAGCAACTCCAGATCATAACCCCGTCTCCAGAGGCTTGTACAATGGGACACTATGCATGATGGGTGCATCACTTCATGCTCTTTCCTTCTTACCTTGACGCACCATCGCTCTGAAATGGGATCAGTCTGGACTCATCAGACCACATGACCTTTTTTCCCCCCCCATCACTCTCTAAAGTCTGATCTTTATGCTTCCTAACAAACCAAAATCTTTTTCTGTTTACATTATTCTTACGAACAAGTTGTTTTCTTATGGCCACCCAGCTGTTTAGTTTCTGTCCTGATTGTTATATTATTATAATTATTATTTTTTCATGGTGTCTCATACCTTCAACACTTGTACCTGTTCATGGTGGTCCAACACTTTATATGAAGACACTGTCGTTTTTTCCTAAATGCATCACCCATTCATAGTTTGAAGTGTTGTTCAGAATGGTGGCAAAAGTACAACTCGAACCTTCTCACAGATGCGTAAAACTGTCTCCTTTCTTTAACCAGCAATGCCAGTTGCTCCAAAACCGAGCAGTCTCACCTAAGAGCGTAAGAGCAATTACCTTCTTAAAAAGAAATGTCATTTCTCATTGGGAGTCGGAATAGAAAGGTACAAGATCTGGAACGTTTTCGCAGTGAATTTAAAAGTGGGGCTTACAGACATGTTCCCTCCGTGTGAAAAGCTTTCTCTTTTAAATCCTTTCCATTCGGAGTCAAGAATGCGTGTACGGTGTACTCCATACATCCTGACAATGAGAGTTTCACGGTGTCTCTCCAAGAACAAAAGGCTGCACAGTAATCTGTTTATATAACAAGGTCCACTACGTCCTCATGCATCATGGGGCTCATTGTTCAAGAACCCTTGGTTCACGATAGAGACAATCGAGTTGATTAGTTGTTTGAGAGACTACATCTGAAAAGATGGATCGCATCTTATTCGTTTAATCGTGTAAAAATACTGGTGTGTAAATCTCTTGCACAGTTAATTTATGCATAATTGATTAAACTATCATCGAATGAGTTTATGTGCTAGGCCTTACAATAAGCTTTATTTCATACTGTATACCCGTGTCATCTTGTTAGTGAAATAATTCAACAAGCCAGTTTTTCCTTACGTAATTAAATCATGTGTTCTTAAAAAAAATTAATAAATAAATAAACCCTGTGCAATCGATCTTTTTTTGAATATTTAGTTGGATGCAAGAAGGGTTGTACTAATTATTAATCAGAGTAATGCTACAGTAATGTTAATAAATGCAGCTGTATAAAGTTTTTTCTGACCATGTGCTGCACGACTCAGTGGTTCAATGAGGCTGTTATCTGTTAAGAAATGTTACGGTGAAGTGCTTCCTGGTTCCCAAACTCAGCAAAACCAGTGCCAGTGATAGCAGCAGCAGGAAGCAAAGGAAAAACAAAAGGTTACAACTCCAGTATCCTGTATGACTCTGATAAACAATCATGCATGATACGTTATATATTTAATTACGAGGTCGTACTCGAGGGTTAGACGGCCACTAGAGAATTAGAGGTGGTACGATTGTGCTGAATATCTTTATTAACAGTGACAGAAAGTTAGTATAATTAACAGGTGTAAAAAAAAAAAAAAAAAAGTAGTTTTAAATTCTTACCGGTGCTACAGTATGTATCGAAAAGGTGATGAGAATAAGCCATGGAGGTGGTGGAGGAACTTACGAGATTAATGTTCTATTTCCACTAAATTTGGGTTGAATACCAAATGTCATAAAATAGAAAGTTAGTGCACTAGTTGTACAATCCCTTGTTCTACACAGAAAAGGATTGAGCCTTGTGTTAGGAGCTATTTAGCTGTGAACAAAATAACAAATTCAGAGGCGACCATTTGGAACGACCATTACCTCATCTATGCGGTTTGACTGCCTTTGGTTCCGCGAGCTTCCGCGAGGACCGGCAAAAATGAAACGTTTAATTTTTCACGTGAAAAGATGGAAACGTGACGCCAAAACTCGCAGCGAATCATGATAAGCCGTACTCGCAGCCACCGCGCGAAACTGCGTACGTTAGATGGCGGTATTAGAAGCTAAATTACTAAAGAGACGAAGTGTTACTGAAGATGACACAATGTTATCAAATGTGTTTTTTTTTTTTTTTTTTTTTTTTTTTTGCTGAAAGTGTTTCTGTGACTGGTTTGGAATTGATGTTTTTGTAACCAGTCCTGGTTACCGTACCAACACACTTTCACCCATGCTGCAACTGACCGTTAGTGTAATTAACCATTAAAATGTAATAATGTAATTAATGGTCGTTAGAACACCTGTGATGCATGTAGTTAAACATCCCAGTGCCAACACTATCGTCATATACAAAATTATCCACTGGTTAGTTCCAACCAAGTAATCTGATTGGACAAGAGACATTCTATAAGTCTTATGCTCTCATAGAATGTCTCTCGTCCAATCAGATCAATACTTGGACGAAAGTAACCAGTGTATAATTTAGTAAATGATGACCGTGTTTTATCGAGTGAGTTGTTATAAAGGCATCATCTGGGCACCTCTGTGTCTCGTGTACCTGTGATGATCATTCGGCACCGGGACCTGCACGGACATATGTATCCATGTTAGGTCTAATGAAGCATGGCATCTATAATTGTACCTCAGTGTCGCCCTTGTACTCGTTTCTTCTGCCTTGTTGCTGCCTCCAGCCTTTCAGACCGTCTGTCCAGCACCACCTGCTTCTGAAAAGCTGAGGTTTGGTCATTCCTTATTACGGTCGAATCGCCTCCTCAGCCATCATGTGATCATTACTGTTCCTGTATAAAAGACACCTGATGAATGATGTCATTTTATTTAATTTGCCAAACTTACTGCTGATGTGATTTACTGTAAAGCACATGGTTTCTCAAAATGGTTCTCGGGCCATGCCGTCCTGCAGAGTGAGAGTTTCCTCCTGATCTAGTGGATCAGCTAGGCAGCTAGTGTGTCAACATTAGGGAACTTGCATTTGTGTCCCTGGCTATGACCGCCACATTTACCATGTCTCTAAGGGTTTTATATCCGGTGTTTAACGTGATTATCATCATTTTTCCACGACTTGAGAGCCATGTTATATTGCTATGCTATTGTCTTACTTCAGGCGTGTAAGTGTGTAAGCAGGAGTGTTTCTGATTGTTCTGGAACCTTTTCCTTCCTGGTTTTGTAAGCCGACTCCCCGCAGAGTGTCCTCACAAGTCCGAAGTCATGCGCTATTTGTGAGAAAGTATACATGTTTTTTTTGTTTTTTTTTTTGATTTCCTGTGACAAATGCAACTCAGTTGGCCCTCTGGCTCCAGCCATCAGCTTCTCAGATGAAATGTCGATGAGTGGTTTCTTTTGAAAGTCCATGTTGATTATCAGCTACAGAGCGTCGTGCTGAATGTTTCTTGAGAGAGAGAGAGAGAGACCGATCCAAGAGACCGGTTCCCATGCCAAGTCTCCAAGCTGTCTACAGAACCGCATTTCTCAATAGTGCTTTAGAGCGGCTAAAATTGCCCAGCCAAGTATGTGTCACGTACAGTCTCCACTTCCACATCCTCGAATCATGTTTCAGAAGGAGGTTTGAAGGAGAAGTGAGGGCGACTTGTTTATCGTGACCCCAAATTTCAATTTGAAAACCTCGTAAAGGATATAGAAATGAGCTTTCCACTAATCACATTCTTTTTAATCACTTGTTTTTCATTTTAAAGCAAAGATCCAACCCAGACAGTCAATATTTTGTTATCGATTTAATAGAGCAGTTATTTTATGATTAAATTGCGTTAACTTTATTTACTTGAAACTTTTTTCAACATGTTCTAGTTACACTTTGGTCCACAGAGATGAAACGCAACCGACTAACAAGTCACTTAAACACAGGGATGGGACTCGCCAGTAACCACCTGGTGCGATATCACGATGCTCGGGTACCGATCTGATTACTATTGCGATTCTGTAAGTATCACAATTTTATGAAAATCTCGATTGGGTATTGCATTTTTTTCTTATTTTGTTACAATTTTAAGACCTTAAAAAAATTGTCATAACTCTAAAGTTGTATATCTTAGCTTTATTTGGCAGTTTCACAACTAAACTGCACATGATAAATTAAATATAGTATATTTATTAACTCTATTAGTTGTCTCACTTAAAAACAAAGCCAGGCATTTAAACAATACAACATAACTTTGATTGCAAGAGTTTAACATTTAACTTAAATTAAACGAAAACCTTCAGCACGTAGAGCAACTGTCATCTGCCATAATTATTGTTTTTAAAAAACTTCACTTCAGCAAATGATTCCTTTCTACAAGATGGGGTGCCAGTGTTTGAATAGTTCAGAGTGTACCGCCTGTGAGATTATAAAGAAACGCTGATGTTTTATCGCATGTTAAACAATCGTGAAGACGTGGCTGAGCGAAGCTTCAGCTTTCTATGTGTCTTGAGACTAATTTTCGCTCACAGTGTTTTGAGACTGCTGTAAGCCTGAGCAGCTGTGAGTGGCTCTGAGGCTAATTCTCTCGACTCGCAGAGTTTGGAGAAAACGTCGATCAGAGACTTTTTGATGCGCGGAGCTTTTTATAATGTAACGGCATAAAAGTCTTTAGCAAGGATTAGGTTAAGCCCAACGTGATCGGCTGAAAAACAGACATATTCCGGTCACCGTCTGATCGATCAACAGCCTAACACACATGATGCCGTTATATAATTCCTGTTATTTATCATCACCCAAATGAGGATGGGTCGTCTGTTGTCTGGTTCCTCTCAAGATTTCTTCATATTGCCATCTCAGGGAGTTTTTCCTTGGCACCGTCGCCAACTCCCTCAGCTTGCTCATCAGGGACAATCTCATTATTGTCTAAACTCGTACACACTTTAGAGAGAAATCGATTTTGGAGTAAATGTGGCGATTCATGAATCGGCATAAAAGAATCGCGAGTCATAACTCATGATTTGTGAATCGTGAGACCGATATTTTCAACTTCGACTATTTCTTTAATAGGGACCAGCATGTGCGTCCTTGTGTGACCTCATCCAGACACCATTTCTGGAACCAGGATACTCTCGAGAAGAAATGTTGTATAAATAATATATACATTTAGTGATTACAATAATCACAAGTGTTCCGTGCCGATGACCTTAATGGGTTACGCAGTCTCGTCTTCAGGCCCGCAGCCTACTGGTCTTCAAACAGTCCGTTTTAAAATGATCTCCCTGTTGGTATGGGGACGTAAACAGTCATCACATTAAGGCTGAATGAGGGCGGTCTGTCCAGCGCAGGTCCCTGCGATGTCACTTTCTCTCCTCCGAGTCCTTAATTAATGGCTGTACGAGCGCTTTTGTTGTCACTTATCTCTCGGCAGCACCAGGCGCCGCTGAGCAGCTCAGGCCCTGTGGGGACCGTCATTACACTGCACGTACTCCTGAAAAACTTCGGTGGATTTATAGAACGCTCCGAGCGAGACAGCTCCGCCTTGTCGTGGCGGTTGCAACCGGGACACGGTGAGCTCGAATTATTAAAACAAGATCTTCATGTACTAGATACAACAATCAGGCAGTATTCACCCTGCAGAGCTCTTCATCTTTTTTCTTTTTTTTTTTTCCATATACTGAGTCATGTACTGTAGGGACAGATTACTGACCATATGAGTCACTAAGAGAGCCCCTTAAATAAGGATTTCAGGGCTATAATTAGGCCATTATGGTATCCCATACGAGGCAATGAGGCCAATGTAACAGAATCTCCAGTAAATAAAATAAAAAAAAAGGTATTGGCATTGTAGGTATAAATTTTCTTTCCAGAATGTGATAACTGGTTCTGGCTGCTGGTTTCTGGAGCGGTATAAGCAGAAACACGGATAAGCGTAAACCATGAAGATAATTTGAATAGGTTGGATTGAATCATTGAGTTGGATTCTGTGAAAGAGCTGGAATTTGATGAGTTGGTGGTACTCGTATACTCGTGCAGTAATGAGCCTGAGGGAGACATGGTGGTTCATGGGAAGGGATTTACTACTTGCACAGGATTTACTACTCGATCCATGGAGCGAAACCAGGGGTCTTCAGTTTTATCTGTAAAAGGCCAACATGACACCAAGCTTTCATTACAGCCAAAGGCTTTCTTAGATGATTGATTGGACGCTAAGCTGAACTCATTAAACAAACAAAATCATACACACTGATCAGACATAACATTAACACACAGCTTCTTGTCTGGTCCAAATCCCACAGAAAAGGCGAAGCAGCACAAATCTGCACATCCTAGTGCCACAAACCACAGCAACCCCCACCTCCAGAGGTCTTGTGCAGTCATGGCCTGAGGAGCCAGAGCTGCCCTTGTGGGAACTTACACAACACTCTAGGCATAACGTTTTCCAGTTTAATGTTGTTACTGGTTTAATGTGGTTGCTGGTTAGTTGGAATTGAAGCTTCTAGCCACAACATGCCCTCATTGGATAAACCTGAAGAGCTTTGAGCCAGCCTGTCACCTTGGCTTGCATACTTGTCCAAACAAACAGAGCCGTCTCTCATCGAATAGGTTGAACACAACTCATGTTCTGTAGTATATACAAGCCACAGGATCGAGTAACTCGTAGCACACTTGCATCTTTTTGGCTCTGCGGACTGTATACAGCTGTCGGTACAAATCTCCCTGATTATGGATGCGAGTTTGCTTCACAGTAATGCTTGGCCAAGCACTATTCACATGACATATGGTACACAACATAAGTGACGAAGTGCAATTAAAGTGTAAGGCACTCTACGTTCATTGATTTTTGTAATGCATGTGGGAGTCGAAAAAAAGACTAACAAGCAAGCACCATTTCTTCTAAAAAAAAAAATCTAATTTGTGATTCAATTTCTGCATTCTGTGACTGGTCTTACATAAAGATTTGCCAAAAAAAAAAAAAAAAAGCAACCCAGTCTTGCTTTCTTCAGTGTGTAATCTCACCTGCATGGTTTAAAAGTGATACTGTTATCAAAAACGATTTTCCTGTGCTTATTCCAGGAATATTAGTCATAACATAACCTCCTTATACTGTACTTAGTACTGTTTGATTTTATAGCATATAATTGCAAAGAGGTAATGATCTACTATATAATCTCACTCATAAGGTCACTTTTTAATCCGGTCCCTATTCGGGGATTCCTTCCTCTCATTACTGCCTCATTATTAAGAACCTAAATCTACAGCCACATTTCTGTGAAGCTGCTTTATAACAATAACTATTGCCGTACAGATAAAACTGAATGGAAGGGCTCTCCCAGAGGCAGATATAATTGCCGGGGCTGCATAAAATCTCCTGTTTATACATCGATTGATGGCAGACTCTTTGCTTTGTCACTCCTTCGTGTCTGACTATGTGGAGAAAAATGGATTTGTGTAGTTGGGCTAAGGCCCTGGGGCTGGTTAAAGGAAAGAATCGCAGAGTGTAAAACATCATGATCTGGTCCTGACAGCGAGCACAGGATTCTGCCGCATCATAAACCAGACTCTTCCATTTTTGGATCCGGTCCGCCCGATCCTTTAGAACTTTTTTACTTTCAGTACTCTTTATTTTTCGAAAAGCTCTGAAACCGTGTGATGTCAGCTGTCGGAGATTCCATGCCGGCTTTGCTTCAGGGTCAGTATCTGCAGCATACGGCCCTCCTCTGCGAGTCGCTCTGGAAGGAAAGGCCAGATGTGCAGAGATGAGACGATTTCACAGCGCCGCCGGAAGACCGGTTAAGTCGGTCACATCGATGCAGCGCTGCATAGCGGGGCGAATGCATTTTACACACAAGCGTATAACTCGCACGGACAAGCCTGATGCGGTTTCCCACCGATTACTTAAGGGGGGCTCTGGACAAATAACCCTACTGAAATATTTATTATTTCTCTCCCCGTCTGTCCTCTTCAGTACCAGAAGTTGTCAGAGTGGTGAAAGTGAATACAAAATGAACTTTTGCTGCATCGCTTTATCATAGCAGGGCTCAAAGTACCCAGAGAGAAAGAAGTATCCAGTTGTGTCGGTGAACATAATTAGAATCGTAGTTATACAATCCGAATTAGTTTGGTAGCTCTCAGACCACCAGCAGTGAAAAAAATCAAAAAGATATAGACGAGTGTACAGTACTGTATACAATAGCAGTTGGACTTTGATCGTGTGAACGGTGAGGAATAAGCAGGTTTTGTCATTAAGCTGGAGGTGTAACACAGACTATAATAACTGTATTTCCACCCAGTCCTGGATGTAAACTGTTCAGTTCATTAGCAGAAGCTTGAGGGTGTTTTGTCCAGCTTGGCCCTTTTTTTAATTTTTTTTTTATTTTAAAACCCGCAAGGTGCGTTTAGTTTGTCAATAAAATTTTTTTATTTAGTCTTGATTGGATTGATACCAGCCATAAATGTTTTGTTTGAGGTATTTGAAGATCACAAATACCAAATGGGGAGCTTGCTTTCGTGCATGTGTGTGTATGTGTGTGTGTGTGTGTGTGTGTGTGTGTGTGTGTGTGTGTGTGTGTGTGTGTGTGTGTGACTCAAATCTGTGTCTCTGAAGCAGAGGCAAAACAATGAAAGCTTTGTTCCTGGCCTCCAAGGCTTCACTTTGTTTGCTGTGCACTTTTGTAAATGTTCAGGAATGTTCGACCCCGGCCTGTAGTGGAGGAAGTGGCCTAGCGTTTTATATAAAGCATTAGAGTTTATCAATAAGTGTGCTCGAGGAGGAGAAATTATTTCTACACACAATGCCGTTCCCCTTTTGCTGAATCCGGCGTGTCTCGCAGTGAGCCAAAGGGATTTTTATTGCTCGTGTGTGCTCGTGTGTGTGCGTGCGCGTGTGCGTGTGTGTGTGTGTGTGAGACTTTGAGTTATTCCTCACTACCTCCTGCCTCATTTTGAATAGTGTGCTACCTCGTGGTAGAGTGAAGGCGAGTTAACTTGGAACTAAACAAACCTGTATATTTTTACTGCACAAAGCTTCAACATAATCATCGCCTTCCATCTGGATGGTGTGTTAATGAAATTAAGAACTGAAGGATAAAAAGCGCACGCACATGTGCAAGCACAAACACACACGGGTATTATACCAATGTGACATGTCCTCACAAGGTACAAGATAAGATGGAATAAAACGGCGAAGTGAAACTGATTTACTGGTTGATAAGAACGAGTTGTGGGACAACAATCAAAAGAAAAAGGGTGTAATCAAAAACAACACTCTGCTCGTTTATCTACGGTTGCTTTGGTGAGGTACGTCAATTCTTAAAAGTCTAACAAACACTAAACACTATCCCTGCATTACTCCCTATACTGTATGTATACCGCCGCCTGACCGTTTAACGGCGGTGAATCGCTTGTGTAACGCTCCGAGTAGTAAAGCCTTTTGAAAGATGTTTGCTGAATAACAATAAATCATTAGAGACACTGTTATTATAATCAACAATCAAGCCATGTGAGGCAGCCTGACATGTAGTGCAGTTACAATTACCTCCCCAGCACTGATTTTTACTGCATTCATTTATAGTTACATTTAATATTGTTGAAAGTCTGCAAATTTTCTGTTATTGCTTACATTATCATAACTTCCATTTATTATCTTTTATTATCCTCAGTCCAGAAAGCCTACAGTTTCAGTTTTGCCTTAGAGTGTACTAGTATGGTGTTTCTACAAGGATTCACTTTAAATGTTTTTCGCTGTTAAATAAAATCACGTACGGCGTTTTCACATCGTTTCCAAGCACACTCCATCCCAAAATGTGGTTCATTTTTATCCGTCCCAGGCTCGGGAACCGTGCCCGAGTTCGCTTGAAGAGGTGGCCTCGAGAGCGATACAGCATGCTCAGCACAGACCCAATCAGATATACAGGCCAATCGTACCAGAGAACGGACGTAGATCACTGCTTAGACGCAACATCATTAGTGCCGTCAGTCTCCTCTAAAATCTGTGAGTGGGTAGCACGCGCCAATAATTAATAATTGATGTTTTAATAATGAATCATAAAGGCTGTTTGTTGGAAACTGCCTACTTACCTCAGTTATCATAAGCTAGCCAGATTTTTATTAACAGCTAAAATGCTAAGGTGGCTAACGTTAATTTATATGTTAACATTACTTTGTATTTGTTTGAAATCAGTCCTCCATACCCGAGACATCGCTGCCCCGTGTCAACTCCTACGTTTCTTGTGGTCAGTTAAACTACAGCGATGCCAGTTAGCTAAAGTTATGGACTACAGACAGCTAGCGATTTGACGCCTGCAACGCAGCTGACACTCAAATAATGCATCATTTCTTAGGTTAATGGAATTTTAACTGACGAGTTACATAAACATCTTTTGTAAAGGTGGACATTTTAACATTGGACTCTATGGAGATTGACACTTTTGGACACATTTGGTCCTAGTGGTCAAATGAGGAACTGCATGTTTTGGGACTAAACCTAGGTCTTTGTTCAGAACTGGAGGCAGAGCTAAGCAGAAAGCCTTTATACGAGATCATGTGTGATCATTATGAATATGGAAAATAAACAGCAAAAAGCAATTATTTTTTGTCACGTTTTTTTTTAAGCTTGTATACGTTCACTGCATGGTTAGGACTTACTGTACACGTTGCTTTTTTTCGTATAATGATACAGTACGACTGAATGACGGCGACACCTGAGGTCACCTGAGGTGATGTATACAATCTAAAGAGCCTGACTACATGACATAGATGTGCTTTAGCAACTAGCTTAAATAATTCAAGAGATTTTTAGATTTTTGTCAACAGCTCATTCTCCCCCCCCCCGTTTCTGTTTATCTCCACTTTTCTTCTTTCGTTTAGAGCATTGTTGGTCTGCTCCTGTCCCTGGGGTTCGCTGCGCTCAACTGCTCTCTCTGTAATTTCTCTGCCTTAACAGATCCTGTACAATAAAAAGAGCTTGTAAAGGGAGAAGCGGTTGTATTAAGAGCAGCCGATGCGTGTACTCACGGGGCATCTCGTTTTATTAGCTTGTGTTTAATGTAGTGCACAAGCCACGTTTGAGGTCTGTTTGTGTGTAATGATCTAAACCCAAGCAAAGGAACAGGAAACTGCACCGTCATTTGGGTGCAAAGTGGAGGAACGAGTATGCGGCTTGTGTGATTAAGCGCTAGCCTTGACGTGACTCGAGACAAACCCCGGCATGTTGCAGGAATGATTTCATTACTTCATGTTATACGGTGGAACAGTTGAGGAATTTTCTTTATGAGCAGCTCGGAGACTAATTCAAGCCTCAAATCGTACATTTAATATTTATGTGCTCGTTCTAATACAAAGCTAATATGCATTCCCTGATGGTTGTCTCTTAAAAAAAGTAAATTAGATTTTTCCCCCTATTGTGACCTCATGTACACAGAGCCCCTCCCCACCCCTAACCCCACCCTCCATCCCCAAATCATCTCGGCTCAATGCTGAGCTCCGGCCAGTTCTGCTCAACCGCCATGTTAAGGCGGAGCTACAGTAAGCCAGGTCAGGCTAGTGGGTGGTGATTTATTAAGCGCTAGGTTAGACGTTAGCAGTTAGCGGGCCCCCATCCCAGCCTTCTATTGCTCTTAGATGTGTTTTAACTTTTATATTATTAAATATTGATGTCATCATGAATGAACAATCTGTCTGAAAAGTATCCAGCCTGTAATATGAAAAGAACGAGACATTTATTGAAGAAGACGTTGAAATGTCGTACATAGTGACGCCTCATTCTCCTTCGAAGCTCCAGTGTCAAAATCTCAGACTCAGCCATTTTTGAAATCCCCAGATCAGCTTCTAGTTCTTGCACCGTCAGTTGCTTATCTTTACCAATTGTAGCCCAGACACAGTTAACATTCTCAGGTGTTTTACCTCTAGAACTTGGATCACTTTCAACAGATTCTCGACCATCTTTGATAATCGTTTATGTTGGCGCAGCATGGTTCTTGCTAAAATGTGAATCAGCATTTTTCTCCAAGGAAATTTCTCACACACGATTCTTGTTTTTTTTTTTTACGTCTTGTATGAATCTAGATTGTGATTTTGTTTTTCACTCTCTTTGGCGGCCAGGTCACATCAGTTACCTATATCCCCCCTCCCCCCCACCATATACATTTTCTCCTTAACATCACAACATGCGTTATTTTATTTTTTTTACCTTTGGAGAACGAAAATGCTGGTGAGGGAACAATTGTGTATAGCATCATAACAAGCGGTAACTTGTTTGTCAAATGGATAAAAATGTACAGCGCATCATTGTTTAACTAATAAAAATGTAACAATTGGAAAATTACTGTAGTACGTAAGTTATGAAGTGGTGTATTAGATAACAAATCAGCCTAATGGTGGCACCGGAGTGACGATAATTTTCCTGTAACGGCACTAATAGGAGCTTTTCCTCACAAACAAAAAATGTCTTAATCTGTAAAAGTTAAACACGTACTTAGATCGAAACATTACTCAGAATTCTTTTTCCAGTTCTTTTTCTTTTTCCACAACAAGACCAATGAGGGCGCGCACACACACACACACACACACACACACACACACACACACACACACACACACACAGAGACACACAGAGACACACAAAGCCACAAGGAACATTTAAGCCAGAGGTTTCAAACCGGATCCAGAAACGGCCGTGTGGGTGCAGTTCGACACCCCTGGTTCAACCGAAGCGCCTCCTCTTACATCTAACCTTCTCTGCTTCCTTAAACCTGGACACATGGCAGAGTTGTATTGACTCCCGTGTAGTGAGGTTACACAACTGTCTTTATGAAGACACCTCTTTTCATTATCTCGGTTGGCTTACCAGGTCTGTCCTTCCCCACCAGATAAACCCCCCCCCCCCCCCCCCCCTGCCCGCGCCCCCGGTGATGTTGTTTTTCGGCAGTATTACTCTTCCATTAAGGGCCTTTCAAAGCACACCCACCTCAGCAAGCACTACTTAATTAAATGCATCACTTCCCTGGCAGTCACGCCGCTCACAAGCTCCTCCGTCGTTCTAAAGTCTTGATTTATGCCGAGCCTCAAGGACAACCTGTTTCTGAAGCACTGCACAACAACTACGCTGGTGTGTGCCGATGGAGGCGGCTGCATGTTATGGAGCAGCGCTGTGCCAGAAATTTTTTTTTCTTTTTTACCCTCTTCTGGTAACCCAGAAGGTCTGTGGTCCAGTGTCATGTGTAGGGTTGTGTACCGAAACCCGGTGCCAATACGGCACCGGTACCGTTTTCAAAGTATCGATTTGGCAACGGTATCGAAAAAAAACCCAAACGATACCCAACCCTAGTCATGTGGTCCAGTGTCGAAAATGTCAGTGTGAACGCTAAGTGAATAATTTTACGCTTTGGTCCGGACCAAGAGAACTACAAGTGTGGACAGACCCGTAATGTCACAAAGTGCCACATCAGACTGCTTCGATGATGAGGAAAAACTAAATCTGTGCACGTTTTTAAACTTGATTTGTGCATTAGTGGTGAAACCGTGAACAGTAATCCTCTCTAGTTAAAACAGATGGTTCATTAAAAGTCGTGCGTGTCCTCCCGCCTGGCTGGGGGTCTCCTCCGCCGGGGAAACACCAACAGGCCCTCCCGTACAACAGGTCACGACCGCTTATTATGTTCCGGTAGTGTATCAGCTTCATTTCCCTTTGTGACATGGACAGGCAGCAGAGGTCAGGGTAATATTGCATTTCGAGACTTTTTATTTTTTACACAACTTTTATTAGTTTATTTATAATACACCTGATGATGCAGTATTTCCCAGTTCATCATTGCATTAGGAATTACAGAGCTTGAAATACAGCTATAAAAGATCACGATCCCTCTATAAAAGCTGTAATGGGAGTGTTCAGGATTCTTAATCCTATTATTTTTCTAGCGTATTACTAGCCTAACATTTGACTTAAAGATAATTTAATCCAGACTATAAAAAATTCCCTGCTTTTTTCTTCTTCTCGTTTTTCCAGTTTTGTAGTTTTTGTAGTTTTTTTTCAATTTCCTCCCTTCCGCCAACTTTTTGCTCTGTTGTGAAAGGTCTGGGGTTGAAAAAAACTCATTAACATAGACACTGAATCTTTATGTTTGGAGAAGGAGTGAAAAAAAAAAGCGATTTTGAGGAATAAAAATAAATACCTGAGATATTTGAACTAGTAAAATATAAAGCATTCCGTCTTTGCCTGATTTGCTAATCCTCTCGAAAGTATAAAAATTGTGCGTTACAGTGTAACAGAATTAAACATGGCTAATTAAACATGATCTCTCTGGCTAAATGTTGAACAGCATGCAGGGTTGCCAGGCCTTTACAAAATTCACTGTCCAACCACCTCTGAAAAAATCCACACGACAATCTGGGGGGGGAAAAAAAGTTGGGAAATTGGAAACAAGTCTTTTTCCAAGTCATCACACAGTAAGAAATTTCATCAGGTGCAGGGTGACAAGTCCTTGTCAAACCCCTCAGGCAAGACACCACTGGGTTGCTATCACTAACAGGAACACTACCGCAAATGAAGCGACTAAGTGCTGCGAAATGGTCACTGTTTTTTTTTTTTTTTTCTTTTCTTTTTTTTCTTCCTGGCGTCAGCGACGAGGTGCTTGACAATTCCACCAGTTTTCCAGATTGGAAGATGAGTTGCGATGTAAGTGCAAACACACCTGAGGATTTTTTTTTTCTTCAGCAGTGCACAAACAACAACAAATCCATTACCCCTGCTGCTCGCTTGCTGCACTCTGCGGTCGCTTCATCTCCCGCCGGACCTGAATGCCCACATATTTACACTCTGCTTGTCATCATCATCAGCTGCTGCTTTCTTGTGTGTCAGAAACGAGCAGCTTGGAATGCTAGTAAAGAAGCGGAAAAATAACGTTCACTCTTTCACAGTACAGCAGTTCCAGATGTGTTCCATAGTGGTATATAAAGGGCTGCAAAATACATCCAGAACGCATATGTATACAGTATATTTTAAGGTATTTGCATGGCCTGTTGCCGTGCAGTGTAAAAGGATCAGTCAGTAGAGTTTAAAAAAACTTTGGTGTTTACCCTTGCTCTGTATTTTATTAGCAGCCATCTATTATGGAGGTGAAGTAAGATCTGCCAAGTGAGCCACAAACGCAGGACAAGAAGCCTAGGAATCGTATCCCGCATTCCAGCCTGTCACCACAACCGGTCACGGCTTGTAAAAATGTCAGTTTTTATTGTCAGTAGATCAGTTCTTATCAAAATACTCAGGAAATATGCCAGGGTCTGGTAAAGATGGTGTCCTGAAGTAAATAGGCCACCTCCTAGAGAGGATAATGTTTCACCCTTTACGCTCGTTCCCTCTTAAAACCAACCTATTTAAATGTCAAGAAAAAGGAGAGCCAGGAAACTTCATCTTATTGTTATTCATTACCTCCAGGGGAAGCGAAAGTGCAGAAAGAATTAATTTCTTCCGACAAGAGAGAAACGATCGGATCAAGTGTTTACATGGACATTATTTTACCTATTGAATGGATTTTTTGAAAGGTTTACAGGACACCGAACTCAAACCGATTAAAAAATTAATTCCAGTCGGACCGGATTGTGTCGAACTTGGTCCAGTTGAGGTGTTTACGCTTGGAGTCTGTTCAAAAAATTATACTCAACTTTCATGCTATATTCCGCTCCTCCAAATGTGCAACTTGTTGATATTGGCGTTGGCCCATGATGCTTATTGTTTTGTCCAGGAGCGTTTGATGAAAAATGAGTTAAAGTAAAACAACAATACGAACAAAAGTGTGCAGAAACCTGAGCAGCTTCCAACTGTGGTTCTTTTTCAAACTTGTTAGAAGCATGCGCTTCTGTATAGACTATCGGTTATAAGCTTCCCATCACTGCACCTGAAAGACCTAAATGTATTCCAACATAGCAGTGCACAAAGAGATGAGCGGTGAAGACTTGTTTTTTGTTGGGGAAGAAATGGTCAAGTGGCCTGCAGTGAATTCTGACATCATCCCCATTGTACAACTTTTGGGATTTTGGGACTAGTACTGTCGTGGCTACAGGAAAACCATGAGTTGAGCTTAGAATAAGAGCACAATCTGGCGATGATATGGTGTTTACAAACTTTTGGCTATGTAGTGTTTATTTACTGAAATAGTAATGTGCGAGCGCGTGTATCCTGCTACATCCAGTCGCATTTCAGTGGTCCCTTGTGTCCTGTCACCGGCCTCTGTATAGATGCACGCTCCTGATCAATATTCAGACTCCTGCCGAAGAGCGAACAGGGCCAGGATAAAGAAGGTGCAGTGATGCGTAATACTTCTGGGGTTTCCTGTAGTTGAATACCATCTTGACAATAATTAGTTCTAGATGCTCGTACTGCCAGCGTTCCAAATCCTCAAGAGGGCACGGCGAGCTAATTAGATGGATGAATTAATGAATAACTTGGGGGTTTCTCTAGTGCAGTGGTTAACTGGTTTGAAAGTATATGCCAAGCACCAGTATATCTGCTTGAACAGGCTGATAATGACCTTGGCTAGTCCCAAGAAACACCATGCCCCTACCGATAAAATGTTAAAGAGGGTCTGATTTGTGTCGTCTCGAAGCTTGAAGTCTGGATATGCCATCTCAGACAATCGATATTTGTTTCAAAATTTGGACAGGAGGCCCATGCAAATATCCATCACGGCTAATTAGGATTCCATCCACTCTCAGATTAAAGCCAGCATAAAGTTTGCCCTTCAGCATCCTGCCACCAAGGGCATTTCGTCAACAATTAATTAGACAGGCAGGTCTACACAGAAGGGCTTATTTTTAAGCTCGAAACTTTACCCCGAACTGACCTGAGGAGTAATACTTAGGCTCTATGATTCACTTTCCTTAGGACTGCAAAATCTTCTAAAGTCTGTTCTAGACGCTCGTAGAATCTTCTAGAAGCCCATTGCATGTCAACACTTCATTACACTACAACACAGGTCCATTAGCTTTCTTGTTTGTAGGTAATCAGGTATTCAGACAGTTTATTGTTGATGCTTTGGGACTTTACAAGTGAAGGTGAGGTGATAGGAAAAGTGTCCCTCTGGTCTAGTAACAGGTGGGCCAATTGTTATGCACATAACAGTCTTCATCAATCATAGGACTGTTAAAAAGGAAAGCAAAGCACGGTCAGCATTAAATAAACAGAACCAAAAGTGCAAAACGAAGCATTTTGCCATGTTCCCTTGTGTCCTCTTGGCAATAATTCACCGAATAAAGCACAAAAAGACTCCTAAACATACAAGTAGGTTGTATTCTGGTAAAGCATGAGTGTTATAGGGCCAGTACCACTCAGTGACGGTGGCATCTCAAGAGAGTGCTCTTGGCATCCTCCTGGCTGTAGGTCAGATGAAACAGATGTTTGGAATGAAGCATCATACTGCGTTTGCTTCAACATGGCTCATGTTCTCAATAATCGGTGCTGCTTAAGCTCAGGAAGAGCCAGCGATCTCCATTCTGGTCTGTATTCAAGAAACCAACATAGCACCAAACATGGTGTTGAAGCCCTGAGTAGCTGTCTTAAAAGCCTGTCTTCCATTTTTAAAGTGCTGATACTTAACTTTCAGTGTTATCAAGGTGCTGGGCTGGCAGTCAGACAAGCCATTTTCTCATAGCTGGAGTCATTGTGCTCTCAAAGGCTCAGTCCTTAAGTGTGTGTACTTAGGAAGAAGAAAGCAAAAACTTGCCCTCAAGCAGAATTGGACTGATGGAGATTTAGTGGACAGGGTAGTATTCCTGAGTTCAGGGGGCAAAAAAAAGCTGACAGCATGGGAAGGATTAGAGTAGATAGCCATGTGGATTTTCAGTAATTACTCCATGCTCGGAGGATTTGATAAGGATATCCGGATGCCCCTAATGAGGAATGGTGTTAAAGGGATCTGATAAGGGATGATGCCTGATTTGAGGTTTGTTTCTTTAGGTTATCAGCGTTGATCTTCTCTGCTCTGGTGATAAAGCTATTGACACAAATATATACGTAAGGATGGACGGATGGATGAACCATAAACCCGTTCACTACACCACCGGACAAGTAAAAGCTCAGATGTGCTGTCCCAGTCACACGTTTTGCCTGTTTGGAAGCTGACTAAGCAAGGAAGTGACGGTCAACTTCATTATCACTTACTGAGAGCTTCTAAGGTGATCATGAAAAGACGTGAATCACAGGGGGACTGTCGGGTCGACAGGATTTTAGGGCACAGCGATTTTCAATTCTGTTTCTTTCCCCTGCCAATCTATAGACTCCGCATACAGTAGAAGGACGTATTTGCGTGTACGAGGTGATTTGTTCTTGTCGGCTCCGCTGCGGTTTTGTCAGCGTTTTCCGCAAAGACACGTGTTCCTCTTTCTGGAAATTTGATATGCATGCAAATTAAGCAGACTGGTAAATGATAGTGTATGAAAAAATACCGCAGCTTGTAGCTACATCATGGAGATGTGTCGCAACATGTTTTTTTCATTGTGTGTCTGTATTTAAACTTGTACGAATGAAGGAGTATAAAATTTGGCCAAATCTCTGAGTCTCTACTCAAATGTGTGTAGAGCCATGTGATTCTCTATTATTTCAGATGACTGATTTTAGGAGGAGAATCATCTGCTGTAGATCTGATGTAATCCCCTAAAGCTTGGGCAAGGCAAAGCACATAGTTTGTGATTACCTCAAGGTTAAAAAGAAAAAAAAATTACTTCTGTCATATGACATTAGCAACTAATGTGCTCTGAAGGCCAAATGAGGTGATGCCGAATCCCGGCAAGGGTTTTTCGCCACACATACGGATCTGGCTGATGGCAAGAGGCAATTAGGAGATGGTTCCTGATAACCTGCCCAGCTTTGTGAGGTGTGAAATGGGTCTCTTAGCCAGACTCTGGAGCAGAACCAGCACACCGCTGGCCGAGAGGAAGACCTATGTGCTGTAACGTCTCTCCAATATCTAAACTTCTCCACTACTGGCCCTTATGGTGGAACTCCGCATCAGACTACTCTCCGTGTAATACACCAACATCCTGGACTGTCTTGAAGACGTTTGCCACGAAATGGGAAATCTGTTATTCATTCCCCTCTGTTTGATTACTTGGTTATTTCGGTGTCAGCTCACGGACAGCTCCCAGACGCCGTGTCTCTCAGGTAACGCTCGAACAGACCCAAACAGATAGGGACACGCTAGCTGTCAGAGCTGTCGCCGAGTTCCCCCCTGCAAACGGAGCAGAGTGGAGAAAATATTAGTTGCGGGGGGAAAATGGCTTGTCTGAGGTTCTGTGAAAAAGGAATAAGATCAGCAACGGGGTCAGGACTGTTTACCGCACGCATCAGGATGCAGGCTGCACTCGCGCACATACACACACAAACCAAATTAAGCAAGGAACACACACACACACACACACACACACACACACACACACACACACACACACACACACACACACACACACACACACACACACACGGTGTCTCATTAACACAGCTCTATTCCGTTTCCCTTTTTCTTCATCTCTGCTCTCGCACACGTTCCATTTCCCACTGATTCATTTAGTTTTGAGCCTGTAGCGCAGCACGGCCACCTGGGTGTCCACGTGTGTGTGAGGTATGACGGCAGGCAGACGGAGATCTTCGCACGTTCTACGTGCTCTCAGAGCCAGAAAAGAACGATGACGTGACCTTCACATAGAGGCCGACTGTTTGGGATTAAACGCCACAGGGTATGCCAGAGGGTATGCCAGGGGTATGCCAGGGGTATGCCAGTGGACAATGACAGGCTTGGTAAATCAATCTGAATAAATGCATTTCTAGATCACAAATCGAGTGATGATCCTGCACTGGGCCTCATGTACACGAAGCTGAAGTTGTGTTCATGTGAGGAGTGCTGATCGCAGAGATGAGTGGAAAATCGATTCAGTGTCGTATAGCGATTCTTTTTTGCAGCGGATCGTGTTAAATAGGTTCATAATTGTAACAAAATTTATATATCAGGATATTTATACCATCATGATGCTTGCTAAAATCGCGATACAAATAAAACCTGTACTTGGGTATCGTGATATCGTATATTAACGTTTAATATCGATTGGTATGGAAATGACGCACTCCATGGACTGTTTAACTTACAGTATATATTTTCATATTCTGCTTTTAAAACTTTATTTTATTTAAAAAATTTTATATCCCATCCCTGATTCCTGACCAATAGTCATAATTAGTGCTTTCTATAACGGCTACAAAGCTTCGAGTTCGGTCAGAATATGCAGCTGTTTAATTGTTCTGCTTGAATTTATAACGATATGTCTTTCAGGGGTAATTATTGAACATACAGTGAGAGGGAGGATTTGTGACCCTGAAGAAAAGTTGCTCAGTATTTCACACTTGCATTAATGCCTTCATGACCAAGATACAAACAAAAAGGCACATGCAAGCATAATTCATACATATAATGGCTTTATTGATCATCTAATATTAAAAGTTCTTTTCTGCATAAGGAACGCTGTATTTATTCCTATCAACTAACTGTTCAATCATTCCGTTCGGCTTGAGGCGTACACACAAACGATTTTTATTCTGATCTCCGTCCTCGTCACTTGTTCACAATGTTCTGAGATTATTACCAACACATCAGGAGGTCGTTATATCCATCAGTAAGTACTCTTCCACCCACCCAGACCTGGACTGCATGCTGTCCAGTAGTAGAGCAAAGCCCTCGATGAGAACATGCCACATTACCGGTTGTGTATCTCTCTCTTGTTAAATAAAGAGCACACCGGCCTCGGTTTTAGTCGCAGTGTTTAATTTGATTTCGGTGCCAGGTTGCTGCTGCCTCTCCTTGATGAGCTCGACTGTCCGCAGGGCCTGGTTTGGAAACGAACGCGTCCTCATGCCTTTCCTTGCAAATAATTAGCCCTCACACCACCAGCGACAGCACGGGTAACTGCCTCCGTTAAACGATTTCCGGGTGCCTGCTGCATAAACGTGATGCACCAGAAACACGTGTGAGAATCTGTTGTGCTACAGTATCTGTGCCCCCCCCCCCCCCACACGTTACTAAATGGTTGTTCTTATAAAATATTATTCCCAGAGCTTTAATTTCCCTTCTGTTTAGTTTGTTTTGTTGCAGATGTTGAATAAAGATCATTGAATGACTGTTTCTCCACCGAAGGTCAATCTGAATGCCATCTAAAGTGGACCACTACTTTTCTTTTTTTTTTTTTTTTTTTTTTCCCCCCCTTCTCCTATTTATAAAGGATTGCCTCCATTGAGGCAAGACTCCGCTGCTACACTACAATACCCTCCATGAGACGCGACTAGAGTTTGTAAAGCCTGAGAAGAGTGAAAAATAGCTCTTAAAGTGGCAGCCGCTCTCATTTGATGAGACATAAGCTTTCCCAAAAAGGAATACTGTTGAGCTGAAAAAAAGATCCAAGGACCAGCTGAAAGCCAAATCAGGCTACTTTCATGCATAAACAGTGAAATGCTGTCATTTATTTATTTACACTTTTTGCCAATCATCTGCTCTGCACTCCAGTGCAGTAGGTGGTGATATTGCACTGAGGTTATCGCACATGAACTGAAAGATGCGATAGATTGCGAACATCGCGAACGCTTTTTTTTCTTCTTCTTTTCTGCAAAAGCACGCATGTCAAGACCTCACACATTTATCAAGTTAAAATTCATTTTAAAAAATTAGCTTGCTCTGCAGAACACTCGCAGACGAAGTGACTCGCAATCCAAGGTTTCACTGTATTTACTCAAGTTGCATGCTTCTGATTTTACTTACTTATGTACTCCTGTTTTTACATAATCTGCATACTTCTGCATTTAGTTACTTAATTGGCGTACCTCAGTATTACATAAATACAAAAGTATGAAAGTTACATAACTTGTGTACTTCTGTTTTCACTTAATTTATATCCTTACAAACATCAGCTTTTACTTAATTTACTTGTGTACTTCTGTATGTACTTACTTATCGCACTTTTTGTAAGTCGCTCTGTATATAAGCATCTGCCAAATGCAGAAATGTAAGTAGTTACATTAATGACTACATGGCATTCTTTAGCTTAACAGCCTGCAGTGGACTTGTATAGTTGATCATTTAATGGTAAAATCTTATCGTAAACACTTTAGAATAGTGGATATGCAAGGCTACATCCAGACACTACTTTTTAACATTTACTTGAACCTGTTTGCTTGAAACACGTACAGCATAATGGTTAAGGTTAAAGGCTTAAGGTCAGTTGCTGAATTCTTTCAATAAGCATTTACAACACTTATGGTCTTAATTAAAGGTTTGTAGAATACTTTTATACATGCATTACATTTAAAATGAACCCCAATGCATTTTCCTCCTTGTCTGCTTTATTTCTTTCTTTATTCAAGCATAAAGAAATAATTTCTTTCTCCTTAGTAGAATTGTCTGGTTTCTACATTTGTCTCATCCGTCATATCATTATGGTTCTAATGGAAAAGCTTTTTATTGTAATGTGAATCCAAATCAAACAAAACAGAAAAATATAAATGTTTTGCTACGATTCTTACTTGGCGTTGAAAGAGACCTATAGTTAAGGACGAACCCTCAAGCGTTTGTAAGTCATTTGTCTTACTAGAACACCTGTAGATTTAGATTAGATTAGATTTATCCTTTATAGCAGGTTCAGACTTGTGATATCCTTCTGTGTTCTGTTGCAAACAGACAGTTAATTGTTTACTTGGTAAAACTGGATGAATGTAGTAATAAATTATTTACTGTTGGGAAATATAATCTCTACAGTGTCAAATTAGACTTATTTTTATTACCAACTTTTATTTAAAAAAAATTATTTTTCCGTAAAAGGAAATCCCAAACGTGCTCGACTTTTTAAATGTTTGAGAGTTTTGCGATTTAATCCATTATGTAAATGAGTCTTTTGTATATTGTTTCTTGTTTTACAGCGATTAGCATCCAGTAAGATGCATTACCGCCACTAAACGTCTCCCTCATCTTCCCGTCCTTTTTTTTTAATGATTTTCTTCCCCCCTGCACTTTTGTCGTTCAATTGAGTTAATTAAACTGCATCAGTTTTTTTTGTTTCAGGATCAGTTTACACTTTAAAAGTTTAAAGTTCAGTTTAGACAAACACTAAATAGGCCTAAAATAGATGGATTCCTTAAAATTATACTGCAGCTTTTAAAAAAAAAAAGCAAAAAAAAAAAAAAAAATATATATATATATATATATTTGCATCTAACGCAAATACTCATGTTTTGAAAGACTATTACTTCTTTTTCTTTTTGGGTTTGAGCACAACAAACACTAGACAACATTCTATGTGTCTAACATGTGTTAGACAATTTCAGTCATTTTTAATATTTTAAACCCTGTAAAAAATATACAGTAGCTGCTTATGACAAATCAGACAGCAATCATTAGTGCTTTTAAATTGAAACGAATTGAAAATCTCAGCACTCAAAAATTCGATCGAAAGTCGATTTGCAACTGTAACGTTTTCACATCTGCACGAGTTAGTACAGTATGTTGTAATCAAATCCTAGAAAATGACGGGAGCTGCCGAAGGACTATCATCATCATCCAACACAAAGTTTGACTTAAGTTATCGACTTAATTGTCAAATCATTTATTTACCATCTACATTGAAAAAGCTTCTTAGCATTTTTGTACGCCACTGTTTTTCCAAACCGGGTGCGAGTATTTTCAGCTGTAAATGTCCTTCACTTAATTATTTGTAAAGTGTTTAATAAAACCAGAAGAAACCGCAAACATGCCAAGAGCATAATTTTTGATACTTGTCCAGATGTGATGGCACCTAAAACAGTCAAAGCCAGGAAGACCTTAGAGACTAAAAAAGCTTGACTGTAGACGGATGCCTTGTTCTTGAAAATGGTGTTGATGAGGCGCCCATCCCCGTCATGGTCACTAGTGTGTGGTTTCACAGAGTGCTACGCTCAACAGCTGGTTGAATCGTTCCTCCACGGGGTGCAGCTGAGCCCCATTACACCACCACATCCCTGAACGCTCCCTGATAGGTCCATTTCCCCCCTTCGAGACTACAGTGCGAACAAGCAAACAGCACGCCAGCAGTCCCAGTCATGGGCAGAGCATGTTGAGCCCAGCTTCTGATCGGCCTGCTTCTGCATGCTCCCTGCTGAACTGAAGGACACGTGGAGGATGAATCGTCCGTCTGCCTGGAGCTCTCAACACGCTCTCGTCTCCTGCTCTGCTGTTGTCGATCCTCTCTCGTGATCAAGTTTTGGCTCCAGTACGTGCCTCCGAACGGCACATATTGTATGTGCAATCGTGGTAGTTAGTGTTTTGATACGCTCGACCGGCTCCTAAGAATGTGACGTGAGACTCATGAGAATGGAGCTTTAAAAACAAGTTCTCTCCAGAGAAGCAGAGATACCACACGGCGCCGGTGTATAGGCACAAAGCCAAGCTGTTCAGGGTGGTTAGTTTAAATTACCACTTATAGAGGAAGTAGTCATTGAGAGACTGGAATAGCAGGACCTCACACACGCGCGCACACACAATAACACCTGCACGAATGCATTCAGGTTTATTATTTTCACTCCTTTGGATCCTTTTTCTTCCCTCCATCTCTCAGTCTAGCATGCAGTCGTATTGTTGTGCCAGATCCCTGCATGCCCTCAAAGTCCTTGAATGAAAACAATCCTAAGAGGGCATTGAGATGTTAATCTGAGAGTGCTGACAGCTTTACACTCCAGGACAGGTTAGGAAAAGGTGTTAAACGGACAGCAGAAATAGGTGTGTGTTTTCACAATAGGTAAGTGATTCATCAGTAATTCACAATATCTTACTAAACAAGAAAACAATTGTTTTGTATTACGATTTGGGCTGCGATTCTTAAAAAATCGATTTTGGATGAGTGTGGTGAAACGAATAGATTTTTTTTTCGATCTCTAATAAACAAGTGATTAAATATGCTATATTTAAAAACTGCTGTTGTAGAAAACGAATCAACAAAATGATTCTGACCAAAAAAGATTAAGAATCCATCATCGAACTGTTCAAGTCTTTCCTGTTTTTTGTTTTGACTTGTTTTGCTTTGTTTACGAGATGTCTCTCCCCATCGAGAGAGAGCGTTGCGATTTGAAATCACGTTGCCATAAGCGTTCTGTTTCAGCCAGACGAGTGATGAATGCAGTTCAGAGAATGGTGTCGACTCATTTCATGGGGCCTTTACGGAAAGTCTTAACACAGCCGGCTCTTTGTGGATGATGATGATGATGATGATGATGACGACGATGTGCTGTACTCAGAACCACATTGCTGTCGCGTGCTGCCTCTCGGAAGCGCGTCTGCTACTGCGTGACGAATAGAGATGTACTCGGTCTGTCAGCGTAGCAGGTGGCCTTTCCTCTATTCTCCTGCTCCCTTTTTTTCATTCTAGTGATACGATGCGCACTGCTGCTGGGTAATGTGGATTTTTTTTTTCTTTTTTCCATTTTCATCTGTAAAGGTCTTTGTGAGCCAAGACCAATGATTATTAAGGGAAAAGAAAGCAAAGGAATCGATGCTAGGTGGATGTTGAAAGCGCTGGCACTTTGCTGTTTGTTTCCCTTTAAGATTGCATGTTAATATTATTGCTTTTCTTTGACATTATAAGAGATGATTCCAATAGTGTCTTGGACCAAGTCTAGAACAGACTGTGAGACGTGAAGGTGCTCGCAGTGTTTGATTACGTGAAGAAGATTCTGTTTATACTCTTTGTCTCATGTATGCGGAAGAGGGCGGATAGCGCTTCAGCCAGATTCCAGATTTGGATAGAAAGCAGTGAAAATCTTTGCTTTTTAGAGTGATTTTTTAAGATATTTTAGGCAACCCAGTCTACTGTTCTCTTTCTTCCTATGCTAATGTGACCTATTTATTTTATTATTTCTCCGCATCTCAAAGACGACGTGATGAATATAAAAATATGCTTTCCCTTCAGGTGCTGTGCGAGGATTTGCTTCATTCTCCAACAACCTCAACCTTTGAAACCTCAAAGTAACCAAGTTGTATATTTTCACTGAATTAAACATTGATGAAGAAGATAACTAGATTTCCTCTCTTATCATGAATCGGGGAAAGGCTTTGTTTGGTTTTGGGGAAGGAAAACAGAAATTGCAAATGTAGTTGGGGAAAGTCTGACTTGGCTGCTTGTGGTAAGTTTTACTACAAGGGATGATTTGTCAACTTGGTCCCTGGAGATTTTTGTCCACGCCGTGGATGGATAAAGCTTTGAGTGGCTGCAGCTCAACTGGAAAACTGAGAAGCATTATTTTCGGCCGGTTCTATTTTTAAGCGAAGCAGGCAAGAGGAAAAATGGAGGCATGTGAAATAATGCTCAGTAGAGCGTACCTGCTGTCTTTTGATTGATGACACCAGAAAAACACAGTAAGCAGTATGTAACTAGTGGACGCATCTGTCCTGTATGGGGCCTGCAGTACTTTTTTTTTTTTTTTAAATGTTGTTTTTATTAAAACCAATATTGTGGAGGTTTAGTCCACTGGATTTGTGAACAAATCTGTCACTGGGCTGGAAAATTGTTGTCTTCCATATCTCTCTGGTGTTGGTGTATGTAATTATTGATTATCTGATTTCATATGACTATTTTTACGCGCTTTTAACGATCAGGAAGATTAAATTAATCAGTTATAACACTTCATCTTCTTACAATGGCGCCTGTAAAGATGACGCTGGAGATATTCGGCAGGAAAAGCCTGAGATAAGTCAGTTCTCAGAGCTGATGTGATGGAAAAATGTTTGGATCTGAGCCACTCTGATAAGGGCCAAGTTCTGACTGGGTCAGAGCAACCCCAAAACAACAGATCTTTTCAGGACCTACCAAAAAGTGAAGTCCAAAGAAGGACAGCCGATGACGAGCCAGTGACGGGGTAATGGATGGCCAAGACTCTTTAATGCGTGTGGGGAGCAAAGGGTTGGACCATCTGGTTTGATCCCACAGAAGAGTGGCCGTACCACAAAGTTCTGTAAAATTTGATGCTCAATATGGGGGGCGCGTAGCTGCAGACCAGTCAGGATGCCCGAGCTGACCCGTGTCCTCCACCAAAACCACCAAGCAATGGAGCAATGGAAGAAGGTTGCCTGGTTAGTTGTCTTATGTGAAGAAACCAAGCTCGTGCAGGCAATATGATATCTCTTTATCTCTTAGCAACATCTTGTGGGTCTTTGCATTCATGTGGATGTTACTTGCATGCATGACTTTATTATTTTTATTTTTAGTCTGATGTCCATGCGTATATCATGACGACTCAGGTCGCTGATTTACACAGCGTTCAGTTAATCACTCATCGTGCTAATCGATCATAATTAATACTGACGTTACGTAAAAAGATGTTGCTCAATAAAGATAAATTAAACTTTATTGTCGGGTACGATGCTTTAATTCTTCTTCGTCCTCCCCCTCTTTCTGGGTGTCTGATGTAATTTATTTTACTCTACCAGAAGTCCAACTGCTCTATTTTTCCCCAATTACCCAGCGGCCCTTAGGGTTGTCCGAACGAGTTTACCTCACTGAGCTCCCGAAACAGTGTTGGCGAACACGCACCCTCCGGTAAATGCCATCTGATATCGTCAAAACCGAGAGAGCACGGCCACAATACAGCAAGCGTGTCTTTTTTTTTTTTTTTTTTTTTTAAACCACCAGCAGATGGTTTTAAACACACATGCGTAATTGTGGCTAATCAGAAGGACCACCTGCGCGGTGATTTGCATTAACGCGGCGTTAATTGGAAATCGCAGGTTATTATGGTGCAGTATGTTTTTGTTTTTATTTATTTTTTTATTATCATTATTTTTTTTCCCTCAGCAGCCGCCATGTGCACTCGTGTTGACTAGAGCGCGGTGATGCCAAAATATTAAATGGAGGCTGAACGTTCTTTAAGAGAGGGACTGATTTAGTATGTGATGTGACTACGGAAACCTTTAGTGACGAACAAGAAGATTATAATAGCCTCCGTTCAGACTTGATAAATCCGTAATGTCAAAACTTTTTGGTGCTACACCATTTTCTCAATTAGTCATAAAGTACTTCGGGGTAATAGTGTTAAGGGGAAAATACCGATGGTGTGAACCTGCCCTTGAATACGCACTAATGCACAGTTCCATCCTCATGAGACACCGAGCGTCCGAGGTGAGTGCAGGTTGACATAAAAGACGTTTTTCATGGTTTCTTTCTCTCTTTCTTCGTCTCTCCGGCTCCCCTAAGGGTTCCAGCGTGCTCCCGCTTCTACGTCTAATCCTATTTGGGGAAACGTTTTCAGGGGAAGAGTGGTTTATCGCTTCGTAAAGCGATGCAAACGTCGATGAATTTAGCTCACGTTTAATTAAATGTATCCTTGTCTTACAGACAGCTCGCTTTCTTTCTTTCATTCTTTCTTTTTTTTCCCCCACTTGGATATTTGGTTCAGTAAGTAGGAGTAATGTTGGTGTAATTAAGCCTAATGGATTCTCCTCACCTGGGGATTAGGGCTTTTCATCTCTCTCAGAGATCCTGTAGAGGAGAAAAAAAATAAAAAAAAATCAGTCACACTACCGTGGTCTTTTACCGAACTTTACATTATTGTATATTGTTTAGAACACTGAAGGAGATATTTAGTTTTTTTTTTTTTTTTTTTCTCTCAACGGCTGTGCTAATCCAGTCAACGTTAAACCCCGTGCTCTTGGATGTGGTGCGGTGAAGCGTGCGTCAAAGATAACCCGGGATACAAAAGACACAGAATTTATCAGTCAGAATAAGTTCGAGTAACAATGCTAGGGTCAATTGCTTTTTCACACAGATTTGGTAACCTTCCACTCCAGCGAGTCTCATTGTCCGTGTGCGTGTCTGTAGGCGTTTTATTTTAGACGCGTAGCTTTCATAACATTAGCCGGAGCGTTAAGCACGCAGCGTCCGCTCTCCAGCTTCTTCAAAAGATTGCCTTTGCAGAGCGTGGCCCACCAGCCGTGGGTTCTGTTTTGCTCTGCCAGTCAGATGGACTCGTTGTTCGGGACAGATAGGGCACCGAGGACAGAGGTTGCTTTGTACAGGAAGGAGTTAGGCATACTCTAGTGCAGGCTGAGAGATGAGGAGTCCGCATGGCCTTTTAGCAGGGCCAGACACACACACACGCACATGCACACAGTGTGCTTTTTTTTCCCTGAGAAAACCTTTACTCACAGTTTATGTGCACACGTCTTGGCTCAGCAGCAGCCCTCTCATTTTTTTCCCTGAGTCATGTGAGTAGTATTAGAGGAAAAGGGCAGAGTAATCTCTGGCTTAGAATCGAGATCGAGCTCCCGCAGCTCTGGTAATTACTAAGGCATCCCTTTGGCTCGGACATTATTTATCTAAAAACGGACTGTAAGTGTGGAGCGCGTTAACAAGCACGAAACACAGCAACAGAAATCTGAAGGAAGTAAAAAGAAAACCTAAAAAAAAAACTAAAACATAACAGCGAATTCAGAAAACATTGAAGTGAAGCCAAATACCTGGTGATTACAGCTGAGTGATGATTATTATTTACAAACATCAAATGGTCTAAAGAAAGCTGCTCGCTAGGTATAGGTATCTTCTGCTCCGCTTCACTCCAGTCCAGTAGGTGGTGGTAGTGCACACACAGCTCATAAACTCAAACAGAATAGAAAATTCTGGTAAAACACAGATGAAAAGGATTTGCATTTGTCGCTGCGACAGAATTAAAATGTATTTATTAATTTGTTTGAAGGAATTACATTTTACACAAACAAAAGCTCAGTTGAATCGTGCAGCTCGATTTTTAACACTTTTTCTTTTGAACACTAACACATCAAACCGGAAACGCAAGACTGAAAACATCAACGCTAACACGGAATGGAGGAAGTGCGGCCCTGTGTATATTGAGCATGTAGGAACTGAACATGTTCCCGCGTGGCTAGACACGTACATCATCACGTTTGTCTTTGGACATCGCTTTTATCTTTCGTCGTTTCTTTTTTTCCATGTGATTCTTGAATGGGTTTTCTATTTCTTTGCCGACTTCTTTTTTTTTTTTTCCCTCCCACACCGCACATGTATCTAATCATTCGAGCTCGTGTCGCCACCAGACTCGGGCTGATGGTTACTGTTCGAAAGTACGAAGAACAGATCGCTGGACGTCTCAAGGTCCTCAATGATGAAATGCTTGCATGGAAACTGTATCTCTCTTTTGCCTGCATCCTGTTCCACATTTCTTTTATATCAAGCCTTTTTTTTTTTTTGCGCGACACGCTCCGAGCTCGCTTTTGGCGTTAGACTGAAAAGGATTGAGGTTTCAATTAGAGCAGGATGATGGTACAGTATGTGTGCACCCAAGCGTGAATACATCGAGACGTTCCACAGGCTTTGTTCTAGGCCAGCGTGACGACTGACAAACTCACAAGGGTTGTTGTTGCTCTCTTGGCCTGGATCTGACCCGCTCCATAATTGATGCGTGCAGCTGTTTTTGGGAGCAGCAAGTTATTGCTTGGTCAGATTTAGGAGATTGTCTAATCGCACAAGACAATAGAAGAGGCCCGGATTTTGGGTGGAATCAGTATTAGGGTTTTATCTTGGCATAGGCACAGCTGCATTTTTGCGTATGTGTAGTCATGTCGGTATGCTCAGTCTCGAAGAACATCTGGAATCAGCCGTATGTGGGGAAGAGAAACACAGAATCTTTTGTTTGTGCAGCTAAGAAGAACCGATTTAAAGGGGTCGTGTTTGTCGTGGTTTTTTGCATCCAGTGACTCAGTTTGACAATGTTTGGAGGGCCGCAGTTCTTTGTCAGTATTAGTTGATATTCAGTTACATTACGAATATACAAGCTCGAGTCAAAACTTTTCTGCACTCTGGCTGTGGAATTTATTTCAATTAACTTAAAAAAAAAAAAAAAAAAGACAAATGCGTAGTTTTTCTTTGCTTTTCAATACACTCTGTCAACAAGCTTTCTTATTCCTTTATTAAAACATGTTTACGACTGAGCTGCGAGCCACGAATGCACCGCTGTCTTCACTTCTTCATCAGGAGTGACTCTTCATCTTTAGGGCTGAGCCTTTCGGGAATCAAACAGGTGAAAGTCTGATGCAGCGAGATCAAGACCTATAGGGAACAAAGAAAGTCTGTGTGGAATGTCAACAGTGTGGGTTATTACAGACCAGTTCAATATGTAATACAATATTACATATAATAATCCAATATTACATATATATATTAGATTACTGTATTATTAATTGTGCAATATTCACCAGTGCTCTTGGGGTCATATTTAGTGTCTCAATAAGGTACTCAAATGTTTAATGTGCAACATGGTACTTACTGTTTTAGGACTCGTTTTATTTTATTTATTTATTTATTTTTATTATTTTTTCCCTTCTACTGGATAACTGTAACCAATAATAAGCAATTTCTCTCTGGGATTGATAAAGTTCTTTGAATCTTGAATATGTTTTTGACTTTTATATCAGTCGTCTGTGTTTAATCTAAAGTTTAGATTAAGCTTCGATTCTTTAATAATCGTCTCACTGTAACGAGCACCGTTGACCGAATGTTCTAATACTTCTGGCCTTTGAGAATCCCAGAAAACTGTAAGCAGTGATGCATTTTCTAGCCGATGTTGACTTTTTAACTTTTTCTCAGTCGCCGATTGAGGATGTTCCCGTTCCGGACTCGGCTGTTTACTCTCAGGCTCGGAGTGACGAATCCGTGTCTCGTCACCAGTAACGACTCTCTTTAACAAGCCTTCCTTAGAGCATCGGTACGAATTTTGTCTGCAGATATCCAAAGCGCTTCTGTTTATGCTCTTCTACCATTATGCTTCTCAGACCAGAAAAAAAACAACACAATCACAACACGTCCATGTTTGCTCGCACCGCAATTACACCTGCACGAGGAGACGGTAGCCTTGAACGGAGAGTCCTGATGGGACAGTGCAGACGTTTTAATATAACCGGATCATTTTTGACTCTCCCCCGTACATGAAGCGTCGTGGTTTTAATTAATTTACTAACTTGACTGAACTTTAGGGGAAATCGAACCAATGAAACACATTCAAGAGGAATATAGTGCTGGAGTGATGTGGCTGAGGTTGAGGATCTGTCAATGAATAGTGTTTATTTCTACCTGCGTGTTTCCAGGATACGGTAAAAGCGGAAGGGGGGAATAAAATAATAAAAGACGAAGGCCATGCTTACTTACTACAGATTGCTATAAGTGTCCCCAGGAAAGGTGAAGTAGTGGAATCAGTTTTTTTTCTACCCTCATCTGTCTAAAACAAATGCTGTGCCGCGCTGCCTGGCATCCCGTCTGTTGTCCGTCAAAGCACGTCAGCCACGATAGCGGCCCTCTCTCCAGCTGTGGAATGTGTCTCACTGCCTGGTTCGTCCACTCTTGAGCGGGACCTGTGAACTATCCGACTCCCTCAACCAGAAGATGGATGGGCTCGAGACATAAGGTGCATCGCTTAAAAGGCCCTATCAGCACGCAGCAGCCAGCCAGTCGATCGCTCTTATAGACGGCAGCCGCGCGGTTCGCTCCGCGAGGCCCTTGATGGATGACTCGGATACGGAAGAGAGCGAAACGGACCCGAGCGGCGACGGCGAAGAGGTGCACGCACTAGCCAGGCGATCATTACGAAAAGTCGTCTTTTTTTTTTTTTTTTTTTTTTTCTTCTACACGACTAGATTTATATTCATGTAGCACCTTTTCAGAATCCTAAACAGGTTCACCTGCATGTGACACACACACACACACACACACACACACACACACACGCCAGGCAAGACCGGACACCAGGAGCATACGGTGCTCGGCCGGTAATTACTCCAGAGCAGATATGCTGAGTCACAAAGGCATCTGCAGGCATCTGCGTGCTCACTCAGCAGTCAAGAGGCACGAGGCCGTCACACACACGGCTCCCCTGCAGGCAGACAGCACGAGGCCAGAATAACAAGAGGTTCGGCGGAGAGTAACACCAGCGTTTAGGGGCTCCGCGTCTCTTCGCTAACCTCCAATCGAGACGTCTTATTCTTCAGCTCCAGAATCAACGAACAAACTTGTGTTGATTTGCGTCATAAATCTTCAAAAGTTTGCAAGCAGTCAATAAATCATCAGGGTGTGTATTTAGAGGTGACTCAGTCCCGTTTTTAAATTTATTGCCTTTTCACATCCAACACCAGGGTAACTGAAAAGCGGAGGAGCGCCAGGATTTGTGTGGCTTAATTAAAGACGCTTGTCAGACGCTCGTAATGTGTCGGAGACGTTTTACAAGGTGAGGCAAGGTGAGGGATCTACTGTACCCGTATGTCAACAGCCGGTGCCTGAAATCCGATTCTGTGTCACTGGATCTGACGCCGTTCACGTTGTTCCCTTATCATAGTTTTGATTTAGCTTTTTTATTATTATAATTTTTTTTCTTCTTCTTCTTCTCCCCCTGCTCTCGTTGTGCAGAAGCGTGGAGCCGTTGTGTAGTGACTTGCACCACTTTGATCCGTCCCCGCTCGGGTACTACGCCGTTAAATGGGATTCTATTTGTTCTACACCTCTCCGTCACATGTCTGAGCTTGTCGAAAGCTCTCAGCGGGAATCATCGCCTGAAGGACAAGTCTCCCATCACAGCTCAGGGATCACAGGCGGTCCTGCTTTGATGTGCCTCACCTTCCCTCTTCACGCTCACTCCTCCCTCCCTCCCTTCCTGCCGAGTGCCAAGGCGCAATACGGAGTAGAAAGCCCCAGCTATAGTGCGCCATCAGGCAGGTCCCAGTGTCTCCATAGCGAGACCTGCAGGACGGCTGAATGGAAACGGGTGCAGAAGGGTCTTGATCTTGCGTTTTTTATACCCGATTTTATGCTCCTTTCATCTCCGTCTTCGCGCTGCAGAGTGGGTGCTGCAGGCGTGTGTCATTACTGAGAGAAAACTTAGGAGACGTATCTAAGGCTGGGATTTCCAAATGTCACTTTTCAGATCTTTGCGCCCTTTCATGGCAGTTTGACGACTTGCCGTGGGCTGGATGTTGTTTAAGAAATACGGGTGACTGTCACATGGAGCGCTTCTCCACCCAGCGCCAGATCGGCTCGGCTCTGCTCAGTACGTTGACGCGTTGTCGCTTGTGCATTTCCGTATTTAATACTTATGCACAATATAAACGTGATCACAGCGCTCGCTCAAATCTTTTCCGTTTTTTTGTGTAGTTTTGTGCATCTACTCAGAGCAAACGTTTCGCCCTTGGTGTCCTGCAGTGATCACTGCCCTGAGAAGATCGATCTGAAAGCAGGCCAGATTGCTTTGTACTTGTACAGCCGGGTAGGCATTGATTTCTAAGTAAAGCTTTACGGTGGCGTCAGAAATTTGCCACCTTCGCCTTTTTTTCCCCCCATTTTTAAATCAGGCTAAACATCAAACAAGGCTGTCTTGATTAGAGACTTTGCTCAAGGACACCTATTATGCAAAATTCGCTTTTTAGTCACTTTCAGACATTCAGACGGCTCTTTGATGTGCATGTACAAACAAAAACGTGAGACATTTCATATATCAAAAACCTGAACATTTTCAGCTTTGATGTTTTTATACTGACCAGCACTTGAATCTTAAGAGCCATTATATTCCCCCCCTAATGTGACCTCATATAAGAGAAACCCGTGTAGTTGCTCAGCTCTAGACCAACCGCACTAGGGAGCTCTGAGGCTTATGTAAAGTTGTAAAAAAATTGGAAAAATATGGAACCTTTAATGGGTTTACTTGGTTTCAGATAAAATTTAATTTTGTCAGGATTTTGTCTCCATAAATTACTAACTACAATCAGGTGAACCGTATTAAAACTCTGAGCCGTGATTTGATAGCGTTCTTCTACAGATTACCATAATTGAGGTGCTTGACAGATTTACACACGAATAAGTAACAACCTGCTCATTTAGTACATGTAAGTCGTCAGCTGACTTCATTACTGGTCAAATCTAGACCTGACCAACTGAATCCAGCCCAGATCATAACACCGCCTGCAGAGGCTTGTACAGGGGCCGTGATGGGTGCATCGCTTCATCGTTTCCCTTCTTAGGGTCAACCTGGACGCATCACACCACATGACCTTTCTCCATCGCTACAAAGTCCAATCTTTATACTCCCTAGCAAATAATTCATCTTTAACTGATTAATCTCACATAATACAGCCACACGGCTATTAGTCCCAATCCTGTGTTTAAGTGATCTCCATTCATGATATATTTTTTTTTTCCCTAACCACATTTCTTCCCCAAAGTTGATGGTTTAGCACGATCCCTTCTACTCATTTTAAATCTCCATGGTTGTTTTCTTTGCTCGATGCAGCCAGATAATTTGACCCTTCCGGACCTCACAGTGCTGTAACTTAGATCCTCATTAATTCTGCTACACACGATCGTCACGTGAAAGCTTCCTGTGCAACTAGTGATGGAGAAAAGACTCCTCTGGTGGTTTATAAAGCCAGAATCACATATTCAGTAAGTCTGAAGGAGCGACATTACATGATTTGAAAAGCCCCGTGTTGGTAAAACACTCGGAAATTGCCAAGTTGCACACGTTCGACCCTGTTCCTGATGAATTTATTCTCCCCAAAGGGATATTTAAAAAAAGGATATCGTGAGCAGCTAAAAACGCGTGAATGGCTGTGAGGTTTTAGAGAGCGATGAGGAATATAAACTTAAACACATTCTTCAAATCCGTTTCCCGCCGGATGCACTGTTGTACTGGTTTTCCATTCGATCGCACAGAACTAAAAACGCTTCTTTTAAAGGATATGAAGAAACCAAAGTTTGAGGGTTTGTGCCAGTGGTGGTCCTAATGACCAATGGATGGCACTTTATGTGACACTACACTGCCCGAAGTCCTCAACAGGCTGTTAATAAGCTCAATGTAGAGTTTTTTTTTTTTCCCCTGCCTCGCTCATGCACTGTTGTTAAGCGATGGCCTCATTAGAGTCCTGCACTGACATCTCTATGACATTTAAGCAGCACTTCTAATTGAAGAAGAGGATAAGTGATTGGCCAGAAGTGTCACAAAGAGTTCAGGTCTGTCTCGGGTCAGAGCTTGGAATGAATAGAAAAATAATCAACTGCGATATGAAGAAAGAGGCCTGAACAACAACAACCACCACCAAAAAGTATGGGTTTCTCGAATGATTAATCACCAGGAACCACCTGATCACCGTGATCACAATACCTAGGTGGTGATTCGATTAGCTATTGCCATTCTATAAATAATCAGGGTTTTTTTCCCCCTAAACAAACTTGGCAAACAATTGTTTTGTGCTGTTCTGCCTGCCCATGTGTGAATTGTTTAAAGTGCACCCCCTGCAGGATTATAGAGGAACTTCAACATCTAATGCAAATATATAGACATTCAAAAATAATAAAGAGAAATATATACATTTTGGATTCAGTGTGGCGATACACGAGCTGACACATAAAGCATTGCAATAAGTAACCGAATCAATCTTTTTTTTCTTCCTCTCCATTTCTAATGCATGATAGTCATGCAAAATTTACCGTATAGTGCTGTAAAATGAGTGATATCTATATGGACGATATGAATAAATCCTCTAAAGCAAAGATCATGCTTTCCAGCTTTTCATACAGCCGCTTTGAACATTTCCCGCCGCTCAGATGAGGTACTTCAATTATTTCCTTTAATGCTTTAAAGGTTTAACCGCTGTAAAGCTCGATAATGACCTTTTTTTCTTCTTCTTCTTCTTCTTTTTATGAACTAAATGGAGACACCTAATATGTCATGAGAAACAGATCTGACCTTTATTCATCACATATTAATTGTCGGAGTTTTGGAAAAAGACCTACGTTAAGTAGATGATAGAGACCTTCAGTTCTCCGCAGATAAAGATCGCGCCCGACACCCGCCGACCCGGTTTATATCACCCGCCTGGAGGCAGAAATAATTTATGATGTCTAGAGAAGGCACATTTAATCCAATCTATCGTAGCACTCCTTGATTTATTTAGACTACGCCGCCCCCTCTGGTTGACAGGCAGCTGAAATTCTCCTAGTGTTCTTGGGAGTTTTATTTCTGTCATCTGAGAAGCAGCTGCACAGAAGCGTAAAATACAGTAGATGTGAGAATAGTAAAGATGAATGATGCAGGCGAAAGAATGGCATCTGTTTGTTTCACCTTCATCACATGGGTGGGTGTGTCTGCTTCGCAATGACCTCCATCATCCAGGCTGTAGTGGTACAGCAAGACCAACTCGCCTCAGCCTACGGATTCAATCTGTTCGTTCGCGTTATATTTTGTCCAAAAATGCATGAATCTCCTTTGAACAGTTGATATTGAGATGTTTCTGCTACTTCTGCTCTGTAAAGACTTCATAACGCCTCTAATCTGAGGTGCTGTTAATTGGTCATTTTTCAGGCTGATAACTCTAAATGAACTTCTCGTCTGCAGCAGAGGTAGCGGTCAGTAGCAGCAGTAGAGCATCGTAGTTCATTCAGGTGCCTCTATTCGTTAACCAAATGAGTAAATGAGTAATTCCCAATATAAAAGTAAAAAATCAACTAAGAGCCAAAAAAGTTAACCACTAACTGCTAACAACTAGCCCTTTGTAACAGCTGGAGATCACTAGACTAGACTATAATATGTAATATTCTCATCCTGGTAGCGACCAGCTAACCCAGCTTTTCTTAAAAACTAAAGAAGACTAGGTTAGCCATTAGCAGTTAGCCTTATTTACCGTAGCTCTTAAAATCAGAGCCCAGAGCTGGGAACAACTGGGGGTGAGGTGCATAGTTGACGCGGGGGCGGGTCTCTCTGCCCCACTTTTTTTTGGTACAGTACATCACTACCAGTGATTTGAAGTCTATACTTAGTTAACTAAGGATTTTTAATATAAAGTCCAGTGTCCACACATGGATGATTTTCTCACAACTTTATTACACAAGAAGAATTTCTCTTCCGCTTAATTAAACAGTCGAATATGGGACGACTATAAGCATGTTATAGTAGGACTAGGAAGTACACAGGAGGTCAGGTTGGGATAAAAGAGCGAGCTTAGGCGAGTCATATTCTGATTTCTTGCCCTGGTTTAAAAACAAACAAACAAAAGGCCGCTAAGCTCAGACGATGAGGCACGAAGGGAGATTTTGTGTACCCTGCCTCCCACGGACCGTCTGCGGAGTCATGGCGCATCGCTGGAGGAGGCCGAATGCGGCTCCCTTGAGAGATGGTGTACCTCGCTAACGGACTGGGAGCCAAATCGCCAAAATACAACAAACACACAGCGATGAGGAGGAAATGTTAAACGTTTCTGAACGTTGCACTGGACATGTATCGTGGTGCATATGTACTGTACGCCTTCACCTCTGATATTATTAACTAATAACCGTGTAGAGCCAAGTGCTCGCTTTGAAAATCACGGAAGCGATTTACAGCTCACGCATACAGTACTTCCCGAACTCTCGGTCATCTCAGCGGGAGCACGGCTGATCCCTAAATCCTGGTTTCTCATGAAAATAAACCAGAGCTCTCTGTCGTATGACATTTTGATTCCTGAGGAAAAACAAGAGGGGGAAATGTCAAGAAGGGATGGGCTGGGGAAAGATGCTGTAGGAGATGATCGCCTGTTGTGCAAAGAGAGCTGAAGGTAATGGGCCAAAAAAAAAAGCTATCTGTATTTAGTGTCGAGTTTATTCCTTCATTTCTTTGGTTATAGCAGGGCAAATATTTTTTTATTGAAGCAGTTTTAGTGAACATTTTTACTAGGGTTGCACTGATCATTTGGTGTGTGTTTGCAATCACATGCCTGTGAATAACGGATGGTTAGGTTTTTAACAAGTGTTGACGGTTCATTTTATAGAGTAAATCCAAAACACCCAAATGTTATTTGATATTCTTTGTGACAACATAAAAGGAACATTGAAAATCTCACACCCACATTTATGAGTTCACGGCCCGTGTCTACGTTCAAAGATCATTTACTTGCACTGTAGAAGGTGTAAGATGTATATACTGTACAGTATAAAGATTATAAGTTGTCTTGATCAAACCCCAGGTGCATCAGTTGTGACCTTTATGTTCACAAAGGCCAATTTAACTGATTTTATTATTATTTTTGATCTTTTTTAAAAGTAAAGAACACATTGGACCCAAAATTAAACCGTGCAAGCACATAAACAATAAACATCTGTCAAATGATATCCAATCAATATCAATTATCTACAGTACTGTGCAGAAGTCCTAATCACATGCAAATGACTGCTGTAGAGCAAGGCTGGTTTAAAAAAACAAATTCTCCATAAAAATAAAAATCTTGTAAACAATGAATAATGTTCACTGTTTGAATCAAGTTTAGTCTCGTGTACAATTTATGCAGTTTTATGAGGAAATGACCTCCGTAGTTTTACTGAGCATCCTACAGATCCACCCACAGACACTGAAGTTGACTTTTTTTTTCATGTATACAAAACCCAGAAACGTACCCCTTTTTTTGGGTTGGGGGGTGGGGGGGGGTTGTCTAAAAAGTTGTCTTGTACATAATGCATTTCATTAAATTTTTGTAAGATGACAATGTTTGGAAATCAGAGATGTTTATTTTATAATTTATTTTTGTACTTAATAGCAATGAAGCCATAAAATAAACAAGTATAAGAAAGATTGTACAAAAAAAACACAGGGTGATTAAAGACTTGTTGATGAAAAGTGAATTCATCCTACTTAAAAAAAAATAATAATAATCTGAACTTGGTATCAGCCAAGAAAATTGCAATCAGGACATTTACAGATTTTTACTCTCGCATCCAACCCTCATGTTTTCTCTGGTGCTGCTATTAATCGCATAAAAAATTAATTGCAATATGGACCTGTGCAAAAGCCTGTAGTTTATTTCAGGTTATAGTCTTGGAATTTATGTAGCGTTTGATTTATTAGAGTCACTCTTTGATTAGAGTCATCTAAGCTGTTTTTTTTTTTTTTTTTTATGAATAATTTAAGTATAGGGAAAATATCCTCTTAATGAGCTCATTTATCTATTTATTTGATGTTGATCTAGATAAATACGTTAGAATACAAAATTATATTTTCAGTGATTGCCATTTAAACTCTAATATTTAATCGCAATATGTGTCCAAATAATTACCATGTGTGTGTGTTTTTTTTATTTTTTTTTATTGTTTATTATTAATCAGATTATGCAGCCCTAATTTTCTCCGGATTTAGCGATTTGCCGCACGTGAGGGCGCATTAGCATTATTTCCCTGCAAGTGATCACTGGCTTTTTTGCTACTTCTTTAGGCTCTCACACCCCGAGAATATGAAATGTAGTCGAAAAAACATCCGAGCCTCGGCAACAACGCTGTGTAGTCTTTGATCGCCAAGTTTAATGGAAAGTAAAGACCAAGCATTGCGGTTCTCTCCCACAGTTCCTGTTTCATTTATTGTGAGAACCACGCTGGCGGGTAACACGAGCAACATATCAGCGCATGCGGTGCGCTTAAGGATCATTCTGATGAATAGAAGGCATGGAGGTTCGTGCATGGGAACTTTTGGGCTGCACGCAGTGCGTTTCTCAATTGTGCGTTTCAATTACGCGCCGAAACCGCTGTTGTGGCCTGACCTACATTCCCCTCATTCACTGAGTCTTTTTACGACGTCTGAAAAAAAAAAAAAAAAAAAGTTTCACAACGTCCTGACAGGCGTAGAGTAGATCCAGAGTCAGACGACCGGTTTCGGGTTTTATATCGGGTTCCTAACGAGCCGCAAAAACCAGCCACGAGCAGCCCGGCTCGCTCGGACGTATACCGTAGATAATCCTTAAGCCGTGCTGTAGATAAGCAGGAGTTTGTTTTCCACATGTAGTTGATCACATTATTGATTCTTTCACGTTTTTCATTCTGTGACCCAGGCTGAGCGATAATGGTTTGCAGGTGTGTGTGTGTGTGTGTGTGTGTTGGCCAAAGAGAGTGATGTAATCGAAAAGAGGAGACAGGAGGATATTGGCTTTCTCTTCCCTAGAGATGCTGAAAGAGGGAAAGGAGGAGACACAGAGTGCAGCGTGGAGCAGTGCTCTCTAGTGAGCTCGGCATTTTCAGCACAGTTCAGCATTGCAGCATTGAACTAATGCCTACTAGAGAGAGAGAGAGAGAAAAAAAAAGAAAGGACTTATTCGTCAGTCAAGTTTTGGATTCCATAACGCAGAGGCAGCGAATGCAACATCCGTGACACCTGTACACTAGGAATGTAACCAAATATAAATCTGGCGTGATGTGTGAAACGGAAACAGTAAATATAGTACATATACAGTACTAATTAAGAGCAGACCTAATTAGGACGTCTTTCCTAGTTGTAACAAACTACAATCTAAAAAAAAAAAAAAAAAAGTCCCATTTTTAACCAGGATGTTTTGACATTGAATCCCTAAATGAAGCGCCGCATTATTAGACGTAGAGTTCCACAGAGAGGCCAGAAAGACGGGTTGAGACGAGGCGAACCCTTCTCGGTCCTGATGAACATGGTAATTGAGGAGGAATTAACACTTGAAAATGAAATGAGAGTAAGTCATTGTAAAAAGCGCATTAGTATGCATCTCAGCAAGCCAACGAGACGAAGATGAATCCACGAACCAGTAGGTCATTGTTTTTAATCCCTCTCCCCGGGGAGAAGCAAGGGAGCTAAAGTAGTAACTTTTTTTTTTTTTTTGATTGTGTGGGTTTTAAAACATTAACACCACATGATGTCTGTGAGCTGGTGTATCAGAAAGAAATAAAATAAAAGGCAAGAGAAGTTTAACACGTGTTCATATGTGTGTGATTACTCTTCACCCTTACTGTCTGCCATGATGTCATCCAGTAAAGAAATCGACAATTATAGCATTGGGGTAAATCAAAGTCTCATCCGCATAATGCACCTCTTAAGGACTGGATGGTCTGTAGAAGTTGGCTTATAATTATAATGTAATCATGGATTACCTTCCAGTTCCATCCCAAGCCGTTTGGGGAAAAAAGTGCAGGGTTCATCAACAGCTGAAAATCGAAATCCTGATGTGTTTTTTTTTTTCTTGTCTGAGGCATCTTTTCCCAGAATGCTTAGTGCAGCATCCTCATCATCAGCGAAACACCCCCTGGCATTGTGTGATAAGATCTACATTGTTTCAGGCTTTTCTGTTCTGCTAGATGTCCTGTAAAGACAAGAGACTCGTGATTAGTAGGACATATGTTTTCCTTCAGGAATTCCAGAGTCATCGTCCAATCAGATGGCTGGATGCAATTTAGTTTTTTTTTTTTTTTTTTTTTTTTTTTTACTCTAATTTGGTCTATCTATCACACACACTGTATGTAGGAGAGGTGGTCAGATCAACAGGTTAATTCGTGATCGTGTATACAAAAAAGAAGCAGTCTGACGTCTGTGTTGTCGGTCGTGTCTCCGCAGGTAAGGTGTTGAACACGGACTTGCGCCATTACCTCAGCCTGCAGTTCCAGAAAGGCTCCTTGGACCACAAGCTCCAGCAAGTGATACGGGACAACTTGTACCTCCGTACCATCCCCTGTGAGTACATATGCACACTGACGTAATCTTCCTCCTGTCTCAGGGGTTTAACTGTTTTCCTGTTGTTGTTTTTGTTGTGGCATCTGGTTGTAAACAGGACTGAATGAGGAACATAGGGAAACATCAGCCCGAAGCCCGAAGCCTACTGTGCAAATTACAGTCGTTTGTCACTTCATTCATCACAGGAGGCTGTACATTTTACCCCCGAGCTTCTTAACACCAGCTTAAAAAATCTCGCAACTGAAGAAAAAAAAAAAAAACCTGATTTAGAATTAACATGAACTTAATCAGCAGCATCCAAGATTTACTTTAAAGGGCACATATTATACTCTTAAATAATAATAATAATAATAATATTGTCTTGAAGGTCTCTGTTTAAGTCATCAACCATTAGGTTATATTTCGAATTTTATTGAACCGACCTCCTAAATGATATTTATTTCAAAAATAAAACTGAAAACACACTGTTCCAAATTATTACTCTCACAACAGAGTTAAAACATTTTATAGGTTGTAAAGAACTGAAAAAGGGCTTTTGTTGAATTTGCAGCTTTAGGAGGTCATAATTATATAAATCAAATCTATTTCAATCAAAAACATCCTAACAGGGCCTAATAGGACGCCTTCTTTGATATCACCTTCACAATTCTTGCATCCATTGAACTTGTGAGTTTTTGGACAGTTTCTGCTTGAATTTCTTTGCGGGGCGTCAGAATAGCCTCCCAGAGCTGCTGTTTTGAATCAAACTGCCTCCCACCCTAATAGATCTTTTGAGGATTCTCCAAAGGTTCTCAATGGTGTTGAGGTCAGGGGAGGATGGTGGCCACACCACGAGTTTCTCATCTTTTATTCCCATAGCAGCCAATGACACAGAGGTATTCTTTGAAGCATGAGATGGTGCATTGATGATTTTGTTACAGAAGGCACGGTTCTTCTTTTTGTACCATGGAAGAAAGTGATCAGTCAATATACTTTGCAGAGGTCATTTTCACACCTTCAGGGACCCTACAGGGGCCTACCAGCTCTCTCTCCATGATTCTGGCCCAAAACATGACTCCAGAACCTCCTTGTTGACGTCGCAGCCTTGTTGGGACATGGTGGCCATCCACCAACCATCCACTACTCCATCCATCTGGACCATCCAGGGCTACACGACACTCAACAGTAAACAAGACTGTTTAAATGCTAGTCTTGATGTATGCCTAGGCCCACTGCAACCGTTTCTGCTTGTGAGCATTGATTAGGGGCCGAATAGTAGGTTTCTGCACAACTGCAAGCCTTTAAAAGATCCTACATGTACACCTTGAGGTTTGCGGGACTCCAGAGGCACCAGCAGCTTCAAATACCTGTTTGTTGCTTTGTAATGGCATTTCAGCAGCTGCTCTCTTAATCTGATCAATTTGTTTTGCAGAAAACTTCCTCATTCTGCCTTTATGTGCACGAACCTGTCTGTGCTCTTAATCAGCCACAAATGTCTTCACAGTACGATGATCAAGTTTTCATGAAATATCTAATGTTTTTATACCTTGTCCAAGGTATTGCAATATTTGGCGCTTTTCGGCAGCAGAGATCCTTTTTCTTTCCCATATTGCTTGAAACCTGTGGCCTGCTTAATAATGTGGAACAACCTTCTTCAGTACTTTTCCTTTAATTGGGCTCATCTGGCAAACTAATTATCACACGTGTCTGAGATTCATTTCAGTGATCCAAAGAGCCCTGAGACACAACACCATCCATGAGTTTAATTTAAAAACTAAACAGTTAATGTTCATGACTTGCATCCAATTTGTATAATAATTTGGTACGCGGTGTACAGGTTATTCTCAAAAAATTAGCATATCATGAAAAGGTTCTCTAAACGAGCTATTAACCTAATCATCTGAATCAACTAATTAACTCTAAACACCTGCAAAAGATTCCTGAGGCTTTTAAAAACTCCCAGCCTGGTTCATTACTCAAAACCGCAATCATGGGTAAGACTGCCGACCTGACTGCTGTCCAGAAGGCCATCATCGACACCCTCAAGCAAGAGGGTAAGACACAGAAAGACACTTCTGAACGAATAGGCTGTTCCCAGAGTGCTGTATCAAGGCACCTCAGTGGGAAGTCTGTGGGAAGGAAAAAGTGTTGCACAATGAGAAGAGGTGACCGGGCCCTGAGGAAGATTGTGGAGAAGGACCGATTCCAGACCTTGGGGGACCTGCGGAAGCAGTGGACTGAGTCTGGAGTAGAAATATCCAGAGCCACCATGTACAGGCGTGTGCAGGAAATGGGCTACAGGTTGCAAATTTTGCATGTCATCCGGAAATCAAGGTGCCAGAGTCTGGAGGAAGACTGGGGAGAGGGAAATGCCAAAATGCCTGAAGTCCAGTGTCAAGTACCCACAGTCAGTGATGGTCTGAGGTGCCGTGTCAGCTGCTGGTGTTGGTCCACTGTGTTTTATCAAGGGCAGGGTCAATGCAGCTAGCTATCAGGAGATTTTGGAGCACTTCATGCTTCCATCTGCTGAAAAGCTTTATGGAGATGAAGATTTAATTTTTCAGCACGACCTGGCACCTGCTCACAGTGCCAAAACCACTGGTAAATGGTTTACTGACCATGGTATTACTGTGCTCAATTGGCCTGCCAACTCTCCTGACCTGAACCCCATAGAGAATCTGTGGGATATTGTGAAGAGAAAGTTGAGAGACACAAGACACAAGTACCTGCAAAAGGATTCCCGACCAAGTATTGAGTGCAAAACTGAACATAATTATATGAAGGTTGACTATTTTTGTATTAAAAACACTTTTTAACACTTCTTTTATTGGTCGGATGAAATATGCAAATTCTTTGAGATAGGGATTTTGGGTTTTCATGAGCTGTATGCCACAATAATCAATATTAAAACAATAAAAGGCTTGAACTACTTCAGTTGTGTGTAATGAATCTAAAATGTATGAAAGTCTAATGTTTATCAGTACATTACGGAAAATAATGAACTTTATCACAATATGCTAATTTTTTGAGAAGGACCTGTATATTATATAAACAAAATATCAATCCAGTTACAGTATGATCGATCGGAAATTGTGCCTCTTTATCTCCAAACTTTGTGAGCAAATTAGTCTCAGACCCTGTGCATTACACACGCTGACACACCAGTCTCAAAACACCGCCAGTGCAAAGCGTTAGAAGCCGCCCGTGAGCTCGACGCCACTCAATCCAGTTCAGTCAAGTTTTGAGACTATGAAGGCGGTTTAAGGACCGGTCAAACTCCACCATTTATAATCCTACTGGTGAACTCTTTACACATTTTCATCCCATGTGGTAGGAGTGAATTATTTGCTTTTATTTAAGTTTGTTTAGAAATAATAATTATGGCGGGTGACAGAGGTGAGTGGGGCTCAGTTACATGTTAAACCAGTGGTTCTCAAACATTTTCTGTCATTCCCCACTTAAGGGGGTGGGCGAATTTTCAAGCCCCACTTGGCAACAAAATAATAACGAAATCGGCCAAGTTGACTATTTATTGAAATATACCAATAAGATCAAATAACACCAAGTTCAAAACAGATAAAATACACGTGTAATTGTTATAACAGGCTTACTTCGTCACTTATCTAGAGCTTACTTTCAAAGACGTCTAGTGGCTTAACGTGACTGGAGTGTGATGTCTCTAAGTGTCTTCCTAATTTGTTGGGTCTCATGCTGTCTGCTGCCAGCGGTTTAAGACATCAAAACACCCAGGACAATTTAACTTTTATTATATAGTTGGGTACCTGCTAGGTGTTGTATAGTTCATATTTGCCCTGGCCCAAAGAGATTTAAGCTACTAAAATGGTCTTGGAAATCTGGCTTCTTATTCACATTATTGTGCATAATAGAATGACATATTTCCATTTAATTTTTAAAGTGTAAAATCAATCTGGACCAGGACAATTTTACTTTTACTATATAGTTGGGTACCTGCTAGGTGTTGTATAGTTCATATTTGCTTGGCCAGAATGGTTTAAGCCACCAAAATAACGTTTTATTGATAAACTGCGCAGCTTTCGCCAACGTGAACACTCCCGTTAGTAACGAGGCGAATAAGGAGCTAAACGTCAGCCGCAGAATGAGACGCTGCACAATAATAAGCCAAACCAATCGGAAGCTGCGAATAAGGAGCTAACTTCAGCCTCATATGTAACAAATGTATCCATTGACGTTATTATGCCCACTACATACAGTACGCTACTGACCCGGTTTGTGACGGCAGTAAAGTTAGTTTTATATTCGCATATACGCATCTCCGGCTTCAATAGCTGCGTAAATAAACCCGCAAATAAGATACCCACATACAGTTCCTCTCTGCATTGTCTTTAAGCTACATCCGCCTTAAATTATACATGTTTAAAAGCATAAACATCGTTATTCTCTACGGCGCAACGAATGATTTAGGGATCATCGCAAAATGACACGCACCAACAAAAAGCGTAGAAAGATATTGATCTTCCCTTCTGTTCAGAGCCTGAAGGATCAAAAAGCAACTTTGTTGCCACACTGGAAACTAGAAATGCCAGACTAGTACTGCCTGATAAAATATAAAGTTTTAACAAAAATACAGAAACATCAGCACACACATTGGAATAAATGAAATTACATATATAATATCGAAAGTTTCCTTATATATTGTTCCTCTGCAATTAACATGCTGACGTTAAAGCGTTATTGTTGCACTATGGTTCCACTTTTTCTCTGATGTTATTTTAAGTTACTTGTATTAATGGTCCATTTCTTTGCGTGTGATTGTTTAATTTCGAGTGTCCGATCTTTATTGTCAATAAAGAAAAGCATGAATTAGAGTAGGTACTTTCCTATTATTTTCCACTAATTTCCTCCAGTTCATTGCGCCCCACCTGTCATGTCTGTATTCCCCACTAGTGGGACGCGCCTCACACTTTGAGACATGGTGTTAAACTCTAATATTTCGAGTGACTTCAAGTGAAAATGTAATATCGAATCAGGATATTTATAAAATCGCAGTTGTAATCAAAGAATCACCTTAATATCGTAAAGGGTGATTCCTATCCCTGATTATCACAATGCCTGGGTGCCGATTTGATTTGTATTGTTATTCTGTTAATATCACGATTCTATAATATATCTCGATTCTACGTCACTTTTTTTATTTTATTTATTTATTTATTTTTAACCAGGTTCCATTGTAGTTCGGCTAATAATTCACACCTAGCACACAGGATGCTGTAGTTCCTGTCAATGTGTGAATAGTTTAGAGCACCACCTGTGGGAATGTAGACGAACTGCAACATATCGCCACCTCAAATGCAAGCATACACACATTTTTTATTATTATTATTTTTTTTTATTTTTACTTGATTTTGGAGTCCGGTGTGGCGACAAAAGAATTGCGATATATAACAAAATATTTTTCCCCCCATCTCTACTGTTGATGCTGGAGCCAGTGGAATTAAGTCCTTTCCACTTGAAACGAGCGAAGTCACTCTGCTGTAACTCGGCACGTTCTTGCACTTTCGTTCTCACACTGGGTTTCCATTAATTATACCAGATTTCCTATTAATTAGACATATTGAGGAGCTAACAGTAAATCATGGTTGTTTATCCTTATGTTTGACATTGTTATTCTTGGTGCTTATTAGGGACATCAGAGGAACACCACGACGCTAACTTCTGACAGCAACCATAAAAACAGATCCTCTACCGTATTGCTTAAAAAAAACAACCTGAAACATTTTAACAATAGCCGTATTATCGTAAGAGAGTTTCAGAGGTGCACCTTTCCGCAGCAGCTCCACTCCCTCGCGTATGAGCGGCTCGTAATGCCGCAGTACAGGAGCGTAAATCTTCGCGGCGTCTCTCGCGTGCTGCAAGACACCTTTAATCTGCAGCCTTGCCGCGTGTCCAAAAGCAGCGCCTGGAGAAAGAGATTGATGCCATCGCCGCTACACTTCACCTCCTTTTTCACACTCATTCTCACACTCACTCGCTTTCTCTTTCTCTCAGTCTCACTGTCTGGTTAAGATGAACTTTTGTTTCATTTTTCATCTCTGGAACCTTTTCATGTTTTCGGCGATGAAAACGAATCTCTCTCTTTCATGAGAAAGCTAAATTTAAATTTGCTGGCAAGTGATGAATTAAATTTGTAGGAAATTTTTATTCGGCGATGAGAAAAGCCATATTTTGGCTTTAGTGAGTAGAGTTACTACTAATGCAGTAACCCGTTTCTACAGCAGTGAGAGCAGTTTATTTTGTGATAATTCTGCTCCATTCTGCTCTTTTAAGTTGATGATCGTTAATGCGTGTTGTGACTCGTGACCTCAATATAACAATCAAGGACTGTCTGCTCTTGACGCTTGTTATTTCTCTGATGCTTTGACCTCCATCATGCCCATAATAATACCGTGTGTATGAACCACATGTGGGTGCTCTGAGCTCAGTTTTAACATTAATCTGAAATATTTTAGTCCGTTTTATTTTTGCAGAAATGAGACGTTCATCCTGATGCTCTCGTGCTGACTGTAGAGTATCCTTATGGATATGCTTTAGATTTCTATTTCCCCTTTATTAAGTCTCCTCTTGCTTTACTGAATAATCTCATCCGGATACTCCAGATAGGCATTCAAGTCTTTCATTTGTGCAGCTTGAAAGATTAAAACTCCCTTTATTCCTCTATATAATTCCTCGCTACACTAATGCACTTATCACAGTATTTCACCAGTGCCTGGATACCATCAAGGGTAAAGGTTTTCTGAGCCATGATCAGACTGCCTGCTTCACGTCTGATACGCTGGCCTCCCAGGAACTCCTTTAATGGGTCAATCACATGGGAACGGCTTGGAGCGAGGTCAGGACTGTACGAGGGACGTGGCTATAACTCCCAGCCGAGTTCCTGTAACATGCAAGTGTGTGTCGGTGAACGGTTGTGTCTACAGTGCACACAGATAAATGCGTCTCTTCCACAAACCGGCGAAAAGTTATTCGTCGATTTTCTGGTGATTGGCGTTCCACTCATTTGCTGTATGTCTGTGGGAACTCATTCATGGATGCAGCTTCATTCCAAAATGCTGGAATTGTATATTAACTATATTAACATCAGTAGACACTTGGACATGTACTGTAACTGTAAAGTGGCTTTACAGGCTTAGACTTTTTTTTTTTTTTTGGGTGCGTGGAGGCTTTTTTTTTTTTTTTTTGCCCTGACATTTTCCCCACCTCTCCCGACCTCGTTAAACTACCTTGATGTTAAAAAAAAAAAAGCCTTTGCTTATCACCACTTAAATGAAAAGAACTGAAAAACAATCTTTGCTTTGATTTCTGTCGAGCTTCTTTTGACCGAACTGAATGTGACTTTGCTCCCTGTTCGCCCTGAACACGAGTCCCCAATTCCAGACACACGCTGCTGTATTTTGACTCACAGATGACTCAGCTTTTCAGTTCAACACGTCCTCCTATCGTGACACGCGCCCGACTCGAGATCGTATCGTTTCACTGACGTCCTCTCGTTTCCCTTACAAACTGTCACTCGTGTGTCTGTCTTCTGTTTATGGCATTTCTGAGGCAGCTGTTCTTCTTCTTCTTAATGCTCAGCTAACTGCTCTCCACACAAACACTGACTAGTTGTATAATAGCAATGTCATTTTTTTTTTTTTTTTTTATTGTAGTGTGCGTCACAACATACACAATGAGACCTGACACTTAAGCACTTACAACATGACACAAGTGACTGAAATATCTAACGGATTGTGATCCCTTGAAGATAATCCTCGGCCATGGAGTTTGCATTAGATGCGAGTGTATTTTTAACAGGTTAACTAATCCGAAAACACGACAATGTACAGTACTATTGGTTTTGCAGGTGAGATTAGTGGTGCGGAACAGAAGCTTTTACTGGATCCACGGAAAACAAAGGTTGTCTTTACTAACATAAACACACGTCGTAACTTGTGATTCTGGTGGTTTATATTTTGGAAAATAGTGAGTCAAATTTACCCGTCTTTACATTTTCCAGCTGAAAGACAACTCCGATCCTGTCCCTCTCACAAATATTCCACATGAGCTGTTTCAGTGTCTGTAGCTTCAAATCAGCAGAAGTGCATCTTCCTAACCAATCAGAATGCAGGGAGCAGAAACAGCTGGGAAAAAAAATCACCCCTTTTATTTTAACACACTCACGTTTTGGAAGTTAAAAGGTGTTTCCTACCTGATTTGGAGTTCGATTCCCGGGTGACGCTGTAACTTCTCGCAGCCGGAGGTCTAGAGAGAGCTGATTGGCCGAGTTCTCTCAGAGGGGAGGGATGAGAGGTACTCAGTGCTCCCACATTGATCGCGGCTCTACAGCCAATCAGGGGCGTCTGTAAGCTCACGCAAACAAAAGGAGCGGATAGCGCCGCCCCCAACGGTGTGTAAATGAGCAGTTCGTAAACAGGCGCTCAGTTGGCGCCATGTGATTCGGAGGAAACACGCGATAGTCTTCCCGACTGAGTGGTAGTAGTAGCGTAATGTGGAAGCGCTTTAGTGACAGGGAGGAATTGGATAAGACTAAATTAAGGAGAAAATCGGGGAGAAATCAATAAATAAATAAAATAAAAAAAAAAACTGAGAGCTGAAGAAGGCGAAGTTTGCAGCTATCATAAATCATACTATCATTCATACCATCATTCATACCCTTCCGTAGCTCTCAGGAAACAGAGAAACCAGAGATGTAGCTGTTTTAATGTTTATTTATTTATTTACTTGCATTCCAAGGGGTATAATTTCTATGCATTTTGCTAAAATTTGAGGATCATCGTAAAATAACACTCCATATCCACACACACACACACACACACACACACACACACACACACACACACACACACACACACACACACGCGCACACACAATAGATTTATTGCTCCTAAAAGTCCACGAAATTAGATTATGAAATTTCACACTGATTGTGAACATCAAACTGACTATCCTGTAGATTTATCCTGCTTCCTCATACAGTACAAGCCATCATTAGCAACTTTAGCTTTACAGTGTGGGCTGAATGTTCTGTGCCTGTTACAGCTGCTCCAGGGAGGAGCGATGGCACGGTGTCTTAGCGGTTAGCAGTGTCGCCTCGCACCTCCAGGGGCGGAGTTCTGTTCCCGCCTCGGATCCTCCGTGTCCATGCGGTTTTCACGTTCTCCCCGTGAGAACGTTGTTTCCTTCGGGTACTCCAGGTTTCCTCCCATAGTCCACAGACGTGCAGGTTAAGGCTGATCGACTTTTCCGAATTGCCTGTAGTGTATGAATGACAATCGGGCGTTGAGTTGGCAACCCGACCCCTTAGGTAAGTGCCATAGAAACGACAGATATGTCTCCAGGGTGGGGCGTATCCCTCATCTGATGTGCCGAACGGCACGTAGACGGACCAAAATACAGAATACATGGGAGGAGCTGAGCCCTGAGCTGGTGGAAAGTCGTGCCAACTTTTTTTTTTTTTTTTTTTCCCTCCCCATTAGGAATATTGTAAATGTCACGAAAAACTAAAGACTCATTTATACAGAAAGGAATATGCAAAGTTAAAGAAAAAACAAAGTCGGGGGATATGTTTTTCTCACTCTACAGACCCATGAGACTTTTCAAAATATGTTCCCCTTTAATGATAACCCAAGATCCAATTATGCCATGTGTAACAATCTGGTGAATCGAGACTCCACCGGCACAGGTTGGTGTTGTTTCGCTCATCATGAATCTTTCAGAACGACCTGGAGTGACCACACTAACAACCCCTCACGAGGCCTCTCCTGCCCAAGGCTGATCTAGTTCACTTCTTTCCTCTCGCTCACCACTCCATCATAACACCTCAGCCTCTAAGGGTTACATGAAGAGTGCGTCCCCCCCCCCCCTCACAACGACACCCACACCCCCCCTCCCGCGGGCAGCGGGTCAGAGAAGTCATTAAAGTCCCAGGAAACGGAGCGAGAGGAGAGATCAAGCGGCTGCCGCGTTCCCATTCGGCACGTAATCCTCGCCGCTCTGGCCATCTTCGCTCTCTCCCAGAGGCATTAATATCCTTTATGGCGCGGCAGTAATCTCCCTCCGTCTCATCCGCTGATAAAAAAGAGAAGGATGGCAGAGAGGAAGGAGTAGAGGCTCTGATGCCCAGGTGTTTAATCTTTAGCAATTCTTGTTTTCCTTTAAAAAAAAAAAAAAAAAAGCAGTTTAAGGATCCTCCCCTTTAAGCTTTGCCCTGATCTCTGTAATGAGGTTGCAGCGAAAAATCAGCGCTCACAGATATGATGTATTGTACTTCCTGTTAAAATGTTGGCTATAGTAATGACCGCAGCCCCGATACAACAGCACCGAATAACAAGGTGCCGAAACCTGTCATACAGCATCATAACCAATGTTGTTTCCTCCGTTAACTTAAACGACTCCCCTTGCATCTCGGGAAGATTTTTCATTACAGGCGTGTACAGACCGGCAATTCAAGATTGTAATAAATAAAATGCTTTCCTGGAGCCCCTGTAAAGGCACGCGGTCATCAGGAACACCTGGGAGCGCAGCGCTAATGAAACGCCAGGAGAAATATACAGTATCAGTCGATACAGATGCACACTTTCCACGTTGTAAACTCGTACACACGCAAAGATTGTCACGAGTGGAATTTCACACACTGAGCAGTTTTTGCATGTAGGAGAAAATCAGACAGCTAATTTGAACAATATGTGCTCATGTCTAAATTGAATACTGAATACTTCGGCTACAATAAACCTGTCAGAATCATAGCACTGGTGACAATTACAGTGTGATTATTATTATTTGTTCCCCGGTTAATGATTAATCATTTCATAACATTGCAGAGATCAGAAGTGTGCAAGGATTAACCGAAGTGTTAAAACATTAAAGGACACCATAACCTAATTCCTGAACACAAAGAAGTAGTGTTTCCAGACAGATGGTGCCTTGTGTAAGCGGCGTTCGCCCCCTTCAATATTTGATAGGACCACTCACTCACTCACAATCTGGTATCACTGCCTGGAATCAAAAGTGACTTATTTCATGTGATATGTTTAAAATGTAATATGCAAACGTTCGTTCTTCTCAGTGCTCAAGTCTGGTGCATTCAGAATATTGTTTTTGTTAGTGTTATTATTATTATTATTATTATTATTAGTAGTAGTAGTAGTAGTATAGTTTATGCGATAATAGAAGTTGTGTTCCTTCATTCTCAATTATTCCAAAGTCTAAGGATACAATATGACCCTTTGTTTTGCGTCCGTTTCTCTAACAGGTACCACAAGACAGCCGCGGGAAGGTGAGGTTCCCGGAGTGGACTATAACTTCATCAGCGCGGAGGATTTCCGTGTCCTGGAGGAAAGCGGGTTGCTGCTGGAGAGCGGAACGTATGATGGTGCGTAAGAGTGTGTGAGAACACAGCAGGGCTACGGTTCAACGATTTGGGCTGGTTAGTGCGCTGCTTATTGCTGATGGTGAAGAGACTGATGTCTCAGTCCACTGTGAGTGCATCTGATGATTTCCAGGGTCGAGAGCGATTTGGGCGAGAAAATTATTATTGCTTGACCTAGAAAAGGTTCTACGTTTGGGGAGACCTTTAGCGAAAACAGGGTGTTCACTGCCAGGCCAGCGACACACGTCATGTGCACGGTGCCACTAGTGGGGGTTCTCTCTGATGATCTTTTAGATCTCCTAAACTTGTAGGACTTTTGATTCCTATTCGATCTCCTTAATCTCACCACGATGAGAACCAGGAGAGCCTCAGGAGAGTGCTAGGAGAATAAAAGTAGTCTTTTTGTTGTTGTTGTTGTTGTTGTGAGAAGTCTACAGAAAAGAATCGACATGTCCAAAAATTGTCTAGTTCTTGCTGAGAATGGCAAGACTGAAAAGACGCTTGGGGAGTTTGAAGAGATCCCTACGAGAGCCCAGGAGATCCAGGAAATGTCCAGGAGTACACCAGGTTTCTCACCCGGTTTCTCACTGGGCTCCTATATATTGTGGAAGAGGTTCTAGTGGTGTTAATCGTTTACTCCTACCCAGAGTTTTACTCCTTAGACCTTTATTGGTTCAGTTTGCTAGCGTGTGCTGCTTCATGCTGCAGCATTATGCTAGCTGTGAATAAGCTTGTTGGAATACAGCATCATGGTTAGTCACAGTGAGTGAACGATCTGCCGATCCCTTGACGTATCCAGACTGGGTTGTGAGCTTCAGAGCTTTCAATAATTCCTACATTTAAAAAAACGCTGACTCAATGTGTGTGTGTGTGTTTTATTTATTTCTTTTTAATTTTTTTAATTCACTCCCTTTTTATTTTTTAATGGCTCACTTTTTCATTCACATCCAGTCTCGGTCGTGTGAACCTCATCAGAGTTGATGTTAATCATTCCATAGCTTTTTAATCTCACTGGACGTTTCTGTGTCCCTGCGTCACCGATAAGCTAGCGGTGAGTAAAATGGCGCATCTATGGAGCCCTATTGTTTCCGCTTGCTCAGACGGATGGGTTAATGATCTTCCCATGAGTCCTGGGACTGTTATTTCCCCCCCCCCCCCCCTCTAGAAGGGAGTAAGTGTAGTATAAATTTCAGACAGGAAAGTAAATCAGGTCGACGGCGAAGTCACAGGGGCTGCTTTTAGGACGGGATCCCGTCCATCCCCGTGACCGATGGATGCGTGTTGCTTTTTAGTCTCGTGGTATTTCAGGCTGAAGGATAATTTCACAGTGGCTAATTCTGGTCAATGATACCTTGTCTTTGCCTGATGTGGGGTGTAAAAGTCAGCGCATGTAAATGAGCTCGGGCTGCTTCGCTGCTGTTCGGCTCGACAGGCTCCTTTAAACCCGGACGGCTAATGTGGTAATGCAGGTGTTATTTTTAAGTAATGTTTCCGGAGGACATGTGTAGACTCACAAGGTGTATGTGTACACAGGGTATGTGTACATGTCTACATCATGTACATACAGTCATTACTGAAAACGATACACATGATCATTAGTACAAAGCTGTGAATCATGGGTGGGCTGCAGATTTGATTTAATTCAATAGCATTAAGGTTTATATCATGATTTGTCTCAAGCTGCTATATTAATTACCAAAAGTTGTAAATAAACTTCGAAATGTTGTTGTGTTATCAATTGTTTAAATGTAAAAAAAAAAATGAGGGGGGAAAAAAAAAGCTAAAATGTTTTTTCTTCTGCTCCACACTCCAGTCCAGGAGGTGGTGGTATGGAAACAACCGAACATACATTTTTTTTTATAAAAGCATCAGCAATAATCTCACATACGAGTATTTGTGAAAGATTTAATCGAATTATATTTTCTGCAAAAGTTGTGGATCAATTTTGGCAAAATCATTTCACTGAATCAAAACTGACAAATGTTATTAAATTGCATATCCAGTTAAACCGTACACGTCTGCTCAGGACTATAACATGCTCTGTTTGTAGGCTGTAGCTTTGTTACAACCTTAATAATGTAGCCTTAATTGTGCAACAGTAAAACGTTCACCTTATCAGCGGTCTTGAGTTTGAGTCCTGGTGATGCTACAGCCGTCTGTACCCGGGAGTCTAAAGAGCACATCTCTCTCTCTCTCTCTCTCTGTCTCTCTCTCTCTCACTCTCTGTCTCTCTCTCTCTCTCTCTCTCTCTGTCTCTCTCTCTGTCTCTCTCTCTGTCTCTCTCTCTCTGTCTCTCTCTGTCTCTCTCTCTCTCTCTCTCTCTCTCTCTGTCTCTCTCTCTCTCTCTATCTCTCTGTCTCTCTCTCACTCTCTGTCTCTCTCTCTCTCTCACTCACTCACTCACTCCCTCCCTCCCTCTGTCTCTGTCTCTCTCTCTCTCACTCCCTCTCTCTCTATCTCTCTCTCTGTCTCTCTCTCTCCCTCTCTCTCACTCCCTCTCTCTCACTCTCTGTCTCTCTCTCTCTCTCTCACTCACTCACTCACTCACTCCCTCCCTCCCTCTGTCTCTGTCTCTCTCTCTCTCTCACTCCCTCTCTCTCTATCTCTCTCTCTGTCTCTCTCTCTCTCTCCCTCTCTCTCACTCACTCTCTCTCTGTCTCTCTCTCTCCCTCTCTCTCACTCCCTCTCTCTCACTCTGTCTCTCTCTCTCTCTCTCACTCACTCACTCCCTCCCTCCCTCTGTCTCTCTCTCTCTCTGCCTCTCTCTCTCCCTCTCTCTCACTATCGCTCTGTCTCTCTCTGTCTCTCTCTGTCTCTCTCTCTCTCACTCTCTCGCTCTCTCTCTCTTTCTTGGGCAGGGAAGGGTAGCATATCTGCACTCATCAGTCATATAAAAAAAAAAGAGAGGAAAAAGATGTGAAAAAGATGTGATGCGGTCATCACATGTGTCTCTGGGAGAAAGCACATCATAGTCTCCCCTGTTGCCTATACGATATGCTTCCCTTCACGGCAAGTCGAATTCAGTAACATTTCAGCTGGTATGAAAAACAGCTTTCTGAAGTGTCTCTATAGATTAATGTGCAAAAGCCCCACTTATTTCTTTACATTTTCCTTTTGTGTTTGTATTTTTAACGTAGTCTTCAGGAACAGTTCTCCAGGGTTCTTCTCTGGCTCTCATTTTTATCAAGTTTTTGTCGTCTTGAAAACTGAGCAGTTTCAGATTTTTTAACATATATTCTTTGCTTTGTTAAACCACATAGTGACCTTTGAATTACTCGAGCATAAACAAACGTCAGTGATAAACAGGTGTAGATGACGACAGATGATCAGGTCAGTGATCAGTATACCGGTGATGCTGAATGCTTGGAACAGACGAGAGGGGAAACGAGGTCGCTGTCTAGGTCATTACATAAAAGAACCAATTATTGAATTGTATCTTTCAGCATTTTGCAGCTTGTCGCAGTAAAACATTTGTTCCTGATTCTTTTCTTTAATCTACAGCAGATGATTTAATTGAATCAGGGAATCAAGACTTTTGCACAGGACTGTACAGTAAACAGTACAGTATGTCGTTAGCTTGACACATTCTTACCAGATTCCTTTGATAATAAGTATAATCTCCCCATGTTATTATGTAAAAAAAAAAAAAATCCAGTCCATTTTATTTATCTATCATTTAACAGCGCAACAGCTTAAGAGCTGGTTAATGCAGTGTTGTTTCTTTTATCGTCTAGTGTGCTCCATCAGCATTATAAGAGCTTGTAGACATTTGGGATGTAACCTCACTGACCCGTGCACTCTCTTTTAAAGCTGGACTTCAATATGGGGTTTGCATTTACTCAATATTACATCAGAGTTGTGGGCAGAAGCTCATATGGATGGATGTCCTCAATTCTCCTCTAACGCCTCCATTTCCCCAAGTGACTAAAGACTGCGCTGTGGGAATGTTCAAAACCAGTGGATTATTTGTGACGGAGGGAGAGGGTGTTTTTTTCTCTTCCTTTATCCTCCAGGCTGCGTCTTTCTCTCCCTCTCTCTCTCCCTCTCTCCCTCTCCCTCTCTCTCTCTCTCTGTGCGTCTCTGTCAGTACAGCAGAGTGTCAAGACCAAGTTAGGTTAGAATTTGGGAGAAAAAAAAAGTCGAGTGTGTGCGTTTGACAGGAAGGAGCTTTTGACCTTCCTTGCTTTGACTTTGATGTAAGTATTAACTCATTACACTGACTGTGGATTTGGGTGGAATATCAAAACACTACTCTCTCTGCCAAAGCAGCTATTTAATCCGTGCCGCACACTTTCAAGCTCTGGAGTGTCTCGTACTGTTGTTTAATGCTCTGCATGAGAACAAGTGTCGAAGCATAGTGGTAAAGGAAAATAAAGGGAACAAAGATGAAATGTAGTGCAGTTTCACACAATCAGAATGCAATGAACATGTTTTTCATGTGGTTTCATTGCATGCGAATGAACAACTCGAAAAACGAAATAAATCCGACCTGAATCAAGTGCTGGATTTTAAACCGTAAATATCGAGCGTCATGTGACTCGATTCAGTGCACGTGTATGAAAATCAGAATCCAGAACGTTTCCAATTCAGTTCATGGAGTCGAGTTGATTTCGAATCAACTCTCTTCTTATCGAATCACACTGTTATTTTCATCCACACCCGAGCGTGCTTGATTATTATTATTATAATATATATATTTTTTGACCTTCTTCAAAAAGAAAACCACTCAAAGGATGTTTTGAATGAAATTCATCACCGCACATGTGAAAGCACCTCAAACCTGTGACATTTCGTTCCTGGAATAAGGTTAATTCATGCCTCCGCGCTTTGTCTTCTTAAGCTGCTGTAATAGGGTGATATTTCTCAGCGGGAACTCTCTCACATTATTCCGTGTTCCTCAGCGAGGGGAAAGGTTACAGCTGACTCACACACACGCAACCAATAGAGCACTCTGACCCTCGAGAATTTCTATTCAAATTCTAGCGTAGTCAGGGTTTATTCACCGGCTGCTCTGTTTATCATATGAAGCAGCTCGGGCGTGTGCGCTCGCGTGTGTGGGAGAGAGAAAAAAAAACGTGCGTGCGCCACTTATTCACTGAATTTCTACCAGAATTAGACGCAGTCCTTGTTCAAGGTCTGGCTTATCAAAGGTTCAGCGAGAGTTATAAATCTATTTATTCGCAAGACTGACGGAGGAACAGAAATAGACCAGATTTTTGTGAAAATTTTTTTGAATGTATTTTTTTTCTCTCTCACTTAGTCATTACTTACAGGTCACAGTTTATTCCTCGCAGTGCTGCACTTCCTGACACTCATGCCTTATTGAGGTAACAAATGTATTTCACTGTATTATTTTATACCCCGAATGTTACAGAGTGGAAATTTAACATGGAAAGTAAAAAAAAAAAAAGTCCAGTGCGTCTATCCATCCATCCATTCATTCATTATGTATACCTCTTATCCTGTGTAAGGTTCAATGAGGCCTGGAGACTACCCAGTCATCCCCTACCAGTACATGTGGAAACGCCCATCAAATCGTTAAAAACGTCAGTCCTTTGATCTCCCTTAACAAGAACACGTTTCTTGAAAAGGAAAAAAAAGAACTGCCTTGTTCCAGGATATCAAGTTTTTTGTTTTTCTCACCAGATTACGGGTTTCCCCGTTTCTGTAGCAGTTGTGTTCTGCGTATGGCAAGCTTTCTAGTCTGATCCACAACCCTCCGCCTTTCTTTTTGGCACTAGCAACAGTTAAGTTGTTTTGTATGGGCGTAGGTTTAATGGGCTTGCCCAAGGGCCCAGCAGTAGCAGGACTCAAACCCCAGACGACCCAATCAGCAACCCAGAACCGTAACCGGCTGAGCCTCAGCTACTCCTGTCTAGGGTCTGCATGCATGAAAATGATTTTTCAGTTTCTGAAAATACTCCAACCATTTCTTCTGGCACGAACATCCATGCCACAGTCACAGAGACCATATAGTCGTCCCTACTTCCCGATTAACTGAAGCTCTTGGCACATTCCTGCATGATTAGCTGGTAAGAATATACAGGTGTTCCTATTAAAGTCACCACCCAGTTTTAGCCTGAAGGTGTTTGGAGTCAATCCCGAAGAGTCGGTTCATTGAAAGCTTTGAAAGTCGATTGAAAAAAAAAAAATAAATAAAAAATTCGCCTCATGAAACACAACAGTGAAAATTAATTTATCAAGTGAGGTGATTATTGAATGATTGCTGCTGAAAGTTTGTCCATTTTTCATAAAATGCTCCATTTCTAGAAAAACACAATCATTCCCCAGCCTTTCTTCCTGATCACCGGCATTACTGATTTTAGCTGTCCTCCTCTCCTGCCTACGGATTTTTCCTCCTGCATATCTCTTTCCCTCATGTCTCTCTTCGTCCCTCCATTTTTCCCTTTTCCCCCCCACTTTGACTGAACTCGTGCTCATGAATGAGTAATGGCATGTTTATGAGCGATTCATCACGCCACAGCCCGTCTCGCGTCTGCGAGGCCTGCGATACAGCTACTCCGACAGCGCACATCTCCATGATGAAGACGTGACCAGTTAAAGCCGCGTGCTTCCTCGTGTCTCCGTTCAGGCGTGATAGATGGACACGTACGAGGCCCGTGGCGGAAGTAAAGGATGGTTTCGACGTTCCAGAGGAAATTGAGCCGGTTTGGAAGTTGGGACAGGAAGAAAAAATAGATTGGGTGGTGTTAATACATCATATTGTGTAGCCACTCCGGAGAGCATTGCTTATGTGAGCTCCAGCTGACACGTTTGTACATTTCTTTTTCAAAAAAAGATTAAAGAAAAGCCAAACTTCTATCCTTTTATTAAAACTCTTTTGGCTGGGGTGAACTTGAGAAGTGTGGTGTTTGACAATTACTAGACTTTTAGAATAAAGTGCTGATACATGCTGTACTGTAGGTGGATCAGCATTATCAGCAGTGTGTCCTCAATAAGTCAAATACCTAGAGTGGTGAGACACACACACACACACACAGTACTGTATATATGAAATCAGTTCCTTCAAGCCATCAGTAAATGTTTCAATTATCCGTAATATTTCATTAAAAAAAAATTTTAAATAAAGTTTTTCAGTTTTATTTCAAACAAACAACAGAGGCAACAATGTTAAGGCTGGTAGACAGCTTAAGAAAAAGAAAAAAACTGGCAAGGAAAAACTCCCTGAGAATTCAGGTATTCCCCAACCGACTAACATTTGAGTTACGAATTTTCGGAGATGCGAATGAATCTCAGTTCTACTAGCTCACGTGTATTGTACAAAAAATATGCACTGCTATGCACCAGATGATACAAATATTTACAATTACATAAAATTTTCTTCAGTGTGTAAGTGAATGTATTAAATGTCTAAAGTCCAGTATATTGTATGTGTGTGGGGTGTGCGGGAGAAATGTGTCGGCCTCGCTGGTTTCAATGAATCAGTCCGGGAGCACGATGATAGAAAATCCTGATGGTGAATAATCTTAAAAATTCTCCTAAGAGTCCAATACATTGGGAAACAGCTCTGAGACAAAATGGTGTCTGGGATTCCCCTCGAGATTTAAAGGCGCAGAGATGACACTGATACATTTCAGATGTAGGATTAATTTCCTTATGCGCAGTTATGGTTTTTGGTCACATGATTGCAGTTTGGGAAAGGGGGATGGATTTAGTGGATTTGTATGGTTTCCCTTGTTTATCTGTGTCAAATTTTGTCTGACTTAAGAACAAATCGGACTTAAGAACATGCTCCTGGAACAGAACTCGCTCGTAAGTCGGGGACGACCTGTATATGAGAGAGAAGGCTTTAAAAGGAGCCAAACTTATAAGGAAATTCTTTTTTTTTTTTGATGGAGAATAGTTATAGAGAATAGAATAGCTGTGTGATTTAATCAGTTGAATGCGTCGGTCAGTTTTTGATTTAGAATCAAATCATACTTTTTTAAATAATTTTGACAAACTTACAAATGTTAAAAGGTTACCATTCCTTCATCAGTTTTTGAGTTTATGTGCAGTTGGTGTAATTGTATAAAATCCACCTACTGGTTTGGAGGGTGGAGCAGAAGATGGGCAGGAAAAAAGTAGCCCTTTGTATTTTGTATTACACAGCGTTTCAACCTTATTAGATACTTTTAGTTTAAAAAAAATAAAAAACCATAATTGCGAATGAACATAGGTGGTCATGACGATAAACATTGGTGTGCAAAAATCCAAAATGTCAAATATTTGCAAAATATCAAGTCAAAGCGATTAGCCTATTATAAATGGTTAGAAGAGTACAGACAAGTAGTGCTAAGGAAGTTAGTTATTTGGTCACAGGTTTGTATGTCATGACTATTCATGTTTATAATTACAAGTGACTTTTATCTGACTGTAACAAAATGTCATGCATGTGCACATTGATACGCCATAGCTGGTACCATCATGAGTTTGTGCGACCACTCGTACATTGCAAACAATTTTAGCTAAAAGTATGCCTGGGATTTTGCTCTGGCCGATGGTAAGCAGTTAGTCGGCTGACTTTGTTGAAGTCCAGAAGAAGGACAGAAGCCAGACGCCTCACTGCCGGGAAATCCCAGTGCTGCTAGTTGCTTGACGTCAGCGAGCACTCCATGCCAGGCACAAAGGCAAAAAGTCACCATATTTTTACCCTTCTTTATTTATATCCTTTCAGTTTACAATTACACTTTAATTTTGGGTAATTTATATATATTTTTTATGTTTCTGTTGTAATTCGATTTTATTCTGTAACTTTGTAAATGTGTATATTTCAAACTAAATATTTGTATTTTCTATTGCATTTTATTTAAACTTTTTGTGGCGGAATCGTTCTATTCTATTCTATATTTCCATTTTAGGTCGAGGGCAGTTGTATAAGCATTTCACTGTATATCATACTGAGTATTGTTGTTGACAAATAAATATGATTTTAAATGTTAAAGTCACATGGATTTCAATATCGGATATGTATCTGCTCTAGGAGCACATGTGACTTGGATCCAATCTGAAAAAAAAAATCAGATTTGTGCGTTCACATGACCCTTAGAAAAAGTGACCAGCGTAAAACTTTGACACGAGTCACTTCAGGCTGGTAATGTGAAAGTAGCCTATAAGAATATTATAAATAAAAGTCCTGGGATTTAGCTGAGGAAAGGATGACAGTAAGACGTAGACTGTTTTGGGAACATATAATCCAACAGGTGCAAAGAAGAAACGGAAAAGATTTGCATATATAGAAATGGAATTCTCTGGAGTTAATTTGCTTTAGAATAAAAAAAAAAAAGCTCATTCAATTACAGACCAAAGCTCTCTGCTTAGCTTCCCAACCAGCGAATGTGCAGACATTAATTATTAGGTCTAAACATACAAATCCCACTTTGACATTTCCTGATGATATTACAATGCCAGCACTGAATAAATTGCCAAAGCAGCAAAGGGTGTGATTAGTACAAATTTAAACACAAAGTGTCAATTAGGAAACTTTTAAGACCAGCTCTGCTCGATGGTGACTGAAAAAACAACAACAACAACAAAAAACCACAACAGCTACTGTTTGGCTTCGATAGCAGCACTACATGGAATTTTTTTAGCTGGGCAAATGAGAACATAATTAGCATCTTAACATGTTGGCTGCAAGCTGCTAAGACTACTCTGAAAGTACTTCCATGTTATATGAACAACAACAACTAAAAAAAAAAAACCCATCACACTTTTTCTTCACTTGGTGCTCTCCAATGTCCCGTGCTCTGTCTTGCGTGATAACGTTACTGTGTAATTTAATTCCAACCGTCTCCTGACACTTCCAAGCAACACTTGCAGCCATGCGTAAGCTTGAGTAGCGTCAAGAGCACAGCAGATGCGTCGCGATGCAAAGGCGAACAAAATAAATCTGTGTTCTGGTTCTCCTAAGCTATATCCGCGCGCCGTGAAGCATTGTCACCTGGCTGGTTTACCCAGGATGCCTTCGCCGATTCGACCGTTTCCTCAAGCTGATTGACTGTAGGGAGCCGCCCACATGCTGCTGTAAATACAGACAATAGTAAAGCGTGGAGAGCGGCCTTGGGCTTAGTGCCAAGCGAGCATTAAACGGAAACAACAACACAACAGTTATACAGAGTGATGCGCTGAGATTTTGCACGACTTATAATAATGGTAAGTAAAGTTAGAAAGGGGTAAAATTCTGCTTGTTTACTTTGTGTTTTATGCTCGTGTTCTGTTATTGTAAGCCTACGTTTGTAGTTTGGTGTGTCCTGAATTTCAGGATGTCTTTTTTTTTTTTTTTTTTTTTTTTTTGTGCTAGATAGAGTAACAGTCGTAGGGACACAAGCTCAAAAGGCTTGCAGTGCTGTGAATTACTTTCAGAATTAGATTCCACCCAGCGGCAAGTCGTCCGTGCCTCCGCATTTAAAACCCGATCATGTAACACCTGTCACGAGGCGCGCAATCTGTTCTCTGTTTCAGGTAATTACTACGGCACTCCCAAACCTCCGGCCGAGCCCAGCCCCGTGCAGCCTGACCTGGTGGACCAGGTGCTGTTCGACGAGGAGTTCGAAACCGAGGTGCAGCGCAAAAGGACCACCTCCGTCAGCAAGATGGAGAGGAAGGACAGCGCGGCGCCAGAGGAAGAAGACGACGACGAGAGGCCGGCACTTGTGAACGGGATTACAGGTGAGATTATCGTCGTTGTATTTTAAAGTGAAATCCAGGATGGCGGGCGCGGATTTGATCCGATTTCCTGCTGTTGTAGCCCTCAAGGTTTAACATTGTGTTAGATACTTTTCAGTTCACCATGGTTGAACCAGTGGATCACTTTGTCAGATCATGAACTTTAAACGGATTATTTAAATCTCAGAAGTGCAGTTCACTGGAGGGTTTTTTTGGCAGTTTGGTTTTTCACACCTCAACGGAAGCTCTCGATCTGGATCTGATTGACTTTTGCGTGTTTGGCCGATCCAATGATCTCTAATAAAGTGAACAGAGAGTATACTACACTTAAGCAGATTGTGGTGCTCTCCAAACACATTTTCAGAATCGCTCACAAGCCTTGTAATGGCTTAGAGATTGAGCTACAGCAATTGCCTCAAGATAACAAAAAATTCACTTACTTACATACTTATCTCTTTTCTGCTTGTCCGCTCCTAGTCCCCAAAGCGAAAACCCGGCTTATCTCCTCCTAAAGAACGACTCTAAACAACACCCATCTATCTCGAGAGGTAAATATTGAAAGAGGTGCATATTGAAAGCCGATTACTTGCCTCGCGCTGCCGTCTGATGTACATTACATACCTGATCTCAGACAGGGCTTAAGTGTGTGCAGATTGAGTACGTCAAGTTGCCAGGCTGGTGGTTTACTCCGCCAAGTCTGGGTCTCGAGCAAGCCTCCAGTGGAGCTTGTTAAGAGTATTGCTGTGTCACGCCGGACGAAAGCAGATTTAGGGATGAACATTAAAGCCAAGGACGCCGTTTGTCTTCGCTTCGATCAGAGAGAGGGAATGAGGAATGAATACAATTCAAAAAAGGTGTCAGTGTGCAGTGTGCTGGAAAAACAGGAGCCTCTTACGGGAATGTTCATGTTGTGCCAGAGGACTACGGTCTTAAACATCAAGCTTCTGTCACCAGAATACTTACAATGTTGTGTTCCTGTCCTGTTCTTCAGTGTTATGGAGACCAATATGAAAAATAGGTTTTGAGAAATGCATTATAGTTTGTTGCTACTACAGTAGGAAAGCCATTTTTCTGGACTCATGTTGTGCTGTGTTTTGTCGAGCAGATGTGTTGCCTTACAGTAGCTCTAAAGTTTGTTACATAACCAACCCTTGTTTGGGAATAAATGGTTGGGATCAGACAGCGTGGCCATTAGACACTGTTAAGGACTCTACTGAGTAATAACATTTTATCTACCATTGAGACATTTCAAGCACCTTCAAAAGATGACCCTGGGGTACCGACTGATGGGTTGACCCTGGATCTGTACGGATCGCTACCCACGGATGGGACGCATTTGAACCATGATTCAGAATAAATTGCAGTTTAAACATCCTGGTGCGAAGCAAAATGTTACTGCCACAGTATAATGTTGTACATACTCAGGCCTGTTACTGAGCTGTTATGTTTTCTCTTGATCAAATTCTCACATGAGCACTAATTGTGTGATTTAAAAAAAAAATAAATTTAGTCCTGTCCACTACCACTCACCCGGTAGGGCCGAAGACTATCACGCGTTTCCTCCGAACCACGTGACGCCAGCCGACCGCATCTTTTCGAACAGCTCGCTCACGCACTGTTGAGGGCGTCGTAACACACTCGAGGCCAGCGCTATCCGCTCCCTCCGCGTGCGCGAGCTCGCAGACGCCCCGAATGGCGTAGAGCTGTGCAATTAATGTGGGAGCACTAATACCTCTCATCCCTCCCCGCTGAGAGAGCTCGGCCAATTTAGCTCTCTCGAGGCCTCTGGCTGTGAGAGGAAAACAGCATCACCCGGGGTTCGAAACAGCGATCCCCGGATGATGGGGCGAGCGCTTTTACCTAATGCGCCGCTCAGAGGCAACTAATTGTGTTTTCGCTCCCTATATCTGTCTTGCGCGCTTGCCACAAGTGTCTGTTGCCAGATTACATTAACCAAAACCTCCCGTGCAACACTAAAACTCATCCACTTCACTAAAGTCCAGGTCAGTACCAGTAGCCCAATTATATACGCATATACTTTGTTTCACTAGAATTAGCCCAGTTTTTATTAATAGTATTCCTGTTATTGTTTAAAGTTATCAGGAATTGGATGGTGTTATTTTCTATGGAATCGAACTGACGGTTTCCCAAAATTCCCATTTTTCAAAGTTGAACTAGATGATAACCGTATCGTGCTTAATTGTGCGTGCTTTTTTTCCACTCTGTCCACTTTAACCCTCATAGGATAAAATGTGTTTAACACTCCACCTACCTAACTTTTCCTAAAACTGTTCCTATGACCATAATATTTAGAGGACAAACACTGAACTTCATGTGAAGCGAATTTCAAGCCTCCTCCCTAGTGAACTAAAAATAGCTAAGCTGTAACACCAGCGGTTCCTGGGATAGGGAGTCTCAGAATCCGGGTTGCACCTTCCTACTGTATGTAAGTGGATGGAGGAATAGTTTTAATAAGAGCTGGCCTGCTCTCGTGCTCTCTCTCTCTCTCTGTAGGTGCCTGTATGGCCAGATCTCACTCTGGGAATAAACCGTTTTCACCATTTTGTCCAGGTACACCAAAGCACCATCTTTTATAATTTCTTCAGAAATTGTATCTAGTTATTATTGTTTTATTCAGTGTTCAACTAAAAGAGGTCAGTATCTGGATCTAAGTAGCCTGTGTCCACATCATTAAAAATTCATCATGCTCATATTGCATTTTAATTGAACAATATTAGGATTTTATTTAAACATCGGCTGTATCTTGAATGTTGGTTTCATTTACGTCCCTGGGTAGAAGTTCCTGGCTCTAAGTAGATCAAATTTATTCTTTTTTTTTTTCTAAACCTCGGGTACGATCTGCAACCTGAGTTTTGTGGTTTGTCAAACCATTAATTTCCTCACTTATTCCCACCTGGGTGGAATTTAGTGCCACCAATCCACCCACTTGGACATTTGGACAAACCCAGAGAGAGAACATACATACCCTCACGCAGATAGTAACCCAAGCTCAGGTTCAAACCGACGACCCAGGAGCTAACGCGCAACCACGTTTGTTTCTTTCAGCCAGTAGTTACTAAACTAATGTATGGCGAGATCGAACAAAACAGGGTGCGTGCAAAATGAAGACCCAGCAAATGCAGGTCAAATCTTTGCAAATGACTCATAATGCCACTGATATTAAAATCACATTAGCATCATTCTTTGGATATCGTCACGAAAATATGTCTTGTGTCACAATTAAAAGCGAATTGGTCGTGTAAATTGGTGGAGCGAAAGTGGGACCTCCGGGGACCGTCAGTCGGGGACATGACGATACCCAAGTGCCGAGTCCATCTGTATTGCAGTTCTGTTAGTATCCTGTTTATGTTCTGCATTCGAGAACAAATAACATATGGTGTTGTGTAATTAAGTAACAACAATTCTTGCAAGAACAGTATCGTCAAGTACCGTACTGTGTGTGTGTATACTGTATATAGCGTACTTGACATTTTGTACTGCAGTGTTTTACCTCAAACACAAACATACATCCGAAGAAGAATAAAAAAAAATAATAAAAAAAAACATTGATTTTGCAGTCAGTGTGTTGATCCATGAATTGCCACTCACGGTATATAACTGTAAATCAATTCTAACCGCCATGTTCAGGGCAGCCTAATAGCGGTTCATGTTGAATCAGTAAAGAACGATGAAGGACGGAATGCGTCGCTTATTGAGGTGTACAAGACAGCAGCCTTTATCTCCGTAGTCTGAGCATGACTAAAGCACTTCACAGATGCCTAGATGTGTGCACGTGTGAGAGAACAAACTTCCCCCGGCTGTCTGAACAGATGAGTCACTAGCGGGCTTTAAAAAGAAGACTTACCTTTTTGACGAAGAGTTTAAATCCGTAGTAGTTAAAAAGAAAACGTTGCGTCTGTGGATGGTGACGGTTAACTGAGTTGCCACGGTAACAGCCCTGATCATGACAAAAGCTCATTTCATGATGATGATTAATGTTTTTTCCCACCAACGTGTGAAAGTAATTGAACTTTTAAAAAGTTGATATCTTAGATTAATATTACATTTAATATAATGGCTGTCGGTGCGAGCTGGTTAAAAGCACCGTCTGTCTGTATCGGGGGGGGAGGGGGATGGGGGGGGGTTTGACTTGACGGTATTGTTTTAAACCCTGACTTATCAGGATAAAAGTGAAAAACTAAATTAAATGTAGGCCGAGTTAGTTCAGTCTGACTATAGACTCTAGTTACAATGGCTACGTGGGCAGAAGTTGTAAAGTTTCTACAATTGGTACCTATAGCACCTCTTTGTATCCAGGACAGATCTATACTGCGCAGGTTCAGCGTGTCAATGCAGTAGGTGTTTCTCTCGTTATATAACTCTAGTGTATTGTCTAGTTATTTTTGTGCAGGTTTTGAGGGAAGTGTAGCGCTTGTAAGCCCACCCATTTCTCATTATTTCTTATGTTGTTGCACATTTTGTGAGGCAAGATTTTATTTATTTATTTATTTATTTATTATTTTCTTCTGGCTTTTGGGTGTTTGACTCTTTGAAACTCTGGTCATGTGTAAGTTGGAAATTTGCATCCAGAGGAACCGCCTATACGGCCTGGTGCATTCAGACGGCCTGGGCAGACTGATCTGCGTCTGGCAATTAACATACACAATTCACGCCCCTCTCTCTATCTCTCTCTCTTTCGCTCCGTTCTCACCTGGAACGCCTCCTGCCATGCAAATTCCCTCTCACTATCCTCTCTCTCTCTCTCTCTCTCTCTCTCTCTCTCTCTCTCGTTTTCCCCTGGCAGTAACAGACTTTGTGAGAGAGTGCACCTCAGTGTCGAGATGCACATCGTCCCTGCATCATCTCATAAACCCAAACTTTCCCTCTCCTCCTTCCCCTGTTATACCTCTGGTCATAGAGCACAAAGAAGGCGCTGATTGGAGGAAGACCGTGCCGAGCTACACGCAGCCCGGCAGCGCCATGGACCTCGGGGCCTGGAGCATGCTGCCCGGGGACGAGACCCAGGAGACTCTGCCGAAGAATTGGGAGATGGCCTACACCGAGACCGGCATGGTCTACTTCATAGAGTGAGTGCGGCAAATCTTTATGCATTTTCCGAAAAAGATTTTCCTCTGGAACATTGTTGAGTCAGCAGCAATTTAAAACAATGTTAAGCTTTGAACGGCTGCACTTCATTAAAGCACAGTCTGCTTAGACACATGCAGCCAGTTCTCCTCATATTGGTAGCAGTGAGCGTGAATTCATCGCAATATCGCTGGCTTCATATGAGAATAAATAAGCCTGTCGGTGGAAATTCCGCTTTTATTGTTAACGCTATCGTGTTACCGAGACTCGTCTTCCTTCTAATTTACAAAGTATAAATAAACACAGTCCAGCACAAGTTTCACAGTGAGTTACCGCTCACTTTTCACTTACCTGTGCTGTGCTAAATGTGGACACGGCCATAAATATCAACTTTATAAATAGACCGGGGTTTGTAGAGATAATCTGCAGGGCCGTGCCGAGTAGACCTGATGTTGACAGACCTGTGGCTGCACGAAGTCGAGACATGTTTTACATGATACCTCGGGCTAATGCAAATGACAGATAAGGACAAACAGAAAGGACAGCATGGGACGATTGTGCTGGCTGGTAAAACCATGCTTCATACGTGGATTCATTTATTTATTTTTTTATGTAGGAGGTTTTTTAAGGGCAAAAAAGAGAGCAAAGAGCCGACTCCAAGGATGGGATTGGAACAGGAACACATGTGCATGTGCAGAATTCATTGTTGTAAAATCTTATTAAACATATAAATATTTGCATCTACAAAATGATTGTGCATTTGTTTCCCCCTTGTACACTACAGCTACCGTATACCTACATGACCCGTATACTTGCAGAGCATGTTAGCTGAAATACAGTAGTGTATGTATACAATCTTGGCTATTTAGTCAATACAGGTACACAAAGGTGTGTCCTATAACGTATTGACCACTGACAGGAGAACTGAACAACCTCGATCACCCACTATATACCAGTAAACCTGGTGACCGCATCAAGGACACCCATCGCTCACCATAGAAAAGCCAATACAGCGGAGTCACGATAGAAAGACACCAGAACAACGAGCCCAAGACTGTTCCTAAATCCCCAGATCCCAAACGGATTGAGCACCCGTGGGAATGCGCCAGACAGACAGACAGAGGCTCACCCCCGCAACCCAAATCTCACAAGTATCTACTGACAACGTCCTGGTGCCAGCCACCACCACACACCCCTAGATGCCCTGTAGAGCCCAGTCCCGAGGGGCCAGAGTCGCCCAAAACCTGGTGGTTTCAATGTTAAAGCTTTTAATATCATGACTGATCAGTGTATGCTCTGATTGGTTGTTTACACACAGCATCCAGTTTTACACACACACCCTTGGCGAACTAATTAATCAGTTACAGATGTTCTGCACCTCTGACCTCGAATAAAATCTAGATGTGGGTTTTTAACCTAAAAAAAAAAAAACTTTTAAAAAACATAATGTAATTACATGTTTGGGTTAATAACAACCAGTAAAATTCACCATTATGGACAACGTAGGCTGAGTGGAAACATTTCATAGCCGTTCTTTAGGATATGTGGAAAATAAAGGACAAACATTGACGACAGGTGAATCAGGACGCATCACACTTGCCGTTACACTCCTGCGTCGCATCGATAACCTAATCAGGCCTATATGTAAATGCAGACGATCAGGCAGATGATCTGACCACAGTGTGTACATTCCCAATCACACCCCCGCACAACGCCTCCTCTCAGTTCTGGGAAACGGTGATTGTTAAACATTAAAATATATGATAAACAGATTTCACTGAACTTTTCCAAGCTGTGGTGCGATCTGTCCTGGACAGTGTAGACGACTCTACTGCCTGTGCTTAGCATTTATTGGTTAATCAATTAAATATGACTGGACCTGCTGTTATGGGATAATCGTTAGAGACCATGTGGTGTCATAATTCCTGGCTAGAAGTTGATTATTTTCTCAGATTTGCAGTACGAGTGTTTTATGTCTCTGACGTCGAGTCGTTCAAAAAATCGATTTATAGCTACATATAACGTGAATCATCTATGAAATCTGTCCTGTTGCTTCTTTACCAGCCTCTCTTTCATCTCTCCATCCATGGACATTTTTACTATTTTTTTTTTTTCTTTGCACACCTGCCTAAAGCTTCTGCTGCACACCACTGGACGTTTCATTGTTACTACCAAATCCTCATCTTGCTTTTATTAATAATTCATAGCAAACAATTCTAGATGTGATAAATCTGGCATGATGCATCAGAGCACCAGGTTTTTCTAATATATATTTAAAGCATATGGCAGCCACAATGTGTATAGTGATATAATTGCTATTTGAGAGTTTTTTTATTTATTTATCGCTCCCCCCCCCCACACACACACACACACATCTTGCAATCCTAATCTTCGCAGCTGTGGGAAAACTATCTGAAGCAGACTGTAAATCTGCAAGACTCTGCTTTAATTTAAAGAGAGAGAAAAATAAGCCGTATATCAACCAGCAGTGCTACTCAATCCTCTCGCTCTCTCTCTCGCTCTCTCTCGCTCGCTCGCTCCCCATGATGAAGGAAATTAATATTCTGTTCTGCTTTCCCATTGGGCCTTAAAGGCTGAAGCTTTTACTGCTCGGTAGTGAAGAAAGCGCTACACCTGTCATGCTCAGTTGATATTTCAAAGTCGTTTCTTTCTAATCAGACACCTTCTCCCTGGGGAATCCCGTTTGAAGCGCTGACTCTTTAAACAACCGCTTTGAGCAAGGTTTTTTTTTTTTTTTTTTTTAATATATTTGGGAAGTCTGGATGGATAATAGAAAATCCCAGCTTTGACCACAGCATTTTTCACAGCAATGTTCTAAGTGTGTTTTCTGAATGAGAAGACACAAAAGGTTTTAAGGTTTTCACATAAGCGAGATAAACGTAATGCAAAAAAATATATATATTTATATTTATTCATTTTTAATTTTTTTATCTCTGTTTTTACTGTTGTTGTTTTTTTTCTACAGTCACAATTCGAAGACTACAACCTGGCTGGACCCACGGCTGGCTAGAAAAGCAAAACCCCCTGAGAAATGTGACGAGGGAGGTGAGATAGTTTACTTTCTATGACACACACATACACTCTTCCACAATCATCACGTAAATTTCACTTATTGACAATAATAAAAAAAACATTTACTCTGTGTGCGTATATATGAATCACAACGGCATCCTCAATAAAACTTAAAACCCAACTAAGCGTAGCTCCTAAAGCTAAGGCTAGCTGTTAACAGTAAGCCGTTAAACCTTCCATCTTTAGCTTTTACGAAACAGACAGTTAAACAGACACACATGCCGTTTTTTTTATTTTACTAATCAGGTTAAAATTGAGGATGTCATCACGAAACATCACTCTTACCCACACACGTTTGATCTGTTCCTACTAAAAGTCCATGGAATTATCCAAAGGTTGTCGAAAGTCCCCCAACTATTCTCTAGTATGTACAGTACCACTTCGCCACAAAATTACTATCCTGAAGATATATCTGGCTTCGACACGCAATACAAGCCTTAATTACTGTAGAAGCTCAGTGTGTTTAATGAACGAGCTTAACAATCAGTCACTTTTAAAATAGTTACACTTCCAGCTTCAGGATCGGAAGTAGGAACAGATCGACACGAGATTCTTTTATCCCTCTCATTAAACCATCTCTGAATTATCCCTCGCTGAGAAGGAACACACAAGAACACGCAAGTCGTCACAAATAGCGCTAAATCCGAACAGCAGAAATTGTAAAGAAAATGTAACACACATTTAAAGAAGAAAAGACAGAGAGAATGTGTTTTGTTCCACTATGTCTCTGTAAGACTCTCCAAAAATGATCAAAGGGCCTCAGAGTGGCGCAGTGTTAAAGTGCTCGCCCTATCACCCGGAGATCGCGAGTTCGATTCCCGGGTGATGCTGTAACCTCTCGCAGCCGGAGGTCTAGAGAGAGCTGATTGGCCGAGTTCTCTCAGAGGGGCGGGATGAGATATACAGTACTTGGTGCTCCCACATTAATCACGGCTCTACAGCCAATCAGGGGTGTCTGTGAGCGAGCAGTTCGAAAAGATGCTGGCGGCTGGTTCAGAGGAACAACGCGATAGTCTTCGACCCTCCTTACTGAGTGGTAGTAGTAGCCTTAATGTGGGAGCCCCCTAGTGACGGGGAGGAATTGGATAAGACTAAATTAGGGAGAAAATGAAAAAGGAAGGCGCTCTGCTCCATTTGTGAATGATACATTTGTAAATGATACGGCACCCCAGGAACAGTCAGGGTTAAAGGCCTGGCTCAAGGTCCCGGTAACCTGGGGGTGACTGGGTTTGGAACCGCAAACCTTCGATCAGTAACTCGGTGCCTTAACCCTCTGAACTGCCCTAGGACGTAGCAAGAAAACTGAATCAGGACACCACTACTTTAAGCAGTTTTATTAGTGCAGGTGCTGAGGGACAACAGCAGAATGCATCGAACCATACTTTGCACTTCATCTTTTCTTTCGAAAACAATAAAGCTGTGAATAATCTTACACCATTTCAAACATGCAGCGTGGAAGCTCATTAGCACAGCCTCATGTAGGCATATAGCTCATACATGGATGTGTACAGTAGAATGCTTCATCTGGGAACATAGTAATGACCAGGGAGTTGAACTGCCCTCGATAATATCCAAAAAGTGTAAGTGTGAGTTTATTTTTGGATGTTGCATAATAAACCGGCAATACAAATACCTGCGTCCGGAACTTCTTTGTGAGCGAGTGAAGTAAAAACACTTCTTTACACTTCATCCAAAATGATATGGGTTACTGTATACTCACTCGCAAGTTAAGTTATGACCTAGCCTCTCACACATGTACGCACACACACACACACACACACACACACACACACACCAAACTCTGAGCTTCATGTTTGTTCCTGGCACACACATTAAAGTCGAGCAGACAGGCAGGCACTGAGCGAGAGAGCGAACGTGACACTCACGCTGTCTCGCTTTGCTAACGGCTCTTAGGGGCAGACTGGAGAACTCATCACCATGCCATCTCACCCCTGAAATCCTTGCACCATTCTGGCATGAAGAGTGTGCCTGTCTCACAGTGTCACACACTCTTTTTTTTTTTTTTTTCCCCCGCAGTGCGGCCAAAGACAACTAATGACTCTCCCTAGTTCACGTCCAGATCTTAGTCGACAACTCGGCCTGTTTCTTTGCGCCGTCTTATTTTTCCTCTCCAGACTTCTTCTCGACTTTCTGCTGATGCACAAGGAGCCAGAATTGTTGACTAGCTCAGAAAAAAACATTGTTGGAGAACGCGTCAGTGATCTGATTGTGTTTTAATTGGAGCTCATGCGTCTTTCTGTTCTTCCACAGAGCTGCCGTACGGATGGGAGAGGATCGAGGACCCACAATATGGCACCTACTATGTGGAGTAAGTGATGTACAGAACACCTGATTTGCATTTTAAACATCAATGTGATTAGGTTCATTTGGGAATATGTTTAATCTGCCAAACGAATGAATATCATATAGCGACGTTACTGTTTTCATTGTGGCAGTGTAGTTTGTAATGCTTCTTGTATTGCATAGAGATGTATTGCTACTACGCACATCAGGAGTAGTGCATTTCTATGAGGATTATACCTTTGTGCCACCATCTGACCAAACCTGGGGTGAACAAATCAATGGTCCAACCATCTATTTTCATAAAAAGTATATATGCAGTAAGCATGATGGAAACATCACTTTAGTCAACTCAAGTCAAATTTATTTGTATTGTATATGTACAGTATATTCATATATACTGTATATAGTTGACCTAAAAGTAAGTTCTTTACAAGGTCAATAAGAAAATTGGTGAAAATAATCAAGAATAGAACATAATATAGAGTAAGGAACAGAAATGTCATAAAGCAATAAATAAAACAAAGGACAAAAGCATATAAAACGTGACAATAAAACATTTGATAAGAGCAATTGATATAAGAACATGTTATAACCAGTAGTCACATTCATTCACTTTAATCACTTGAGAAAATAAAAGTGTTTTTAGTTTGGCCTTAAATAATGTAAGACCAGAAACAGTCCTAAGATCAGAAGATTCCATAATTTCAGGACGGTGACCGCAAAGGCCCGATCACTCCAATGCTTGTATCTTGAGCGGGGAATGACAAATAGTGCCGGAGTGGAGGATCAAAGACAGCGGGTAGGGCTACGTGGTAGAATGAGTTCAATTTAAAACTCCAGCACTAAACCATGAAAAGCTTTAAAAATACAAACAGCATAATTTTAAAATAGATTCTAAAACGAACCGGAAGCCAGTGTAGTTCATGCTGAACTCTGCGTTCATGCTTCGATGTGATCGTGAGGAAGCGTGCAACAGCACGCTGAACAAGTTGCAGTCTTTGACTTAATGACTGAATGATACCTGTGAGTAATGCATTGCAGTTGTCTAATCTTGAACTGATAAAAGCATGAATGGTTGTCTCCAAATCAGCACGACAGAGAAAAGATTTCACTTTACTCAGCAGGTGGAGATGGAAAAAGCTAGCTCTCACTGTCGCATTTATACTGTACGTTTATCAAACCTAAGATCCTTGTCAAATATAACTCCTAAGTTTTTAACCTCTCTTTATAGAAGAAGGCTGCCCTATCTAAGTCAGGGAAAAAAGATCCAGCCCATCACCACCACGAAATAAAATGAAACAAAGTATAGTAGAAGCCATACAATAATGGCTGTAGGGGGTTTGGTAAGTCAGGGCTTAGGGGCAGGTACAATTGCACACCATCCGCATAACACTGCAAGGACAGGTTAAACTTGTTAATAAGAAGAACTAAAGGTAAAAAAATTTATTGAAAATGAAACCAGCTCAAGTATCGAACCTTGTGGTACTCCGCATGTTCGGGAGATCCGGGATGACACAGATGTTCCGACTCAACAGCAAAGCTTCAGTTACAAAGATATGATGTAAACCAGTCAAGCACTGGACCTTGTTGACCTACTAGATCTCTTAAGTCGAGTAATTAAAATGCATTTATGTGCTTCCCTTCTTACTCTTACAATCTGGATTCATCAGATCACATGACATTATTATGTTTCTGTTTTTTTAGTGATGCAACTTCAAGCGTTAGTTTGTTTTTAAACCACTTTTCTTCAATGACGTTTATGGTACAGCACTGCCCTTCCAGGTTTTAGTAATGTTTCCCAGCATCATGCAGACCAATAATTTGAAGCTTCTGAAATGAAAAAAATGGGGGCTTTGATGGGGGCCAGTCAGTGTATTTATCCTTCTTCATTAAGTGACAGCTTAGACTGAGAGACTGATAATGCAAAGAGGCAGTTAATTAAGCTAAGAACCTATTTAAATGTCAGATCCACCTGTGTATAAGCTGTTAGGCAAAGCGATTGAATTTAATACTAATAATAGCCAACTAAATGGAAGCAGCTAAAGCAGTGTTAAACAGTTTTTATAATAAGTTTAAAATGTTTCATAAAATTTTATAAAATGTTTGTTTTTTCTCCTGTTATAATTTTTTTTATTATATTGTATATATTTTTGTATAAATTAAAAAAGTATATATTAATTTATTTAAAATATTTAAATTCTTATTATTTAATACTAAAAGAAAAATAAGTAAAATCCTGTAATAATTTAAAAAGATTAAATGATAAAGATCTAAATGATCCTTTGGATTTTTAAATGAAAAATATATAGTATAATATATAAATATATTTAATTAAGCGGCATAGTGGTGTAGTAATTAGCACGGTCACCTTGAAACTCCAGGGTCCGGGATCAGTTCCCGCTGCGGGTCTGTGTGCGCAAGTTTGAATGTTCTCCCTGTGCTTGATGGGTTTCCTCTGGGTACTCCCACAATCCAAAGACATGAAAGTTAGGCTAGTTGGCAGTCCCAAATTGCAGTATAGACTATAAAATGTATAGAGTGGAACCTCGGATTACGAGCACAATTCGTTCCGGAAGTGGGCTCGTATTGCAAAACACTCATAAACCAAATGTAATTTTCCCATAGGAAATAATGGAAACTCAAATTATTCGTTCTACAACCCAAAAAAATAAATACATAAAAATAATTAACACAAAAGGCCATTTTTAAAACCGTTTAAAAATTAACCATTTAAAAATTAGCAAGGAGCATCGCTAGTCACACTCGCGTGAGCGCATACTAACGGAAACACTGCTGTAACGTAAAACAACAACAAAAACAAATTAACCAGCTCTTTACCGAAAACAATCGCGACAGAGCAGAGTTTCAGTGTGTTTGTGTTTGAAGCCGAGAGGAGGGTTCGTGAGCGTGCGTGCGAGAGCGCGCGTGCGAGAGCGCGCGTGCGAGAGAGTATGTGTGTGAGAGAGTGTGTAAGTGAATGAGCGCGCACACGCCTTTACAGCCCCCCTCCTCTCAGCTTCCTAAACACACACACACACTCTCTGACTTACACAGATACACACACAGAAACTCTGCAGGCACTAAGACCCAGTAGGGGAGACGATTACCTACAATTCCGCAGCAGAAGAGAGAGAAAAACCAAAAAGTTTTTGGACAGTTTCTGCTTGAATTTCTTTGCGGGGTGTCAGAATACCCTCTCAGAGCTGCTGTTTTGAATCAAACTGCCTCCCACCCTCATAGATCTTTTGAGGATGCTCCAAAGGTTCTCAATGGGGTTGAGGTCAGGGGAGGATGGTGGCCACACCATGAGTTTCTCATCTTTTATGCCCATAGCAGCCAATGACACAGAGGTATTCTTTGCAGCATGAGATGGTGCATTGTCGTGCATGAAGATGATTTTGTTACGGTTCTTCTTTTTGTACCATGGAAGAAAGTGGGTCAGTCAATATACTTTGCACAGGTCATTTTCACACCTTCAGGGACCCTACAGGTGCCTACCAGCTCTCTCCCCATGATTCCGGCCCAAAACATGACTCCGGCACCTCCTTGTTGACATCGCAGCCTTGTTGGGACATGGTGGCCATCCACCAACCATCCACTACTCCATCCATCTGGACCATCCAGGGCTACACGACACTCATCAGTAAACAAGACTGTTTAAAAATTAGTCTTCATGTATGCCTGGGCCCACTGCAACCGTTTCTGCTTGTGAGCATTGATTAGGGGCCGAATAGTAGGTTTATGCACAACTGCAAGCCTTTAAAGGATCCAACACCTTGAGGTTCGCGGGACTCCAGAGGCACCAGCAGCTTCAAATACCTGTTTGCTGCTTTGTAATGGCATTTCAGCAGCTGCTCTCTTAATCTGATCAATTTGTCTTGCAGAAAACTTCCTCATTCTGCCTTCATCTGCACGAACCTGTCTGTGCGCTGAATCAGCAACAAATGTCTTCACAGTATGATGATCACACTTAGGTTTTCGTGAAATATCTAATGTTTTTATACCTTGTCCAAGGTATTGCACTATTTGACGCTTTTCGGCAGCAGAGATCCTTTTTCTTTCCCATATCGCTTGAAACCTGCGGCCTGCTTAATAATGTGGAACAACCTTCTTCAGTACTTTTCCTTTAATTGGGCTCATCTGGCAAACTAATTATCACACGTGTCTGAGATTCATTTCAGTGACCCAAAGAGCCCTGAGACACAACACCATCCATGAGTTTAATTTAAAAACTAAACATTTGTTTGACACTCACATCCAGTTTACATAATAATTTGGAACGCGGTGTAGTATTCATCATATTGTCCATCACTTGTGTTAAAATAAATAAGACTCAGTATGAGGTTTGCCATAGCGGAGTCTGCCGTAAAGTCACAAGAAAAGAGAATTAAGCCTGTTGTAAAACCTATTGCATAAAATTTGGTCTAAAGCGGTATTTACATTACCCTATTGGCGTTAAGATGCATCCCACTGAGATGCATAACTGTTCATACCTTGATTTCTGAATGCTTTTTTTATTGGATATTAATAGGTCAAATGTGACATGGACACGTGCCTCCCGGACCACCTGGTTTGAGCACAATGTGTCTTCAAGGCTTGAGCATTGACCCCGTCCAAACACATTACCTAGCGCTGACCACTTGCGAACCGACCACCAACATGTTGACCCCAGGTGTTAACAGGGACCAAATCAGAAACCTTAAAATGATTCAAGCTCTCTCGCGCTTTTTTCTTACATCTCATCTCTCTCTTTCCTCTTCTCGCTCCGGCTGTCTTTTCTCAGTCTTGAATAAGGAGGAGGGTGACTCATACGCAATGCAACAAGGGCTCCGAAACCTCTCTCACCCACACACACACCCATGCATGCTCACGCAAACATGCTGTTGGTTCAGCGTGACATGCAGCCCCGTGTTGCTGTGCGGCTTTTGTTCATGCGTAAAGCAGTCACGACCCGACTTAAGACAAACCCACGTCACGCCGATTAACTTAGGTCTCCAACTGAACGAGCTCATTGTACAAACTGTAACAGATGATTTGTGACTCCAAAGATCTGTCACTTCATTAGCATTAACCGGCCACTCTAATAGGAACATCTGCTCCTTCAGGCATTTATCCAGTCAGCTAATTTAGGAGCAGCAGTGCAAGGCATGAATCCGTTCAGAGACGATTAACGTTAACGTTCACACAAAACTCACACATACTAACTCTTTAAAACCAGGGTGAGCAGAAAAGGATCTCAGAAATTGCTTATTGCTTATACCCTGCAACCTCACAAGACCAACACCAGGCTCCTCAAATATATTATAAAAAGTAAAGGTTGGAAGGTGGGTTATTTTGTGGAACTGAAATGAAATCGTTCCACAAGTGAAAAGACCAATCTAATTCTTTCTTTACAGTCTGTAGAATGTTCTGCTGAGAGTCTAATTATCAAAATAAATTGACAAGGCCATCAGAGGAATCTGCATCTGTAGTCTGGAGTTTATGGAGATTAGCATAGTTTTCTCATTTGCTGGTTCTGTAAAGCGTGAATATCCACTTTGTTGTGATGGATTGCTTCTTTTTAAGACATGTCCTGTTTGCCTGCAGCCACATCAATCAGAAGACACAGTTCGAGAACCCTGTGATGGAGGCCAAGAAGAAGCACATCCACGAGGCGCCAGGACCGACGCCCTCAGGTAACAACCATGCGAAACACCACGCTGATCATCTTAGCAGCATCGGTTCACGCGTTCATTTAGCCATGAACTCGAGCTACAGCCGCGTATGCGGCGACATCAATCACAAAAACACTCTACTGTATATACGCTACACAGTAACCGTGCAACCGAATGTGTCGAGAAGAAGTAAAACTCCGGAGCGTCAGGGTAGAGCGTGTCAATTACAGGAGTGCCGAAAGCACAAACGTTTCACAGGCAGCCAATTATTTTTTTCAGCGCGCACAAATGATTGACTCGGATCGCGTCACAAGTTCTATCAACCCTCAGTGTCTTTAACCAGGAGAGACAGGATTTTCGATTTGGCCTGTCATCGGCATTCGAATCAAAGTTTGCCATGCTTTTCGAGTGTCTTGGTTTGACGATGCCGGGTGATTTCGAACCGGTCCCGTCTCTCTAAAAGCCTTGCCTCTCTAAGCTTTCCCTTTCCCAGCATGCTCTTTTTCTGGATCCTCAAAGCTTCAGGGTGTTATTTTACTGCTGAAAATGGAGAGTGCAGTATACTTACCCAAGAGCAGGAATCCTTCAACCCTCATGCAGATGCTTTTATTTAATTATTTTTTTTGCTTTATACAAAATCCCCAGCTCCATCAAAAGTGTCGCTCTCCGCGCTCTCATGGATTTGTTCCGCTCTCGCTGAAAAACCCCAGACACACTCTCAAATTTATAAGCATATTCCCTCTTTTCTTGAGTGAGCGCTTGTTTTTATTGTTCTCGCTAAGCAAAAGCAGAGATCGAACATTTCATGTGCCTTTGTTGTCTTGTACATCATAACCAAGCACGTCTGAGTGGTGCATTTGAGCGTGTGTGTGAATATACTAGACTAGCTTTGGGTGACTGTATGGCACTGTGTATCTGGATCTACAATTTCGTTGCCTTGTGCCTAGAAACCATGATTACTTTGTCATTACAGTTTAAAGTAAAAATTTTAATTAATGCATCTGTTGTAATGAAATTGCATTCAAACATTTCTACATTTTGTCCTACAATTATGCCAATTCGATACCAATTCAAAAGAAACTTTGAGAGGAATCCGACTCAACAGGGGAACCCATCCTCATTTGGGTGAAATCAGATAGCATGGATTGTTGTGCAGTCAGACTGTGTGTTAAGCAGCTGGAAGTTCAATATAACAGTTAATTCAGTTCATCATTGGAGGCTCAGGTTAGATTGTTGGAAATTCTAGTCATGAACTATTGAGCGACTGCAGTCACAAGTCCTCAGAGAACAGCTGTCTGCATCAGCCAAGGTCAGGACCGTCTTCATGGTAAAGTCGAACCATCCCTGGTCACCACACGCATCCCAAGCAGACCAGGCGAGATCTCCCACCAGGTCAGAGGGCAGAAGGGGTCTGGATCACTGGCAGCTTAGGACGTGGAGCTCGAATGAGAGAGAGAGAGAAAGAAGCTATAACAGGGTATGGTCACAGTCGCATATTGTATAGGTAAATGTACAGGTTATTTAGTGCAGAGTGGAGGCAGGAACTCCGGCAGGACTAACTATGACAGCATCAGTAAAAGTGATAAAATAAAAAAGTGATAAAATATTATCACTAATATTTATGCTTCCTATAAAAAAGAAGCCTTTTCTGTACAAACACACACACACACACACACACCTTGTTCAGGAAGTAATTTATCACAGTATTGATCTTGTATCATTATAATTCCCAGCAGTAATGACTCCCACCGCGACTGGTGAATATGTAAGATGTTTGACCTTTTACTCGTTGGAATCTTAATTAAAAAATTTTTTAGATAAAACCTTTAATTAATAAAATCTAAGCTCACACCTCTTGCCACCTCTGTCTATCTGTCTGTATCACCTCACATGTTAGTGTCAATTTGAACTGTGTAGTTTAGGGCAAAAAAAAAGAAAAAAGAACAATCAGCCACTTAAGCTCATTCAAGCGTGTAATTATAGTACACAGTGCTGGAGTGTGTGAGAGCATTTATTTTATGTAATAAAACACTTTATGTTCCGGCTAAAGCATTACCTGTGTTCTTATGCCCTTGGTTTTTCTCTCTTGTTTTTGTGGTATTTATTTTGCATTACACAGCCCGCCCCAGTGCTCCCTGTACTGCTGTTCCCTGTTCTCTATAAGACCCAGAGCAGGTGTGTGAGACGGTTGCAGCCTCTTCCTCCTCCTATATAATGCGCTGTCCTCAGGCGAGCGACATTAACACTTGCTGATGCTTAGCTAGCAGTCTGATCGTTATTATAGTTGACCGCTGCTGACCTCAAGCTCCAGAGGCAGCCAGAAGCTGATGTCATTCAGGACATACAGACACAAAAGCAGACACAAACACAGAGCAGAGGACGAAATGGATGGCAGCAGATCATTCTTTCAAACCTCAGTTTCTGCCTGTCAGCTGAAAATCGAACCAGCCAGATTAACTAGATCAATATAGAGATTAAAACTCTTTACCATGAGATTTCCCTTTATTCTTATACAATTCACCCAATAGTGGTTCAAATTACACAGTATATTATTATATATTAGTATATTCAATTTAGAGCCCACTTATCCCGGCATGTCACCAGTGCTTGGATACCATAGAGGTAGAAAGTTTCTAGCCTGTTTTACAGTCTGGAATTCTGGCCTCCCATGTGGAAATGGCTTGGAATGAGGTCAGGACTGTACAGCGGATTGTTTTACTACAGCTGGAAGTCTTCTGTAACTGTTAATCCCTTTCACGCCTTAATTCGTGAGAAATTTAACAGGTGGTGGTTTGACCTGTAGAGCAACTCTGATTCTCAGTTCTTATCATAAAGACTATTTTGTAATTTAAATCACCTTTCTGTGGGTGTGTTAGCTCAGTGTTTTCTAAATTGCTCCTCAGGTTTTGCAAGATTGTCCACATTTTTGCTCTGTCCCTGTTTAACACACCTGAACCAATTATTCACGCAAAAAAAAGAAAATTCAGACATTCTGGGATTTGAAGTGCTTCCATGCAAAGATTATTGTCAGTCCGTTCAGATTGAGTTGTTTACTGGTATTCTGGATCAATTTGTCTATAATCTGTTTTTGTAACTTCTTTGTATAAATTTCATGTTTGCATTTCCATATTTAAATTATGAATTATGTAATATTAATGTTATTACTTTTCATCATCAAACCTATTTGTCAATCATATTTATCCATCCAGCCCACTTACCCATCCATCCATCCCAACCCATCCATCCATCTCAACACATCCATCCACCCATCCATCCAACCCATCCATCCATCCCAACCCATCCATCCATCCCACTTACCCATCCATCCCAACTCATCCATCCATCCCACTTACCCATCCATCCCAACCCATCCATTCCTCCATCCATCCCAACTCATCCATCCATCCACCCACCCATCCATCCAACCCACCCATCCATCCATCCCACTTACCCATCCATCCCAACTCATCCATCCATCCCACTTACCCATCCATCCCAACTCATCCATCCATCCCAACTCATCCATCCCAACTCATCCATCCCAACTCATCCATCCATCCCAACTCATCCATCCCAACTCATCCATCCATCCCACTTACCCATCCATCCCAACTCATCCATCCCACTTACCCATCCATCCCAACTCATCCATCCATCCATCCATCCCACTCACCCATCCATCCCAACTCATCCATCCATCCCAACTCATCCATCCATCCATCCATCCCACTTACCCATCCATCCATCCCACTTACCCATCCATCCCAACTCATCCATCCATCCATCCATCTCAACCCATCCATTCCTCCATCCATCCCAACTCACCCATCCATCCAACCCACCCATCCATCCGTCCCACTTACCCATCCATCCGTCCCACTTACCCATCCATCCATCCCACTTTACCCATCCATCCCAACTCATCCATCCATCCATCCATCCCACTTACCCATCCATTCCTCCATCCATCCCAACTCATTGATCCATCCACCCACCCATCCATCCAACTCATCCATCCATCCATCCATCCATCCCACTTACCCATTCATCCCAACTCATCCATCCATCCATCCCACTTACCCATCCATCCCAATCCATCCATCCCACTTACCCATCCATCCCATCTCAACCCATCCATCCATCCATCCCACTTACCCATCCATCCCATCTCAACCCATCCATTCCTCCATCCATCCCAACTCACCCATCCATCCAATCCATCCATCCATCCCACTTACCCATCCATCCAATCCATCCATCCCACTTACCCATCCATCCATCCCACTTTACCCATCCATCCCAACTCATCCATCCATCCATCCCACTTACCCATCCATCCATCCCACTTTACCCATCCATCCCAACTCATCCATCCATCCATCCCACTTACCCATCCATCCATCCATCCCACTTACCCATCCATCCCAACTCATCCATCCATCCATCCATTCCAGCTCATCCATCCATCCAACTCATACATCCATCCAACTTATTCATGCATCCATCTGCCCAAATCATCCATCCAACCCACCTGCCCATCTATCCATAAAATCCAACCTGCTTACTGTATATATCACACCCATCTATTCAAACCCCACCCATCATCCAACCTATTTATCTGTCCCTCCACCCAGCTATACACTATACTATACTGAAACTGACCATTCAGTCACATTATTCTTTAGAGTTGTTAAAATCCAGGACTGGGCATTTGGAATTCAGGATGGAGGAATGGATTGAATGAGTAGACTGAATTGATGGATGGGAGGAATAGATAGTTGGGTTAATTGTCTGGGTTGGATAGGTAGATTAGTTAATTGGAATGATGGACACTTTGGCTGAATAAATTGGGTGATTTCTGGTTGCTGAATATGTTGGGTGGTTGCTGGTTTCTGAGTAAGTTGTGGATGGATGGGTTGGTTGAATGTATGGGTTGGATAGATACTGTAGGTGTGGTGGGTGGGATGAAAACAATGGTGGATACAGATTGGATGGATTGGTTGCAACAATAGTCATGTGTAAATGTAAACATACTACATATACAATTTATAAATTTATATGTAATATAATTTTATTTTGTCTCTGAAATTTGGTTTAATCAAAGATGAAATGTAACCATTTTACAGCATGTATGCAAAGGATCTCATTTTAAAGTCAAATGTTTTAAAATCACTTTCTGTTTTAGAGCATGTTTACAGACGTGTCCTCAGTCAGCTCATTCTATTCCAGTGTAGCTCTCCTGGACGGTAACAGATTATCAGCTGCATGTCCCAGGCTTGAGTAACAGCAGATTTAAAATCACAACGTCAGCTGCAGTACACTTACTGAAATGTTTCAACATATAACCTCACTTATAGCTTTTGCTTTTTTTAATTTATTTGTGCAGTTGTGACAAAGTGGTTCATATTTGACCTTCCACACACGCGCATACGCACGCTCTGGTTTCACGCTGGCACCTTTAATTACACGCTGACATTTTATAATCAGCTCGCCTTGAGACAGACACACTCATTCTCTTCGTGATGAGTTAATCAAGTAGATGTAAACATCATTCTGTCTCTCTCTTCACTTTGATGTACACGTACATGCACACACTCTGTCTCTCTCAATCTCCCTCTCTCTATCTCTGTTTCTCTCTCAGGCACAGACCCAGACTCGACATCTTAAAATAGTTCCCTAAATATTAGTATCTGATTGCATTTAAATATCAATTACCCTTTAATTGTATACTGTTACAGAACATTAGCACTTCGTATCATATTATTAATGATGCTTGTGTATTATACGGTGGCACGGTGACATGGTGGTTAGCACTGTCTCCTCACACCTCCATTGTCAAGGGTTTGAATCTCGTTTATGGTTGGTTTCCTTTCCTTGGTTGGTTTCCTTCGAGTCCCCCGGTTTCCTTCCACAGTCCGCAGAGATGCACAGTTTCTAAATTGTCTATAGCAGTGGCCGTTTGGGTATAGTCAAAGATTATTGCAGGTAACCAATGTTTTATTACTGATGGTTTGAGTAGATGGATGGATGGACTTGTTTTATGTACTGTAATACTCATATTGCAGCTAATCACAGAAAATGTATAGAGCTGCCTTCCTGCTTTCAAGTGACACAAGTGTCTCTCTGCCAAAAGATGTAGGAAATAATTCTATGTAACAGTATTAGCCTTCGCTCCTACCTTTCAGCCTTTCAAGCCCAACCCTTTCGGCTGTTTGTGATCCTGCACTCATTTACACTTACGCTCTTAGCAGCAGGGTTAAAATGGTGACCCCTGTTAAAGATCGGCTCTAGTGGAACATACTCATTTTCCATTTCCTTCGTTTTTTAATCTCATGGACGCTGTTTAGTGCAAGGTCAGTGTATGCGTGTGTGTATATGCGATTTCATCATTCATTCATTACAAAAGACAAAAAATGAGCAATCGTTCCCACACGGACCAGAATGTTTTCTCTACAAATCATAACTGCTATCAAATGCTTATCTGTAATGATTAATATTGCATCATTGTTTTCCGCTGAAGGGTTTCGTTCGGGGAATAGATAGTTTTGGCATTCAGCGTGTTGATACATAGAGATGAGTTTATTTCACACTCCGGCTGGCTATCTGCCAAACCTGCTGGCCAGCACTCTCATATTAAATTAAGATGATGCACATGAGGTTCACCCAGCCGGTACTTGCAATAGCGCTTTCAAATAAACCCGACAATATCCCGTCCACAAAAGTCAGTCCAGAGGATGAATGAGAGTGAGTTATGATATTAGACATGACAAGACTAAAAAAAAAGTCCAACAGTAACGCTGCAACAGGCGGACCTAATTACACGTCAGCATGAATATTATATGCAGTAATAATATTAAGTAGTAAGTATTACACTACACAAGATGCTCTTCAGAATTTTGAGCACCCTTTATAAAAAGCAATATTTCAAGCTTTAAGTAAGAAATAATAATAATTGGAATTGTACTAACATTTACAACATAATAATTATCGATATATTACATGTTGGTTTAAAAATTGCGTGTGGCATACCTGGAAATTATTATTGTTCCCGTGTCATTATTTCTACTGTACCTGTCTGAAATGTCATTAGTGATTAATTCATTGTTATTAATGCTAAAGTTCACATTGGCATTTATGTGTACAGCCATAAACTGTGCCACAAAGGGTCAAAGGGCGAAGCTTGATAGTGCAGAATAACAGAACAGTTATGAGAGTAAAAACTTCCTTTATTTCTAGATATAATATCCTGTTGCATTAATGCACTTATCCCAGTGTTTCAGTCCTAGTGCTTGGATACCATCAAGGTAGAAAAAGGTTTCTCAGTATGCCAGAGCCATTATCGAACCTGCCTGCTTCACGTCTGAAACGCTGGCCTCCCAAGAACTCCTTTTTTACTGGATGGCTTGGCATGACTGTACGAGAGATGTGACAATAACTACTAGCCGAGTTCCTGTAATGTGCAAGTGATGCTCGTGAATGATTGTGTGTCCAGTTTCCACAGACCGATCCGCCGCTTCCGCAAGTTGATGACAAGTTATCCGTCAATTTTCGAGGATCAGGTGTTCCACTGGCTGAATGTTCACAGGAAACGATCGCAGTGTGCTCTGAGCCAGCTCGGCCGGGATTACCATTCACAGATGTACTGCCTTCTTTAAAATGTTCACACCATTAAAATGTTTTACGGTGGCTAAGAGTTTCATCACCGTACTGTTCTTGAAGACTTGAATGTCAATCAGTTTTATGCCTTCATTGACCATAAATTTCATCACGTGTCCCGGTTTGACTTGAACACTTGTATATTTCTATTCATATATTTACCATAACAATATACATATTTGCTCATGAATTGCTAGAGTGGCATTTAAAGCAGAATTATTTAAGTATATTTTTTACTTTTTAATCATTGATTTTTAGCTGCATGAGGCACAAATATAACGGTAATATCTAAACTAACCAAGATTTCAGATTAATGCTGTTTTTGGTTTATTTTTCTGTTCCATGAATCATTTCAAATTCTTGGTTATCATGGTAATAAAACATGTTATTTCCTCTCGTGAAGAAAATCACACACTGTGCGCTAACACAAAAAAAGCAGTACTCATCATGTATTCGGTCTCTCAAGGTTACTCAGTCTCTTTTAATTTTTCAAACTTGCCTTTGCGATTAGAGCAACAGCGGTGAATTTGGAAGAGGGAAGATGATGACATTAAGTGCCAGTGCTATACACTCGGCAGACTTGATTGGAGGCTAATAATGATCTTCCACAAGCAACCGCTAGTGCACCTGCAGCTGAAGGCAGAGAGGCAGGAGGTTTCGACATCGATACGGTTCATGCAGTTCATATTGTAACTCATCAACCCCTGGAGGTTAAATTAAATACCATATAGCATTCTTTGTTTTTTTTTGTTTGTTTGTTTTTCTCTGGGCTTTAAGTTTACAGTAGACTGTATATAAAGGGTTCTTTAGCTATTCTAGGTAATTCATGTGAAAGGAAAATCTGATTCTATGGAAAAAAAAGTATGGAAAAAAAGAGTTTTTTTTTTTTTTTTTTTTTTTTTTAAACCCACCTGTTCTAACACAATATATGCATGCGATGCAGTAGCAGTGTAAATAATGAGGGCAGTACAGCACAGTGTGACATCAGACTGACCTACAGCATGTCTCAAATTACTTCCACTTGACCTACTTCTGTATGATCCTACACAGTTGGTTTATTAATACAAAATGTTTTCTATTATGATCAGTAAAAAAATAAATAAAATTATATATCTAGCCTTTTAACCCAGCAAAAAGTTATAATCTCATGCTACACTAACACACTAATTGATCCCATTAGTGTCACGTTCCCCATACCGTCCTGACCTCACTCCAAGCAGATCCATATGATTTTGTGCATTAGTGTAGCAGGGGACTATATAGAGAAATAAAATTAGTTTTTACTCTTGTAACTGTGTTCTGTTATTCTGCACAATCAAAAGTCCTGGTTTGACTTGAACGTCCCTCATATTATATTACTGTATATTATATTATATTATATTATATTATATTATATTATTAAAACGTAATTGGGTTGAGGCATAATAGACAGAATAACCATAACAATAACAGCATGTTTTTGTCATATTTTCCCCGAAGCCCATCATGCCAGCTCTTATTGCATCAGAGCGGTGTTTGACTGGCTCAGAGTCGGATCTCTGTGGAAACATCCACCTACACAGTAACAATCTCTAGCACCTTTTTCAGCCCCTGGTGCAGCACTGGTTAAATAAATCTCAGAAGACCGAAGTGTCATTACCCAAAGCTATTACAGTATTTATTTAGCAGTCGTTAATTAACGGTGATTAAGCTGAGCAGAGCTATTCATATGCTGTAATTAGTGATTGGAATGAAATAATGACTTTAATCCACACTGATATCTTGAGTCCTCCCACATTCTGTATCTTTGGGTCCCTGTGTGTGCGTGTTTTTGTCTCTCTATCTGTGTTGTGCATCTTTCTTTTCTTTCACTTCCCTTGTCAGTGTGATTTTAATTTCATTTTTTTCAGTTTCTCTCTCTCCCTCTCTGTTTCTCTCTCTCTCTCTCTCTCTCTCCCTCCTTCTTGCCCTGCCTTTTCTAGGTCACGCTAGTATCAGGTTTCTCATGTCTTTCCCCTCCCTTTTGCTCTGTATTCTGCGTCTTGACCTCTCGTTCTCTCGCTCTTCCAGAGGACGGCTCGCTGAGGGGTTTCACACGCGACCCGTCGCAGCTACACGGGACGATGTTGCGCACAGCCCTGAGGAAAAGCACGCAGGGTTTTGGCTTCACCATCATCGGCGGAGACAGACCGGACGAGTTCCTGCAGGTGAAGAACGTGCTGAGGGACGGCCCCGCGGCGCAGGACAACAAGATCGCCTCTGGTAGGTTTGTTTTATCCTAAACAAACAGACGCCACGAGAGTACAAATATAACCATTCAACCATTTGTGTGAACTCTCGCACGTGGAATTACATAAGTAAGTAAGGCAACACTACAGTTTCAGTTCAGCTGTGAGGCCTGTTTTTAACTGATTAATAAATTTTCAAAAATGGGACCTTTAAATTCACAGGTTTACCGTGCTACATAAACATCTTCTGATAGGACACCCCCTCTTTTACTATTTTGCATATTTTACAGCGTGTTTGCTAAAGCGTCAGCCGTGGAAGAATATAACGCAAGTCACAGCTCCTGATGTTGAAAATGAAACTGCTGACCAATCAGAATCAAGATTTTAGTGACCTCTGATTCAACCCCTTCAAGTAAATTATTTTATAGGAAAAAAAAATTCATAAATAAAAAAAATATATAAAAAAGGCTTTAATTAGAGATGCACTAGTACTAGCATTGCCAAATGAGAACTATAGTTGACAACATACATAAACAACTTTGTAACTTTAATTAAAAAAAAAAAAAAAATTATATGTCTCTAATAAAACCTGGACCATTAAATAATATTACATTTTCTCCAAAACTGCACAAGGTTACAGGACTTGTTGCTGGTCAGTAGAGATGGAGGATAAAGTCAATTCTTTAGTGTGCCTGTTCATGTATCGCCAAACTTGACTCCTTTTTTAAAAATGATTTATTATATTTATAAGATAGATAGTACCAGTTGATCAGCCATTTGATAAGAATTGTTATTTTTCCTCTTGATCAGCCATGATCGATCACGTTGGACCTAACCGATTATGTACAGAGTGCACCAGCTCCTGAAACACATTTTTATGACGTAAAAAAACAAACAAACATAAAACGTCTAATCATGCACGTTTGCGCATCAATTCATGTCTCAAAGCATGCGAGTGTCTTCACCCTCCTGGGTTGATATTTATAAAAAAAGCCTCCGGTCGGTCCTTTCTCTCTTCAAACTCTGAGAGAATTCGTCTTGAACCCACTCGTTACACACGCTTACACCAGCCTCAAAACACCACGTGCACTAATTAGTCTCGAAACATGCGTTCGAGGAGGTGCGTGCCTGCATTATAAGCTGTGAGCATCCACCCACATGCTCGAACTTCCCAAAAGACGTTTGGAGACATTTGAGGCTGTAAAACATCACTGTTTCTTTATAATTCCACAGGCGGCGCGCTCTAAACTATTCCCACACCGGTACTGTAAGTGTGTTTAGAAATAATAATTATGGGGAAAGACGGAGATATGTGCTGCTCAGTAAAAATTAAACTGTTTGTTTAGTTAAATTTTAAGTTGATAAACTCTTGCATTTAAGTTAGTTTGTGTGTTTTAAATGCTTCACTCGTTTTTTTAAGTGAGAAAATGAATGTTATAGGGAACTGGCTACATTTAATTACTCATGATCAATTTAGCCGTGTAGCTGGTGAATAAAGCCGAGGTATAAAACTTAAAAAATGTTTAACTTTTTAAAATAATTTTTTAATTACTTTTAAGAAATTGTATCAAAATCTGGAAAAAAAGTAATATCCGGGATATTTATAAAATATTGATGCTTACAGAATTACAATATTCATCGAATCGGCAGACGGATCTTGTAATAATATCGGGTGGTTAATAGTGATTCCCATCCCCCGATCAGTGCTTTTTGAAAAATATTTATTTATTTATTTTTATGAATAAAATCCAACCGAATATAAAAATTCAACCAGGAGGGTGTAGGTCGTCTGTCGCCTCTGTGTACGTGTCGCCCCCTCAAGACGCTGCTGCCCAGAAGCTTTGTAAATAATCAAAAACTGTGTGTGTATCTGTGAATGGCTGTGCCAAGGGAACTGGCATTACAACATTACAACTGCACCGGGCGATAATTGCGCAGTGCTAATGCTTACCGCCGGCCATTACAAAGAGTGTAAATGAATGTCTCCGTACCAGCTTCCTCGGGGGACTTCAGGCCACGCGTCTAATTGAAATAATTCAACTAAAATGTAAAACTGATGCCACAATAAAGCTTGCTGCGTTCTGTCTTCTGACCACGGGAGACCTCCCCTGTGGAATTGCTCATAACGAGGGGAAATCTGGCCTTTCTTTAAATACACACTCGGCTAGTTTGGATTCGCTGTTTTTCCAGACAAAAGTATCGGGACGGTTCTTTTGGACACCTCAAGATGAATCATTATTGTTGAGGTCTTGACTGAGAAGACTACTTCCTGTACGCAGTGATGTACTGGTGGATGCTCCTAATAATTTAGGATTGATGATAAAGGCGTTTTTAAAAAAGAAAAAAATTGTTGATTTAATAAAGGAAATAAGAAAAGTATATAATGGAGGAGTTTACACTGTGTGATTTCTTCCTGCCCTGCCACTTGTAAGATGAAGCACGTCTCGCCACAGCTGCGTTCTCACTCTGGGTGTAGTTGAGTTTAAAAGGAATGTGCTATCCGCGATAGGGCTGCACGATATTAGGAAAATATGCGATATGTTGAATATTGCGATAACGATAGTTCTTGCGATATAACATTTCCCTAGAGAAATGCATTTTTTAAATTATTATTATTGGCTATTTTTAAAAAAATAATCTATATATGTAATGATCATACTAAAATAAACAGGTAATAGACAATATGAATTACTTTCACACATTACTTTTACACATTACTCTTTGCGATACAGATATTGCGTATACCATTATCGCGATAACAATAATTTTTCGATATATTGTGCAGCCCTAATCCGCAAGCTGCAGGTGCTAAGTGGAACGTGACGCATTGAAACTTTTAGCAGGCTCTCAGAGTCCTGGTAGCTTACACACTGCATTTATTTTGGTTCAGCATCATCATCGTCAAACAGGGCTACAACAAAGTCACATCCTGTACATCCTTGTTGTGCTATAATTTAAAAAAATCTGTTAGTCTACATGTAGGTCTGGTGTCCTTCTCCTCTAATGCTCCAGCAACCTTTCAGCAGGTAAAAAAATGAGATGATTGGTTGCCAGGGGATAACTGTGAGTAAGTGAATGAAAGGATAGAAATGGTCCTGGCTGGTAGACACTTTGAAAAATGATTATGCAGTTATTATTTTCTAGAAACCTGGACCTTCAAAAAGATGTGACCTTACAGTATCTGATGGATTATTTTTTTTTTTTTGACTTGAAAAAAGAATTTGCAACCTTCATGCCTTTAAGTTAAAAAGTGAACAAAAAAAAACCTGGAGTGATCAAAACAGCAAACTGTACAGTTCATGTTTTAAATTTAAGAAGCTAATGTTTATGCATATTGTGATCAGTTAGTGTTAAGTGTTTAAGTCTTAAAGCTCTCCAACATTGTTCGTGTTTGTGTATTCCAGTTGAAACGCAACTCCAATCCTGCATTCTAGCAGCTTGATTTTCTTTCTATGTCTCTCCTTTTCTAAACTTTGTCCGTCTCCTTAAAGCTGTAAATGAACTGCCCCCGGACACACCTTTGTGGAAGTGCATTCTCCTTGCTAGTCAGAATGCAGGATTCTGTAACATCCATGTTCTGTAGCTTATAAAGCATTTCCAACCCCTCTTTCATGATTTTCCCACCAGCATTGTTGGCAAAGGAAAATGAGGGGAATAAGTCCTCGGTAGTTGGCGATATCGAGAGCTCGAGAGTTTGATTACAGGATGGTGCTAAAGCCATGAGTAGCTGGTGCCCAGAGAACAGACTGATTGTGCTCTCTCTGGTTACACTGCTTTGTGTGTGTGTAAGTGTGTGTATTATATACATGCACTACCAGTCATTTAGCACTGAGCTTTTATTTCCATGGTCTTTCCTGATATTTGTTTTTCTTTCTTCACTGCTGAAGGCGTACAAAATATGCAGTAATCTTCTTTGAACAGTTTGAGATTCTTTAGAGAGTTCTTCCTTTCCTGGGATGGTCTGTCTCCATGGTGCTTGATGGGTTTTGCAAATGCACTTGACAGTACTGTTCTGGCAAGAACTATTCCAGAAAGGGTGACATTTGTGTCTTAAAATAATACCTGACTGTTGCTGCTGCTGTTAATTAATTACCTAACGCCTAAAATCTCCAGTATTGTTCTAGAATGTAGGAGATAAATCCAAACTTATGTCCAAACCCAACCCACTTCTATTCCCAGTTACAAGTTTTAGTCAAATTTACCTCTAGTCTTGCAATTAACGGTTATTTAATATTTCAGCCAATAAGAGTGCAGTTATGCTGAATTCAGTTTAACTAATCTCAGCCAGTTAATCAGTAGAGCAGCACGATTGTGAATGTGATTTATAGCTTTAATATATCAGTTCTATGAACAAGAAATGAATATAGAGTAAATAACATTTCAGAGACGGTTTTGCTAAATGTTAGTTTATTTGTGTTTTAGTAGATATAGATCTACAGATACAGTCTAGACTACTTTTGGTAAAATTGACATGCTTACTTTGATCTTTATCTGACAAGCTTCTGCTTTACATCCAAAGTTAACATTTCATAAAACCAAAGAACAAGCAAAAAATTATGATTTGGAGCTGCTGTGAAGTCGCTGACACTACTGTAGTTCTGTAGTATTTCATGTGGCGCGCACACACTTTCCCATGTGATTATAGTAAGTTTTAGCGCTCTGCTTGATCAATTAAACTTGTGATGTGTAAGAAATTAATGAAGAAATGAGTGTGTGTTGTTTAGTTCTGCATAATTATTCACATAAAAGTCTAAATCACAATTAGACCTTAGTCAAGTAATATTCGCATAGTCTGGAATTGAAATATTTATATAGTTTAAATTGGACTATGAGCCAAATTCAATTATCATGATTTTTTAAAAATCAGATTGCTGCCTGAATTCTGTTATATTAATGTAATAATTTAATAAAGGGATAGTGTATAATCAAACCAAAGTTGATCATCTTTACTTTTCCTTATCCATTTATAGTTATGTTTAACGTTGTTGAATGTCCAAGTAATTTTGTTTCCTTACTTAACATAAGGCTAGCATAAAACACTATTGTTATACTGTATATGCAGTCCATAATAAAAGTCATGCTGGGTAGCATTGCTAACAAACTGCAGTAGCATTATTCAGTTTATTAAATTATTTATTATTATTATTTATGTTGCAAAGTAGTATTGCATTAAAAAAAATCATTTGGTTATACTTTAGAATTTTTTATGTGAAATATAAAAGAAAAACATAAAACGTGGTGGTGGGGGAGGGGGGATGTTGTGTCACTTGAAAATATTAAAGATTCATTGTATATTTTTAGCTGACCTTATTGATCTTCTACATCATACTGCTCATTCCTGCATACACAATGAGAATAAGGGACAGTTTGATCACAGACGCTCTCTTGCTGATGGATTAAAGAAGCGCCGAGAGTGATTTCGGCTTACCGAGGTGCTCCTCGCAGGCTTTTCTTTTCAGTCGCGGTTAAGTGCCGTGTCATTAGATCATCACTTTTATTGCTCGAAGCACAAGTCGGCTTTTAATGGATTACTAGAAGCAAAGCTTCGTGCGCTAGGTGAGAGGAGTGCGGTATGTTAGGATTAGCTGTTGTTGCGTTGAAGGTTACTGCTTACATGCCGGCCCTTTAAGATGATGTCAGCAGTGTTTGTGAAATGGGATAAGCAAGGGAGGCATGTCAGGTTTCTAAGTGTTCTTTGGAAACTGCCACTTTTGACACTTTGCTCAGCTGGAAAACATGCTTTTAATTTTTGAGTTCCACTTCAATTCATTTAAACTTGTTGACGTTATTTTTATGGAGGATAAATACTACAGAATAAATCCTGATTTGCAGGTAAAATGACCATCTCTTCCAAGCTGCGTAATGAATTTTGTATCGTTTCATGTAATAAAATGTGTATATATAAAATATATATATATTTTTTTCAGATTTTCTTAATAGATTCTAACTACAGGTGTGTTGTTCTACATTGTTGACTGTGTCAGGAATTAACAACATGTTCTGAGAAAAGACGTCAAAATCATAGAGAATAGGTGAAGTGTATAGAGAAGTTTCATGCTTCTCCTACAGGTCCACTGTTTGAGACATTCAGTAAGAGACACGTTTTAAAAATAGGTTTATTTATCCATGGTTTGGTAGATAAATGTCTGTGTACCAACGCACAGTTGAATTCACAGATCTGATTTGTTAGATCACAGGGTCCTGTAATGCGGATGAGTGTGGTTGGTATGGTTTCTATAGTAACAACACGCTCACTGGAAACCTCCATCATAACCTAAGTAATCTAAACTTAAATTAAACTAATATAACCTCGACCTTCATTATAAGATGTGTTTAATAATAAATAGATCAAAAAAGTTTATGTATTGACAATATAGCTTACTGAGTTTAGGAATTTCTTTTTTTTATTTAAATTAAGAAAGCAAAAAAATAATAGGTTTGTATATTTTAAACGGTAACAATATTTTTTTATTATAATTGTTTGTAGCTGCTATATAACAAAACCCAACTTGCTTTATAGATGTTGTGCAACATTAAATGAAATGATAGCGATAAAAAAAAAGATGCGCTGACATTCTTTAAATGTTTACAATTTAAACGATAAATTGTAATGATTGAAAAAATGCTGGAGTATAAAAGTACTAAAACTTAATTTTTAGTCTTCCCAGGTGATACCATCAACGCGTTAATTAATTTCCTTTAAAAACACAGCAGCAGCGACTTGAGTTGCTTAACTTTCCTGTTCACAAACAATGAAGCTGGGAACCATACACACCCTCCTGGTGCAGACTTTCCCTCTGAGGACTGGAAAATCATGCTTAAGTAAAGTGTGTTTTCCAGCTTCCCTGTAACTGTTTGTATTTGACACACACTCTAAGCGTTAGTCTCCAACTAACAATGACTCATGCGGGCAGGTGTGGTTTTAAACGGTCCTGTATCTTATTGCGAAACCTTTTTTTTTTTTTTTTTTCCCCTGTGCGCCATAAACACATCAATATTCTTGAATATATGATTTTTCTTTTCTCTTGTATTGTTATTATCGACTGGCTTTCTAGCTCATAGTTCAGTTTCTTTTAGTGGTTGTTAATGTTCGTGAAGCAGACCTCAAGTGTACACTCCTATTCTTTATCCTGCTAATAGGCTTCTTGGCAAAGAGAGAAGTATTTTGCACATCAATATAAGCGGATGACTTCTCTGAAATGAGTCTTTTGGAACCCGTTTCAGTCCTGAACTGAAAAGTGCTGATTCATTATTTCGATGTCATGAAAAATCAGTCACATGCAGTTCAGCCTGTTTTCCTCCTGCAGTCCTGAGAGAAATGAAGGAGTTTAGAGAGCTGCAGAAGTGAAGGTGCACTTCATCTAGAGATTATGAAGACATTTTTAATCTGCACGAACGAATAAAGCGATGTATTTGCAACTGTGCAGCGGAAATGGAATATCTTTAAGGATTTTTTTTATTATATTATTTTTTTACCGACTCGTCTTGTCGAGTTACTGTTAGTGATGGGAATCACGCAGCTTTTCATCAGGTCAGGTTCGGTTCCAAGCTAACCAAGAAGAGTTTCCTCCAAAGTAACACACGTTGGGGGGAGGGGAGGGGGGGGGAGTGCTGTTTGCCCTCTTCTGAATACATGACCTCATAGACAGGCTAAGATCAACTAGGGTCATTGTGACGGACAGAGAAGACCGAGTACACCATCCCTCGTGCACAGTGAGCGTGGACGGTTTTCCTCTATATGCTGAACCCGTGATGTCTCAGTGACCGGGAACAAAGTGATCTTTTAACCTGTAAAAATCTGCAGACAGATCCCTGCTGTGACGGTACCTCGTGCACACGGCTAAAACGCAATTTTGATGTCTACAAAATTTAATGAGCGTTTTGATCAAACTAGATTACAAGAATTAACAGCATTACTCTTAACTTTAATTAGCAAACATTCACAAACATCTTTTCCTTAGGTAGGGCTTAGAGGACTAGAGTACCAAGGCCTCATTCTAACTGCAAGCCCAAATTAATTCATAGCTGAATTAATCGTGTTTTCAGAAAGATGATGTCGGCTTTAATTTGTTAAAAATATAATAAAATATGGAACCCTTTAAAGATTTTTCATGATAAAAGTGATGACTAAATAAACAAATAATATCCTTCAAGTGAATTTAAGAAGGGATTTAATGCTCCTGAGTGGCGCAACAGAAAAGCATTTGCGAAGGTTGCTCCAGCAGTTCCTGACTGGGAGCAAATGGAGTTCAATCTGACCAGGCTCTCACTGTGTGATCGACAGGACACTCTGTCTCTTCACTGTCCATCACAGCGACACTCATGATGTCTGAGCTTAAAGATGAGGAAGTTAGCCTTTTTTCTCTAAGTGTGATAAAACCAGAGCGGTTGTATGATTGTTTAATACATTTTTATTTGAACACTTCAGCTGTAGTGGAGGAGCCTTCTAGCCTTTAGCTTGCGCCACACACTGGATGTTGATTCCAGCCTGGGACCAATCACAGCGAGGTATTCAAATTAAGCTCTCGCAAGACCCAGATAGAGAGATTTAGAATTTGTAAATAGAGCGAGTGTGTCCGGATTCAACCTTTTTCTCATGTTCCATGTTCCTGCAGTTTCTTATGGTGCGTAAAAACTGTTTGCGTTAACCAAAACAACAAAAACCTTTATTCAGGAAGAACAGAATGCAACGGCATCGTCATAAGGCGCATCCGGATATATCATGAGGTCATTGGAATAATATATCTTTTTTGTTCTCTTTACCAGGTGACGTCATCGTAGACATCAACGGCACATGTGTGCTAGGTAAAACCCATGCCGACGTGGTGCAGATGTTCCAGTCAGTGGCCGTGAACCAGTACGTGGACATGGTGCTGTGCCAAGGCTACCCCCTTCCCGAGGACGCCAGTGACGAGGCTGCAGGAGAGGCCGCACCCCCAGCCAATCAGCACCTGGTTTTACCAGACGGCCGACAGGAAGACACCCCCGAACTCACTCTGCTGCAACCTGAGCTGGTGAGCGTGACGCTGGCGAAGGGACCGAGCGGATTCGGGTTTGCCATCGCCGACTGCCCGCTGGGCCAGAAGGTGAAAATGATCCTAGACGCTCAGTGGTGCCGCGGCCTCCTCAAAGGCGACGTGATTAAAGAGATCAACCGGCGGAACGTGCAGACGCTGAGCCACACGCAGGTGGTGGACATCCTGAAAGAGCTGCCCCTCGGCTCTGAGGTCAACATGCTCGTGCTCAGAGGAGGTAAGAGCTTCCTCTAGTCCCCAATAAGCAGACGGGTCCACCAGAGTTCGAGGCGCAGTTTAAAATTAAAGCAATGAAAAGCAGTAGGCGGTCTCATTTTAATATGGTGAATTCTCAAAGCTGTCTCGTCAGAAGGGGTTGATTAATATTCTGTGACAGCAGTTTCCAAGCACTTGGTTTAATAAATTGTTGTTTCTATAGCAACAACTTCTTCACAGGCACTTGTATAACCAGAGACTAATGCTAAATATATTAAAGCGATAACTGGAACTATTTCACAACATCAAATGTAACTATAAATTGTTGAAAAGTACGTAATTCATTAACACGTTAAAAATCTAATCAAAGTAAATAATGCACTACGGATCGCACAGCTATGCTTTATGCTCACAGTGTTGGGGATTTTTATTCCTTACATTACATCAATAAGACGTTTTTTTTTTTTTTTTCAATGGAAATTTCAAACTGGTGCATATTTCTAAAAAGAAATACATACAAAAATCATTCTAACAAATCTACAAACTTAATTTTTCTAAATAAAAGTGGAATATAAAGAAAAAAAACAATGCAACACAAATGTATGAATGATGACGCTCATGTATAGGTGCTGCCTTTTTAAATACATACGTAACGCTCTCTTAAATACAATGCTCTGTACAGAAAGTTCTTCACACAAACCACTCACACGTTCCAAAGCTGTGCTTCGCGTTTGCCAAATGTTCCACGGGAACCTGATAGACTGTTAAATAGCTATCGAAAGAAAACAAGAACGCTAGATGTTTGTACCCAAGTAAGAAAGTGCTGATAGCGACACATCCAGAGAGGTGAGAAGAAACACGAGTGGTGGGAGGGGTTAAGGTGTGTAGAGTGAGCGTGTGTGTCTGTGTGAGACAGCGATGAAGCACTGAGCGTGAAGAACAATGCGTTCCTGGCTAAAGATGTGGGGTCTAAACTCTGCTCTGTAACTCATTTATTTCCTGTACGAGCAGAACTGCAGCGCTCTAGAGCCGCTTTACAGCCGGACACCAGGGCAATAGCGTCATTATTTTAATGACAATAGTAATAGCGACATGGATGATAAACACTCCGACTTGCGTCTAGCTCACCCTTGCTCTCAATTATGCTCAAAATAGCTGCAGCAGGTTTAAAAGAGCAGTCTTAGAGGAGCACTTTTTTCTAGCTCACTACTGTGTGTGTGTGTGGTGAATTGTAATCATGAAAAGGTTGACAAGCCCACCGCTTTCACCCAGTCAACCCTAAACGCTTGGTATGCTCCTGCGTGTTGCCTAAAATGGCAGTTGTGTGTTGCCTAAAACAGCTGTTCCTAAGGTGCCCTTAAGATTTTAGAACGACAGTTAGTCCCCAACTTACAAACATTCGAGTTACAAATTTCCCGCAGATAACGGACCACGGTTCTACAAACATTCGTAGATGTGAACAAATCGCGGAAGTAGTTCACGTGTATTGTACAAAAAATTGTTTAGACACTGCAATGCACCAGATACCGATATTTACAATTATATACAATATTTTCAGTGTATAAGTGAATGTATGGAATGTCTGAAGTCTGGTATGTTGCATGTGTTGGGGCGGGATGTGGGGAAATGAGTCGGCCTCACAGGCTTCAATGAATCAGTCCGGAAGCACGATGATGGAACATGTCTGTCCTGTAAAGCTCTCCTGATGGTAAATAATCCTAATTTCGGAAATCCTCAACAAAACAGTTCATAGTCCAATACGGTGGAAAACAGTTTTCAGACAAAATAGTGTCCGGGATTCTCCATGCGATTTAAATGAGACAACACTGATGCATTTCACATTTTACTGTGAGATTCATTTCCTTAGGCACAATTATGGTTTTTGGCCACATGATGGCAGTGTGGGAAAAGAGGACAGTAAAGCATGTGGATTGGTTTGCTTTACATTGTATATTTGTGTCAAAGGTGTACAAGACTCACTTTGTCGGACTTGAGAACAGATCTGGCTTACGAACGTGCTCCCGGAACAAAACCCGTTCGTAAGTAGGGGACGACCTACTATAAGCTGTATACAGGGTATCCAGCGACATAAATCTCCATAATTACCAACGTCATGTCTGGAAAAGTAACAGACATGACTAAAAGGTGAAAATAGTTAGTGTTTAATGCGCAAGCATTACGGCAGGGGTGTTTTTCTGATTAGTCTCACCAACGGCTCACAAGCCCATGATTGGCTATTGTCGCTGTGATTGATGTGTGAGTGAGAGTCTGCCATTAGATTGTCCAGTGTGAGAGCGGATGGCTGTAATGCAGCAACACCTTGGAATCAAACTCGGGATCTCCGGGTGATAGTGGAGAGCACTTTACTGCTGTGCCACTCGGCTACTTTCACTATTAAAAATCTCTGATTTCTCCTGCTGCTGTTGTTGTTTTTTTTCTACTATGGAACATCACCAGGCATTTAAGTCATTTCTAACCGTGCTCATTTTTCTATGATTAATTTTTTATCACATTTCCTCCACAAAGTCATTCTAATGTTTTCTTTGCTCAATGGACGCCAATAATATGGCCATTCTGAAATGGCATTTCACTTAGACCAGGCAGTGTGATTTAATGTGGCTCATTACCTATAAAGACTGACTCGTTTATTAATGTCTATGAATAAGTCATTTTCGTTTATATGTAAGTTGCTTTCATATGTTATACTTTTTTTTTTATACAGCAATCTAATCTGAGACCAGAACACCAGATTACACGTGTCATAAAGCAACTTTTCTCATTAGGATCTTCACTGAAGTGCTCTTAAATGTTAAAGCTACAGGTTCCCTATGCCTTTACCACAAGACACTGCTGGAGAAACTGTGTTAAGGTTATAGACCTTAAAATCAGTCCTCTGTTGTGACTTAATTTTCTAAAAACTAAATTTGTCGAAGCTTATACTGTATGTTTTTGACTTATATGGATCAAATCCAAGATGATCACAATAAAAACAATTCTGACAAAGAAAACCTGTGGAAAACCTTCCGAGTAAAACAATGGCCTGAAAACATAAACATTACATGATTGCTCTGAAGAACTTGAAGGCCATGCGTCCATGAATGACGATCGTGTCCGAGGTGGCTCGAAGCCCGGTCATTCTCGTGAACATTTAGAGAGTGGAATGCTTTGGATTTGAAAATTAAAGGATATCTCGTCACCGATTAGCAGAACACATGCATCTGACTTTGTGAACTATACAGTACACACAATTATCCACCAACATCACTTGCAAGTTACAGGAATTCGGCTGAGAGTTATTCCCACATGCCACCTACATTCCTAACCTCGTTCCAAGCCATTTAAGCGTATTCGGGCCATTAACTGAGTTCCTGGGAGGCTAGTGTTTTAAACGTGAAGCAGGCAGGCTGGCATGGCTCCGGTGTACTGAGAAATCGTTCTATATTGATCCTATCCAAGCACTAGTGAAACACTGGGATAAGTACATTAGTGTGGCAGGGGATTATATAGAGAAATAAAGGCAGTTTTTACGCATAACTGTTCTGTTACTCTGCAAAACCAAACCACCTCCTGTGGATTTATTCAAGGCTTAAGGAAAAACAGACTTTTTAGACATATTCATAAAATAACAGATTTTTATTATAAGTTATTTATAGTCAAACTTTCCCATTCATTAACGTTAATATGAAATAAAGCAAGTAATGTGTAAACTTGCATATCTGGAATATTAAAAGAAAAGAAAACATACATTTAAAAATGTCCAATATACATCTCTTACATTTCAACATTATCAGAACAATCTGAGCTGAGAACTAGGAGCACTATTACATCATTATTATATTGATTCTACTCAACTCATAATTGTGGTGTTGCGAAGCATATGTTATAAGCGGAACATCATAGTGTGCATAGAAGAGTGAATAGTGCGCTAGAAGAGGGAATAGTGTGCGCTAGAAGAGTGAATAGTGTGCGCCTAGAAGAGTGAATAGTGTGCGCTAGAAGAGTGAATAGTGTGCGCTAGATGAGTGAATAGTGTGCGCTAGAAGAGTGAATAGTGTGCGCTAGAAGAGTGAATAGTGTGCGCTAGAAGAGTGAATAGTGTGCGCTAGAAGAGTGAATAGTGTGCGCTAGAAGAGTGAATAGTGTGCGCTAGAAGAGTGAATAGTGTGCGCTAGAAGAGTGAATAGTGTGCGCCTAGAAGAGTGAATAGTGTGCGCTAGAAGAGTGAATAGTGTGCGCCTAGAAGAGTGAATAGTGTGCGCCTAGAAGAGTGAATAGTGTGCGCCTAGAAGAGTGAATAGTGTGCGCTAGAAGAGTGAATAGTGTGCGCTAGAAGAGTGAATAGTGTGCGCTAGAAGAGTGAATAGTGTGCGCCTAGAAGAGTGAATAGTGTGCGCCTAGAAGAGTGAATAGTGTGCGCCTAGAAGAGTGAATAGTGTGCGCCTAGAAGAGTGAATAGTGTGCGCCTAGAAGAGTGAATAGTGTGCGCTAGAAGAGTGAATAGTGTGCGCCTAGAAGAGTGAATAGTGTGCGCCTAGAAGAGTGAATAGTGTGCGCTAGATGAGTGAATAGTGTGCGCTAGAAGAGTGAATAGTGTGCGCTAGAAGAGTGAATAGTGTGCGCTAGAAGAGTGAATAGTGTGCGCTAGAAGAGTGAATAGTGTGCGCTAGAAGAGTGAATAGTGTGCGCCTAGAAGAGTGAATAGTGTGCGCTAGAAGAGTGAATAGTGTGCGCTAGAAGAGTGAATAGTGTGCGCTAGAAGAGTGAATAGTGTGCGCCTAGAAGAGTGAATAGTGTGCGCTAGAAGAGTGAATAGTGTGCGCCTAGAAGAGTGAATAGTGTGCGCCTAGAAGAGTGAATAGTGTGCGCCTAGAAGAGTGAATAGTGTGCGCCTAGAAGAGTGAATAGTGTGCGCTAGAAGAGTGAATAGTGTGCGCCTAGAAGAGTGAATAGTGTGCGCCTAGAAGAGTGAATAGTGTGCGCTAGATGAGTGAATAGTGTGCGCTAGAAGAGTGAATAGTGTGCGCTAGAAGAGTGAATAGTGTGCGCTAGAAGAGTGAATAGTGTGCGCTAGAAGAGTGAATAGTGTGCGCTAGAAGAGTGAATAGTGTGCGCCTAGAAGAGTGAATAGTGTGCGCCTAGAAGAGTGAATAGTGTGCGCCTAGAAGAGTGAATAGTGTGCGCCTAGAAGAGTGAATAGTGTGCGCCTAGAAGAGTGAATAGTGTGCGCCTAGAAGAGTGAATAGTGTGCGCCTAGATGAGGGAATAGTGCGCCTAGATGAGGGAATAGTGCGCCTAGATGAGGGAATAGTGTGCGCCTAGAAGAGTGAATAGTGTGCGCCTAGAAGAGTGAATAGTGTGCGCCTAGATGAGGGAATAGTGCGCGCCTAGAAGAGTGAATAGTGCGCGCCTAGAAGAGTGAATAGTGCGCGCCTAGAAGAGTGAATAGTGCGCGCCTAGAAGAGTGAATAGTGCGCGCCTAGAAGAGTGAATAGTGCGCGCCTAGAAGAGTGAATAGTGCGCGCCTAGAAGAGTGAATAGTGCGCGCCTAGAAGAGTGAATAGTGCGCGCCTAGAAGAGTGAATAGTGCGCGCCTAGAAGAGTGAATAGTGCGTGCATAATAAGATACATAGAGGAGCACACACTGCTGACAGCACAAGGACGGTGCACTAACCATAGAGGATGTTATTTCTTTACAGTCATTAAACCTTATGGAATTATATACTTGTTGCAGGCGAGTCAAAACTGGAACTGTGTTATGATGTACTGCAACATTTCCCTTTAACTGCCTGATGGAAAGAGAATTAACGATTATGTGAGAATTGTTAAAGCACTTGGCTGGACTGGGCAGGTCACCTGACTCTCGATCGACCCCGTGTTTACATATTCAATTATTCAACCACAAAAATGTGTCTGGATCTTTTGTGTAACCTGATCGCTCTCCCTCTCTCGCGCACACACACACACACACACACACACACACACGCTCGCACGCGCGCAAGCTTCACAGAGTTCTAGCTTTATGAATCATATTCCATCTTCAATTTTTTTCCCTTTTTAATGTCGTGTGGGTTAAACAATGTGGTGTGTACTGCCACTCAGTGGTCTATATATATATATATATATATATATATATATATATATATATATACACACACACACACAGTATACATACATATATATTTCTGATTCAAGAAAATATTCAGCTGCATTTTACACATTTTCCTTTTTTTTTATTTTTTATTTTTTTATAGATTTGATGATTAAACGAATTAAATTGACTTTATTGGTCATTTATCTGTTACAGACAATCCGTACATGATGACTAAGGAAATATATGATATGGAAGAGACTGATATTGCTTTTATAATTTCCAAATACACCATTTATTATCACCATTTTTATTTTCTCTGCCACCCGTACACAGCAAACCACACGGAGAGCTCAGAAGCGATTCGAAACCACTTTAGAAGTTACTAAGGAGACAAAGTGTTGTATCCAATGTGTTTTCTAGCTGAAAGCACTTCTACGACTGGTTTTGAATGTGGCTCTCCTCTGTTTCCGGACCGTAAAGACATGCTTTCACCCATTCTGTAACCAACAGTTAGCGATTAATGATTGTTAGATCACCTGTGATGTGACATGGAGTGATACATTGTGCTAAACATCCCAGAGCTGTTACGCTCAATATACCCACACATGGAATGACCCTCATCCAATCAAATTAGTGTTGTATAATAATAACTCAAATCATATTAGGCTAAAGGACTCTAAATTGAGCTCAGGTGCATCATTTGCGTCGAATGTCCCAAGATGCTTGACTGGAGTCCAACTGTGGCTGATTCAGTTGACGTGGAAAGACACACACCTGTGTACTGTATGTGCGTGTTTAAGTTCCTACAATTCACAGTGCATGTGAGACCAAAACACAAGCCATAAGCAAGGAGACCATCCGTAAATCTTTAAACACTCTGGCTCACTCGTCGCGAAATGGAAGAAGTTTGGAGCCACTGGGAGTCTGAGTGAAACCGACTGTCCAGCCAGATTGCTCAGGGAGGTGACGCGGAACTCAGCGACCAATCAGATCTATAGAATATTTCAATACAGGTAGAGGAGAAACTACTAGAAGGACAGAAACACTCGGATAGTCCTGCTTTTCAGTGACAGGAGACAGGAATAGGGGTCAGAATTGAGGTAAGAACAATAAGAGATTTCTTGTAGACCAGCTGCTCCAGACTGCACATGACGTCAAACTAGGTTCAAGGTTAAACTGTGACAACAACCGAGGCGTACAAGAGAACTGATGCTGGAGCGACTTCAGGCCTGAGTGGAGACTTGAGCATCGTAGAACATCTGTGGAGGCACCTGAAGTTGGCAGATCACAGATGCTCCACAACCAATCTCGTAGTGTTTGAGAGGATCCGTAAGGACCCCCTTGAAACCCCCTTGCGCTTGTACAAAGCTTGACTTCTTTAGTCGAGAAGCTGTAATTGGTGAAAAAGCTTCTTCTACAACATACTGAACAGAACACTCGTCATTTCATCCAACACTTTACAACAACAAAAAACGAACCCACTATAAATATAACTTAATAACTCCAGTGTAACAACAGGCTCCTTGTGCTTGTCGAGAATCCTGTTAGACCTATTGTTATTAGTGTCAGGCTTTTCGAGTGTACTTGACTTACAAAATAAATGCTCTCTTCTGCCCTAATTCCCAAGCTTTTAATCTTTTTTTAGTCATTGCCCCTCCAGTCTTCTCCCCTCCTGACTTGTTCTGTTCCCCCGTTCTCATTTTCTACCTCTCACTTGATCTCTCCTCCCGCAGGTCAGACATCTCCTGTGAAGTCTCTGAAGCCTGTAAGTTCATCTAAGCACTTTTAATCACAGAATTGTTGGGAATGAACACACACACGCTTCAGGGTTTGGAGTTTAATGATATCAGGCTGCGCTCTTAATGATGACGCGTGTGCTGAATAATGAATCGGCAGCGCCGTAGCAGGACTGAGGCTCAACACTGTGCTACATTATTCACCAACTCCTAATTCTCAAGGATTTATTCGTGGAGCATTACTAATGCAGGTTTGCGTCTAACCCGGTCTAATTTGGTAAGATTTCTGACTTTTAAGGCACGAGCTTCGAGCACATTAAAAAGCACTGAAGCCGCTGTGTGTGTATTTCTCATAATAATAATATAATAATGTGCAACAAGCCTTTATGTTTGTTGTCATTAATATTGAATATTTCCTGTGTTTGTGTGCCACGGCAATGCCCCTACAGATGCCAGTGAGCCAGAAGCACGAGTTGAACACCACCACACTCGGCACGGACAGTCCAAGTCCCGTTGAGCCGTACCCCCAGACGCTCCCCCAGACGCTCCCCCAGACTCTGCCACAATACCTGCCTCAAACTCTTCCTCAAGCACTTCCTCAAGCTCCTCCCCAGTCACTGCCCTTCCCTCCTAATGTGGTCCGCTCCAACTCACCCAAACTGGATCCATCCGAACTCTACCTCAAATCCAAAGCCATCGTTGATAGCAAGCGTGAGTAACATTCGCATTCACACAACCAGAACAAAAACAATAGTGTAGCATAGCAACCGGTAGTGTAGTACACAGTAGTGTGACACAGTAGGGTGCTAGTTTATTAAAGTGTAGTATTATATTTTAAAATGTGGCGTAAAATATAGCCTGCAGTAGTTAGTATGATGATGGATACGGTAATTGTGTTTATTATGGTATTGTTTAGAACTTATCGTTTATTGCGAAAAACACGCGATTCATCTGTATTATTTTCACATTTGTGGACCAATCATGCAGCACCTCATTAAAGCAGTGCATTAATTCATACAGTTCAAGGGCTTCGAAACACCTCAGTGATCTCAGGTGATTGTCGGTGCCAGATGGGCCAATATGAACATTTTCAGGAACTGCTGATGTTCTGCCATTTATTCTCACATGCATAGTTAACACAGAATAGTACAAAAAACAATCGACTGGACAGGAGTTCCGAAGGCGGAGCCACCTTGATGATAAGAGAAGCCCGAGGTGAACAGCCAGACTGGTTTAAGTTCACAGGAATGCGTGACTCTTCACAAGCATGTACTGCAGAAAGTAAATCTCAGTGTTTAAAAGTTTAAAATGATGAGACAAACTGAGCTCTCAGATCGGTTTAAAAAAAACGAGGGAAGAATTACTTCAAACGTCTACGGCACATCCATACGCTTACCAGCCCAGCCGGCTTTGACGTGGTCACCGACCGGGAAAGAGACACAGACGCATGCATGCTTGATTGTGTCTGAATGTTGTGTCTGGTTTCTTTACAGAAAAAGAGATGTATATAAGCAGCACTCAGTCTCCCGAATCCACTACATCAAAGCCTTCTGCATGTTGTATAGAAACAAAAGGGTTCCAGGGAAATAAAAGGCTTCAGGCAAGCCACAGGAAGTATTACCATATAAGGAATAAGGGAATGAGAAGGTGGATGGGGAGGGAGACAAAAAAAAACTGGACATTTGGAAAAGAAAATGGAGAAAAGAGACGTATATTTTGCGCAATCTTTAACTCCCATGTATGTTTTTTTGTGCTGCTGCCATGTGATTAGCTGATTGGATAACGATTGTGCAGGAGTACGGGTGTTTCTACTGAAGTAGATATTGGTCTCATGATGTAGATGCTCTGAGGGAGAGGACTTTGTATGGTATAGTAGAAGGTGATTGCAGTTAATGAGGCCAGGATGTAGTATAATAGTTCTGTAGCAATCTGGTGTAATATCTGGTATGGACTAGTGAAGTGTAGGTGCTACAGAATTCTTAACACTGTCATCTCGTACCTGCAGCTACAAACACCAAGGATCTGGACGTGTTTATTAAAAGGAACCAGGAGTCCGGCTTTGGCTTCAGAGTGCTGGGCGGGGAAGGAACAGATCAGCCTGTGAGTGCTGCCCTCTTCTGGCACATTTCTTAACCTTTGGAGTTTTCATAGTAAATTTTTTGTTAGATCTAGAAACTAAGCCAGGGGCCAGGGGTAGCTCAGTGGTTAAGGCATTGGACTACGGATCGGAAAATCCCAGGTTCAAACTGTTGGGCCCTTGAGCAAGGCCCTTGACCCTCAACTGCTCAGATGTATAATGAGATAAAAAATGTAAGTCACTCTGGAAAAGAGCGTCTGCCAAATGCCTAAATGGAAATGGAAGCATAGTTAATGTTCTGCCAATTAAGATGCCATAAATACAATGTTTATTTCTAATCAATATTTGCAACCAATCATTGTGCGTAACAGAAATAGTTAAATCTCTGTCCTCCTCCCCATAGGTGTACATCGGTGCCATCGTTCCACTCGGAGCAGCAGAGAAGGACGGGCGCCTGCGGGCGGGTGATGAGCTCATGTGTATCGACGGAGTCGCTGTAAAAGGAAAATCCCACAAGCAGGTCCTGGAGCTTATGACTAACGCCGCACGCAACGGCCAGGTCTTGCTCACAGTGCGCAGGAAGCTCATCTACGCAGGTGTGTGTTCAGTGTACACACCTGTTTATTTACATACCCACTTTATATTCACGTAACACCGCCTGGTACAAGGAAAATACTTGAGATGTCACTGTTTATAAGAAAACACATCTGGCACGCTGAAAGAGTCCGAAGGATGTCATGACTGTAGGCAGGTTATAAATAAACAACATGTAAAAACTATATATATATATATATATATATATATATATATATATATATATATATATATATATATATATATATATATATTTTATAAAACAAGATGTCAAACATGTCCACCTACTCTGTATAATTTCAGGAATAAAGCTGCCAAAAAAGACAAGGATTCAAACAAGTGCACGTTACATTTCCAAATACGTACATTACAAGATGCAGATTTATTTATAGGTGCAGACAAGATCGATTAGAATGTTTTTTTTATTTTAATATATAAATAATCATACTGTCCAAGTGAAGTAGTGCGAAGCATAATAGCAGTCAGCAGGAAGGCTGTGTGTGCTGCTCCAGGTTAAACATATGGAGCGATTCAGCTCTTTGCACAGCCTCTCGTCAATGAGTTAATGAGTAATAATGGGTTTGGCAGCGATGCTCAGCTCCCTGACGATGAATCTGTTTGTCCTTCATGCAGAAGGAAGAGAGGACGATGGCGGCCCGGCGCAGGCAGCTCCCCCTCAGGTCAACGGCTCTCCCAGAGCTCTTCACGCAGACGGTCCCGCCGCGAACCAGCCAGAGCTGTACGACGTCACGCTGCAGCGCAGAGACAACGAGGGCTTTGGCTTCGTCATCCTCACTTCAAAGAACAAACCACCACCAGGGGGTGAGAGTCAACAACAAAACTTTCAGGAGGTCTCATGTGCTGTAATCATACTGTACCTCTATTATTAAAGCCCATTTGCATCACCATTACAACATCAAACGAGGAGTTATAATAGCTAATAATAGCACAAACCATAGAAAATGTCAAAAAATAAATAAAAATAAACAATTGAAGAATGTCTGCATCCTTTGTGTAATTGTAGTGGTGATGTGTAGAGATGGTGATGTGATATTACACTGAAAATGGAAATGAAATCACTCCTCCTGAAAAAGACAGCGCATGTTACAAGCGTCGAGGCGTCAAAGTGAACAGCGGAAGACGGTCTATTAAAGAGAGCAGGGTGACAAACCCATCAGGGACATGATGTGTGTCTCCTACTGATTTATTTAGTGTGAAGGATAACACTGTGCTGTACATGGCATTGTGACAGTGAAACAGTAGCCGGAGGGATGATGCATGAAAGATGATTTCATGCAGGCACTGATACAGTGTGTTCATCCTGATGTCAAAACAAAAGACAATACTCTGATTATTAGTTCTTCTATACATATTAATACAGTGTGTGAAGTGTTGAACATGGTGTGTGTGTGTGATGTGGTGATAGAACATCTGTCCTGTGAAACTCCTGAGAATTCATTTGTATGCATGTCTTCTCCGTCTTCAGTGATTCCTCATAAGATCGGACGGATCATCAAGGGCAGCCCGACGGAACGCTCCGGAAAGCTCAAAGTGGGTGACCGCATCTCAGCCGTCAACGGCCAGTGCATCGTCGAGCTCTCGCACAATGACATCGTGCAGCTGATCAAGCAGGCCGGCAACACCGTAACCCTCACCGTGCTTCCTGAAGAAGGTGACAATTCACGACATCTAATATTTCAGGGGAAAAAAATTCCTCCTCTATTGCTGTCTTCTTATTATTGTTATGTGTGTGTGTGTGTGTGTGTGTGACACCGGCGATGATCCTGTTTATTTTTCAGAGCACAGCGGCCCTCCGTCCGCCACAAGTTCAGCCAAGCAAAGCCCAGTGGCTCAGCACAAAGCCATGGGACAGCAGCCTGCCAGCCGTGATGACGGGTACAAGGCAGACGCACACACACACACACACACACTGACACAGTGTCCTGACTAATGCGGTTCAGTGCCAGTTTTTTAACACATTCTCAATGTTTTTTTTTGTTTTTTTTAAAGTAGACTCATCTCGAGTAGAGAGAGAAATCACATACATTTACAGTAGCAGTCAAAAGTTTCTAACGCCATCGTCTTACGTTGTAAAACAATGCTGAAGGCATCCAAAATATACAATAATCTCATTTCGACAGTTGATATTGAGGTGTGTCTGCTATTTATGCTTACGCTAGGCGTAAAGCTGTTTCATAACGGCTCTAATCTGAGCTGCCGCTTGTTAATTGGTGATTTTTGAGGCTGGTAACTCTAAATGAACTGCAGAAGAGGTAAGATCAATTAAGACACTGATGGTTTCATTAACTTTCCTTAGTAACGGCCCGGAGACGGATGAGAGAGAAGAGGGTGTGGCCTGGAGTAACTACAAAACCCTCCCCAAGAATGAGATCACCTCCAAACAGGTAACGCACAACTGTGTGCAGGTTAACTTTTTAAAAATGTTTTACATAAATTAGCTAATATCAACTGAACAAAATTAAATCTAATTTGCACGTCATGTCTTTATAAAAAAAAAAAAAAACAGCTTATTCGATTCAACAGACAATCAGGTTGTGTCTCAAACCCACATGAGAAATAAATTCAGCAGGAAGTGAAGAATTCTATCTCCATTAGTATCTCGGTGAAACATGGGGACGGTAGCATTTACACTGTATGTGCTTATGCGGTAGGGCTGTTTCCCTGTGGAGCTGGAGAGAGGGCCACGTGGCTTTGGCTTTAGTTTACGAGGAGGGAAGGAGTACAACATGGGCCTCTTCATCCTGAGACTGGCCGAGGACGGCCCAGCGCTAAAGGACGGCAGGATACATGTGAGTTCATCCCTGTCTCAACACTATAACCATCAGTATCGTGGATCAATCATGATGGTCATGGAGCTCTGCATATTAACGGCGTGTTCGTTTCCCGACAGGTGGGAGATCAGATAGTAGAAATCAACGGCGAGCCTACCCAAGGCATCACACACACTCGGGCGATCGAGCTCATCCAAGCAGGAGGCACTAAGGTGCTGCTGCTGCTGCGGCCGGGCCAGGGCCTGATTCCTGACCACAGTAAGTTACCCTTAGTCCAAACGTACTGCTAGTTAAAAGAGGCCCAGGATTCATTGGTGCCCTTAAATAATTCATAACGCAAACAGGAATGTAGCTGCTTTGGAAACTGGATCTGTTTTTTTTTTTTTCCCTTTCATAGTTCTTTGTCAGTGCCTTTGTTTGTGTAGAAAATGGTAGTGTTGCTTCAAACTGCATGCATTGGTTTCCCTCAGTGTATCATTTTCTGACTTCCTGTCTCTGTTTCACTCTTCCCTCTGGTTTCTGCTTCTCTGTTTGTATCTGTCTCTGTCTCCTCTTTAGGTCTGAACTCTTCTTCCACCCTGTGCTTCTACATGAAACCAGAGCATCACTAAAGGCTCTGTCCTTATTAGTCTTGGTAAACCTTGCCACTCTTCTGCCAATCTTTTAATCTTTCTCATCATTTACCCTCATCATAATCCGAACATATCACTGCTAAAGGCGCTCTCTCTCTTTTCAAAGTTTCAAGATGTTTAAGGCATGTTTATTTAGACATAGAAATGTGCAAAAATACACACTGAAAAGAATCATATAAAATTATACAGAGTTGGATTACAGGTGATTTTTTTTCCCCCTTTATCTCAAGTTATCTTCAGTTGAGTTCATGGCAAATATTAAAATTTTCTCAAAACATCATCATTAAAATAAAAAAAAAAAAAGAAGACCTATATTTCTTACGGTCCACATAGCTCGTCATGATTCGATCTGTTGTCTTCTTCGTTGGTTCGCCGTTTCGGGGTGCTGCAGTCAGGAGAATCCGTGTTTTGATTAATTAGGAAAATGAAAGGAAACGTAATTAAAGCTGATGTTGTTTCAGTTACAGTAGCTGTTTATCTCACGCGGGAATAGCAACACATTGGAGGCTGTGGAAAAGCTCAGTCGAGAGCATAAATCAGTGATTCAGCCCAATGACACCATGTTCAAAGGCACCCATATGAGAAGCTTGTGTGAATAAACACACAGATGAACACACGTATACAAGTGAAGGTGGGGTGGGGCTTTTAATTATTTATAGCAGATAATTTAAGCAATTAATGTGAAGACTGAAAGAATGAAGTGTCGAGATATAGACCTGCACGTCCTTATTAAGGGTCAAATGTGAAAAAACTTGTTTTAAGTTTTATCTTGGAGGGCAAAGATCTGTTTTTAATAAAAGGGGATAAAAATGTTAGTATCTCAGAAGTGAAAGCCTCTTTATGTGTCGCATTTTCTGGTTCAGTTTGGTTCATCATATCATGCTGAAGGAAAAGGAAAGCTTCAGTGTTCGTATTAAGACTGTTTCATCAGCCAGGAAAAAAGAAATCTGTTACTCGAGGCTAGAAGTGAAACTGTTGACTGATGTACTTGTGAAGTCTAAAGGAAGACTCCAGGCTGAAGCACAAATATGTTTATGCATAAATGTTTATGAAAAATACGTCTGTGAAAAAAGTCTTTAAAAAACGTACACATGCTGTACATACACGCATACAGACACAAAATAAAATGTTTTACGCACACACACGTGGTCAGTGTTATAGTAAACAGTACACGCGTAAACAGTCCCCGAACAGGGGAGACGATTACAAGAGAGAGAAAAACCGTTGGCTCAGTTGTGTTCACGTGACTCTTGGCGTCAAAACAAGAAGCGCATACGTGATACATGATACTCGGTACTCGTAAACCAAGACGTGTTCATTTTCCAAGTTAAAATTGATTAAAAATCTTTCCCTTGTCTTGTGGAACACTCGCAAATTGCGTTACTCGTAATCCAAGGTTTCACTGTATGGGTCTGATGGTCAGGTGTCCACATACTGTACGTCTGGCCATGTAGTATATCTAGACTCCATGTGACAATCAATACAAATTTAAATCATTTTAAAAACCCTATTGTTTCTGAATGTTTCTAGAGATTTATTTAAAATATAACTTTCCCATTTATTTCAGGTGTTATGGAGACGGTAACGACTCCACCTGCAAACTATCCAAAGTACCCTGCATCTGATGAGCCATCAATGCTACCAGCTTTGTCCTCCACCTCTCTCCTGTCCCCCGAGGGTGCATCACTCCCTTCTCCCTCCCGTGGTCTCCATCAACAACACCGGGATCGCAGAGAACCCAGGACAAGCAACTCCAGCCTGTCTCCCCGTGACACCACTCCTAGCCCCCAGAAATTAGACAATCCGCGCACAGAAGGCAAAGAGCGTTCGAGTAGTCCGAGGAAAATGGAAAAGAAGCCTTCAGTTTCTGTGCAAAACAAAAATGCCAGTGCCAGCACTCAGAGTCTGGACTTGTACATGGACAGGAAAGCCCCAGGGCAAAAAGACCGAGGCGGACGCTCAGCAAGCCCTAGAAAGAGTCCCAGAAAGGAACAAGAGACTGGCACCAGACAGCTATTTAAGGGATATGAAGAACCACAGAGGTATTTCGATGGGCAACATTTTAATTACGGATCTGGTGGGAACCTTTTCAAAGAGGAAGATTTCGACCCCCGACAGGACAAGGAGACCGGAGAGACGTGGCCTGAGGTTCCCAGATCAGATAACGAACGGCGTCGCAGGGAGAAAGGGGTCGATCGCTCCCAATCCCAGATCCTCATTGACAGGGCCATGACAGAGCATCATCCTACGAGCATGAACCGCCATCGAGACCCCAGAGAAGGCCGGCACAGAGGGGGAGCAGCCGAGGAGACCAAAAGGGATATGAGGGGGTCTAGCAGTACCCCACCAGAGACTTCCTGGAATGGGAACCCCAGCAACAAGAAATCTCCCATCAGCCCAGGTCCATGGAAGGTCCCCAGCTCTGCGAAGATGCATTCTCAGGTGGACGGGCTCTGATGCTTGGTTGGGGTTCATCAGAAATGCCAGGACACTCATTCTGAATCACTGTGCATATTTTTATACGTGACTTGTACAGCATACCGTCTTCGCCGACTTTCAGACGACACGTTAAAGTCCACGGTAATCCGTGTTATGAGTTTCCACAACCTCCTGTCCAGGTTGATTGGGCTTGTCCCACACGACGACGACACCTGTTCGTCTCGTATCGTGCCAATCAGAGACTCATGCTGGAAAGACGTGACACAAATCCTGTGAGGTGCGACCACTGAATCCTGTGTTTTCCGGAGTTGTGAAGGAGTGTTTTTTTTTTATTTTTATTTCTTTTGTTTCTTTTTTATTTTGTTTAATAATTATTATTTGGGATTTCACGTGTATAGTCTTTTACCTTGTTTGAAATGCAGTCTGTCCCTAATGCATCTGTGCGGTTTGCTTCATCATTGCATGTACAATTTGATCAAACAATGCTAATCGTGTACACGCTGAATGAAGCAAGGCTAGCGTTGCCAGTGCTGGCTTTGATTCATTGTTAGCTGCATTAGCAGTGCCTGATTACGCTCTGAGTCACCAAGCGTAATCAGAATGCACATGTATTATTTAATCCTAACATCACGGTTATCGCAGCTTCGCAGTGGTTCATCCTTTTTTTTTTCCCTGACCAGATACTTGTGCTTTGGTATATCGTTTAAGACATGTGAGCTTATGAAGAACACTATGTAATTTATTGAAATGGAAAAATAATATTTCTGTAATCATATGTAAACCTTGTGCACCAGATCCTAAAGCGCTTGATTCATCCGTCCCTGCTTTAGGGCTGCTGACTCTGGGTGCACAACACGCTTTAGGGTATATATTTTTCACAGTGCTGTAGCTTTCACAATTATGCATTGTGTATCATATAGCAAGGTGTATGGACATTGGGGGAAGTAAATGAACTAAATACTTATTTAGTCATATCATATTATTAAATGAAGGTAAAATTGGGATGTTTTTGATAAATCATATTTTTTTCATACAATCTAACATATATTTTGTCATATTTCTTTATCTTTAAAAAAAAATAAAATACTAAAACTAATACATATATGGATCAACGTTATGGTAGCCAGATATTATTGGAGAACAGGTTGGTGTGAAATGGGAATCCTATTGTCGCTATATAAGGTCTATGCGTGTTTAAAAGCCAAATTGATATGTAACGGTTATTACATGTAGCTCATCAAATGTAGCTGATTTGGCCGTTTCTCTATGTGGGTTTTGCGTTATGATTTATAAATTATATATTTCTCATAAAATGTATTAACAATTGAAAAAAAAAACAGTATCTCTTCCTATTTATTTGTGATTGTGTACACAGATATGAGACGAGTGGCAGCTTTGATACTTGCGCGATTGATTTCGATTCCTTATTCCACCCTATAATAAGATCATTTGTCGATGTATCGTTGATCATTTTACAATACAAGTTTATATCATGCCATCGCATGGTGTTTAAGAACTGAAATCTGTTTAGTTCTGATCAAAAATGTGAAGCCTTTTACAAACTATCGGAATGTTTTTTTTTTTTTTTTTTTTTTACTGAAAAATGAAACTGGGTCTGTTGTTCGATTCCTGTGGTTCATTTCCGTGTGTGTATGTCATCTCATCTCATGTATATGAAACTGTGGCCTTGTTTTGCTTTATTTTGAAGAAGAAGAAGAAGAAGAAAAAGGCCTTCAGGTCTCTACATTGTGGTAGTTGTGAATGTTTATAAAATGTACAGCAACTGTTTCAATACTTGCCTTCATTCCGAAAAAAAAAATCTGTAAATCACCCCATTTTTTTAAGTAATTAATAAAAAAAATAAATATATATATAAATATATATATATATATGTATTTATATATATATATATATATATATATATATATATATATATATATATATATATATATAGTGGTGAAAGAATTGAATCTGGTCATGATCTTCTGTTCATGCACTGAAAAATAAAATTTTAAAGGAAGTTGTTGTGCTGTGGTGGGTTTTCATTTCCTTATTTTCATAAACTTAGTTTTGCACATACTGTACTGTTTTAAAATTGTATCGCCACTCCTAAGAGGACGACTGAAACATGTTGGTTTTCCTGCTGATTGTACTGTAGGAAAATGCAAATGCTGCCAGAAGAGTACAAAATCCTGTATTTAAGCAATATTTTACCTTTCTATACTTTTACTGAAATACTTAAGTTACAATTCAATTTGGCCAAAACAAAACTTCAAAGTTACTTATCAACTGTACTGAGCATGTATCTCCACTTCTGATATCAAACACCTGCTACATGGGTAGATCATGTGATTATGTGTAACAGCCAGCAGGTGGACATATTACCGCTTCAAATACAACACACACCCCAGTTATGTAACACAACACCGTGCACAAATGTAGTTTAGTACACCATACAAATATTAGATTGTAGTGGAGTAAAAGTAAACCGTATCCACTAATAAAAAAAACTCAAAAATACAGATGCACAAAGAAATATGTACAGTCACAAGTAGTCACAGTTGCTTTTCCATACTGTATGTTCTGTGTTAGAATTTGAAATATGTACTGTATGTAAAATGAGAGAAATAGCTGTTTACCTGCATGAGTAAATTTTTTCTAACCATTTTCAAAACAAGCCATGATTAGAAAAGTGAATAGTGATAGAAGATGCGCAGGCAGAAACATGTTTTGTCCTGCATTTATTTAATTTATTTGTTGCCAATGAACTGTGGTGCGATGGAGTCCCAAAGCCTTAGAAATGGCTTTGTAACCCTTTTCAGACTGATACATTTCAATTACTTTGTTTCTCGTCTGTCCTTGAATATCTTTGGATCATGTTGCTTTTTGAGATCTCTCATTGTGCTTTACTTTAACTACTTTACGTTGATTTCTTGATTCAACAGATCTGGCAGTAATCAGGTCTGCGGTATGGCATGTGAAGTTTAACTCACTCATCATCTCATCCTACATTCAGGGTTGCGGGAGGGAGGGGGTCTTGGGCACCAATTAGGCTAATCTGCATGTCTTTGGACATGTCTGTGGGAGGAAACTGAAGTACCCAGAGGAAAACTACCAAACACGGGGAGGCAGGAATCGAACCCAGACCCTGGAGGGTACTCAGCTTACAAAAAAAAAAAAAAAACCTCAGTTCTGTTGGCAAATAACTTTTTAACATAGTGAAAATAAATGTTATTAATTATTAATTTTCATTAATAAACTGAATCATTATTTTATTTATAACATTTTATTTTTATTTTAATCATAACTGGATTTTGTATTTACTCAGATTATCTTTGAGCAATATTAAATTTTTTTTGATGATCTCAATCATTTAAGTGTGAAAAATATGCACAAAAAAATCTGAAAGGTGGGAAATAAATTTTCACAGCATTGAAGTGTCATGTTGGTGTCCTTATTTCAATTTTCAGTACAAAAATGTTTACACCCATTTACAATTTCAGGTGCACTTAAAGGAAACACAAAAATTCTTCCTGTTTCATTCTGCTTATATTTACTGTCCTGCGTCCTGAACATTAAGACAAAATCATATTATATCAGTAGCACCCTGCCTTACTGTACACCAGGCACGTGCGGGGGGGGGGGGGGTGCTTCAGAGCACCCGCCCTTTTCCTCCAGGATGCCTCAAGTGCCCTTTTCATGTTTTTGTTTTTTTTGTTGTTGTAGTTGTTGATTTTTTTTATGTGTATGTGCGTATGGAGCCCTGTCTTTGCCCCTCAACAATAAAATGTAACTATTAATCTTAATTTTGTTAAATAAAAGGATCTGGCTGGCATCAGTCACATGACTGCCATTAACCAATGCTCGCCCTTGAGGGCAGCGCGTGCTCGTTACGAGCCGGGTACAAGCTTGCAAAGTGCACGCGCATTTTCTGCAGACTGGGCGGTGCGGAGCTGCTGGAGGAGTTGTTGTTGTTAGTCTGGAGGAGAAGCAGGCAAATTAACTGGAAGGTGCAGACTGTAACAAAACAGTAAATAGGGTGTACAGCGCACACTATAAGTCTATAACAACAAATAAATTGAAATAAATGAGCGTGCTGTTTGTGCAACAGCGCGACAAACATTATGTGTCCTTTTATGAACTGCACAAGTAGTGGTGGTCATTAACTGCTAGCTAACTGGGTAAGGGGGTTACAGGGGGGCTGTAGCTCTGTGTCCACCGTTTTAGGGAACATGTTTCATTTTAAAGTAAGTTACAGAACTTTTCCCTTCTTTTCAAGAGGGCTTTTATTTCACTAAAAATGATCTAATATGGATATCCACATACTTATGGATTATTATATTTATGATAAAAAAACAGTTTTTAAAGAAAATATATTAAGTAACAGATGATATTAGGTTTATATTTCAAATTAGATAAAATGCTGATTTTACAGCAGTAAAATTATTGTATCTCTACAGTTTAAACATTTTATAAGCACTGCATGTGCATGTTTGTGTATATGCGCATGTCTGCATGTTTTATGTGTATAGATTTTTTTTATTACTAATAATATAACAAATATTCCAGACATGCCTCATACGGAGAAGGAGAAACAAACAGCTACAAAAGGAGCTGTGTGAGGCTGCTAAAGGCAATAAACCTTTTTTTTTAACGTATCTTTATTTTTACTTTGAGCACCCGCCCCTTTAAACATCTCTGCACGGCCCTGCTGTACACCGCGCGTGCATTCGGGACGCCCCGTGCGCCGACACTGCTACATTGTGACGTCGGGCACTGGACGAGGCGCGTGCAGCAGCGCACGCACCTCCTCGAGCGGCCCAGCGCGCGGTTTACTACAGCTCCCAGGAACCAACGCTCCCGCGCGCTTGCGCACTCCCCGCCAGGCCTACAAGCGAAACGTCGGCGGTACGGCGACGGCCGCGTGAAGGACTACAACTCCCAATGGGCGGAGAACAACAACACACATGCGCCGTCGAGTTTGCAAAGGCTTTTAAATTTGCGTGCAAAATGGCCGCTCAGGTCGACTTGGTGCGCGTGAAAGTGGAGGAAAAGCCAGCGGAGACTGCGAGCAAAGAGAAGAAGAAGAAGAAGAAACGCGAGCACTCGCCGCACGCGGACAAACACCCGAGGCCGGAGAAGGAGGCGAAAAAAATGAAGCTACATCACCACGAACAACACCACCACCATGCCCAACAACAGCGAGTACCTCAACAGCAGCCGCAGAAGAAGAAACCGACTTCTCACGGGATAAACTTCAGCAGTAAAGAGCTCGCGCCTGTGCAGCAGCGCAACAACCATCACCATCACAACCACCATCACGGAGCAGCGAAGAAGGACGCGGCGGTCTGGGCGCCTCAGAAGGCGACGCCGCTTCCTCACAAACCCGCTGCAGCTCCGCTCTTCACTTTCACTCCGCTGAAAGTAGCGAAGGCCGAGAGCCGCCACAGCTCCAAGCCGCAGAAACAGCCGGAGAAAGAGGCGAGGCTCAAAGCCAAGAAGGAAAACGCAGAGGTTAACGTGAAAGTCGACTCGTGTAAGAAGCAGACAGGTAATAATAATAACACGTCGGAACCTTAAAGCCTGGGTTCTGTTCACACTTACAGACCCGAATAACCCGTGTGTGTGTGTGAGAACGCCCACCACCCGCGCCGACTCTCTCAGCTTTACTTCTGTTTGTTTTCATGAAAAGCTTCAACACTGTAACTAGATCAGCTCATGGAGACCAAACCAGAGTGTAGAAAGAGTTAAAACTAAACACATAATAACAACAAGCTGATCAGCTTTAATGTAATCAGTGATGATGATATTTCAGGTTGAAGCCCATGTACAGGTCTGTCTCTCTCTGTGTGTCTGTCTGTCTGTCTGACTTATTAATACAAACTGAAGCTTCTTTAGTGAAACACAGATGTGAAATCGACAAGGTAAACCAGATAAAGATGAGATTTTGTCGTAAAATGACTCCAGCGTGTTAAAATTCACAAAATTCACTTCATTTCAGCAGTGAAAATATGAACTAATCCCAGTAAAATATTTAATTTAGATTTTCTCATTAATATCTATTGGTACAGGTGTTTGTTTACATTGAGCAAGTATCTTATTAGTAGTTTATTTTAACGTAGATTATTAAATCCGCCTCATACGTGTTAATACCGTCGCTTTTACTCAACATTTTGATTTCACTTATAGTGCATGTTTAACTTCAGGGAGATGTATCTAAGTACTGCAAAGGTTTGAATAAATTCTGTCTGGATAGTTTTAGATTTGCGTGATGCTGTGACAAAATCTATCTGGACAGACATGAAGACAAATTTAGACTGGTTTCTGGTCCTCCAGTGTATGAAACATATCGAAAGAGTGAGTTCTGACCAATGTACAGACAAAACGTTTCTTTTATTTATATATATATATATATATATATATATATATATATATATATACACACACACACACACACAATACAATGTTTTGGTTCTCTGTCACATTTACTCTAGCTGTCCCTTAAAACTTGGAGCAGTTTAGTCTAGTCTTTGTTTTGCAGTTAACTTTTTTTCATTACTGTATATACCTCAGGATTGTCCAGTATATAGTGACACATATTTTTCACTTTTTTTTTTCAGCACAACCTAGGCAATATGATGAACTTAATTTATTATTATTATTATTATAATAATTTCTTTCATTTTAACAAATTATACAAACATGACTGAGCAAAAAGAAATGGCAAGAGACACATGGACATGTGTTTTTCTGGTCGTTTTCAGTTGTTTTTGTGATCGAATAATAATAATAATACACTCTTTTTGAGAGTTCTATATACTTTTGCAACGTCATTATTGTAATCCGGTACGATAAAATTTACATATTATAAAAGTGATCATAACTTTAGTTCTACCATGATTTATCTGCATCCCCAAATGCACAGCGTGTGATGTCTGAAGGCTGCTTATTAACACACACAGACATGGCTTCCATATAAGGACATCTATACATGTGCTTACCTTTTAGTGTAAGTGAAATTAAAAAAAACACATTTGTGTTGGTGTAGTTAAGTTTGTAAACATCGACTTTTACTGAATTATATATGCTTGTCGCCACATGTACTGTATATATAGTTGTAAATCAGCATTTACCTGTCGATACAATATCACAATACCTAGGCGCCAATTTGATTTGTATTGCGATTCTGTTAGTATTACGATTTAATAAATGTCATATATATTTAGACTTGAATGTAATTCTGAACAAACGTATCATATAATTCACTCGTACCCCACAGGAAGCTCTGTCAATGCGTGAATAGGTGATGTATCCCAAAAAAGAATCATGACACGTCACAAAATAAAAATGTTCCCTCATCGTTATTATCCAGGCAGTGAATCACATGACCATAGTACTGTCACAAATAAATAAATTAAAACCAATCAGAAAGTTCAGAGCGCTTTCACATTAAATATCAGAATGTATATAACATCTTAACGTATATCCATCTTGTTATAACATCAGAAAGAAAACATCAGGTTGTGCGTCAGGAACGCGATGTTGCCATGGGTACAAATTCGCTCGATTTAACCCGAAGCTTTTCTGCTAAGGACGGTTGTAAAGAGTGGGTATTGCACCAACTGTAGCCTTCCTGTCAGCTCCACTGCAGTCTAACCGTTCTCTTCTGACCTCTGAACTGCCCCTCACTGGGGTTTTTCTGTCTATCTTTTGTTTGCTTCTCACACCTTTCTGTGTAAAGAGATTGTGTGTGAAAATCCCACAACATTTTTTTTAAACCAGTTAGACCAGCCCACTTTTAACCATCACCATCTTAAGAATTAAGCTCATAATGAGTGATGGGGCGAATCTCACTAAACAAGTGTGTATCTTCGGTTGTGATGCCTCAATAACACTTTTAATACGATACCAAAAAAATACAATATGTACCCAAATTTGTGTGCAGCCTAAAATTTCCTGACCCCTTTCAATGACATTTTAAACCCCTCCCCACCCCCCCCCCCCCAGAGCCCAATAACGAGAATGGAAAACCTCAGACTTTGGAGGAGTACCTGCTGAGAAAGAAGAAGAAAAAGAAGAGGCATCGGGAAGAAGAGCAGCGCAACAAGCGTCTGCGGACGTCTGACAAGGAGATCCAGACCGAAGACTGCTTTTCGTCCAGCGACAACAAGCCCGTCATTGCCGACGTCAAAAAGGAAGATCCGGACTCGCCGTTCATTTCGCATCATGACCACTCCGTTCGCAACTCATTCCTGAAGACAAGCTCGCATTTCAGCAAACTTATACACGAGGAGGTGCAGCCTAATGGCGGGGCGGCCGTCCTACACGCGTATGCTGACGAACTCTCGCTCTTGCCACCCGGAGAGAAAGAAAGGTTTGCGTGCGAGTTCCTCGAGCTGGCGTTTAGTGAGATTTCCAAAGGAGCAGCGCGCTACGCACTTTCTGTGGTCCACGGCGCCGCTGCCTACCTCCCCGACTTCCTGGACTACTTTGCCTTCAACTTCCCCAACACGCCAGTCAAGATGGAGATTCTCGGTAAGAAGGACATAGAGACCACCACCATCTCCAAGTTTCACTCCCAGGTAAGGAGAGAGGTTTACCAGAAACCAAAATATTTACAATCATACACAATATTTTCAGTGTGTAAGTAAATGTATAAACTGTTATTCAGGTATATTGTATGTATGTGTCCGGGAGTAATGACCAAACCACACCGGTTTCAAAGAATCAGTCCGGGAGCATGATGTTAGAAAATTACTGTCCTGAGGGCGAGTGATCCTAATTATGGAAAATCCTCAACAAGTCCACAGTCCAATACAGTGGAAAACAGCCCTGAGACAAAAAGCAGTCCGTAAAAAACACTTATTTTAAACACATTGTATTGTGAGATTAATTTCCTTAGGCGCGATTACATGGGATGGAAAGGGGGACAGATTTAGTCGAGTGGATTGGTCTGCTTTATGTTGTTTATCCGTGTCAAAGGTGTGTAAGACTCACTTCATCTGAACAAATCCGACTTGCGCACAAGCTCCCATAACTGAGATCGTTCGTAAGTCTAAGGACACAGGCTTCCTCAGAAACTTGTGCAACCAGATTTGCTGCTGCTCTTTTTCAGCTCGGCTAAATACATGCACAAAACTGTTGTTGGCTCTTTTTCATATACATTCTCCAAATGAAATTTGCCCAAGATTGTGAGTGCGTGAGTGAGGGCGCATATTGTGGACGTTAGAATATAGCGTATATCTTGAGTATAAAAAGTCTGGTGTAGATCTGATTTTCACTCTTGTGCTGGTGCGACAGCGTGGACATATACAGTATGTAGCCAAAAGTATGTGGACTCCTGGATTACCACATCCATATATGGTGCTGTTGCTGAAAAGGATGAACGACAGTTTTTGAATGATTGTCACTTGTCTGAAACATTTACATTTAAGCATTTGGCAGACGCTCTTATCCAGAGCGACTTACATTTTTATCTCATTACACATCTGAGCAGTTGAAGGTTAAGGGCCTTGCTCAAAGACCCAACAGTGGATACTTGGTGGTTGAGGGGTTTGAACCTGGGATCTTCCAAACCGTACTCCAACGCCTTAACCACTGAGCTACACCTGGCCCTGAAACGGTGCTCGGCTGTCTTGCAAGGTCTGAATTATTTATTTATTTTTTTTATTCCCACAATTTTTCAAGAACTCGTCCTAACTTGTCTGAGCAAGACAGACACACCACCATGTCATTAAAAACTACTAAAAGTATTTAATAGACATGCTTAATAACATGTTGCGTAACTTGTGTTACTAATCATTTAAAATAATGTCTCATACAAGGCAACACTCCAGGCCAGTAGGGGGCGAAAATTGTAGACGACTCAAGCAGTTTGTATTTTCCGCAAAATAAATTTTTTTTGTTTGTTTGTTTTAGGAACTCAAAATAACTGGCTCGTTGATTCGATTAATTGAAATTGACCAACAAAATGCTGATTAAATTGCTAATTTGATTAACACATGCAGCTCTAGTGCTAACATATAGCACCTAATTTTTGTTGTTCTTTTTTTACCATTAAAAAGTCCAATAATTTTTTAGACAGGCAAGATATCTGAAGCCTTGAATCTTTTCAAGCATTTTTGGGTCCAAAGTAGATCTTTTTTTTTTTTTTTTTTTTTGTCAAAGTAAAATTGCTATATATATAAAATTTATTGATTTTTATTTATTTTTTGACACACAAATTCCTTCAAGGCTTCAGATATCTTGCTAGACTAAAACGTTTATTGGACTTTTTAGTGGGGAAATAAAACTTGGTATGAGTCAAATAATAAAAATTATTAGTAACATGTTAAGCGTGTTTATTAAATACTTTTTTATTAAATACAAATTTCAAGGCCTGTAAAAAATATATATATAAAGGAATTAAGCTCTTTGTGGTGAATTTAATCAAAGTATAAATCGTAAGATCCAGAAAACAAACATTCACTATATGATTCACAACTATAGTGTGCACTCGCATCATTCCTCGAACCTACAGTATGAGCTGAGAGTTTCCAGGGTTGTGGGTTCAGGTTTTAACAAAAACATGCTGTTTAAAACTTTGATCAATATTATTATTTAAAAAAAATAAAAATCACAACAACAAAAAAATAAAAATGTCTGCCTGGGCTAAGTGAAGTCCATGGTTGCCAAGTTTGGTGTGGATTGAACTCAATTTGTCTACACGAAGACCTGACCCTGACTAAACACTTTTTAGGGGAGAAAAAAAAAAAACAACCCTCAGATGTGCCTAAAACTCTTGTGCTCTTGTGGCTGAAATTTCCACAGAAACGCTCCGAATATCCCGGAACTATTTCCAAGAAGATCAGAGACGTTTATCGCAGGAAAAAGGTGGAAACAGTTTAATATCGGTGCGCATCGCTGTCGGATACGGTACCCAGGGGTCCGTCGTACTTTTGTCCCTGTAGTGTTTAAAATTTGTGGGACCGAAGAGATGAAATTTCAGTACATCATTTAAAGCATATCGTTTCTTGTGGTTTTGTTTTCGCCACGTCAGATGTTGTGTATCTCACTGGTGTGAGGAGAACTGTAACTGTACACCGCCGAGGTGGATGAACACACAGTAGGTGTGTTCAGATTGTGTTTAAAAGCCCAAGCGTATCGCTGTACACACTTGTTTTAGTCCAAGTGATTGAGCCGGCGTAGCAGAGGGTTTCACATCCGTAAAGTCCAATATTTCTCTCCTGCCTCCTACATCACACTCGCTGCTTAGATAATTTACTCAAGTCTGGCTTCTAGTGTAGTCCAAAGTGCAATAACCATCTACAGAAGTGGGCAATGCCATTTTCCCCCCCATGATGATGTTCTGGGGTAGATACTTTAAATATTAACAAACCGGTTTTGAATCTTGAGCAGATGAGAATTTGATCCTGAACATTGAAACAACTGAGGATTTGTGATCAGACTGTGAAGTTTTAGGATCCGTACATTGCTGAGAAAAACCCATGAGAGAGGACTTGGCTTGTTGAAAATAAATCAGCAGCGTGAAGTTTGAATCTCTGCCTCAGATCGAGTCCTTATGAGACCTGAATAAAGTACATCTCATGTCCTAGTATTTAGGTGATTACAAAGTGCAGTCAATAGTTTAATTAATAACACACAAAACGGGAGCAAATATTTGTACATGGATTATATAAAAAAATAAATTCCATGCCCTGGAAGTTTATTTGCATTGTTTTTTGTTTTGAAGTTTGTGTGTTTTCTCAAAGCATGCTTGGGTTGCTCACAGGTGAGTCGGACGTACTGCTCTGGGACGTATCGAGCCGGGCCCATGAGACAGATCAGCCTGGTGGGGGCCGTGGACGAGGAGGTAGGGGACTATTTCCCGGAGTTCCTGGACATGCTGGAGGAATCGCCGTTCTTGAAGGTCAGGCTTCCTGTTGTCAAAATGCAGAACAAAGTCTGGTCAACTTCGGGCCACATGTAGTGCATGCAGAAAGTGCTTTATCCTGATTATTATTCTGAATTATTTCAAGTTTGTTTGGTCTTACGTTTGTATCTTGTTACTCAAGCTTAATACAATGCATCTTTAAATCTGTTAACAAGACGAGTTACTTTAATATTATTGCACATGAGTGAAGTACAGTGGTGTGAAAAACTATTTGCCCCCCTCCTGATTTCTTATTCTTTTGCATGTTTGTCACACAAAATGTTTCTGATCATCAAACACATTTAACTATTAGTCAAAGATAACACAAGTAAACACAAAATGCAGTTTTTAAATGAGGGGTTTTATTATTTAGGGAGAAAAAAAAATCCAAACCTACATTGGCCCTGTGTGGAAAAAGTAATTGCCCCCTGAACCTAATAACTGGTTGAACCTAATAAAGTCTTTTACAGCGCTCTGGAGGAATTTTGGCCCACTCATCTTTGCAGAATTGTTGTAATTCAGCTTTATTTGAGGGTTTTCTAGCATGAACCGCCTTTTTAAGGTCATGCCACAACATCTCAATAGGATTCAGGTCAGGACTTTGACTAGGCCACTCCAAAGTCTTCATTTTGTTTTTCTTCAGCCATTCAGAGGTGGATTTGCTGCTGTGTTTTGGGTCATTGTCCTGCTGCAGCACCCAAGATCGCTTCAGCTTGAGTTGACGAAAAGATGGCCGGACATTCTCCTTCAGGATTTTTTTGGTGGACAGTAGAATTCATGGTTCCATCTATCACAGCAAGCCTTCCAGGTCCTGAAGCAGCAAAACAACCCCAGACCATCACACTACCACCAGCATATTTTACTGTTGGTATGATGTTCTTTTTCTGAAATGCTGTGTTACTTTTACGCCAGATGTAACGGGACACGCACCTTCCAAAAAGTTCAACTTTTGTCTCCTTGGTCCACAAGGTATTTTCCCAAAAGTCTTGGCAATCATTGAGATGTTTTTTTTTTAAAAGTGGTTTGCGCCTTGGAAATCTGCCATGCAGGCTGTTTTTGCCCAGTCTCTTTCTTATGGTGGAGTCGTGAACACTGACCTTAATTGAGGCAAGTGAGGCCTGCAGTTCTTTAGATGTTGCCCTGGGGTCTTTTGTGGCCTCTCGGATGAGTCGTCTCTGCGCTCTTGGGGTAATTTTGGTCGGCCGGCCACTCCTGGGAAGGTTCACCACTGTTCCATGTTTTTGCCATTTGTGGATAATGGCTCTCACTGTGGTTCGCTGGAGTCCCAAAGCTTTAGAAATGGCTTTATAACCTTTACCCGACTGATAGATCTCAATTACTTTTGTTCTCATTTGTTCCTGAATTTCTTTGGATCTTGTCATGATGTCTAGCTTTTGAGGTGCTTTTGGTCTACTTCTCTGTGTCAGGTAGCTCCTATTTAAGTGATTTCTTGATTGAAACAGGTGTGGCAGTAATCAGGCCTGGGGGTGACTACAGAAATTGAACTCAGGTGTGATAAACCTAGGGTTATAAGAAATCAGGAGGGGGGCAAATAGTTTTTCACACCACTGTATATAGATAGTAACCAAACCAGTTATTGCTTTAGTGAAAACACAGATCTGTTGATGTGTTCACGCTCTGTTACTAACGGCCATTTTTGAGTACTTTACATACAGTGGAACCTCGGATTACGAGCATAATTCGTTCCGGAAGTGGACTCGTATTCAAAAACACTCGTAAACCAAATTTAATTTTCCCATAGGAAATAATGGAAACTCGAATTATTTGTTCCACAGCACAAAAAAATAAATACATAAAAATAATTAAGACAAGCTATAAAGTAAAAATAAAACTAATTGCACTTTACATAAAAAAATAAAAAAATAAAAATCCTGACAGATAAGCATTTCTTTGTGTGTGTGTGTGTGTGTGTGTGTGTGTGTGTGTATGAAGCCCCTCCCATCCTGTGAGAGTGTATGAACCGGTATGGTGTCAAATTACACACACACACACACACACACACACACACACATAAGGCTTTGTTCACACGTGCGTTAAAATCGACCGTTTTTCTGCCGTTCATAGCGTCCGGTGACCGCGGATGAAGCGCCGAGGGTTTTCTACACATAGGAGTCAGTGACGGTGTTCACACGGACTGAATTTTAAAAACAATAAGATTAATGTCTAATATTGCAAAATGGTCCATATTAAAATGTGGCACCTCAAATAAAATGACAAGGGCTTTCATATCCAGTTTCAGACACACTGCCCCCTACAGGTTAAACACACAAACTACAATTTGGGCTGCAGGCTGTCGTTAGACAGACAAACGAACGCCAGTGTAGAAGTCAATCGAGCGGCGCTACAAAACGCAACATCAACGTATAGGACGTTCAGAGCTCGTTCGTTTATTAAAAAATTTAACGCCCGTGTGAACAAGGCCTAAGAGAGGCTGAGGGAGAAAATGGATTTTTAACTTTCTAATAAACCGTTATTCCACAGTAAACCTTTCTTATTTAAATTTCACATAAATACACCTTAACGGAAAGACTGTTTTGTCTGAAAAATTAGCAAGGAACAGAACATCTCTAATGACACTCGTGTGAGCGCTTAGTAACGGAATCACTGCTGTAAAACAAACAAATGAACCGCACGTTACCGTAATCCGAGGTTCCCCTGTACTTATTTACCCTGTAACACTAGAATAAATGTAAAGATGTTATTATAATGTTTTTTAAGTCAGTGCAAAGAAATATACAGAGTCAGGCAAAAAATAATAATTATACAAACTTCAGGAAAAGAGAGAAATTGTATCATTATTTTAATACTAAATCTATTGCTATAAGTTACATATTGATATGTATGACAATTTAATGATATGATTAATATATTGTTAATACAATATGAACATTATATTATTACATCCTACTATTTTTCTTTCTGTTCTGTGTTTTGGTCATTATTAACACTGATGATTATAATTACGGATTAGGATTATCTTACATATATGACACAGTGTGGTTCTTCAATCTCTGAATAGGAAATCTTGCATTTTATTTGATGAAATAAATTGGTCTCTTTTAATGTCCTCTTTTAAGATCCTTCAGTAGTACTGCAGTGTGATGCAATAGTACGTTCCAGATGCCTGATTTTATTTTTGTGTCTACGTGTACAGATGACCTTGCCATGGGGCACCTTGTCTAGTCTGAAGCTGGACTGCCGCTCTCAGAGCGACGACGGTCCCATCATGTGGGTGCGACCCGGGGAGCAGATGGTTCCCACAGCCGATATGCCCAATTCACCGTTTAAGAGGCGCAGGTACAGTAGGTGTTTATAAATATTATAGTTTTTCTATTGTAAGTAGTACTGGACTTCTCAAGCTTTTTGTAGTCTGTGACTATGAGAAAATTCCACAGACCTGCTTAGGAAAGATTTACAGTAATATCATCATTTAAATGTATGCAGTAATATTTTTGGCCCGTTTTTATTAGATACGGAAAGTTCGTAATGAAAAAAAAAAAGTTTAACTATAAGATCTGTGTGGTTGTAAGTATACCTCACAATTTCCAGTTGGAATTTCTTTCCAAAGCCACAAGCATTAATAACCGAGTCAGTCCCTCTTTTCTTTTATAATAATCTTCACTAGATTGTACTGTGCGTCTGCGGCGCGGTAACTGTTCCAGTTCATCCCAAAGGTTTTCACTAGGCTGGAGGTCGGGACACTCCAGTTCTTCCGTGATAATATCAGCAAACCTTGACTTAATGGACCTCAGTTTATAGTTTCATGCTGAAATTGGTTCAGGCTTAGACCTTCATAGTTTAACTACGAGTTTAACTACATAAGAAAAAAAAAAAAAAAGACCATGACCTCACACAGATCTCTGGAGGTACCCGGATCTCATTTAAAGAGACACTGCTGTAGTAGATGAGGTTGTTATTATTATTATTAACATTATTATTATTATTATTATTATTATTATTAACTTAACAAGACCGTGCAGCACTGTGTGTTTGAGGTCAGGTTACTATTGAGAGGTTTCCCGTTTCCTCTGGTCTCTCACACACACACACACACAGACACACACACCCAGTTAACACCTTTAATCTGTTCAGTCTTGTGTGTTTCAGCAGGGTTAAACTTTAAGGCAGCACTGGTGTAGCTTTTTAGTTAATAGTTAGTAAATTATGCCTCGAAGTAAGAGATGTTAATAAAGTTATAAATAAAAACTATAATAGTAGTCAAGTTAATGTTAAGCCCTCTAAACTGGTTTCTGTTTAAAGTTCCCTTACGATTTTATCTGCAGGTCGATGAACGAGATCAAGAACCTCCACTACCTGCCGAGAACAAGCGAGCCGCGCGAGGTTCTGTTCGAGGACCGGACGAGAGCTCACGCCGATCACGTGGGCCAGAGTTTCGACTGGCAGAGCACGGCGGCCGTGGGCGTCCTCAAAGCCATCCAGTTCGGAGAGTGGTGAGTTTGGATACGTATTCGCTTGGGGTGTAAATGAATATTTTCTTTTTAGAGGCAAAATTGTGCCAAGCAACGCGTAGATGTTTGAAAACCTAGCGTAGTGGATTTGTCCGATTAATCAAAAGAAAAAATCTAATCAGAATCTTGTGAAAAGTACACAGTAAAGGCCGGTCTTGTTGTTAAGTTGAGTAGCTCATGGCGTACGCTTTAATCCTTATAAGTAGCATCACAAAGCTTCTTCTACAGTCCAGTGGTGTAGTTTACATTCTCACATTTCACCAGTTAAACGTTTTCTTTTGATTGTTGGAAAACTCAGTTAAAACCTGAAATGCAAGCTACGAATTTGTGTCATTGTTGGTTTTTACATGCCGGTGACAATGTGCACGTTGTTTCCACGGTCGAGGTCGTGCCTCAGGTCAGGACTTTGCAAATGCTCAGGAAGATTCCGGCGTTACACAAAGCCTGTGGTTTAGACGAGATCACAATACAGTGAATTCTGCTCCTTTGTGGTGGTTATTGAATGGGTTACTGTAGATGCGATTCATGAGATATGCTCTTTACATTATTTTCTACAGTTATAATTCCTGGATCGACACTGAATTCATTCTCACTCCGTGTTGATTTTAGGAGAAGTGTTTTTGGTCATACTATTACAGTAGAGTGATATTGTTTGAGTGACCTGTGACCAATCCTGATTATCTTTGTCTGCTGCTTTTTTGCAAAGTGTAAAATCTATTTTATATATAGTAAAACTGTAAAGTTGGTTTGTTTGTACGTAAAAAAAAAACGTACAGAGGATGTAAGATGAGTAGACCACATCAAGGTGATTTTTGTACTTTTTGTCTGTTTGTTTGTGCATGCATCACATAAAAACTACTGAACATTTCAATGGGGTTTTCACACGCCGAGCTTGAGGTAACATATAGGATTTGTTTGCATTGCAAATTTAAATGTCCTTATAGCATAAAAAAACAATCGACCTTGTAGATATTATTAGTTCATCCCAAATTTCAACAGATGGTGCTGTACAGTTTTAATACACACTTATGAGTGTGCTGTTGAATCCTACTTAATAAAAGCGATCTCACACCTTACGGTAACGTGTAAAAACTTTAGTTCATTCAACAGATTAAATATTACATAAAATAAAATAAACGCGCTCATGAGTGTGCAGTTAAATTCCATGTGAACAAAGTCACTGGTTCATCTAGTTTTTAATAAAAGAGCTTATCAGGTTTTAGTAAAAGGTTGTGTGTGTGTGTGTGTAGACCTAGGGATGTTTACATTTCTGTATTTGTATTACATCTGGATTTCTTGATAAGACTGAAAGTGCAGGTGATTACACACCCCATGGCAGACTGCTGCTCTTAACTCACTCTGTAGCCCAGACCCTAAATAAACCAACCCTTTTCCTCCTTCTGTCCCTGTTCTGTCTCACAGGAGTGACCGGCCGAGGATAACCAAAGACGTCGTGTGCTTTCATGCGGAGGACTTTCACGACGTTGTGCAGAGGCTTCAGCTCGACCTATATGAACCGCCCGTGTCTCAAGTAAATAATCCATCTGTTCACCATCAGTCTGTTCATTATTTATAATCACACAATGTTAGAGTGTGAAGACTCGAAAGTGTGATGGTCAGCAGTCTGACAGGCCTGATCTGATGATGAGGCTTATTTGTGGCTTTCTTGGGGGAGGGGTTACATCGGGGTCATTGTTTAGGCGTTGGCTTGGTGATTTCACACTACTGAAGTCGAGTATATTTGTGTAACATGATGTCCATATCACGCCCAGGCGTGGATCTCAGTGTGTATCATGCTTCAGTCCACTTGATCTCTGGTGCAGTTGTACAGCCACAACTCTAACTATAAAGTAGGACTTAATAAATTATCATTGCCCTTGACATTTTTTTTTTCTTCCCAGAAATATTATTAATTGCACAAAGGATGACGACCTTATAAACTTCCTTCACTTCATGTTTGTTGGTAGCTTGCAAACCCACTTCAGGTGCATACTGCCACCTGATATATCAGTGTTAATATACAAACGTACTTGTGTACAGAACAATAATAATGTCAGCGCTGGCCAGCTCAGAGATGAGGAGGTGGTATCAGTTGTATCCTGGGCATAGCATCAATAAATAGTGTGAAAGCAGGCTTTCTTTAACCTGACGTGAAAAAAATGAACTCAGTCGTTTACATTCCTTTGAAGGAATAAACTTTTATTATTAAATTATATATCAAAAAATTGGAATATTAATTTATTGTGTATGTTTTGATCCCTAGTATACGGTTGTGTAATTAATAATGCAGTTGAAAAATATATAATTTTACACAACCACACAGAAAACAATCAAAACATAACGTAAAAAAAAAGAAATAAATATATACATCAGTGGCGGCTGCTAGCTTTTGAAACAGGGGAAGCTCATATTAGGCCTTAATCATACATTTTTTTTATTATAATTACATTTTTCATCATTAAAATATATGTTTCAGCAATATAAACAACACACCTATGAGGCTGGACAATGGAATAAACTGTGTGGGGGACAATAGTGTCACACATTTATCTGTTCATTCTTTGACAATACTGCTGCTTTTTGTTGGAAACCGGCAGACATAAAAAATGTGAAAAATAGTTTCTGATGCAATGACTTCAATCTATGTTGGGGACACAGTGTTAATGTGCCTGAGAGGCTGCGCTTTCAGAGAACTGAACTGTAGAAATGAACAGTAGAACTGGACAGTAGAACTGGACAGTAGAACTGGACAGTAGAACTGGACAGTAGAACTGGACAGTAGAACTGGACAGTAGAACTGAACAGTAGAACTGAACAGTAGAATTGTGGATGGAAGGTTTTTCAAGTCAGATGTACAGTAGGTCTCCAAATGAGCAACAGGCCTGAAGAATAGAACATCTTTTTTTTCATGTGACTTGAAAAACCTTCCATCTACAGTTAAATATAAATATTAACACTTTGATCATCATGTTATCTAGTTAAATTTAGTGTTTTAGCTACATAAGACAGTAGGTTCTCTATTCAACCCCTTAAAATTTCACAACTTCTAGGCTATTTATTCAAATTCATTAATATAGACAAACATTGTTTTAATGTAATTAAACAAAGCATCTTTTTAATATCATTTTTTTTGTTTCTATTCATTAAAAAAAGTAATTTTTCTAACTCAAAGTGACAAAAACCCTACTCTAAGGCTAATAAATGTATTTTATGATTTGGGACATTATTTAATACAATATTTATTACAAAATAAAGGATTTTTCTATCTCTGTAAATCACACTGCTATACAGGTAAACGAGAGCACTGAATGCTGTCTGTCATTATTTTTAATAATTTATGTTCATAACTCTATGGTAGTTAATACCATATGCACTGTGCAGTGTTTTATATAGACAATTAGGTTTTCCAATTAAAACAGCAGCGGCATGATTGATGTATAAAGTAGACTGTAGGTTCATAGAGTATGATGTATTAAGGCAGGGGTGTCAAACTCATTTTAGGGTGAGGGCCGGATGAGAAGAAATGTGACCATGTGCGGGCCGAATTTGTTTTTTTAATCATAGTCCATCAAATTACAACAAATACACTATATTCTGTAAAACTGCATGTAACAAGTCCTCAGAAACTGTTCATTAAGACTCTTATTCCTTTTTGGGGGAAAAACAATGCCAAGTAATGGCAAGCAAAATCCTTTCCTTTGAACATGAATATTACTTGTCAGATAAGAAATAAAAAATGCTGCAGACTCTGTGTACAGACAGTTACATTAAATATGAAGCTATAGGCTACAATATAATTTACAAACTAGAAAAACACTTCACAATTTAAAAAAGCTGCCTTTAACAACTCAATAGCTTAGAAAGAATCATATACAAAAATAAATTCTTTATGGTTAATGCAAATGAAAAAAATATATCATTCACTTTGGATATGAACATTAACTCTACACTACAAATGAGAACTTTCCTTTAACAAAAAATTTTTTTTTTTAAAGCGGATTAAAGCATTAACTTTTTCCATTTGGAGCTGTCCAGTGTATTTATCATATTTCTCTGCGTGTATGTCATAGTGCCGTTTTAATGTTGTTTTCTTTTTGCACAGCCACGGCTTGTGAGCGGATTAAACTTACCGGCTTGCCGTTAACCTCACAGAAGAAATACTTCTTTCCATTTCTCCTGAAACATCCGCCCTTCCAGATAAATTTTTCTTTTTTTGGACATTTTTTTTAAATCGCGAGTGCTTGCCACACATCTTCAAATAGCCGAAGAAATTAGATTTAGGCGCCAATTTAGAATGCGCATGCGTGTTAGAGTTTTCGGCAGAAGCGCAAGAGAAGAGCAGTTAAATGATCAATGATAAAATAAAAAAATGAATAAAACCAAACACAATATTGCAGCGAATACCCGGACATAGACTTTATTTAATACTACTACTACTACTTATAATGATAATAAAAAATATTTGATATTTAATATTATTGTTCAAATCATCCCGCGGGCCGTACTGGACACCTTAGTGGGCCGTATTCGGCCCGCGGGCCGTATGTTTGACACCCCTGTATTAAGGGCTTCATGTTCACTAGAGGAAACAGCTGGTGTGATGAGGGTGAACACAGTGAAGATTTAACTGATTAATCCCTCATGACATTTTGTAAACTGTATTTATGAGAAAGGACTGCACTGATGCAGATAGAACAATTTATCGGAAAACACACACCTTGTCTTAATCCTCCCTCTGTGATGGTGAATTGAAGACCCGCTGAAAGACGGGGAGGAGCCGAAGTCTGCTGACACTTTCATATGAAATTTAAAGGAGACGATGATGGGGGACCAGCAATTTGTGGCAAGTTTATGGAGAATTTTTAGGTTGGCTGAGTACAAATGTTAGGGGGGGATAAAGCCCCCCTAAAAATGGCCTAGCGACGCGCTGTCTGTAGCGCTGATGTATACTTAAGACATGCTGTCAATTAAAAAGGTGTTCCACCATGCAGCAGCCAAGTGTCCTGTCCCGCCCACTGCTCCGTTCACCCCCAGAGAAGCTCAGCGTTCCTGAAGTGACGATTTTGGTGCATTTATCCAATTACCATCCAGCTTTTCTGCAGAGAAAAAAGCTAGTCTGTGCTTCCCCATAGCGCTCCAGTGAAGCTGGGCTTCAGGGGGAGGGTTTAACGCGCTGTGCGGCACGGAAATGTATGACAAGAAAATTGCGTCAAATAATCTACAATAAAGACCTGATTCTGAACGAGCTAGTCATGAAGTTGAACATGTTCTAGCGCACTTTTATTAAAACCAATATAAATACGCATATATGAGCATTTATATGTATTTTCTGACATAGTAGAGGAAGCTGAGCTTACCTTGTAGTCTTAGAGCAGCCGCCACTATATATATAGACTAGTAGAACGAGTCCTGCTAATATGCAAATCTCGATTTTTCTTTCTCCATGAGAAGTGTGATCATAATTCTCTTGTTTTATTTGGGTGGGGGAAAAAAAATTTTTTGCACTCAAGTGAAGAAGAAAATTGTTGCTTGCACACTATTATTAAACTCTTGTGACACACCCAAAAAAAGGAAAGAACTTAAAATCTGTTGAACATAAATAGAATGTTAATAACAAACAAGTTGCTAATTATTAATCATTGCATGCGTTATTTTATATCATTATAATTTTATTTAATGTCAGAGTTTAAGTAGTTTGAAAGTAAATACATTGTTTAGAAATTATTGTTCGAGGTTTTATTGCTCAATATTAACACACTTAAACTTCTGAAGCTTTTGATCTGTTCCTAGTTACAGCTAGACTGTTAAAGCACTTAACTACACTTACTCTACATGCCCGTCCCTGCTCAGACAGTAGTATATATTTGTTTTTGCACATGAGACATTTCACTGTATGCTGATGAAAATACTGATACTAGTGCGTGCGATGATAAACGCGAGAGCAGAAGAAAGCGCATTGGTTTCACTTGTGCATCGAGAGAGCATGCAGAGGAGCCTCCAGCTTCTGATTGGCTGAAATTGAGCGAGAACAAACGAGTGATGGAGAGGAAATACAGTTTGAGCATGCAGGGGAAAAAACAGCTTGAGCAAGTGTCAGAAGACTTGAGCAAGAGTTTAAGTGAAAAGTAAATATAATCAGTGAATTCTGCTCTCAGGTTTGTGGCACGAAAATAACAGCATACTGCTCCGACTCCACAAAGTGCAGTGACTAATCTGTTCAGGTCCGCCTCCTTGTTACGCGATACATCAGTGACGACTGAATACCAGAAATGAGGAAGAAAGATGAGAGAAGTGATTGAGTTGTATGTCTGAATCATTTGCTAATATCTGGCCTTATTGCGTGAATTAAATAGTGTTTTATGTTGCACTGCGCGAGTTTGTCTGAAATAGCCTCTGGGATTGTTGTCAGTTAAATAAGCGAACACCCATCAAGTGTAGTGAGATCTGAATGAAGGGAACTGGAGGCACGTGTATCACCGTCATTTAGAAATCAGATCGCCGCTTATGGATGCTATATTGCCAGAAATATTTGCTTATCTGCCTTTACATGAACTTGAGAAACATCCAATTCTTAATCCATAGGGGTTTAATATGATGTTGGCTCCGCCCCCTTTGCAGCTATAATAATATATAATATATAGTCTTCCAGCGGGTTAAATTCAGGACCAGTCATGTCTTTATGAACCTCGCTTTGTGCACTGGTGCGCAGTCATGATGGAACTGGAGTTCCTTAAACTGGAAAGAAAGCAGCCGAGCCCTCCTCCTGAAAAACAGCCCCACACCAGTTCCAACATGACTGCGCACCGGTGCACAAAGCAACGTCCATAAAGACACGTATGAGCGAGTTTGGTGTGAAAGAACTTGACAGGCCTGAACCTCAACCTGAAAGCACACTTTCAGGATGAATTAGAGCGGAGACTGTGAGCCCCAGGCCTTCTCGTCCAACCTCACCAGGGTTGTAGCTATCAAATATTTCGAGTATTCTACCAAAAATTTTATTGATTTATCAAGTAATTGGATAAAATGTGCTTTCGCTTAATTAAACAGCAATGTAAAATATATTTATAAGAGAAACTAATTAATTAAAAAAAAAAAATCTACTTTCATTTTTTAAATGCATACGGCATTTTATCAAAAATAAACCTTGTCATTATTCACAATACAAGGAATAGTTTAAAGTTGACTGAGATGAATTAAATGCATTACAGTTGCCATACATTCTTATTTTAAAGCCTTTTCTCAGATGCAAAAAAAAAAAAATTAATTAAAAAAAGGGAATTTCAAATGACTTTCAAATTTCAAATGAAAGGCACACATTAAAATAATTATACAAAAACACTAAGTTGTGCAACTTAACTTTCAAAACTAAAAGTTTCTAAATTTACAGCCCAGGCATAACAGAGAAGCCTTTACTGACAATTTCTGCCGTTTTCTCTTGCTTGTTTCTTCTTCTCTTGGTTCGCTTATAATTTTATCGCTCCCTTCCATTTTGCAGCCCACAACAGGATGCTCCATTAGATCAATACACAGCTAACTGTTTGCGTCGTCTTCCGCTTTTTGGGTGACGTAAGCAATTCTTCTTTGTCGGTGTTTACTGCCAGATTGCGCGCTGTGTCACGGCAAACAAATAATAGCGCAAAAATATAACGCAAGCTTTTAAAATTAATTAAAAGAAACTTCAAGGCAGAAGATTTTGCCTCAGTCATTTTTTGTAATCAAATTACTCAAGTTACTCGAGGAATCGTTTTAGCCCTAGACCTCACAAATGCGCTTCTGGGGGAACGGTCAAAAACACACTCCTAAACCCTATGAAAAGTCTTGACAGAAGCGTTATAGCTGTTATAGCTGCAAAAGGGGCGGGACCAAATCATATTTAGACACTATGGATTAATAAACGGATGTTACTCAAGTTCACAGCATATGAAGTCAGGTGAGCGACTACTGGCAATGTAGTGTATATATCAAGATTGTGATAAATAAATAAAATCCTGGGCCCGGTTTCTCGAAAGCTTCTTATCGCTAAGTAATTCTTAAGTTGTACCTTAACCTCTCTCAACTTTATGGCGCATTTCCCGAAACGTTCTTACGCTAAGTATCTCTTAGCTAAGTCACACGTTCGTAAGGTTGGTCTGGACCAACCTTAACTCATTCTTAACGTAGTTTCAGCTCAAGACGCTAGTCGCCGCCACTGAGCCGCAGTCTTTATAAATCAGCGGTGTATGCAAACACATTATGGCACGTTATCAAAGTCGTATTAATGATGGAATATACTGTAGACCTGTTTAAGAATTTTATTTTATTTGATATCAGAACTAATAGAGTGACTTTTTTTAATTAGCCTATTTCATAATGTGACTAATGCATTAAAATTGCCAATCACTTTTAATATTAAACAGGTGGCGAACAATTAGGCAGCGATACAGCGTGGTGTTGTGTTAAACTGAAGACGGTGCGGTCCGTGGAGCCGTGTGGGTCATGTAAATTTTTCTTTTAGACAAAACTTCAGCCCTTTTCATATTTTCCCCGTGGTCGTTATTTAAAAAAAAAAAAAAAGTTTTGCCTTCCAAGGCAACAGATTATGGAGCTTTTTGAGCTGCTCAGACCTGCGCGTGCCAGACCAACGCATCGTACTTACTGTACACTCTACGTCCCAATGTCCAGCTGCTCGCTGCTTTTTGTTTAAAATATGTTTCATTGATCATTAGCCATTATCCATGACTTTATGGGTTTTTCTTTTGACACGTTTTATTTTTATGAAATTTGATTTAGTTAAATGAGAAAATAACCTTGGGAGTTTCAAACCCCGCATCCATTCATGTTTCTGAGTGATTGTAATGTTTAATACCCCTACAGTATTCACTTATACGGTTTGACTCGCTACGAGATGCGATGTGTTATACTCCTATCTCACCTGCACGGTCTCGCGCTGTGGCCGTAGGCTTGATCATGATTCACCCCAAGTTTTTGCGCTGTGATTACGTTTCCATATTTCCATGTGAAAAATTAAACGTTAATTTTTTTTGCTGTTCCTCGCGGTAGCTTGCAGAATTTGCAGAACTTCGCGGAACGTTAAAGGAACGTCGCGGGCAATCGCGGCAGCTCACGGAGATGAGTCAGGCCACACAGGTGAGAGAGGGGTATTAGGCACCGTGATCCGCCTTGAGTGACCGGCGCCCAACGGTCCGCAAAGATCTTCAAGGTCCGCGAGCTTCCACATGTTAAACATGTTTAATTTTTTTTGCGTGGTAAAATGTAAACGTAATCACGGTACCAAAACTCGCGCTGAATCATGATGAACCGGACTTACGGCCCCCGCGCGAAACCGCGTAGGTGAGATAGGGGTATTAAACCTCCACTCTGTCAACTCATGGTATTCATTCCATGCTATACAAACCCAACAACTGACGTACTTCACATTGTTTCTGAAGCTGGTGAAGAGTGTTATCAGCTGTTTGTCCATCAACTATGATTGTAAACCCGGTTAGTTTCACCGTCACAGGTTACATGAAAATATTAGCGACAGCTTGGTGATTTAATTTATATATTTGTCTATTATGGCATGTTACTGTTGAGTTAACTCATGTTGAAATAAACGCTATTAAAATAATTTAGTGCAATGTTTAATTTGCATAGAAAGTGCCTATATATATATATATATATCTTTATACTTCATTCTGTCGCGAACTAAGACCGGATGATCAGATGACTTGGCGATTAGCCGTTAGCCCGACTTAGCGATTAGCCGTTAGCCCTTTGTAGCGTGGACGGTAAGCCCAAACGCGGAAGCAAGCGAGTAGGCAAGATAACCGCGCGAATTAGTTTAAGGAATCTCACACAAGGGAAAAATACAAATTTAACCCGCGTCCTATAAACACACACTCGAATCAGAAAGTAAACAATCTGAACCGACATGGCGAACTCAGTGACTAAGCTGTATGCAATGCTTTGTTTACTCCTCTTATACTTCCGGGTTCGCGCTCGCATTACTTCCGGGTCCTAGTGCCGGTCGCGGAGTAAGTGTGTGTGTGTGCGTGCGCACGTGCATGTGTGTGACAAATAGTATTTTTTAAATTAAATTTTTGTTTAATAATTTTTATTTTAAAAAAAACAGACAAGCCAAAGAGAATATTTAGTTTAAAAGATGCTCTTGTTTTAAGACACTATTGATGAGTGTATGGTTACACGTAAGCAAAAAGTAATGTTTGAAAGTAATTCATATTGTGTTGGCAGGTTTATAGTAACAGCAAACCAGAAGTCAGAATATCTGCTGAGGGTTTTAAGTCATTCATAGTGTTTTGAAGTCTAAATATTTGCAACTTCCTTGACATAGTTTCTTTTTAGCCTGAATTAGATTTAATTACATCAGATGAATATCTATTACCTGTTTAGTTTAGTATGATCATTACATATAAATAAATAATTTTTAAAAATAGGCAATAAAAAAAATGCATTTCCCTAGGGAAATGTTATATCGCAAGAAATATCGTTATCGCAATATTCAACAATATCGCATATTTTCCTAATATCGTGCAGCCCTACTGTAGACAGCGCCTTGTAATGTCGGACGTAAGAGGCAGTGACTTAAGAAGACTCTTAAGAGACAGTTTGTGAAATACACTTAGAAAAGTTATCACTTAACGTAAGATATATCTTAAGAGTTTTTAGCGCGCGAATAGCGTGCGTTATCGAGAAACCGGCCCCAGATTAATCATGCAGCCCTAGTTGTAATTTGCTGTATGATGAGACTGTGGTCTTTATTATATGCGTGTGGTCTATCGATTGTCACCCATAATGCCCCTGTGCCTTGCAGTGCGTGCAGTGGGTGGATGACGCGAAGTTGAACCAGCTCCGGCGTGAGGGCATCCGGTACGTGCGCTTGCACCTCTGCGACGACGACATCTACTTCATCCCGCGCAACGTCATCCACCAGTTTAAGACGGTGTCGGCTGTGTGCAGCCTGGCGTGGCACATCCGTCTCCGGCAGTACCATCCCAAAAAAGAGGGAGAGGCAGAGCAAGGGCAAGAGGAGGTACACAAACCCGGCTCGCCCAGGCACGACGAACCTGTCGACAAGAAGTCGGACACTTTACGCCCAGATAGCGCGCCTTCACTCAGCACCACTCCTCAGGCTTCCCTCCACCCAGCTCCAGGTGACTCTCTCAGCAGCAGCAGCAGCAGCCTTCACTGACGTCTCCCAGTGACCTGCAGGTGACGCTAATCACTGTCTTCACCTGTTCATCCATTTAACAAACTTAAAGACATTCCAGGAAAGGATTTGGAATACTCTAAAAGTCCGACAAACATATAAATATAAATAAATATATATTTTTTTCTTTTTAAAAGAAAAACCTTTTGTTCAAGAAACAACCCCTGTAAGTACTTCTTAAATTTTTTTTCACTCAGCCAAAGTATTTAATTTTAATAATATTTTTTTTCCACTGATTCTTCAGTATTGTTTTATATTAGTTTATATCTGAAACAGAGCTTCTCTAAAGAGGAAATCTTCATTATTGTCTACCAAACTGTGCAACATGTGGATCAATTAGTTTTCGCAAATAGAGGGGGGAAAAGTGCCTAAGAGCAATCATGTTTCTGAAGAAGAAGAAATTGTCCTGTTATCTGTGGTCATTCGTTTCAAATTTGTGTATTTTAAAAACAACGACGACGATGAGAGAATTAAGATAAGATTAGGATACATTTTCCGTCACAAACAAGGATTGATTCCGATTATTATTTTGATTTTCTTTTATGCTGTCTGGCGTGGAAAGCAAAATTGTGTCCGAGCGAGTAATAAACCGTATTAACTCTTCCCAAAGAGAGCGAGAGAGAGAGGCTGTTCAAAGCTGCATCATGAGATGTTTAACTGACTCGTGTCCCAGCGATGGCTTCTATCTCTAGACTTTTCCTTGACGTAAATTTCTCAGGGTCCCTTTTCATTGTTATTATTTTATTGTTTTATTATCTTGAATTCGACATTATGGGTAAATTTGTTGCAGTGCCACAACTGGATCATTTCTATGGCAGGAATACATGTGAACTGCACAAGTCTTTTACTTTTAAAGCTTCTTTGGAATTTCCTTTCAGTTGGCGATCACAAAGAATAAGATGAATTCTGTGAGGGTTTTTTTCTTTCATGGCAGAGGTAATTCAAGATTTTAATTTAATTTATTTCCTAACTTGAGGTGTATTAATTAAAAGTCTCTGGTGTTGTGAATGTGGGTAACCAGGGGTGGACACATCAGTACACGCTCAGACACCTGGGACAAGCAGATTTATTTATGATGCGTGATGAGTTGGATGGGTTTCAACAATCGAAAATGAGACTTTCTTTGGCATTAAAGTTATTTTTCTTCGCAGTGGTGCACCGGTATGCCGGTAGGGAATCGCCACTCGAAACATCATCACGATACTATAAGTATCACGATTTTTATATATTCCAATTAGATATTACATTCGCGCCCCCCCCCCCGCCACCCCCCATTTTGTTACAATTTTAAACCTTTAAAAAAAAGTTTAATAATTAATTAAATGTAGCTGATTGCTTTAAAATAATTATTTTCTCATTTAAAAAAAACAACCTCAGCATCTAAACAATACAAACTAACTTCAAATACAAGAGTTTAACATTTAACTTGAAGAAAAAGCAAAGATTTTGTACTAAACAGCTGTACCTCTGAGAAAAATTGAGAAATTCAATTTCCTCCTCCATAATTATTATTTCTTAAACAAACTGAGCAAAAAATTCAGTCCTATCACACAGGATGAAAATGTGATAGTAGTTTAGAGTGCGCCACCTGTAGGATTATAAAGAAACGACAACGAAGCTTCTGTGCAGGATAGTTTATATCTGAGGCTGATCACCGCTCATGTTCATCGAACTGCAAACCTGCCAATTTGGGTCACTGGACGATCGAACACTTCATCGCTGTTATAAATGTAGAAATAGTTTTCTTTAGTTTTTTTTTAGGTTTCCGACTTTATTAGTAGACTAATTGTTAGATCATTCATGCATACATGCGTATCACTTGGCACTTAACTAGTATATATTTAATACATTGAACTAGATTATTTCCACAGCCAGAAGATGGGACTGACACCAGGTTAGCTAATACGTGGATGATTGTTCCACCCCTGCGAGATCCTGGATCTGAATCACAATGATTAAAAAAACAACCTTTGTAAATCTGAGCTTCCAATCTGACTGGGATATTTGCCTTTTAGTCACCTCACTGGTCAGTTTTTTATTTGTAACCTAACCACGCCCCCTTGGAAACTTGGCACTTGGTTTCTCCAAAAACGTTGTACGAGCAGGTGACATTTATGAAGGAAACGATGACGAGTCTTTTAAAGACAAACTGTTTTGCTGTGTTTCTGTGCTTCTGTTCTAAATCTTTCCCTTATTATGTAAAATGTCTTATCTTATTTATGTATATTAATAGGAGATACAGGACGGGGGGGGATGATTTTAATGATGATTCTTCTGTGAATTTATCAAGTTAGAACTGAACTATTTTAGGAAGTCTAGATTCCGAGATCAGATAGTCGGTGCTGTTTTTACACTAAAGTCATCATTTACATAAAAGCCGTGAGGTTTGATTTGTTTCCACTGAAATTATTTTTATGACTGTATTGTAAACATTTTTATGTATTATTGTTATTATTATTATTATTATTATTATTTTATTATTGTTTTATTAAACCTAACTGTGTCGTCCAACGGAAATTGGAACGTAATTTATTTTTTTTCACCAGCAACAACCCGCGGTTAAAGCTTTGCTGCATTGGTCACTTATAAATTCATGCATTTTATAACTGGCTTTAACTTTTCAACATTTTTCTTGTAGTCTAAAAATGCAATGTATCTACACATGGCTCAAGGTCAGCATTCAAAAAAAAAAAAAAAAAAAAAAAACCTGCGATCTAGCAAGTTCTATATGCAATATGCTAAGAAACATCTTTCTTAGTCCTTAATTTAAAGGACACAAAAGTAGGAAGTGTTTTTTTTTTTTTTTTTTTTTTTTTTTTTTTTCCCCCCACAACATGCTTCTTGAGCATTTGTGACCTTGTCTTACTGGTGACATTTGATAACTTTGTCTTTCTCTGATGCAGTAAACGCCTCCTAGATCCAAATGAGTGCCTTGAAAAAAAAAAAAAAAAGTTTAACACTCAGTCGAGGTGTCGAAGAAGGTCGAGCTGCACAGAGTCGAGTCTGGCAATAATACAGCTACTTGTAGTTTAGCTAGACCTTACGGTTATCAGCACCAAGTTATTTAATGTAAAAAAAATAATTAAAAAAAGCAATGAAAGTTGAAGTTTTGTACATTTTGTAAATTTTCACAAAACAAGGTGGGAAGTAACTGTGGGTTTCTTTAATTTTTCTTTCTTTCTCCAGGATGTTTGTTCTTGTGAATAATCACTTTTTATGGTGCGTTTTTTCAAGAAGTTCAAACCTGGCCTTTTTTAGCAGCCTGGCTTTTTCAATAAACACTTCCCTTTTAATTATTTACATAAACACACACACGCACACACACAGTTACTTATGACTACTGGCAGCTTTTTTGTCACTGTTAAACAAGATGAATCCCTTTTTTGTTTATTTTTTGTTTGTTTTTCTCAATTCTTTGCACTAAAGGAAAATCCGCTATGAAATCAATGCCTGCTTGGTGTGAATCACTAATTGCTGTTGTTAAGGGTTTGTTTTGTTTGTTTTTACCCCAAAGCTCTGTTTTTATTTGTTTAAATGACATGATGTAAACAATCAGAGGCGTTTTAATAAGAACTGTTCTGTGTACATTCTTAGTCATGTGTATAAAGACATACAATGTAATGCATAGACCTTTTTCTGTATTTTTTTAAATAAATCATTTTATGAGTGCAACAACATTTTCATATATATATATTTTTTTACATTATACACAGTATAAACATAAGCTTAAGCACTCCCACCAACTGTTCATCAGGTTAAAAAAGAAAAGATATTTACAACAAAGCAACAGTTTTGTTGATGCAAGTATGTACAGAAGTATTTCATTGTCGAACATCACCTTATGATTCAACATTCATCATAGTTCAGTTTGCCAAGTACAGATGGTACACTGTTATTACATCAATATAACAATGTGCTCCTTTTGCATCCTTTATTTTTCATTTCAGTGTAATTTGATGTACAGATGTACATCGGTACCGATAGGAATGTGGATACGATGCTCATGAACTCGCATTTATGCAACATCTGATATAATACTATACGTCTTCACGTTCATTAAAATAAAAAAGCAATCCGGATGTGTTTCACATCATGGCAATAAAGGCCTCACAACTTCACAGCATTCGCTTGTTCCGCTGTGGATCCAGACTTTTGAGCCACTTTGTCTAATATAAAGAGGAACTACTACAGCGTCTCTCTACCGAACGAACGCCCTGATTAAAACTCTTACGGCATTTACACAGGATGTGCAACAGCGGGTGTGAAGGCAGAGTGCGAGGTCAATAAAATGAGTGCTGCAAACTGTTGATGGAGACGAATGCTAACAAACTATTAGACCTCTGCCATCTGAGCTCACGTCACCCTCTTTAAACCTCACACTATTAAAAGTACCATTTTAAACATAAAACAATCCTTACTAGCAGCGCACATGTAATAAACGTTAAAATGCTTAATGCTAAGTATAATACTTGTATTGATTTGGTTTTTGAAGAGTATGAAGAACAAAGAGTCTAAAAGCTAGAAACAATTCCATGTGGGGTCCCAAAAACACTTTGGTCAAGTTGGTTGAGTGTCACAGGGGCGATTAAACGTCAAACAAAAAAAACAACAAAGAGGATTTTTGAAAAATGGTTACAGTGAGTGCATCAGGCATCAGATGACCCTTTCCAAGCTCTCCTATGAGGATTACGGTTATAACTCCGAAATGCTCTGACCAATCTTCTCCATTATTTTGGCACTCAGGAGACGCGGCTCTCCAGCCTGATATCAGCTTAGTGGGGGAGAGTAGAAGAAGGCAAAGTTGAGGCAGAATCAGCGAGAAAGAAACAAAGTTTTTTTGCTGACTCATCGTCTCTACACTCTAAGTGCCCTTGTTCTTTAATAGGGCCAGTTATTAAAGGGGGATTTCTGGGATTGACATTTTGTTTCCAAAACCGGCCGAGCTAGGGCCACTGAAGCAAAACGTTTATTTATTTTTTCCATCAGTCCCAACCAATAATTGTTATGCAAGTGCTGACCAATGATGACATTTTTTATTGCATTCTCCAGAGTAAGTAAATACTTTCAGCTGAGGATGTGAAGATATGCCTGTATAAAAGCATACGTACCATGATACTGTGCCACCTTGACATTACTGATAATCTACATACATTCATATAGATCCAAAACAATTTGTAAAAAAAATTATTCCTGGCATATTTCATCTTGACGCATGTGAAAGCACAAAATGTATTTGTGCACTATAATTAATAATTCTAATTAACATAATAGCAGAACACTTTGACACTCCTGTTACATTAAATTATTACTTTAAATAATTCGTCCCCTTCCACCTGTAATTTTCATATACATGTGCAAAAAAGATTACGTGAATAAAATACAATACATATTGAGTGGATGCTCATACAGACATCAGCTGATAGTTTGTCTTTGCAGCTCATTTCACCTTCAGACCTAGTAGCGACTGAGAGAGTACACACTACTGCAACCGTCTTGTGTATAAATATACTGAACATTTATAAAGTTATAGTGCAAATGACCGACATAACAGAAGCATACATGTTACAAAGCGAGTTTGGTTGATCCTGATCGTCTAACAAAAGAGCATCCATCAGTAGTAAAAAAAAAAAAATTTTTCCTTTTCCATAACAGCAACATATTTAAAAATAAAATAAAAAAGCTATTTGACATAACTTGAATAAAAATGCAAAACAATATGGAGTAACATAAAGGGAAGAAAATATTCTATACAGACCATGAATCCATACATTGAGAAGATACGAGATCTTTCTATCTAAAACGTCCTCCTCACTTTTAAACGTAATCGAAAAATGCCACAACTGGCCGCTTTCTTCATTGATAAAAGCAGATACTTGGGAAGCCTTTAAACCCAAACTGATGCAGTGAGGAGTCTCGCATTTCTTAATCAACCATTCGGTGAAAGAGTGTTTTATGGGAGAATGAGAAATCATTTTCTTCACATAGGACCTGACCAACGCGGTGTCCCTGTTCCCGGGATCTTAGCCAAAACCGAAAGCAGCATTGGATGGAAATGAATGCTGCGATGTTGCCTAACGTTATTTTTTTCTCCCGATTTTCTCCCTAATTTAGTCGGGCTCCCACATTAAGGCTACTACTACCACTCAGCCAAGGCTATAACGTGTTTCCTATGAAACACGTGGCACCAGCCGACTGCATCTTTTCGAACTGCTTGCTCACGCATCGTTGGGGGGCGGAGTAACACACTCGGAGGACAGCGCTATCCGCTCCTTCCACTTGCGTGAGCTCACAGATGCCCCTGATTGGCTGTAGAGCCGTGATTAATGTGGGAGCACCAAGTGCCTCTCATCCCTCCCCTCTCGGCCAATCAGCTCCCTCTAGACCTCCGGCTGTGAGAGGTAACAGCATCACCCGGGAACCGAACCAGCGATCTCTGGATGATAGGGCGAGCACTTTACCACTGCGTCACTCGGAGGTTAAGGAGGTTGAGGTAAGGCCTAAGGTTGTTGAAACAATGTCATGGTTGACGTGCTCTGTGTAATCAACGGCGGTCCAACTAAATGAATTAGATGGTGTGACTTTGGGAGCTAACAGGCAGAGGTGGGAGGTAATGGAGTGCATGTACTTCGTTAATGTACATAAGTACATATTTCATGTATCTGTACTTCACTAAATTTCTGCAAGGAATTGCAGACTGAAGCGTGAATTTCGCCACCTTCTAACTAGAGGTTACCCGCAGCTCCGCCCACATGCATCAACCTAATGATGATCTGCTAATCAAATGAAGATTATGATTATTATCTCAGTGTGACATGAAAGAAAATGAGGACACCGCCCTCTGTTACATATGTCCTGTACCGTCTGTGACAGGCAGATGACACGCGTGACAACCGCACTGACTACAAACACCAGCAGCAGGCCAAATAAACATTCACGGCAGGCCAAACAGAATGTCTGTTTTATAAATATATAGATTACGTGACTTGCCTTCCCTTTACGACACACCTAATGTAGCAGGTGTTTAAAATCAGAAGCAGAGAGAAAGAGATGGAGAAGAAGAGTTTTTATTACAGTTAAAACTCCTCCTGTGAGCTAATACATCCCCTGGCGTTTTGTGCCTCTGCTTGAGCTTGTACTCGAGTTTGGGGAAGCAGTTGAAGCTCTACTGTATATAGGAAACAGTCACTTCGAATCTTGTTTTTTCTTTCAGGACGCTTCTGACCATACTGCCAATTTTATTAACATTTTTAACCAGTGAGCTTCAGTGCTTAAGGAATATCATTCATTCTTTTGTCTTCGTCTACAGTATGTCAGTCTCTTTTTTTTTTTTTTTCATCAAATAGGAACCTGGTGCAGGCAGGCAGTCGCTTCATGACCACGCCCACCGACTGCTGTGAGCCTCTCCCGCTTGCTTCGGGCCGGTTTACACCCAGGTCTCTGGCTGATTCCTTGGTCCTTTGGGTTTCCCAAAACGTGTTCCAAAACCTGCAGAAATGGAGGGAAGCGTGTTAGTCATCTTAAATTTACATCTATTCATTTCAAAACAAGAGATGTGAAGAACACATAAACAGAAGGTCATCACTGCTCTTGGACTTTTCAATGCAATTTTATTTGTTGCTTTTCAAAAACACCTGAAAGAAGGATTATAAATCATTACTGTTCCACAAATTTCAAATTAGTTTTAGGTACAAATGTACAGTATCTAGAAATGCAACACTGAAGCTAGCTAGACAACTAGACAATAGCATAAGCTATTTTGGAGGTGCAATCTTTGGGTTGTCCATAAGGGACTATCCACAGCGTGTATGTTTTTGAAGAGTTTCTATGTAAAACACAGCTATGTTTAATAGTGAAAGTTTCTACAGTACATGCACGATGTGACGGGGCTGTGAAGGACTAGGCCTAGACAGCTGTGTGTCCGTAAGAAAACCACTTGGTAGTGAAACTAATCCTAAAAAAAAAATGCTTTTTGGAGCATAAAGATTGGACTTTGGAGCAATGGAAAAAGGTCTTGAGGTCCTTCACTGTGGTCCAGATTGACCCTAATCCAGAGTGAAGGAGAGAAGAGCATGAAGCGATGCTCCCATCATGCATAGTGTCCACTGTACAAGCCTCTGGAGGCGGGGTTTTGATCTGGGGTCGCTTCAGTTGCTCAGGTCGAGACTCAGCAACGTTATGCGTCAATAAAATGAAGTCAGCTGATGACCTGAATGTACTGAATGACAGTTACACCATCTATGCAGTTTGTCTTTGTTTTGTGCTGTTATTAAGCTAATAAAGGCAGTTCAACATGGCGGTTCAACAAGGGAGTCAGAAAATGTGGTTGCTTACTGTATAACTGGACAACTTTTGGCTCACAAGACTGGCCCTCCACTAATCTATATTTGGGCTGGAAATTTTTGGAATAGAGAGCAAAGTCCTCAACTCCGTACTCGACTACCAGCCTGGATTGGATCAATTTACCCTGAAGCCAAATCTAGCTATAATGTAAGTTCTTCAATATGGAACAGGGTTATTAATACTAAACATCATTAGCTACGTCACAAACAATACAGTAAGACATTACATTGATAAGACATTAGAATTTCTTACTAAAGACGGAGAATTTCTTACTGAATATGAAGCCTGAAGTAGCGCCATGGTTTTGAGGAACAGAACCAGGCGCAGGAGCTTCTTTAGCTGCAAACAGTAGTATGCATATATATTTTAGTTAATATGCAAAACATCATAGAATATGAAAGTATTAGATATTTGTAAATACTTATAATATTAGAACATTACTCACTTTTCGGTTTTCCTTTCCACAATTTCAAACTCTGTTTAAAAAAAACAAGAAAGGATGTCATAATGCCGTATAATCATTCTGTATCATAATAACCATACATGGTGAGCGGCTGTAACAGGCGAACCTTGGTCCTGGACTTTTTGGAGAGTGCTGTCTTCTCAGGCTGCACCACTGCAGGAAGTCTACTGTCCACTGATACCTGGTCCTCTGCTCTAGGTGATTCTTCAGGAAAAAAAAACAAGAAAACAATACAAATATATAGATCTTTTTAAGGACCCAGAGTGAAAAAATGAATAAAACATATTTTATGTTAAGAATTGAGGCTTGTATGAGTTACCAGGCTCTGCTGTAGCCCCAGCAGGGGGATCAGGCTGTGGAGCCACAGATAAAACCTCTGCAGAAGGAACATTAGACAAACTTTGAAGATTCAAAAAGATTTTGACGATAAAAAAAAAAATACATATATATATATATATATATATATATATATATAAGGTTAAATCTCATGACACCTCAACCACCCGAACCCGGTGACTGAGATTCTCTCAGATTGGAATCTGTCTCAGCTCCACGTCATGTTGAATAAAATGTTGCTCAATTAAATCAGGTTGTGATTCAATTTCTCATCGTAATTTCAGAAACAATGTTTATATTCATATATTCCTTCTTGCATGTTATAATGACTTTGGCACAAATGGTATCTTAGCAAGTGAAAAATTCTTGAATCTAGACAAACATATCTATAATTTTCTTAAAATAAGTTTACAACAACCTTATTTCCAGTCAAATGTTACTAAAATTGAGGTATTTAAATACATGAATCGAGCTGCTGCAGTCATAGGGCACGGGCTGTCTGGTGCTGTTTGATTGATGTCACATTAGGGGAAATTATGACTCAGTGGAAATGCCTACCTTGTTTTGAACTTTTCACTTTAACACTCTGTCGGAAAACAGAAGCACACCAACATATATACGCTCAGAAAGCATGAAGTGACAGACACGTGTGAATCATTTTCTGAATCATTTACTGCTATCTAGCCTGCATAGGACATTCCATGAACTGGCAACGGCAGGTGGTAATAATGCATTATCTTTTTTACAGTTAAGGTCAAATTCCTTATTAGATTATGCTACAATACTTTTTTCAGAAGAAACAGTACAAACACAAATATGGTATTATTTCCATTCGGATGACTGTTATTAGAAAGTAACCAGTGTTAGAGTTCTTTAACGACAGCATTTCTATGTCTGCTATTTTATACGTACAATTAAATGGAAACAAAACAAAAAAAAGCATAAAAGTCATAATAATCACCCTGCTTCTGGTCATCACGTCTAGGAATGTCCTGGGCTGAGAGTTTCCGGCCCACTCAGACGAAACACCCAGTCTGTCCCTTTGCTCGACTGGTTCGGACTGACAGGGGGCGCTGTCGCTCTCTTCTGTAATAAAAGGAAGATTCAGTTCACCTGTTCCTGTATTTATAATCCACAGATCAGCATTCCGATCCGATCAGAATTACACCCCGGACACATTTCTGCATAGTTTCTGCTTAGCTATGTCTAACTGTTCTGTTAGTCTGGACATGATACAGTATTTTTCAAATAATGTTATAAAATAAACGTAATAAAACCAATATAGAATAAAATCGATATAGCAAAAAACTGCATTTTCCATGAGCCATCAAAAAAAGGTTTATGAATAACGCAGACTGATATTCCACAACGTTTAATTAACCCTGAACAAATTCAACTGTGAGAAATATTTGTTCACATTCATAAGAGGAAGTTGCTGAATTTCCTGAATATCTTAAAAGAAGAAGATGAATCTTCTATTTGTACTTTTTTATTTTCCTTATTTTCAATCACATTAACGAGTTAAATTAATGACTTTGAAAGTCATGATTTTGAAATGAACAATACAACTGATTTACAACAAATCAAATGATTTAAATATGATGAAATCATTATAGCGTTAATATTTTGTATGTATATGATAATTGTAAGACTAAACTCGGATTCTCATTCAAGAGGACAAAAAAACGCAAAGACTGTCAGCAAAGAAACTTTGTAAAAAAAAAAAAAAAGAAAGAAAGAAAGAAAGAAATCTAATATTATTGTCTGTTCAATGTTGAAAATTGACCTAAATGTCACCACAAAACTCCCTCGTATGACCTTATCGTACCTTCTTCTGTCTCTATAATGAAAGATTCTAGGGTTCTAGTAGGAAGTGCAGGAGTTAGAAGTGCTGGTCTATCTGAAGCTGAAAAAAGCAGTGTGAGAAAGTACAAGTGCTCAATGTGTGAAATAAAAACTAAATAAATCAATAAACTTCAATCCAATAAAAATACAACGTACCATCCATCAGAAAAGATTCAGGTGTGCGTTCCGGGAGGGGCGGAGTGAGAGGTTCTGGAGTCAAGAAAGGTTTTTGAGGTTCTGGAGTCAAAAAAGAATGATAAATTAGTTATTGAGAATATGTTCCATTTTAGATTTCTGTGTAGTGCTTTTGTCCATAAAGATTGTCACAAATACATTTCTGGATTTACACCGATCAGCCTTAACCGAACACAATTTGCCATATAAAACAAGCAAGACTGCTGACCCAGCCTCCAGCCTCCAAACTCCCTAGACCCCAATCCTATTGACCCTCCATGGGATGCGCTGGACAAACAAGTACAATCAACCTGGTACACACCACAGCACAGCTCAAGGTGTCTTGTTGAGTCATAGTGCTACAAAGGGAACCTACACGATACCGGGTATAATATTTTGTGTTGTAATGTTATGACTGATTGGTGTATGTTTAGATTCATAGAGAGCAAGCCAGAGGACATAAAGAACAATGAACAGTCTAATGCCTCTTTTCCACTGCATAGTACGGCACAGCACGGTTCAGTACAGCTCACTTTGGTTCGGCTCAGTTCGGCTCGGTTTGCTCTTCCACTGCAGTTTAGTAACGCTTTAGAGTGGGCGGGATTATTCACGTGTCGTTATAGTTGCGGCGCCTCTACTGCCGTGACATCATCGTAAACGCGCCACAAACAAACACACAACAATGGAGCATATCGACGGCATGGTGTTCTTCATTCTCGGCATGTGGATGTTTTTAACAGCGAGACGAAGGAGTTTGTTTCAAAAGAGGCTGATGGCAGCCAAAGAAAATTTTTGGTTAATACAAAAAGGTGCGTCCGATCCTCCTCTGGCTGTTTCTAAATATAGCGGTTCTGTTGTGTGTCGTGTCGCAAGTTCAGTGACGCAGTAATGACGATTTTCTCCGGCCAATCAGTGACCAGCAGAGTTTACACGTCACGTTTTGGTAACAGTTCGGCGCGCTTGGAACCTCGGCTGAGGTGGTACTAAAAAAAGGGACCAGGTACCAGGTACTGTTCCAGTGGAAAACCCCCCAAAAGTGAGTTGAACTGAACCATGTCGTGCCGTACTATGCAGTGGAAAAGCGCCATAAGATAATGCACAGTACTGTACTAGTAAGCCAGTATAAATTATGACAAATTACGATATAAAAAAGACACTTTTACTGACTACCCTATAATCCTAGGTAGACGAAAGACACAGGTGAAGAATGTTTCTTATGCTTTTCTTGCAATTCTGTGGCGTTCCAACTTTCCCAATTTACTTGGCCAAAAGCTGCCAAATGAAAAGGGAAGAAAGAAAACTTGCCACCTTCCCCGACCCTCCCATAACTTCCTCTTTAAAGTAAACCCGTCTACTTAAGGTCATTATTCATAAGTTTTGATCATAAACATCTGGAGCAGAAATACACATCTGGGGGAGTTATTTTACCTTGTGAAGGCATGGGAATTGGAGAAAACGACTGGATTGGAACTGGAGGGAAAGGAGAACAGAGTTTTTGTTAGGAATCTTCAAGTTCTTCAAGTTCAAGTTCAAAAATAATGCACATCTAAATTCATTCTTCTGGTATGTGTTTTGTAATAAGAATTGTGCACAATGAACTCACCGTTAAGTGACAGTCTAGCTCTTAAACTCTGTACAGGAGAACATATGTAGACTGTATGAGACAATTATATTTCCATTCATTTCTTAGCATTTATCAGGAACCGACTCTGACGCAAAGATCACAATACTTCTGCAGATCCATTGTCCGTTGGATTAATATAATCTTTATCATTTTATGCGGTAAGAAAGACTCATTTATGTAGAATTACAACACATATTTGTGAGCAAAGCAACATTTCCAAACAAAATAAGACTTACAGTAGCACCCACGTGGATGTACAGATGTGTGACCAATTAACAAGTTGTTGGGTAACCACCAATACAGCTTCTACAAGCTTCTAGAACTGTATTAGAGTGATAACATGTTCTTCTAAAAGATGTTGTTTGATGATGGAGGTGATAAGGAGGCTATTTAATAGGCAAGTCCAAAATCAGAAGAACTGTACTGATCTGCAGTGATGCTAGCTGCTAAGGGGACGGATGAACCCAAGCCAAGTTCAAAAAACGGTGCCCAGGACATAAGACGGTGGGTATTCCTATAATTCCCTATATCCTAAATTCCAACATAGCTTGTTATTAGTCTACATTATAGATACTGACCTTGCTCCTGGACCAGGACCTCATAAAATCTGGTGTATCCAAGTTAGAATTCCCAGACCATTCAGATGATTTTCCGACCCTGAGCACAGTCTCCTGGGGCTTTTCCTGTACTGCATTCTGTAATAAATCTGTTAGAACGCAAACAGTCCATGTAGCTTCAGCAAATATATTTATGGACATGTGCATCTGATGTACAAGGGGTATTCTAATCAACCCAGGACTTGACTTCTCATGAGCAGAAAAAGAGATCTGAGCACATCCTGTTCTGTCATAGTGCTGGTAAGTGACTGATGTCTCCTTTTACTGCATGAAGGCGCTAACGTGTCAGGCAGTGTGTTATGCGAAATGGTGAAGAACCCTGTTAGTGCACGCATAGAACAGTGTGTTGTGATGAAATGTTTCATAATTGAAGGCGTAAAAGCGATTAAAGCTTTTAAAGCAGAGTACGGTGATGAGACTCTTAGCTGCAGTAAAATCATTCGAATGATTCTAACATTTTAAAGAGTGGAACATCAGCCTTCAAAATCGAAGGATAACTTGTCGCCAACTTGCGGAAGAGACGCATCTGTCTCTGGGAACTGTACACACAATCATTCACCAACACCACGTTAATGGAATTCAGCCGGGAGTTATTGCCACATCCCCCATATAGTCCCGACCTCACTCCAAGATATTTCTACATGCTTGGGCCAGTAATGGAGTTCCTGGAGGGCCAGAGTTTTAGATGAAAAACAGACAGTCAGATCATGGCACTGTCATACTGAGAAAACGTTCTGCCTTGATGGTATCTGAGCACTGGGTTAAACGCTCAGATAAGTGCATTAGTGTAGCAGGGGATTATGTAGATAAATATTGGGAGTTTTTACCCTTATAGAACCGTGGTTCTGTTATTATTAGCTTTTAAATTGAACGTGCTGGTTTGACTTGAACAGCCCTTGTACATTCACAAGACAATTTATTAAGAACACCTGAAAAGACATACAGTTATCCAGATAAGGCAAGTATGAGGCAACGTCACTAGTCGGCATAAGTTAATGCATTCGAATCTTATATAAGAGGAAAAAAATTTATCTTTGAAGAACTTTCAATACATAAGACATAAGCTGCTTTTCTACCTTCATCATTAGCCATTTCATAAGATTCTGGAGTTCTTTCTGGTAAAGGTGGTGCAGCAGGAGACGGAGGGTTTCCTGTAGTCAAAGAAAACAGCACTCTTACTGATTCAACCAAATGAACAAGGGAAAATAATAATAATAATAATAATAATAATAATAATAATAATAATATATGTGTGTGTGTGTGTAAAAAAATAAACCCTCTTACCTCTACTGCTTGAAAAAGTATCAGGTGGGATGACCAAAGTCAAGCTGTGGTCGATGCCCGTATCGCCCGTGTCAACATCTCCATTACCCTCCACATCAGCCATATCGGCCATATTTGTATCTAAAATACACATGACAGTTTTTAAAATACTCTTCCACACCAGTTACACTACTAATACTACAGTGAAATAGATAAGTCGAAGGAAACAGGGACATTATATTCTACGTGCTATGCAAAAGGAACAGACACAGAAATATAAAAGACAATTCGCCCTGAATGACACAAAACTGATCATCTTCAGGAAGGTCCACGAATTTTTGTAAAGAAATGATCCTGTTGGTCGATTGTCTCTTCTCAGCTGACCTTTAAGTTAAGAGTTTTCTACATTACCCACAATGCCTCTGAACTGTCTGCTGGTAGTAGCAGTGGCAGTAGAATTGGCCTTTTTGCCATCTTATATCTTATAAAGATCACAATGACGCAGTGGCACGTTAGTCCTCTACACTTTTATTGCAAAAAAAAAAAATTGTGAAAATGTCTTAAATCTAGTGGAATTTATCTACAATATCTTAATACTATAAGATTAAATCAAAACAAGTACTGTACACGATTATTTAGCTTATTTCTAAAATTATTTTGATTCTTTTAGGGTTTTTTTTTCTCTCTAGAAAATATCCAGAAATAAGTTTCATGCTTTTAGATTTGGTTTACTGTAATCTTAATAAATATTAGATTCAGTTGATGCAGATATTTTCACTTGCTGATTTAGATGTTGATTTGGGCCATACTGTTCTAAAATTAAGCAGCAGGGTGGAGTAGTGGTTAACACTGTGATCTCACTCACACCCCCAAGGTCAAGGGTTTGTTCCCCGCCACAGGTCTGTGTGCGTGGAGTTGACATGTTTACCCCATGCTTGGTGGGTTTCCTAGTTCACTGGTTTCCTCCCACATACAGATTAGGCAGAGTGTGTGTGTGTGTGTGTTTGTGTGTGTGTGTGTGTGTGTGTGTGTATATGTGTGTGTGTAGGCGCGCCCTGTCTAGGGTGTTACCCGCCAAGTGCCCTGTGTCCCCTGGGATAGTCACCCAGCCTCCCATGACTCTATACAGAATAAGCGGTATAGATAATAAGTGAGTGAGAGGTGAGAGTGAGTGAGTATACCAACACATCGTGTAACACATACATGACCACAAATGTGTCAATATAAACACAAATGTTTCGAGATGACATTGTTCTTTAGTGTATGCAAAGGAAAATGTAAACATCTAACTGACAGAAACTTAAAAATTGCTTTGTTAAGATTGAAGTGCAGAATGTTTAGAAGGAGGTAAATATTACGTTAGACAATGAATTTCATTTTAAATGGAGACATAAATATGTACTGTACCGGTCAATGGAGACAAATCGTTTGTGCATGGAAAAAGAATAGGAGCGAGGATTTGTGGAGATCCTAGATGGGGAAAAAAAAAACATAAATAAGTATATTCTTCCATATTACTGTAGATTTAAACTTTATTTTGTAATGAGTGTAAAAGTGCCTTAAAAGCCTGGAAATGCAATAAATACATTCATTGACAATTTGACATTTGGTTGTGAGTTTTGAATTTAATGCAATCATTTCACTCTGAAAGTATGAATTACTAATTTCTATTCCAAGAAATTGAAGTGAGAAAGAGGCAAGCCTGGGAAGCTGTGATATGAGTTAATGTTTCAGGGATGTTTAATCTTGTCATTCGATTTTAAGAACCACTGTGTTATTTACAAAACTTTAAGCTTGGAAGTATTTCTTGCATATACTGTAGAACAATGATGTTAGTCATAAATAGACAAAATTTGAAAGAGAAAATACAACGGTGCAGCGAACCTTCATCAGCCAACAGGAAGGATTCTGGAGTTCTCTCTGGGAGCGGAGGAGGGCTATCCTCATCAGACACAGGTGAGGTCGCTAGCGACAAACACACACATTCAAGTATATTAAGTTTGAAAGGTATTAAATCAATGGACGACTTCTAAGCACTTATTTCCTTAATTCATGATAAAAATTAAACATCTTTGATATGAAGCTTCATCACAGAAAAATCTTTGGTAGCCATCAAATGCATGACACACTAACCTTTCATTTTGTCCTGCATTGGCAATTCAATGCTCTGAGCTTTAAGAGCCAAAGTAGGTTCAGGGAAACAAGGGTTGGCAATGAGGACGGGTAATGCTTCTTTACACTCTGGAGACCTAGTAGATAAAGGAGATTCTGGGCCAAAATATGGATCCTCCACAGTAAGACAAATGGAGGGAGTCTGCAGAAGAGCACCATTATTGTTTGTTTCTGTCGGATGTGGACTGGTCTCCGGTACTGGTGTTGGACTAAAAGGATTATTGGATTTCAAAATGTCTGTTTCTTGGTTTTGATTTGCACTTTCAGGTTTTTGTGGTTTATGGCATCCAAGATCTGCTTTCTGAGGTCGAGGAGGTTTAGCTATCTGAAACTTTAGCTGTACAGTATTTGTTTGCTGAACTGGTAATGGTTCAATAATCTGAGTCTGTGGAAAAGGAAGTTCAAGTATCTGTGATTTCTGGTATCCAAGATTGGATTCCTGAACTGGAAAAGGTTCGGGTGTTTGGACAGTTTGGTATCCAAGATCTGTTTTCTGAGGTCGAGGAGGTTTAGATATCTGGGTCTTCTGGTTTCCCAGATTTGTTGGTGGAGGTGGAGGAGGTCCAAGTATCTGGGACCTTCGGTTTGCAAGGTCTGTTGGAGGCGGTGGAGGAGGTCCGAGTAACTGGGACCTCCGGTTTCCAAGGTCTGTTGGAGGCGGTGGAGGAGGTCCGAGCATCTGTGACTTTCTGTTCCCAAGATCTGTTGGAGGCGGTGGAGGAGGTCCGAGGAGCTGGGACTTTCGGTTTCCAAGATCTGTTGGAGGGATTGAAGGAGGTCCGAGTATCTGAGACTTTCGGTTTCCAAAATCTGTTGGTTGCGGTGAAGGAGGTTCAAGTGTCTGGAACTTTTGGTAACCAAGATCTGTTGGATGCTGGGGCAGAAGTTCATGGGTTTGAGACGTTTGGTATCCAGTAACAGTTGTCTGCAGTGGAGGAGGTATGAGAATCTGGGATTTTTGGTATCCAAGATCTGTTGGCTGCAGTGACAGAGGCTCCTGAATTTGTGACGTTGGATGTCCTAGACCTGTGTTCTGCAGTTGACTTGATGTGGCAGTAGCCCTTGGGGAAATTTTAGACATGGCCCAGCATTTCATGTCATTGAGAATATCTGCTGGTGTGCGTTTGATGCCTGGTGGACTTGGAGGTCGAGAATGAGATGGCAGAAGTAGCTGAGAGGCTGCACTTGGTGCAAAATGGTTGGAAAAGTCAGTATTAACCTCCTTTTCAGGAAACCTGTAAAAACAACAGAAGTGACCCAATTGTAATATCCTCAATAAAAAAAATTGCATTTCTATATCTACAATGTGTACAAGATTGGGGCTAACAATACCTGGGGTCATATAATGGATACAGTTTATTCTCTTCTACAGACTCTGGCTCTTCCTCAGAGTCACTGAATTCTGAATCCTCACTGTCACTGTCAACGGGGATGAGAGGAGGTGCAGCTAGAACCTGATTTAAGTCAAAGAACAAACACTTATCAATAAGCAATAATATGACTTTTGGATCATTTGAATTGCTTGAATTTTATATCATGTTTAAGTACCTTGCCTAATAGTAGTTAAAAAACAAATGAATAGCTTATTATAATGTTATCATGTCATGGATTATTATTTCCCACCGTTGTTTTTACTCATTCCTTTTTAGAACAATAGTACACTATATGGCCAAAGGTTTGTAGATGCCTAATCATCAAAGCCATGTATAAGCCCTCTACTATTGCTCTGAACTCAACCCCAAGGCCTAATTGTCCAACATCAGTGCCTGACCTCACTAATGCTCTCGTAGCTGAATGAGAACAAATCCACACAGCTTATTTGCAACATCTAGTGGATCACCTACTCAGAAGGGTGGAGGTTATTATATACAGTAAACCTTGGACTAAATCTGGAATGGGATATTCAAAACGCACATACTGTATGGGTGTTATGGTCAGGTGTCAAAAAACATTTGGCCATAATGTACATGGGGTTAGATTATAACCCCTAAATTCTGTATGTGTTATCATTTAATCTGTTTACTTACTAACGTTAGATTTGATGCTAAAGTTCTTCATTCATTCATTCATTTTCTGTACCGCTTTATCCTTATATACAGGGTCGCGGGGGCCTGGAGCCTATCCCAGGAAACTTAGGGCACAAGGCGGGGTACACCCTGGACAGGGTGCCCATCCATCGCAGGGCACACACACATACACACACTCACACACTACGGGCAATTTGGAATGTCAATTAACCTAACCTACATATCTTTGGACTGTGGGAGGAAACCGGAGTACCCGGAGGAAACCCACCAAGCACGGGGAGAACATGCAAACTCCATGCACATAGAGAGCCTGGCCGGGGGATCGAACCCAGACCCTGGCGGTGCAAGGCGACAGTGCTAACCACTACACCACCGTGCCGCCTTGCTAAAGTTCTTTCCCCCCAAAACAACTCAACGAATTAGCAATCTTTGTTATCTGACCTCATTACGCTTTGTGTTTGAATCCATTATCTGCAGATGCTTCTCGAACAGGAATTGAATTGCCCGGTACACCAGTTCATACTGCTCCTAAAGAAAAGAAACAAGTGAAACAAAGCAAGTGAAACTCACAATCTGTATTCTTGACATGCCAGGTTTGTTACTTTATTTCTCAGGGTTGTGGTGGATGGGAATACAGGAACAATCCGCACGGACACAAGGAGAACACACGGAATTCCATAAAGACAGCAAACTAAGCTCAGGATTAAACTCCAGGGAGCCTGGAGCTATGAGGCAACAATGTTACTCATTGTACTATCACATGTCCATCTACCATGTTTTTTTTGTTTTTGTTTTATTGAAACAGGATGAACAAAATGTGGTCTTACCTTAGTCTGGACTATGGAAGGTCTCTGTGTTCTCATCTCCTGAACCAGGTCGTAGATGCTGAAGTAATCTGGTATCATCTAAAATTTTATGGAAACTGATCAGTTAATATCTAGACGATTATTGTAGATTCTTTAGGTCAACAGCTACAAGATACATTTTCCCACCTTGGCTGTGCATCAATACCTTAGTAGGATGAAATAATTAGATCTTACTTGTTTTTTCAGTAGATTCCAAGTGTAGTCAATGACACACAGTGCCCCAGTCCTTCCACAGCCGGCACTGCAAATCCCAATGAACACCAACTTACATAATGTCAAAGTACAGTACAGTATACAGTATGGCCTAAAGTTTCTGCACAACTGCCCGTCATACCCACATGTGTTTTTTTGAAGACCTTTGGGAAACATGGACATTACTTTGTAATGCAAAAGAGCATTGTCACGCTTAAACATGTTTGGGCCCCATAGTTCAAGCAAGGGAATATTGTAATGCCAGAACATACAAAAGAAATATAAAACTGTGTGCTTCCAACAGTTTGGTGTGGTGGCCAACTTTTTCCAATATATTGCACATTAAAGGCAAACTTCGAGGTCTGCAAAATGTGTGTGTTATTGGTCCAGCTAAAATACAGCTCAAATCTTGTAGTCTGTCTGAATAACAAAATTTAGAAGGACTCCTTTAAGACACACCTTAACCCCCTGTAACCTATCCAATTATAGGCCAAAATAAAATCCTCTTTGTAACACAACAAGTTTACTCATATATACATAGGAATTGCATTTACAAAGAGCATATCCGTCAGTATATAAGCCTCATCATACTGTAGCACGGAGACTTAAGGGCTAAAGTGGTAAATGACATAATGCTCGCTTCTAATCAGGGTTACAGTATGTCTTCTTGCTTGTGTTACTGGACCAGTTTTTGACTCTTTCTTACTCTCAAGCTATCTCTACATACTCCTGAGATATCACCACACAATTGCTCTGATAAATTAATGACTGAAATCTGAAATTGCCACGAACAGTTTATACCCAATCAACAGAAACCTCAACAGATTTCTTGTTATAGAACTGCACATTTCACCATATATCACACAGTTATTTATTTATGGTGCATACACATGATATCACCCAAATGATCATGGGTTTCCTTTTAAGTCTCATCCCTCTCAAGCTTTCTTCCTCATACTACCTTAGAAAAGTTCTTACCGCAACTCTATTGCTTGTTATAGATACACTGATACAGCTAAGCATGCATAATTGCTTTTTATTTATTTATTCTTTTTTTTTTTTTTTTTTTTTTACATTTTTAACAATCCATTTAGCACCATTCTCAGCATCTACGAAGCCACACACAACCTGTGTGTCTTAAACATTGCATCTATATTTTATGAAGTTCCTATACAAACTTTTTCATGCATTTCTTAACCACAGGACTGAAAATAATGCAAGTCTTCTCTGTTTAAATACATAGCAACAAATCACATTAATCACATAAGCCCAGCTTACTTCTCTAATATTGCGCCATTAAAAAATTATGCAATGCTTATGCATGTATCACGAAGAGTCTATTATAAAAATAATTGCTTGAGAAACTTTATAACTGTTCATGCAATCCAGAAAATGTGAGAAACTAATTATTTGATTATTTTTCACTTGTTTTTTTTTTTCAGTTCACTTTAAAGGCTTCATTAGACAAAGATCAAGAGCAGATGTCACGCCAACATGTCTGACTGATTCACAAGGTTCACAAGGCAAAAAAAAAAATTCCATTATTCTGTTTTACTTGCAGAGCATTGCAACCTGAGTTAGACGTACGCTTTTTCTGCAATCAATGAGCGCTCTGGTTTTACTGCCAGACCAACATGTGTAATTGGCCAACTACCTGCACGCATTTCCTGCCTGACTATTGCGCACAAACCAGAAAAGGGCAGGCTCAGGGTCTGCTTCTTGTGCAACCTCAAAGAGGATGTCATTTTTTTTTACAATCTACTTTTCACCGACATTAAGCTTTCATCTGGTTTCACCTGCAGTGGATGCAGATGGGCAAGTCGTCCTGCTCCTGAAACACACGCATGTCCTGCAGCATCTCCAGAATGGGGGGGATGGAGTCTGGTACCCCGTGATCCGGCCAGTTCATATAGTGCAGCTGTTTCAGTGTACGAGACGACTGGGGGGGAAGCAGGGTTGCAAATTTTGACACTCATGCTTAATGCAAAACACTGAAAAAGAAATTGTGCCTCAGCGGATCACACCACCACTACTCACATTATGAAAAGTAATCTTCAGCGTCCTTATCAAATAGTCTCCCTTGTCCTCTTCTGATTCCTGCACAAGATTAAACAGAACGTTAAAGCACAACTTAAAGTTTTCACCTTTATGCATGGTACACTTTAACATGCAGTTGCACTTCCTACTATACAAAACCAAAATGTTCCCTGTTCTATATTTTTTGCAGATGTTTAGTTTAAGTAGACTTTTTTAGACTTCATTAAGTACTTAGTATAGTACTACATGTCTGCTGCATCAACATACAAAGTTGTTCGTCCTTCCGAATCGCTGTTGGGACTTTTATGTTACTTTTAGTTTAAGGAACTGACCTCAGATGCATTACAACTGGAGTTTCAAGATTTTCAGGGTTTTTTTTAGTGAACCAAAAGCTGGCGTTGGAGTTGTACGGACTACATAAGGGCAGGGAGTTTTCATGCGTTTCATAATGCTAGGACAGGAAATGTGGTGTGAGTATGACAGGAAGTGTCACTTACACAGCATATCGTAAACGGTTCACACACAAATGCCTCCACCATAGATTCAGGCCAGTAGCGCTCACACTTTTTCTAAAAAAACAAAACTCATTTTCAGACTTGATAGATGTGAAACTATAGTAGTGTGTTACTGTACATTAAGATGGCAGAAAGAACAATTGGTTTTATTTGAATAAGTGATGAAAAAGAATTCTAGCATTAGCTTACCCTTCCCATTTCAAATTCCCTGCATGCCATGACGATGACCTGAGGAGAGACAGAGACAGAGAGAGAGAGAGAGAGAGAGAGAGAGAGAGAGAGAGGTTTTGAAAGACAATTTTAGTATATTTTATCCTTTGCAAATTAGTGTGAACCAGTAAATGGGCGGCACATAAATTTGTATAAATAACAGTTAATTCCTCACATGCACGTTATATTCCCAGATCATCCTCAAGAAGTCCAGAACTGTGTTTGGCAGTGGGCCTTGTGTGGCAATGTACTCCGTTGGCCCCCAAACTCCCTACAGCAAATCAGAAAAGATTGCAAAGCAGATAAATGATTTCATACTGAGTATTATAATGCATTCCATTGCATCTGTTTTAACATTTGTAAAGATTGAAATCACCAATGACCTTTCTATATCATTAGTACAGTACATGTGCCTGGCTGTATTTTGAGTGAATTTTGTTAGTATCAATTCAAAATATCTGTGTATACTGTAGATCTTAACAGTAGATAGTGTCATGAATCAAATTTAAAGTAAATGTTAATCTGCGGGACCAGAACTTGTGATCAATATTTACAAAGTATTCCAAGCACAGTAACTGTGATGAGACTATTGGCTGCAGTAAAACATTTGAATGGTGCAAATGTTTTAAAGAAAGCAGTATATCCGTGAAAGATGATCCTGGCTGAGGTGGCTCGGAGCCCACTCAAGTCATTCCCATGAACATTCAGCGAGTGGAATTCCTGATCCGGAAGAATTGACGGATAAATTGTCGGCAATTTGCGAAAGAGAACTGTACACACATTTACTCACAAACACCAGTCACACATTACAGGAACTCAGCTGGGAGTTATTGCCACATCCCCCGTACAGTCCTCAACTCACTCCAAGCCATTTCCACATATTTGTGCCATTAAAGGAGTTCCTGGGAGGCGTTTCAGACATGAAGTAGGCAGTCTGATCATGACTCCAGTGTACTGAGAAAACCTTCTACCTTGATGGTATCCAAGCACTAGTGAAATGCTGGGATAAGTGTATTACTGTAGTTACTCTCAGAACTGTCTTGTGTTATTTATTCCGCACAATCAAATGTCCCGATTTTGACTTGAACATCACTCAAAAAAGTCGTTTTTGTCTACATGACTACATGTCTAAAATGGGATTATAATGGATTATTAATAACATCCCGTGCAAGAAACAAAATTCAGTTTTCATATTCCCAGTGCATTTAATATTAGTTATTATGTTGCTGGTTGTCTTATTGTTTTGTCTTAAAAGAGAAAAGAGAATGGCAACAATGCAGCCCACCTACCCGGATAAAATTGGCATTGATGTAGTCTGTGTCGTTTTTGGAGGCGTTCAGTGAAAGCTTAACCCTGCTGTGGTCAACTGTGAAGAAACACAATCACACAACTCTCTTCAGCATGGTCAGGAGAGCAGATAGCAGATAATGATTGTAAATTCACAAACACTCACAGTGACTCAGTAAATCAGAAAAAAAAGAATGTTTCACTTACATGGAACAATGTCCTTATATCTGTTCTTCTTCACATTCTCCTGCCTCTCAGCAGCCTTGGTGGAGTAGGTCTTGTCTGTGCGGTATTTGGTGGACTGCCTCTTCAGTTTCTGGTTGAGGAAAAAAATGACATGTTTCATTTAGTAATGTTTTATGTAACTTAATCATTTTATGTTGTTTGGTTGTTTTTTTTATTTATTAATAATTAACGTTTTATTTAATTATGTGTTCTTGATTGTACTGATGTACAATACATACCTTGGTAAAGAGTTTTACTTAGTCTAGTTCTGTTTTATTTTGCTCAGTTACATTTATTATAATACAGCATGCATGGTCTACTTTAAATGGGTTTTATTTAAATGAACTTAGGTATGAGTAACTTAACGTAGTAATGTTTTCCTAGGCTTAGCAAAACTTAGTTTTGCTTAATGTAGTTTTACTTAGTTGAGTTATATTTTACTTAGCTTAGTAATGTTTTACGTATCTCAGTTATCTTGGGTTAAAAGGCTAAAGTCAGCACGCATGTTTTATTAATCTTTGTTAAATTTTTCATAGCTTTGTTATGTTTTGTGTAGCTTAGTTGTATTTCGGTTGTAAACAGCTTTTCATGCTTAGGTTCATTTCATTTTATGTATGTTTTAGATACATGCTTTATTTTCAACATCACTAATCTAGGTTATGGTATATAGTGCTGTGAAAAGATATTTGCCACTTCCTGATTTTTTTAAATCTTTTGCACATGTGTCACACTTAAATGATTTATCAAATAAAATGTGATATTACACAATAATAACATAAGTAAATACAAAATGCAGTTTTTAAATGATGATTTAATTTACTAATCATATAATAAAGCCGTCCGAACCTTCCTGGCTCTATGTGGGAAAGCAGTTGCCCCTAAACCTAATAATTGCTTGTGCAACCCCTGGTCTAGGTTCTATAATGAGTTCCTGGATGAGTTGTCGATGTGCTGTTGGAGTAATTTTGGTAGACTGGCCACTCCTTTGAAGGTTCACCACTGTTCAAATTTTCTCCATTTGTGAATAATTGTGCTCACCTAAATTGAGTCCTAAAGCCTTAGAAATGGCTTTATAACCCTTTCCAGACTGATAAATGCCAATTACTTTGTTTCAAATGTGTTCGTGAATTTCCTTTGATTGCAGCATGACACTTTTTTGCTTCACTTTGTTAGACAGATTTTAGTTAAGTGATTTCTTGATTCAACAGGTCTTTCAGTAATCAGGCCTGGGTGTGGTAAGTGAAATTTAACCAAAGATTTCACAAAAAAAAAGTGGTTAATCACAGCACATTCATGATTTAGCAAGGGGAAGAGCAGTTTAGACAGATTTTTTCCCCTAATAAATGGAATCACTCACTCTCACTCATCGTCTATAACGCTTTATCCCTGTATTGAGGGTCGTGGGGGCCCTGGAGCCTAACACAGGAGACTCCCAGGAGGGCAGGTGGTGGGTACATCCTGGACAGAATGCCAATCCAGTGCACACACACACACACACACACACACACACACACTACGGGCGATTTGGGAATGCCAATTAGCCTAATCTGCAGGTCTTTGGAGTGTGGGAGGAAACCGGAGTACCTGGAGGAAACCCACCAAGCACAGAAAGAACATGCAAACTTGCCTTTTGTATTTACTCAGGTCATCTTTGTGCAATATTAAAATCTGTTTGATAATCTGAATCATTTAAGTGTGACACAGATGCAAAAAATAATAATAATAAAAAAATCAGGAAGGGCCAAATACACTGAAAATATGTTTTATTTATATGTTTTACATAGCTTAGTCATGTTTTAATTAGCTTAGTGATAATTTCCATATCTTAATAATGTATTGCTTACAGTAGCTTAGTTATGTTGCTTTAGCTAGCCTAGTATATGTTCGATGTAGCTTTGTGAAGTTTTACTTAACTTAGGTATGCTTTACATAGTTTAATTGCATTTTATGTAGCTTAGACATGTTTCATTTAGTTATGTTTTACTTAATTTGGTTAAAAACAACAGGCATGTTTATCCAGATTTTTTGTGCTTCACCTAGCTTAATTAAATTTTATTTAGCTGAGTAAACCTTTAAAAAACACAATATCCATAGCTTTATTAGCTTATTTTATTTTAGCTGAGATATGTTTTCTGCATGTTTTGTTGTGTTTATTCATGTATTAGTTATATTTAATTATATTTTTTACTTACTTTTTAAGATCTAAAACAATGTGCAAGGTTTCTTAGCTTAATCATATTTTACATATCTTATTGATGTTTTCCCCCTCGCTCAGTTACACACTGATCAAAACCCTAGAGTTAGCCTAACCCTAACCCAAAACATGCTAATTTTGTTATATTTAGCTAAATATGCATATTATGTTCAGTTATGCTTTTCCTAACAATATGCTTGTTTTACTTAGCTTAGGTGTTTTTATTAAATTAGTTATGTTTCCTAAGCTCATTAATATTTTCCTTAGCTTAGTACATTTTACTGTAGCTTAGCCATGTTCTTCACTACCCCAAGCCCTGCCACCACAAACTCCCACTCCCACACATCTAAAACTTTATGATTAGATTATATGCTGTTGCTGTCAAATGCACAATATAGTAGAAATAAACTAAAATTGTTAAAGGTGTTAACATAAAAAAATTGTGTAAAGTTGTTTTTAAATAGTTTTTGTTAACTTTTTTAATATCTGTTTTACAATCTGCACCGCTAGTGTTTTATGGTTGAGGTTTGAAAGTCAAGTATGTGAAACTGTGCGTGTTTTGCATGCTAAAGAGTAACTGTTTCCCCTTAGTTTGTTTGTCCCACAAGAGAAAGACCATCGTAATTAGATAAATTTCCAACCACAGCCTACATCTAAGCAGTACACTAAGAACAGTGTGCTAAAGCAGTGCACAAGAGAGCGTGGTTTTTTCTTTTTTACCAGCAATATAAATATAAGCAGCCAACATTAAATATTTACAAATCTACTGAAAATTTTTATTCTTATTCATGAAATCAGATTTGCATTTAAAAAGCTTAACTTTAAAAAAAAAAAATTGTCTCTACCGAAACATGTTGAAGGCAGCAAATGTTGTAAAAGATTTGTCACTACAGAATAACTCAGTGTTACATTAAAACAGGTTTTGTAAGATGTCTATGAGACAGATCCAGTTTTGTTGACTTTTTACCTCATGGTTAAGGCAAGTAAATTCATTTGTGAACCATGACAGTGCATTTCAATCAGAAGAAAGTGTTTTTGGTAGGCAGCATTTTTAGGCAGAATTTACACGCTACTAAGAAACGGACTGTCTCCATCGGAAGGCAGATGCCTGATTTTGGCCAGACGTGTTGGCAGCATGACAAGTATCCTTCTCAGCCAAAACCCATAGTTCTGTTTGCTGGATGACATGAAATGCTGTACTACAGGTTGCCTCTGGTCTGTGGGTGGAGGTTATAACATGTGATCAGGATGCTCTAATACATCATACAACTGTAGCAATAATGCAAAGTGCTAAAAGTGATACTTTGGGAATGAAACCGAATTTAAAATCACTACTGCTTTTAACCTACTTGTAAAATTCTATCCAGACAACGGTCACATTATATCTATATTTATCCATGCTTGGTGTTCTACTGGAATCTAAAGGTCAGAATTTGCCTTTAATGTTAATAATAATTAAATGTTAAAAAGAATGAATTGACCAAATTATGTATTACCAAAAAACATGTCTTACAAATAAGGTAGAGAACAGCCTAAGCTAGATAAACACTGAATTGTAACCTCTGAGGCACCACTGACATTAAAGCAGTTGTTATTAACCAGGAAGTAATTAGCTATTTTAGGTGTGAAATGACAGAGGTTTGAAAGACTATTTGGGGAATACTAGAGATGATGTGAAGGTGGGTTAAGTGTGTCAGTATCTTATTCATTTTGAAATGCGGTTCTCCAAAATGTATCCAACTTTTCCATTTATCAGTTGATTCAGATTATAGTTACAGTTACAACTGATATCATTTACACTAGTCAGCATAGAAGTGACAGACAATATTATATAATTACGGATTAAAGTAGGGTGTAAGACTATAGATATTTTAATAGAGATACATTTAGAAAAATGTTAAACAACGAACGGTACTAAAGGTAAAATTTTATCAAGGTCTAAGTCTACACAAAACTAAGTGTGCCAGCTCAAGGGTACACAAGGACGGCAAAATTCTGAATTTCTCCTGAATGAAGAAGTAAAACTGTCTGGCATTTACAAAAGACTTCAAGCACAGTACGTTGATAAAATGCTTAGCCGAAGCAAAACGTTTGAAGGGTACAAACTTTTGAAAGAAATGTGTAAAGAAGCGTGAATGAATTCACAGAGCCCACCGCAGCCGTTCAGACGGTGGAATCCTGATCCTTGAAAGATTAATGGGTAACTTGGCAGCAAGTTGTGGAAGAGATGCATCTGTGTGTGGGAACTGTACAGTATACACAATCATTCGTTTACTTGGAATCAATGTTTTGGGTAAATATGCACCACGCGGCTCTGTCCAATGGGTTTTTGAAGCAGGCAACGTCTGTGCAGTAATTAAGCCCTATAGAGATCAGAGTTCTTAATGCACCACAGAAAAGGTGTGTTCGTTTTTGCTATCGCTCTTATCAGTTTGTTTGTGAGTTTTCTGCACAAGGTTTGCTTCACTGTCAGTAACAGCTCTTTGCACTTCATATTAAGAGCAACATATTCCAAATGCAAATAACAAACTTTGAATCAACTCTTGAGTTTTATCTGTACTTAGTTGTAGTCAGTTACTTTTGGCTCCTTTAAAAAGGGACCCAAATCATTACCCTGATGTAAGTTACCTAAAAATTAAAGCTGACATTAAATTTTGTATTTAATTTCAACTCAACTATGCTGTGTAAGATACTTTTCATTAACTTTTTCAATGTTCAAATATTTATGGACCTGACTGTTTTTCTGAAATTCTATTTGTTACTTAAGTTGTGGCAGATAACATATCGTGTAATGAAAATTTGTATTGAATTAAAAAACAATTTGGCATCAAAGTGATTAAGTGGTTAGCATTGTCACGTCACACACCCAAGGATGGGGGGGGGGGGGGGGGGGCTTGAATCTTGCCTCTGGTCTGTGGGTGGAGTTTGCATGTTCATGTGCTCGGTGGGTTTCCTCTGAGTACAGCCACAGTCCAAACATGTGCACTGTAGGCTGGTTGATGCTTACAAAATGCCCATTGTGTAATCTGTGTTTAAGTTCATATGCTTGTGCCCTGTGATGTGCTGGCATACCATCCAGTGTGTACCCTAAGTTCCCTGGTATAGGCTTCAGGGTTCATGTGACCCTTCACAGTATAAGCAGTACGGGTAATGTACTGTATGTGGTCAGGATGAATGGATCCCAACATGCAACCATGAGGCATTACATTGACACCACATAAAGTTAACATATTTACATCGATTATCAATTATATACCATCAGATCCCACAGAAAGAAAATTAATGCAGCACAAATCGCCAAAAAGTCAACGCAGGGCATGAAATCAAGGCACCAAGACACCAGAGCACCTCAGCCTGCCATGAACGGGGCCCAGCTGGGAATAAACCCCAAGACCACTGACCCGGCCACCAAGTTCCCCAGGAGAAACAAATCTAATACATGGAGTTCCTCAACCCACAGCACCCGAAGCATTTGCTATCAACGTCCTGGTGCCAGACACAACAGCACACCCATAGAGGTTCACAAGTCATGCTTATGCTGTGGCTATATCTGTCTAGGTGCTACAAGGAGAACCTACAAATTATTTAATTTTGCACTATTTAGAAAAAAAAAACCACACATTTTCTACGTTTCTACTAACAGATACTATCTAATGCAGTATCTAATACATTTCCGTTAAAATGTCATAGTTAATAGTGCAAAATCATGAAGTCAAATCCAACAAAAGTAAAAGAGAAACATTTCTGATGCAAGCAGCAGCTCATAGACCACACTAGCCACCTCTTATTCTGTCCTAGGCTGCTTCCTGAAAAGAGACAGAAGTATTGAATTCTGGTTAGTTCTTCTTAGAAAACATTAGTATTGCTTGGCAGGATGAAAGAGTGGTTTAACAATATCTGTCTTAAAAATCTGCTATTTCTAAGTTGAAAGACAAAAACACCAAAAACACACTTTGTTGTCTGCTGGCAAAATCATACATGCAGCTCATGAACCATCTTCACAATGGTCCACACTTGTCTTTTAGGAAGTGAAATGGCATGAATGTGTCATGTGATTTGTTTCACTATATTGCAAGACATGTTTTTTTTTTTTTTTCCAAGACTGATTGTTTATTCTTTGTGCTATTAAGAATACATATACATGTCTTCAAATCAAATTTACCGCCTTTTTTATAACCAACATACAGTAGTACAACTGATGATGCAAAAAAATGGAACACTATATAGTCGAACACTATATTGAAAAGGAGAATGAGAAACGAGCGGGTCAGTCAGTGTTAGCTTGTCGTTTTTCTTATAGACAATATCTAAAAATATTGTTAGGAATATATACCGATCAGATATAACATTACAGTATGACCACCTGCTTAACATTGAGTAGGCCCGACTTTTGCAACCAAAAGAGTAATGACTCTCATATTGGATTGGACTAGATGGGCTAGGCTTCGCTTCCCATGTGCATCAGTAAGCCCTGACCCTGTCGTCGGTTCAAAAGCTTTAATTCCTTGCACCACTTGTGGTTCGTTCTGACCGCTGCAGACCAGTAACATCCCACAAGAGCTGCAGTTTTGGAGTTGCTCTGACCCAGTCATCTAGCCATCACAATTTGGCCTTTGTTACACTAGCTACAGTGCCAATGGCACCTTGAAGTGGTGAGAACATTAGTTAGCAAGTGAACCCTTTGTCCCAGAAGTTGTGAAAAAAAATGGGCAAACATAAAGGATTTTAGTGACTCGTGAAAAGGGCCAAATTGTCACGGCTAGGCCATTGGGTCGGAGCAACACCAAATCTTCAGCTCTTGGAAGATGTTTCCACAGTTGGTGCAAGGTGAACAGGCAACAATATCATGTGCGGCCAAGACTCACTGATGCATGTGGGGAAAATGCTGGTCCATGTACTCTGATCATATAGAAAGAATACCATTGATGGGGTGTCAGAAAACACAGTGCGTCACTGTTTTGGTGGCAAAAAGGTGGGACCTACTCAATATTAGGTGTGTGGTTATAACCCAAATGATCAGTGTATGAATACTGGTGAAAAATTAAACAACATAACCAATGTTCAGGGTTTTAAATAAACCCCACGAGCCACCAGAACAGCTTACAACAGGTGGAGGGCATTGTCAAAATGGCGTGTTTGGTTGAGCTGAGGTTCGGTTGTAATACGTAGTATTATTATGGTGAGTGGTGAAGTCTTCCTGGAAGAGGCCACATATATCTAAATAGAAGTAAAGGTGATCAATCAAAAGAACAATTGAGAGAAAAAGTAGACCCAAACCATGGAAAGAAAATGCAACCCCCCATAATAAAGAAGCCACCAGGCTTTCATTTCATTTGTTCTCTGAATGTATGTTGTGTCTTTTATAATAAATTGCAATGTTTTGAAAATGTCTTCGGTAAGGGGACATCCTTTGTAGAATAGAAAGCTGAACAGTTCGCTGTATAGAACAGTGGTTACAACCAAACAGTCAAAGGTGTTGTACTGGAAATTGATCAATACCTTTTGACCAATCATATTTGAGAAAAGGCATTAATAATCAATTATTGAAAACACTCGAGAACAGACTGAATACCGGTTAACATACAGTTGATTTAAGTATAATAGTGGAAAGAGATGACTTGTTTCAAAGTTCTCTTTTTGAGACGTTCTCAGTCCCAGAAGAGGAAGTCTATATAAAGAGTGTTTAGCCGCACAATTAGTCACCAGCTGGCTAGTTTAACAAAATTCTGAATATGTTTTCCTTTATGGACAGTTACACGAGACTGTAATAAGTTAAACAACAACAATAACAAAAGACTATTCTGCTAGACAGATATAAATACTGTATGGTCGTGAAGAAGTTAAAAACGGTATGATACAGTAGATCTTTGACTGTGTTAGGTACATAACTGTTTCAGAAAGCCCCATCTGTGTGATACGGTCGTACCAGAAACCACTGTACCGTCAACCATACGAACAAGACTTTAAAATGAACTCACCAAGAACTCAACAGCATAGACACTGTCTTCACAAGCCGATGTGGCCTCTTTGCTGGCAAACTGAGCCAGAAGGCTCCTCAGGAGCTGAGCTTGGAGTTCCATGGTGTGGCAGGTCCCCCAACAGTGCGCTTGGTCATGTCACATGTTCTTGAAAGCACCAGTGGCTTGTACAATCTGTGTATCTCTGTCTCTCTATCCGTCTTAACTTTCCCCCTCTTTCACTGTATCTTACATTCACTCTTTTTCTTTCTCTTTTACTCAGTCTGACTTGTCACTCCCTTCAGCTAAAAGGTTGCCCAAGTATTGAGGAACCCAGGTTCAGAAGCACTAGATGGGCTGTCGTCACGGAAGCATGTCAACAGGTTTCTGTGGTCAGAATAAAAATACCACCACTGTTCTCATCTCTGCCTGTCTCTTGCTAAGTTGTTCTCTTCTTTCACATTGCCTCACACACTAGTCTCTCTCTCTCTCTCTCTCTTTCTCTCTCTTTCACTATTTCTATTTCTCATTCTGTCCGATAGACACTCTGTGTCACTGGGTCCTAGAGCCGCCCCTGCACAGGAAGCATGCAGTGGGTGTGATTTTGTTTTTGTGTCTAAGACAGAGCGTGTAATAGAGAGAAGGAATCTTACACTGCTGCGGCACTCAGCAGGCAGCTGAAGTTGCATGGCCTGTTGGACGGCACTCAGGGTGACATTCAGAGTGTAACTGAAGCGAGAACATGTCGAAGTCTGACAGATGGCTGCAATAAATGGCATTGCTTTTCTTGCTATCATACGTTCAAATAGGGAATATGCATGTGCATAATCATAATCAAATGGTTATGTATATGTTTGTGTACACAACAAAAAACCATTTCAGGTTTACCTGGCAGGCAGTTTAACTAGGCGTGAAGTGTCCTTGGGCTACCAAAATCCTTTTTTTTTGGCTCCATCTAGAGGTTATTTTGTGAAATATCTTATAGAAAGAGAATTTATTTGAATACATTTTGCTGGATGTGTGTTGGTGAAAAGAGATATGCTGCAAATATTTAAAGATGTGAAATTACATACAAAACTGTATAAAATTCACTGGACAGTTCGTTCACTCACAATTTACTGTTTCTATACAAGAGCTTGGATCAGAATCAGATTGAAGTCTGGGGTGTAACTGGACCATTCAAACACATTCATGTTCTTGATGATGAAACACTGTGGTGCAGCCTTGTCAGAATGCTGGCGGTCATGTTTTTTAAGGTGAACTTCTACCCTACTTTCAAATCTCTTGCAGACTGGGACTGGAAAAAAAGAAAAAGCTTGTATGTGTTTCACAAATCTTATCCACTACCATGACCGGTTTCCCAGCTCAGAGTAATGAAAAGCATTCTCACAAAAACATGATGCTACCACCACCATGCTTCACCCTAGATAGAGATTATGTTCTCGGAGCGATAAGAAGTGTTGGGTTTCTGCCAGAGATAATGCTTTGTGCTAAGAAATGTCTATTTTTGTCTCATCAGACAGCATGCTTCCAAGGTCAAAAAGTCAAATGGGCTTCCCCCCCTCCCCCCCCCCCCCCCCCCCAGTAATGACTGTTTTGTTATTTTATCTGTGCAATGATTGTCATTCATTCATTTTCTATACCGCTTAATCCTGTGTTCAGGGTCGCGGGGTTCCTGGAGCCTATCCCAGGAGACTTCGGGCACTAGGCGGGGTACACCCTGGACAGGGTGCCAATCCATCGCAGGGCACACACACATACACACACTCACTCACCCAATCACACACTACGGGCAATTTAGGAACGCCAATTAGCCTAACCTGCATATCTTTGGACTGTGGGAGGAAACCGGAGTACCCGGAGGAAACCCACCAAGCACGGGGAGAACATGCAAACTCCATGCACACAGAGACGGGAATCGAGCCTGGCCGGGGAATCGAACCCAGACCCTGGAGGTGCAAGGCGACAGTGCTGCAATGATTGTCATATAAAATTCTATTTTTTTTTTGGTCTCTGTACACCACCTCAAGGGATTTGAAATAAAGCAATCAATATGTGATTAAGGTGTTGACTTGCAGCTTTAATTCGATAGATTTAACAAAAATATTGTTTTAACCCTTGAAAAATTGCAACCATCCAGTTAAAACTGCATTCAAAATGTTCGTCCATTTTGACAGGTTCAAAAGTAAGTGATCAAACAACCTTAAATATTAGGAATTGTGGTCACTGACAGCAAGAAATCCAAAAGACAAAAGACATAACCAGATGTTGAATTTCTCCTTTGAATTCCTTTTAAAAGCAGCTCAGTTGGTTTGTGGTCAGGCTTCACCCTAGACTAGGGGTCACTTTTTAGGCCCTTTGGGCTGCTCTTACAGTAGGTTTAGGTGTACTGGGATGTGCTGTCCTGCAGCATTTAACTGAATCTGAAAATACAGTCATGTTCAAAAGTAAGTAGCCCCGCTTTTAATTCTATGTGTTTTTCTGTAAAAACATAATAAATAACACCTGGACTGTAGAGGGTCTTAGTATTTGGCAAATACTAATACTTTTCTCAACGTGTAATTATTTATTTGACAAAAATACAGCCAAAAAGAAAAAGAATGTGTCCAATAATAAGTATCCCCATGATATCAAGCAGCACGGTTGCAGTAATTTCATTAAACATTGCATGATCCGACCTTGGGGTGAATGTGCTGGTGCCACTGAAAGATTGGACGAAGATTGTTAACTGGCTTGAATTCTTTTCACTTGTGAAAAATCTTTTCCACTGTAGAATTTTAAAGTGGTTTTAGAAGCCGTTCCTTCGTCTTGTCATTGTGGTAACACACACCTTTTATAGAGGTCTGCACAACTGCTGATGTTTAACAGCATCTGGCTGCAACTTACTGTATCCTCTTAAACCCAGTGGAAGCAGTAAGGGACTACCTAGAATTGAACACATGTTTTTTTCTTTTTGATTTCATTTTTTTTAAATAAGCAATTGTTCTGTGAAAGGAATATGTTGTTTGTCTGAGGTTATATTTGCCTATTTTTTTTTTTTTACACAAAACACATAGAATTAAAAAGGGGGTAGTAACTTTTGAATAACTTTTGACTTCAGAATTTATTGCGAAACTTCTATCAGCAGTCACGTCATCAATTAACACGAGTGACCCAGTCCCACTGGTAGCCATACAGTACAGTACGTGCCCATATGCACCATGTTTAACAGATAATGTGGTGCTTGGAACATGATCTTTCTTCTCCTTTACTTCTCCACGTTCTGTTTCCCTCATTGGTACAAGTTAAGCCTGTGTGACTACAGCGCAGACTTTTTTTTTTAAGTCTTTTTTTTAGCTAAATATAATCTAGCCTTTCTGTTGAGTGTTATCAAAGGTTTGCATCTTGAGGTAAACCCACACGCCTACATCTCTTGATTTCCGACTTTAAAATGATGCACCACGTCATCTCCTACAGCGTGTTCTTATTTGGTAAAATATTAAAAAAGAAAATTCTCGGTTAAAACAGAATTCTGCCATTATTCACTTTGGTTGTTTTTTCTGTGCTCTTCCAGGCCTTGTGTTGTTGAGCTCACCAGTGCATTCCTGGTAGGTCTGTCATATTTTTTCAGCCTAATGATGGCATACGTACCTCACTCTCAACTTTTAATCTGCTTAATATGTCATGAAATAACTAAGGATCAACTGGCCATTAAACTGCTTATCATCAGTTGTCCAATTACTTTTGAGTCTGCAAAATGGAAGCACTTTGTACAAAAAAATCTTTGTTAACTTATGTAAACATATGAACCTGACAAATTAATAAGACAATTATATTATATTTATATTGAACAATACTGGAGATTTCAAACTACTAAATAACACATGTGACATAGGGAATTACATAAAAATCACAACAACAACAAGAACAGTCATTTGTTATTTGAACACACAAAGAGCAGCTGTTGTGGAAGAGTTCTTGCAAGAAGAGTACTGTGCGTTTAGAAAATCCATCAAGCACCATTATGCACTTATGAAGACCTTCCCAGGAAAGCAAGGCCAAAACGTATTTATCATTTAGAGTTAGCAGCCTAAAAAATGACTAATTAACAAACAGCACCTCAGACTCGAACTGTTATGAAGATTTAACAGAACATACTGCAAGTAGCAGATACATCTCAATCTCACCTGTTCAGATATAGTTTGGATGACTTCAGCATCGTTAAAAAAAACCCCAAAAAAAAACCTATATATATATTTATAGAGGTTGAGTTGCGTGGCGGATGCCACAAATGCGAGCGTGGCATGCAAGCAGGGCCTCAGCGACTTCAAAAGCTAGAAATGAATAGGGTTCTTATCAAAACACCTCATAAAAGTCAGAAGCATCGTTTTCATTTCGCTTGAAGTCATTTGTGAGGTATTGGCTTCATTAACAATTATTTAGGTCTCGGTAGAACATTGTTTCATTCCTTAACAGCCCGTTATTGAAACATTGTGATGTCGATAACACATCCTTATTGCTCTGGTCAAAATGCACTGTGTAGAGTCAGTTTCATGTTCTTATGAATTTGTTTAAACTATTAATGGCTTGACGTGGGGTCATTAAGCTTGAAAAATTAACCGAATAGGTATCGACTGAAACGACTGAAACATCAGGAGCGGTTGGTAGCTAATTTCGCTCAGTGGAATGAAAGCCTAAACCAGAAATGCGTTCCAACCGGCCTGCTGTGTAGTATACAGTACGTCCCAGGCTGTTCAGCCATGTTACAGTAAGTGTGATTCCAACCGAACAACAAGTCTTCACTCCATTAGAAAAGGGAATGAAAAATTTTCATTGCATCTGGTGAAAAAAGTTCTGAATTTGGGGTTTTCATTAGGTGTAAGAAATCTAATGAAATTTGAAATATAACAGTCTTTGTGTAATGAATCTATATGATGCATGAGTTTCGCTTTTTAAATTGAATTACTGAAATAAATAAACCTTTCGACAATATTTATATTTATTGAGATGCATCGTATACAGTATATACACTAGAATATATTAAACAATAGCTATTAGGGCATAACTTTTCCTTAGGTAAAATATGCATTTTTTATGATTTTTTTTGTTAACACGCAATTCAATACAGTTCATCTACTGGTACAAATTAATCCAGATGTTTAAGAAGGAGAATGCCCCATTAAATATTTATTTCTTCATTAGGAAATGTCAACATATTGATTTCTGATTTTGTTTTAATTTGTACTAGTAGATGAAGAGTATTAAATGACATGTAATGACAAATTCCATGCAATTTCTGGATGTTATTTTTTATGGTCAGGTATGTATGTAATTTTCTATTTGTTTGTTCTCTGGAAAAACGTGCGTGGCAAACATGCATGGCAAAAAAAAAGGTGTTGTGTTACTTGTCTTGTTTACAGTGAAAAAGACCAGCTGAAACCTCATGTGGGCCTGCATTACATCCTGTTTCTGTGGACTGAGTACTTACAACACATTTAAACGATGAGGGTCCTAAACCTACTGCTTATATTTCATGGTAAGTTGGTTTATCATTTGCTGTAAATTTTATTACACCAGGGTGGAAAGTATTTTTCTTGGGTGTGCTGAATTTTAATTTTGAAATGTTACTTATTTCGAATTTCATATTTTGTTGTTAAAAGGAAAATGAAAGTCAGTGAACGGCAGAACCTTCATCACCCCTACTTCCTCTGTCCTTATTCTAAGAATTGCTATTTTAAACATTTAATTTTTAATGCTTTAGCATCCAGTATTTTATGTATCTTTATCAATTTATGGCATTTTATACCAGAAACAGCAGTCAGCTCTGGTCTGTCCACGTTATTTCCAACCATTTCATACTGAATTTAAGAATACTTAGTTTTTCCATATTTGTTAAACCATTTTTCTCTTTCATTGACCATTCATCCAATTTCTTTTTCTAGTTCACGCCCAGCTGCAGTGTGATAAATCCACCATCCACACCACAATTGGAAAGGAGATTAATGTTTTCTGCACTTACAGTGCAAAAGGGTTCTTATACAGTAAGAAGTACTGGTGCCTTGGGGAGTCCAGAAGCACTTGTGAGGTATTGATGGATACAGATGGATTCACAACACCACGTCTGAGGAAAAAAGCAACAATATATGAAACAAGGTCCAGAACATTTTATATTCAAATGACAGGAGTCCAGCTGGAGGATACTGGAATCTACTGGGCAGCGATTGACAAAATATATGCTGATCTCATGTTTATGATAAAAGTCGTAGTAACAGAAGGTGAGGATTTACCTGTACATGTCACACACACCATAGTAAAATAGAAACATGGTAATATTACATGGCTACTGACTACAGGAAAAAAGACTATGACCACATTTTCCTGTGTTATCTTAGTTGTTAACAATATTAACCAATGTTGTCTGTAAAAATACAATATATACCACCACTAAGCTCAATATATTAAAAAAAGTTTCTACATTAAAAAAAATACCATAGAAAGCAGTAAACCAAAGTCAATAATTGGTCTGACCCTGTGCTTAACATATAGTCACAGATTACAGTGTGCAGTTTTATGAGGAAATTACCTACTTAGTTTTACTGCATTCTGCAGCCCCCCTGAAGACGCACATACTTTTTTTATGCAGCAAAGCGCAGCAGATTTTTTGGATGTGGTCCTGGTCTACAGATATTTTCATGTAAGATTTTAAAATTAATGATTGTAATTAATTTTTCATTGGAAATGGTTTTTGCACTGACTTAATAATAAGATCATTAAATAAACAGTTTCCCAGAGTGCACCTTTTGTATAAAAAATGTTTTTATTCCGGCACTCTGGGTCAGGCATTTGTTGTGTAACGTTTGGTGTGGCTTTTAAGTTGGCTTTTGTTTTGTGGAGTTGTTTTGGTTTAGTTAAACTTAATATTTAGTTTGCCTCTTTTGCTGTGTGCGTCCTGTTCTGTGTGTCTCCCACGCCTGTGTGTCGCCATGCCAGTGTGTCTCCTGGTATGCTTAGCCTCTGGTATGTTTATCCCCTTGTACATTGTTAGCCTCTTGTACATTTAGCCTCTGGTGTGTTTAGCCTCTAGTAGGATTAGCCTCTAGTATGGATTAGCCTCTAGTAGGATTAGCCTCTAGTATGGATTAGACACTAACCCATGTGGCTACTAACCAGAGGTGGAAAGTAACGGATTACATTTACTCGCGTTACTGTAATTGAGTAGCTTTTTTGTGTATTTCTACTTTTTAAAGTAGTTTTAAAAATCGGTAATTTTACTTTTACTTAAGTACGTTTTGTTTGAAGTATTGTAATTCGCTACATTTTAAATCATATTCGCTACTGAGTAAAAAATAAATGAATGAAAATGCTAAAATAATAAAAAATATTATGCTTTGTATAAATGCTCCGTTGCGCCGCGTGTGTGTATCATGTCCTGGTCGCGCGCCGCTCCAGACTCCACTCCAGGTTTTCTGACATCGGCATCTACCTGACCTTCCACATGGTCGCTTCCGCCTTGAGAGTGACGTCATCAACTAGCGCGACCATCTATAAACCGGAGAGAGACGCGGGAAAGAGGAAAGAGATTGTGATTTTGCCGTTTTGACATTTGGTTGTGTATTCCGGATTTTACTTTTTGCCTCCAATTGACTTTGATTATTGCTTTGTCCCTTTGGTTTGGTTGGTCTTTGTATATATTTGTAGATAATTTCACTGTTTTTGGTTTAGGGAGTCCGGGAAGGTACCTGTATTTTTGTTTGTGGGTTTTTTTTTTTTTGCAGGTAATCTAGCTACTAAATATAAATACCATTTTGTTTATTATTTTGGCCTGGGTCCATCCTGAATCTGATCCTCCTCCTCCTCCTCCTGTTGTGTGTGTGTTTGTGTGTGTGTTTGTATATACAAACCTCATTATTTCATCAGTTAATGATTGGATCTAGTTCTTTCTGCCATATACCACCATTTCCATACAGTTTAAAATAGAACCCTGAACCATTCTTTTGCTGTATGACCCTAGACTGGGACGTAACACTATATTTAAGTGACCACTTTGATTTTTAAGCACAAGAAAGACAACAGCTTTATTATGCAAAGGTGTTCCTTCAGTTAAAAACAGCTAGTTTGAGATTTACATCTTTACAATTACATCTTTTTTTGAACTATGCTAGAATGCCTCATCCCACCCCCGCTGTTAAAAAAATTAAAATAAAAAAGTAACTCGGTAACTTTTACTCTGAGTAAATTTTTTAATGAGCTACTTTTTACTTTTACTTGAGTAGATTTTTATAATGGTAACTTTACTTGTACTTAAGTAAAATTTCACTGAAGTAACAGTACTTGTACTTGAGTACAAAATTTTATTACTCTTTCCACCTCTGCTACTAACCCATGTAGATCATTATCCGTTTAGACAATAACCCGCTTAGCTACTAACCAGTTTAGATACTAACTCACTTAGCTACCAACCGGATCAGCCACGAGTTTGTCTCGTCCCAGGTTAGTTCGGCTCCAAGTTTTTGCTTAGCTCCGAGACTGTGTTTATGCTCTAATCCTGTATTGAAGTTCTGAGACTATTTAAGTTCTTTGTTTCTTTCTTTTCTTTATTCATTATTTGGTTGCTTATTAAAAGACTCTTGAGCATTTACCTCTGTGACCTAAAAAAGTGTTTCTCTGCAAGAATGATTTGCAGTAGCGAGTTAATAAAAAAAATAGAGTATTCAAATAGAGAAATAAGAATATGAAATAAAAATATTATATGAATATTAAAAAATTTAAGCTTATAAATTTACAATATGTGCAAGGTTGCTACATAAATAGAAATAAAATAGAAGCATATGAGGTGTTAAGTGTTTAAGTTAATTAAAAAGCTAGTCGTTACAAAGCAAGTTAGTAATTACATGAAGTTATATTTCATTACTTTCATTACACTGTCATAATAGTTTCCAATTTCTGATGATGTGACCATTATTTTTCATTCTTAACACATAACAGAGTTTCAGCTTCTTCACTATTTATTGTAAAGCTTTTTTTTAAAGTCACAGAGACTTGAATGTGTACTGTACATACAGTATGAACTGTTCACAAAATTCTGGGATGAACAGAATTACATCATAATTTTCAAATGTTCAGAAGGAGCTCCATCACTTTATAAGGAGAAAAAAGTGTCTATGAAGAGTGTCGTTCATGTGCTCGTGTTGTGTGTATGTGAGAAAGTGCATGTGGGAACGATTTAGGAATTTGACTTCAAAATAAAACCGTTTATAGCTGACTCGTCAGAAACAGGCTGGAGCTCAATTATTTTGTTTGCGTCTTCTACAGACAATTGTTATAAATATTAGAGAGTGGGAATTTGAAACAATGTCTTGAGAGCGTAGGAAGATGACTGAGAGATTTTCAAACAGGAAGTGGTGCTGCAGTTCTGAAAGGTGATCTGAAATAAGTCAGATTAAAAAGACAACTGTTACAGTATATTGGCAGGCAGACCTGTCTCTTCTTTTTCACCAACAGTCTCCTCACTGACTGCACACTGTTTCTGTTAAATCACATGGCTACGGTGCACCGGAACTACGCAGCAGTGATTGACATGAGCATGAGCTGTACATGAGTGATGTACATGAGACACAGAAGAGGGTGCAGGCTTGGGGGGTTTAATTTGTCACTTCCATGACCTGAGAACCCCATGAGGTATACAGTAGATATGTCCTGGGTAAGCGGGTAAGAATTAATGTTATGTAGATGTAACAGAGTACATTTGCACTTCACAAAGCACAGATTGTTGACTTTGTGGGGAAAAAGAGAACAGGAGGAGGTACACCTTAATTTATTAAAATCACCTGATAAAACAGCATAAACAAAAACTCAGCTCATCACTGGGAGCAAACGCAAGTTAGTTGAGGGATAAAATGTCTGTGTGGGCAGTAGTTGGTCGGAGTGGTTTTCATTTCATAGATTAAGCAAATGCTAAACTCAGTTCACAGTGAGGTTGACCTATTTGCTTTTCTTTTTTTTTTCTGCCCAACTGGTTACTTGTAGTCACCATGTGTCAGTGACACAGATATTCAGAGCCGGCTCTCTTTCTGAGTCACATCCAAAATATTGACAATATTCTAAAATAGGCTTATAATAGTTTATCATGGCACTGGTGCACTAATGATCAGAATCCACTGCACTAAAAAAGTAGTGCCCCCAACACCACCCCCCCCCCCCCCCCATTAACTCAAAATCCCTGCAACAGTTTTTTGAGTCTTTAAATGGTTTCTCAGTCTGGTTCAGTAGGTTGTCTGTTCACAGAGTGCTGTATCCAAGCACATTAACGGAAAGTTGAGTGGAAGGGAAAAATGGTAGAAAAAGGTGCACAAGCAGCTGGGATAACTGCAACCTTGAAAATATTATGAAACGAAGCCCATTCGAGAATTTGGGGGAGATTCACAAGGAGTGGACTGCAGCTGGAGTCAGTGCTTCAAGAGCCACCACACACAGACGGATCCAGAACACAAGCTACAACTGGTGCATTCCTTGTTTTAAGCAACTCTGGAACGAGAGACAATGTCAGAGGCGTCTTACCTGGACTGAGGACAAAAAGAACTGGACTGTTGCTCAATGGCCTAAAGTTATTTATTCAGATGAAAGTAAATTTAGCATTTTCACATTCACAGTCCACTCGTGAATTTTAAACATGCAAAAAGTTTCACGCATGTAAATTGGGATACGCATGTGTGCATTGTGTCTTTGTGTGAATTATTAACTATTTTGCTTCCATAGTTCTTGGTGCATGAGGAATCATTTTCACACATGAACTGTATGCAACACTTTGTATGCTGTAATCGAAGATAAAGTGACTGAATGGAATCTTAGCGTGTGTGACATTTTTGGCCAGGCAGTGTTTTTTTTTATTAGCTAAGTTCTTGAACAAAATCATGATGGTAAAATCTCACTCACTCGCTCGCTCATCTTTCATACCGCTTTATCCTGTATTCAGGGTGACTGGGACCTGGAACCTATCCCAGGAGGCTTAGGGCATGAGGCAGGGTACACGCTGGACAGGGTGCCAATCCATCACAGGGCACACACACTTACTCGCACACTACGGGCAATTTGGGAACGCATATTAGTGTACCCTGCTTATCCTTGGACTGTGGGAGGAAACCGGAGTACCCGGAGGAAACCCACCAAGCACGGGGAGAACATGCAAACTCCATGCACACAGAGACGGGAATCGAACCCGGACCCTGGAGGTGCAAGGCGACACTACACCACCGTGCTGCATGGTAAAATCTATCCTCTAAAAATTTTGATTGATGGACAGAAAATATATATTCATAGCTTTTGCAATTCAGGATCCCCTTTCATTCATGCCCTGCCCAGGTTAGCCTTACAAAGACATACTTTACTCGAGCGTATCAGTGCACCATTAAATTCTAAAACTAACTTTTTCAGTAACTGTTTGAACTTGTGTTAAATTCCAGAGGCTGTGAGCAGACCACGAGTTTGGTTGGATGGCTCGCCTGTGGTGACGTGCCAGGGACAGCCGGTTCTCCTGCGCTGCCGGACTGAGACGGGCAACAATGTAAAGTACAGCTGGTCCAGAAAGGCAGAACCTCAAGATGTTCTTGTACAGAGCTCGGTTGATCTTCAGTTTAGCTGTGCTTTTCTCACAGAGGATGCTCAGTACATCTGTTCAGCTCAGAACGCTGTGAGCAGAGAACAGAGTAAATCCGTTTCCCTTCACCTTTTACAGACTGGAGAGGAGAACTGCATTTATTCACTTATGTCTGATGGTCAGTCATGTACATAACTACTTATGAGCTTTTGAGCAGAAACAGCATAGAACATGAAGTTCTAAAAGTTCATGTTTATGCTTTTACTTTTAAAGATTTCTAATAAAACTCACTTATATTCTACTGCATTTTTGTAAAGTATTAATCTGTCATTGTATCTCAGAGCTTGAAAGTTATGACTGCAAGACAACAACAGCATCACCAGTGATAACAACCCTCACGTCTGTGGATGTTGCAGCCTCAGAGTTCGCCATGCAGACCAGTTCAGATGAAAATCAGTCAATATGTAGCAATCAAACCCAGAACTGTAATGGAAACATCTTTATCAGGTTTGAACATGATCATACAATTAAACATTTTGTTGTATTGGAGACATGAAAGCTAAAAATATCTGTAGATGTTTCATGAATGCAGAATAATTGAAAAAATGTTGTTTAAATGTTTGCATTTTCAGGTCGTGGTCAGGAATGCCTCTGTGGTATCACATTGTACGCTGGATTCTCTTCATTGCTTTGGTTATCACCTTTGTATTCATGTGCTCATGCATGCAGACCAGCAGAGGGGGTGGAGAACAAATTTGATGAATGAAAGAGTTTTCACGAATGAAGTTTAAATGTAATATTTTACACTTATGTCAATGACTGGTCTACCTCTATATTTATACTATTTATTTTTGCGCATGAAAAAAAATGACTGATTCTTTAAATCTCCCACAGTCCTATTGTTTTAGGCCACCATAGCAAATATCTGGTATTTAGTAATAAACTGTATTGCTTTTGCCAAAGGTGTTTTAATTTTAGTATAAAAGTACCAAGTCAAATAGGAACTATTGTTTGTGCAGAATAATAGAATACAGTTACAGTATGAGAGTAAAAACTACCTTACTTTCTCTATATAATCCCCTGCTACACTTATAGTGTTCCACTAGTGCTTGGATACATCAAGGTAGAAAGTTTTATCAGTATGCCAGAGCCATGATCGGATTGCCTGCTTCATGTCTGAAACCCAGGCCTCCCAGGAACTCCTTTAATGGCCCATGTGGAAACAGTGTTTTATGGCCCGACTGAGTTCCTGTAATGTGAAAATATCAGTACCATTGCCACAGAGTGATGCATCACTTCCGCAAGCTGCCAACAAGTTATGTCACTTATTAAGAATCAGCAGTTCCACTTGAATGTTTACAGGAACGACTGCAGTGGGCTCCAAGATCGTCATTCAGATTTTTAACTGCAGCTAAGAGACTCATCACCGGACTGTGCTTGAAATCTTGTGTTAATGTAGATCCTTGTTTGACTTGAACACCTGTCATAAGATTGGACAAGAAGTTTTGTGCTATATTACTTAATGTTATATTTCATTAAAACTGACACTGTTTAGATGTTCATATTAGAAAATATAAATGCTGCCATAGTTCCTAAATTGCCCGTAGTGTGTGATTGAGTGTGTGTATGTGTGTGTGCCCTGCGATGGATTGGCACCCTGTCCAGGGTGTACCCCGCCTAGTGCCGAAGTCTCCTGGGATAGGCTCCAGGTCCTCCGCGACCCTGAACACAGGATTAAGGGGTATAGAAAATGAATGAATGAATGAAATGGTGCCATAAATGAACACTGTGAGTTAAAGTACACACATCACCCAATGTAGTAACTAAAGTTTCATAAAGAAGACACGCATGATTGCACTTTTATTTAATGCAGTGATCATAATGGCCATGTAGATAGTATACATCAGGTGGTAAGGATGATTCCTACAGTATATTTTACAGTATGTAGAACTTAGAATAAATTGCAGGAAGGGTTTTAAGTACACAGCCTAAAGGCCAGGACTGTCAGGCTAAAGGTTCTCTGGCATATTAAATAAATTATCAATCTGGGTTAATATGAAATTTACCTTGTGGACTGTTATTGAACTGAAAGATTAAAAAATAAATGTTACTCTTATTTCACTAGGGGGCACTACAGAGCAATACAAAACAGTCCTGACTACAGTAAATGAAACCTAAATGAGAGCTAAATCATATCTCATTCTAAAACTTATGGAGTTTCACAGCAACATTAAATATTAAATAAAAATAATAAAATAAAAATATTAATAAATTAGCTACGTATATAGTCGTGTGTAAAAGTTAGTACCCGTTCCTTTTTAATTCTATTTTTTTTGTGTAAGAACATCATAAAAAATCATCTGATCATAGCTTCTTCTTCTTTGTCTTTCGGCTGTTCCCTTTCAGGGGTCGCCACAGCGAATCATGTGCCTCCATCTAACCCCATCCTCTGCATCCTCTTCTCTCATACCAACTAACTTCATGTCCTCTCTCACTGCATCCATAAATCTCCTCTTTGGTCTTCCTCTAGACCTCCTGCCTGGCAGTTCCAACCTCAGCATCCTTCTACCGATATATTCACACTCTCTCCTCTGAACATGTCCAAACCACCTCAATCTGGCCTCTCTGACTTTATCTCCAAAACATCTAACATGGGTTGTCCCTCTGGTGAACTCATTTTTGATTCTATCCATCCTTGTCACTCCCAAAGAGAACCTCAACATCTTCAGCTCTGCTACCTCTAGCTCTGCCTCCTGTCTTTTCTTCAGTGCCACTGTCTCTAAGCCGTAGAGCATCGCTGGTCTCACCACTGTCCTGTACACCTTTCCTTTCATTCTCGCTGATACTCTTTTATCGCACAACACACCTGACACTTTTCTCCACCCATTCCAACTTGCCTGTACTCGTCTCTTCACCTCCTTTGAACACTCTCCATTGCTCTCGACCGTTGACCCTAAGTACTTAAAATCCTGCACCTTCTTTACCTCTGCTCCCTGTATCCTCACTGTTCCTCTTGGGTCCCTCTCATTCACACACATGTATTCCGTCTTGCTGCGGCTAACCTTCATTCCTCTGCTTTCCACAGCGTACCTCCACCTCTCCAAATTTTCCTGTTCCCTGCTCTCGCTACAAAGCACAATGTCATCTGAAAACATCATAGTCCATGGAGACTCCTGTCTAACTTCATCTGTCATCCTGCCCATCACTAGAGCAAACAAAAAGGGGCTTAGAGCCGATCCTTGATGCAGACCCACATCCACCTTGAACTCTTCTGTCACACCTACAGCACATCTTACCACTGTCTTACAGCTCTCATACTGTACATGTCCTGCACCACTCTAACATACTTCTCTGCCACTCCAGACTTCCTCATACAAGGAACAATACATACATTCCTCATACAATACCACAGCTCCTCTCTTGGCACCCAGTCGTACGCTTTCTCTAAATCTACAAAGACACAATGCAACTCTTTATTACCTTCTCTGTACTTCTCCACCAGCATCCTCAAACCAAATACTGCATCTGATGTACTCTTTCTAGGCATAAAACCATATTGTTGCTTACAAATTCTCACCTCTGCCCTTAACCTAGCCTCCACTACTCTTTCCCACAGCTTCATTGTATGGCTCATTAGCTTTATACCTCTGTAATTGCCACAGCTCTGCACATCTCCCCTGTTCTTAAAAATCGGCACCAATACACTTCTCCTCCATTCCTCTGGAATCCTCTCACTCTCCAAGATCTCGTTAAACAAACTAGTCAGAAACTCTACTGCTACCTCTCCTGAGCACTTCCATACTTCCACAGGTATGTCATTAGGACCAACAGCCTTTCCACTCTTCATCCTCTTCAACGCCCTTCTCACCTCACTTTTACTAATATTTGCTACTTCCTGCTCCACAACAGTCACCTCTTCTACTCTTTGTTCTCTTTCGTTTTCCTCATTCATCAACTCCTCAAAGTACTCCTTCCATCTTCCCATCAACCTCCTGGCATCTGTCAGTACATTTCCATCTCTATCTTTAATCACTCTAACCAGCATCACATCCTTCCCATCTCTATCTCTCTGACTCGCCAACCTGTACAGATCCACCTCTCCCTCCTTACTGTCCAGCCTAGCATACAAGTCCTCATATGCTCTTTGTTTGGCCATTGCCACCTCTACCTTCACCTTACGCTGCATCTCCCTGTACTCCTGTCTACTCTCTTCAGTCCTCTCAGTGTCACACTTCTTCTTAGCTAGCCCCTTTCCCTGTATACACTCCTGGACTTCCTCATTCCACCACCAAGTCTTCTTGTCCCCTTTTCCCTTACCTGATGATACACCAAGTACCCTCCTACCTGTCTCCCTGATCACATTGGCTGTAGTTGTCCAGTCAACTGAAAGCACCTCCTGACCACCCATAGCTTGTCTCAACTCCTCCCTAAAGACTACACAACATTCTTCCTTTCTCAGCTTTCACCACTTTGTCCTCTGCTCTGCCTTTGTCCTCTTCACCTTCCTCACCACCAGGGTTATTTTACACACCACCATTCTGTGTTGTCTGGCTACACTCTCCCCTACCAACACCTTGCAGTCACTGATCTCTTTCAGATTACAACGTCGACACAAGATGTAGTCCACCTGAGTGCTTCTGCCTCCACTCTTATATGTCACCCTATGTTCCTGCCTCTTCTGGAAGAAAGTATTTACTACTGCCATTTCCATCCTCTTTGCAAAGTCCACCACCATCTGTCCTTCTACATTCCTGTCCTGAAGACCAAACCTGCCCATCACATTTTCATCCCCTCTGTTCCCTTCCCCAACATGTCCATTGAAGTCTGCACCAATCACAACTCTCTCACCTCTGGGGATGCTCTGCATCACTTCATCTAACTCACTCCAGAATTTCTCCTTCTCTTCTAACACACATCCTACCTGTGGAGCATAACCACTAACAACATTGAACATCACACCATCAATTTCCAGCTTCAGACTCATCACCCTATCTGATACTCTCTTCACCTCTATAACATTCCTTACAAACTCCTCTTTCAGGATAACTCTGATCATTTCCTTTCCTATCCACACCATGGTAAAACAACTTGAACCCTGATCCTAAGCTTCTAGCTTTGCTACCTTTCCACCTGGTCTCCTGGACACACAGGATATCCACCTTCCTTCTCTGCATCATATCAACCAACTCTCTTCCCTTCCCTGTCATGGTCCCAACATTCAAGGTCCCTACTTTCACTCCTAAACTCTTGCTTTTCCTCTTCTCTCTCTGCTTTCGAACACGCCTTCCTCCTCTCCTTCTTCGACCAACAGTAGCCCAATTTCCACCGGCACCCTGTAAGGCAACAGCACCAGTGGAGGTCGTTGTTAACCCGGGCCACGACCGATCCGGTATGGAAATGATATTTCTAATTCACATCATTGATTTGGCAAATGTTTTACGTCGGATGCCCTTCCTGACACAACCCTCTGCATTTATCCAGACTTGGGACTGGCACAAGAAGACACTGGATTGCGCCCCCCCATGGTTGCATTACTGCTATACAGTTAAACGAGAGCACTGAATGCTGTCTGTCACTATTTGTAATCATTTATGTTCATAACTCTATGGTAGTTAATGCCATATGCACTGTGTAATGTTTTATATAGACAGTTAGGTTTTCCAATTAAAACAGCAGCGGCATGATTGATGTATAAAGTAGACTATAGGGTCATAGAGTCTGTATTAAGGGATTCTAGAGTTCACTAGAGGAAACAGCTGGTGTGATGAGGGTGAACACAGCGAAGATTTAACTGATTAATCCCTCATGACATTTTGTAAACTATATTTATGAGAAAGGACTGCACTGATGCATACAGTATATTGTATATATTGACTTAATCCTGCCTCTGTGATGGCGAAATAAAGACCCGCTGAAAGACGGTGAGGAGCCGAAGTCTGCCGACACTTTTATATCAAATTTAAAGGGGACGATGATGGGGGACCAGCAATTTGTGTCAAGTTTATGGAGAATTTTTAGGGGGGCTGAGTACAAGTGTTAGGGCGGCTAAAGCCCCTCACTGCTCCATTCACCCTCAGAGAAGCTCAGCATCCGTGGGAGGGACGATTTTGGTGCATTTATCCATTTACCGTCCAGCTTTTCTGCAGTGAAAAAAGCTAGTCTGTGCTTCCCCATAGAGCTTCAGTGAAGCTGGGCTTCAGGGGGAGGGTTTAATGCGCTGTGCTGCACCGAAATGTATGACAAGAAAATCGCGTCAAATAATCTACAATAAATACCTGATTCTGAACGAGCTAGTCATGAAGTTGAACGCGTTCTAGCGCACTTTTATTAAAACCAATATAAATACGACAGTGCATATGTGGCAACAGGGTCATGGGCATTTATTTTCTAACATAGTAGGGGAAACTGAGCTTCCCTTGTTGTCTTAGAGCAGCTGCCACTGGTGTTCAGCCATGTTAAGTGTGATTCCAAACAACACAGAACTAAAATGTTCAGTTCATAAAGAACTGCGAATGGTGTCTCATGAAAAAAGTGCAGAATTTTGGCTTTTCATTAGAAATCTATTGAAATTTGAAATATAACAGTCTTTGTGTAATGAATCTATATGATGTACTGTATGAGTTTCACTTTTTAAATTGAATTACTGAAATAAATCAACTTTTCAACAATATTTATATTTATTGAGATGCATCGTATACAGTATAAACACTAGAATATATTAAACAATAGCTATTAGGGCATAACTGTTTCTTAGTTAAAATATGCATTTTTGATGATTTCTTTTGTTGAAAACAAAGTGATTTTTGTTGTTAACATGCAATTCAATACCCTTCATCTACTGGTACAAATTAATCCAGATGTTTAAGAAGGAGAATGCCGCATTAAATATTTATTTCTTCATTAGGAAATGTCAACATATTGATTTCTGATTTTGTTTTAATTTGTACTAGTAGATGAAGAGTATTACATGACATGTAATGACAAATTCTGGATTTCTGGATGTTATTTTTATGGTCAGGTATGTATGTAATTTTCTATTTGTTTGTTCTTTGGAAAAAGCTGGTCATCTGCAAACGTGCGTGACTTGTCTTGTTTACAGTGAAAAAGACCAGCTGAAACCTCATGTGGGCCTGCATTACATCCTGTTTCTGTGGACTGAGTACTTACAACACATTTAAACGATGAGGGTCCTAAACCTACTGCTTATATTTCATGGTAAGTTGGTTTATCATTTGCTGTAAATTTTGGATGGAAAGTATTTTTCTTGGGTGTGCTGAATTTTAATTTTTAAATATTATATATTTAGAATTTTATCTTTTGTTGTTAAAAGGAAAATGAAAGTCAGTGCATGGCATAACCATCATCACCCCTACTTCCTGTGTCCTTATTCTAAGAATTGCTATTTTAAACATTTAATTTTTAATGCTTTAGCATCCAGTATTTTATGTATCTTTATCAATTTATGGCATTTTATACCAGAAACAGCAGTCAGCTCTGGTCTGTCCACGTTATTTCCAACCATTTCATAGTGAATTTAAGAATACTTTGTTTTTCCATATTTGTTAAACCATTTTTCTCTTTCATTGACCATTCATCCAATTTCTTTTTCTAGTTCACGCCCAGCTGCAGTGTGATAAAACCACCATCCACACCACAATTGGAAAGGAGATTAATGTTTTCTGCACTTACAGTGCAAAACAACTCTTATTAAGTAAGAAGTACTGGTGCCTTGGGGAGTCCAGAAGCACTTGTGAGGTATTGATGGATACAGATGGATTCACAACACCACGTCTGAGGAAAAAAGCAACAATATATGAAACAAGGTCCAGAACATTTTATATTCAAATGACAGGAGTCCAGCTGGAGGATACTGGAATCTACTGGGCAGCGATTGACAAAATATATGCTGATCTCATGTTTATGATAGAAGTCGTAGTAACAGAAGGTAAGGATTTACCTGTATATGTCACACACACCATAGTAAAATAGAAACATGGTAATATTACATGGCTACTGACTACAGAAAAAAAGACTATGACCACATTTTCCTGTGTTATCTCACAGGACCATACATTAACCAATGTGGTCTGTAAAAATATATACCAGTATTAAGCTCAATATATACTGTATATTAAAAAGTTTCTACATTAAAAAAAACAACTATAAAAAGCAGTAAACCAAAGTCAATAATTGGTCTGACCCTGTGCTTAACATATAGTCACAGATTACAGTGTGCAGTTTTATGAGGAAATTACTTATTTATTTTTACTGAACATTCTGCAGTTTGTACAAAAAATACTTTTGCACTGTATTGTATATTATTATAGTTTCATATTTGCTGGAACATTTTTTTCTGAATTGAAAAATATAGTGCTATAAAAATAAAAGGGATGTGGGCATTTAATAAAGTACAAAATGTACAATTCACTAGTAACAATTAGATAGCTGGGATAATTCTAACTCAAAATTACCCCTAGCAAGTAAGCGATGCAAACATACTTTCATTATATTAGCTACAGCACCAAGCATGTTTAAAATTTTATCAAATTTAAATAAAAATTTTATTTGTCACATACAGTACACAGCCACACACAGTATGATATGCAGGGAAATGCTGATACGAATGCCTGGGACCTAAAAAAAAAAAAAGCGTTTCTCTGCGAGAATGATTTGCACTAGCGAGTACATTTAATAAAAAAATAAAAAAAGAGTATTCAAGTAGAGACATAAGAATATGAAATAAAAATATTATATAAATATTTAAAAGATAAATAGAAATAAAATAGAAGCATATGAGGTGTTAAGTGTTTAAGTTAATTACAAAGCAAGTTAGTAATTACTTAAAGTTATATTTCATTACTTTCATTACACTGTCATAATTGTTTTAAATTTCTGATGATGTGACCATTATTTTTTAATTCTTAACACATACAGTAACAGAGTTTCAGCTTCTTCACTATTTATTGTAAAGCTTTTTTTTAAAGTCACAGAGACTTGAATGTGTACTGTACATATGATCTTTTCACAAAATTCTGGGATGAACAGAATTACATCATAATTTTCAAATGTTCAGAAGGAGCTCCATCACTTTACATGCAGAGAATAAAGTCATTCAGGTGCGCTCGGGTTGTGCTACACCTATGTGTGGATGTGAGAAAGTGCATGTGGGAACGATTTAGGAATTTGACTTCAAAATAAAACCATTTATAGCTGACTCATCAGAAACAGGCTGGAGCTCAATTATTTTGTTTGTGTCTTCTACAGACAATTGTTATAAATATAAGAGAGTGGGAAGATGAGTGACTGTGTGAGGCTCATGCTCAATGAGTGAGAGTTGGTAGCTCTGATTGCACTTTGTCATACTTTAGATTTTCAAACAGGAAGTGGTGCTGCAGTTCTGAAAGGTGATCTGAAATAAGTCAGATTAAAATAACAACTGTTACAGTATATTGGCAGGCAGACCTGTCTCTTCTTTTTCACCAACAGTCTCCTCACTGACTGCACACTGGTTCTGTTAAATCACATGGCTACGGTGCACCGGAACTACGCAGCAGTGATTGACATGAGCATGAGCTGTACACGAGTGATGTACATGAGACACAGAAGAGGGTGCAGGCTTGGGGGGTTTAATTTTTCACTTCCATGACCTGAGAACCCCATGAGGTATACAGTAGATATGTCCTGGGTAAGCGGGTAAGAATTAATGTTATGTAGATGTAACAGAGTACATTTGCACTTCACAAAGCACAGATTGTTGACTTTGTGGGGAAAAAGAGAACAGGAGGAGGTACACCTTAATTTATTAAAATCACCTGATAAAACAGCATAAACAAAAACTCAGCTCATCACTGGGAGCAAATGCAAGTTAGTTGAGGGATAAAATGTCTGTGTGGGCAGTAGTTGGTCGGAGTGGTTTTCATTTCATAGATTAAGCAAATGCTAAACTCAGTTCACAGTGAGGTTGACCTATTTGCTTCTCTTTTTTTTTCTGCCCAACTGGTTACTTGTAGTCACCATGTGTCAGTGACACAGATATTCAGAGCCGGCTCTCTTTCTGAGTCACATCCAAAATATTGACAATATTCTAAAATAGGCTTATAATAGTTTATCATGGCACTGGTGCACTAATGATCAGAATCTACTGCACTAAAAAAGTAGTGCCCCCAACACCGCCACCCCCCCCCCCCCCATTAACTCAAAATCCCTGCAACAGTTTTTTGAGTCTTTAAATGGTTTCTCAGTCTGGTTCAGTAGGTTGTCTGTTCACAGAGTGCTGTATCCAAGCACATTAACGGAAAGTTGAATGGAAGGGAAAAATGGTAGAAAAAGGTGCCCAAGCAGCTGGGATAACTGCAACCTTGAAAATATTATGAAACGAAGCCCATTCGAGAATTTGGGGGAGATTCACAAGGAGTGGACTGCAGCTGGAGTCAGTGCTTCAAGAGCCACCACACACAGACGGATTCCTTGTTTTAAGCAACTCTGAAATGAGAGACAATGTCAGAGGCGTCTTACCTGGACTGAGGACAAAAAGAACTGGACTGTTGCTCAATGGCCTAAAGTTATTTATTCAGATGAAAGTAAATTTAGCATTTTCACATTCACAGTCCACTCGGGAATTTTAAACATGCAAAAAGTTTCACGCATGTAAATTGGGATACGCATGTGTGCATTGTGTCTTTTTTTGTGAATTATTAACTGTTTTGCTTCCATAGTTCTTGGTGCATGAGGAATCATTTTCACACATGAACTGACCACCACTTTGTATGCTGTAATCAAAGCTAAAGTGACTGAATGGAATCTTAGCGTGTGTGATCTTTTTGGCCAGGCAGTGTTGTTTTATTAGCAAAGTTCTTGAAATAAATCATGATGGTAAAATCCCACTCACCCACTCACTCACTCGCTCGCTCATCTTTTATACCGCTTTATCCTGTATTCAGGGTTGCGGGGACCTGGAGCCTATCCCAGGAGGCTTAGGGCATGAGGCAGTGTACACGCTGGACAGGGTGCCAATCCATCACAAGGCGCACACACTTACTCGCACACTACGGGCAATTTGGGAATGCATATTAGTGTAACCTGCATATCTTTGGACTGTGGGAGGAAACCGGAGTACCCGGAGGAAACCCACCAAGCACGGGAAGAACATGCAAACTCCATGCACACAGAGACGGGAATCGAACCCCGACCCTGGAGGTGCAAGGCGACACTACACCACCGTGCTGCATGGTAAAATCTATCCTCTAAAAATTTTGATTGATGGACAGAAAATATATATTCATAGCTTTTGCAGTTCAGGATCCCCTTTCATTCATGCCCTGCCCAGGTTAGCCTTACAAAGACACACTTTACTCGAGCGTATCAGTGCACCATTAAATTCTAAATCTAACTTTTTCAGTAACTGTTTGAACTTGTGCTAAATTCCAGAGGCTGTGAGCAGACCACGAGTTTGGTTGGATGGCTCGCCTGTGGTGACGTGCCAGGGACAGCCGGTTCTCCTGCGCTGCCGGACTGAGACGGGCAACAATGTAAAGTACAGCTGGTCCAGAAAGGCAGAACCTCAAGATGTTCTTGTACAGAGCTCGGTTGATCTTCAGTTTAGCTGTGCTTTTGTCACAGAGGATGCTCAGTACATCTGTTCAGCTCAGAACGCTGTGAGCAGAGAACAGAGTAAATCCGTTTCCCTTCACCTTTTACAGGCTGGAGAGGAGAACTGCATTTATTCACTTATGTCTGATGGTCAGTCATGTACATAACTACTTATGAGCTTTTGAGCAGAAACAGCGTAGAACATGAAGTTCTAAAAGTTCATGTTTATGCTTTTTCTTTTAAAGATTTCTAATAAAACTCACTTATATTCTAATGCATTTTTGTAAAGTATTAATCTGTCATTGTATCTCAGAGCTTGAAAGTTATGACTGCAAGACAACAACAGCATCACCAGTGATAACAACCCTCACGTCTGTGGACGTTGCAACCTCAGAGTTCGCCATGCAGACCAGTTCAGATGAAAATCAGTCAATATGTAGCAATCAAACCCAGAACTGTAATGGAAACATCTTTATCAGGTTTGAACATGATCATACAATTAAACATTTTGTTCTGTTGGAGACATGAAAGCTAAAAATATCTGTAGATGTTTCATGAATGCAGAATAATTTTAGAAATGTTTAAATGTTTGCATTTTCAGGTCGTGGTCAGGAATGCCTCTGTGGTATCACATTGTACGCTGGCTTCTCTTCATTGCTTTGGTTATCACCTTTGTATTCATGTGCTCATGCATGCAGACCAGCAGAGGGGGTGGAGAACAAATTTAATGAATGAAAGAGTTTTTCACGAATTAAGTTCAAATTTAATTTTTTACACTTACCTCAATTTCTGGTCTACCTCTCTATTTATACTATTTATTTTTGCGCATGAAAAAAAATTACTGATTCTTTAAATCTCCCACAGTCCTATTGTTTTAGGCCACCATGGCAAATATCTGGTATTTAGTAATAAACTGTATTGCTTTTGCCAAAGGTGTTTTAATTTTAGTATAAAAGTACCAAGTCAAATAGGAACTATTGTTTGTGCAGAATAATAGAATACAGTTACAGTATGAGATTAAAAACTTCCTTACTTTCTCTATATAATCCCCTGCTACACTTATACACTAATGCCCAGTGTTCTACTAGTTCCTGGAAACTTTTAATGTAGAAAGTTTTATCAGTATGCCAGAGCCATGATCGGATTGCCTGCTTCATGTCTGAAACCCAGGCCTCCCAGGAACTCCTTTAATGGCCCATGTGGAAACAGTGTTTAATGGCCCGACTGAGTTCCTGTAATGTGAAAATGTCAGTACCATTCCTACAGAGCAATGCATCACTTCCGCAAGCTGCCAACAACTTATGTCACTTATTAAGAATCAGCAGTTCCACTTGCTGAATGTTTACAGGAACAACTGCAGTGGGCTCTAAGCCACTTCGGCCAGGATCGTCATTCAGATTTTTAACTGCAGCTAAGAGACTCATCACCGGACTGTGCTTGAAATCTTCTGTTAATGTCAATCCTTGTTTCACTTGAACACCTGCCATAAGATTGGATAAAAAGTTTTGTGCTATATTACTTAATGTTATATTTTATTAAAACTGACACTGTTTAGATGTTAATTTTGGAAAATATAAACGCTGCCATAAATGAACACTGTGAGGTAAAGTACACACATCACCCAATGTAGTAACTAAAGTTTCATACAGAAGACACGCATGATTGCACTTTTATTTAATGCAGTGATAATAATGCCCATGTAGATGGTATACATCAGGTGGTAAGGATGATTCATACAGAATATTTTACAGTATGTAGAACTTAGAATAAATTGCAGGAAGGGTTTTAAGTACACAGCCCAAAGGCCAGGACTGTCATGCTAAAGGTTCTCTGGCATATTAAATAAATTATCAATCTGGGTTAATATGAAATTACCTTGTGGACTGTTGTTGAACTGAAGATTCAAAAATAAATGTTACTCTTATTTCACTAGGGGGCACTACAGAGCAATACAAAACAGTCCTGACTACAGTAAATTAAATCTTCACTAAAGCTAAATCAAAGAGCTAAACCATATCTCATTCTAAAACAACCCCTTATGGCCTTTCACAGCAACATTAAATATATATATAAAAAAAAATAGCGATGTGTGTAAAAGTTAGTACCCCTTCCTTTTCAATTCTATATTTTCTTGTGTAAAAACATCATAAAAATCATCTGATCATAACAAGTCTCTGTATTTAGCAAATACAAAAAAAAAAAAAAACCATGTGGGCCATAAAAGTATCCCCCAAGATTCAATAGCCTGTAGATCCACCTTTAGCAGCAATACGTTGATGCGACTGTTTCCTGTATAACTTTATCTTTGTGGAGGAATTTTGAACTGTAGGACAAAATGTAAAGTAGAAGTTGACTATGTGAAGGGTATGGATGATGGAGTTAGTATAGAAATTAACATTAGCCAGTTTAGCATTTTATCTACACTAAAGCTACTGTAGCTATCTTGTGGTAACTGAGGTAAGCAGCCATGTGGCAACCAGCAGCCAGACTCTGTCCATTCTGCCCACTTTTATGGATTAGATGGTGACAACCAGAGCTTCAAGAGTTGAGCTTCAAAACCACTCTTCAGAAAACCTGTCAGTTTTTATACAATCTATGCCATAGACCAGTGCATGTGCTTGATTATGTTGTATTTACACTGTACTTTGCACATTTAAACTTAAACTAATACAGCATAAAGATGTTAATGTCAAGCAGAAGTTTTCAACTTGTTCTGTAGCACTCGATATTTAATCCTCATTTCTATACCCTACCCTAGACTGGACAGTTGGCCTGGCTTGAAAATACACAAGAAAAGAGCTACAGTAGCTATATTTGGTTTGAGATCTTAGAATAGTCAAATACTTTACCTAAATCAGAAGGTTTGTTCAGTTTAGTATATGTGTCTTTGGCCTTGACTGTACCAGCCAATATAAAAAGCACAAAGAATGTATTAATTCATTTGGAGGAACAAACCTCAAAGATAATTTATCATCTGTGGACATAGGGTGGCTTAAATACGTTTGATCTACTACATCTAATATTTTATCTTTAAAAAATGAATACAAAATTATGTTAACAACAAAGAAAATATGTCACAGATTATTCCTAATGAGTAGAGGGTTCAATTCCCACTTCAGGTCTGTGTACATGGAGTTTACTCCCCATGTTTAATGGGTTTCCTCCGGGTGCTGTGGTTTCCTCCCACAGACCAAAGATGACAGCTCTTTAACTATAACACAAGAATGTATATAGTTCGAATCCCTGTCCTTATATAAATGTAAATACTATTAGACTTGGTAGATCTTTCATTATATAGCTGTTGGCCATGAGTCTCTTCACACGATTTAATTTCTACTTTCTTCTTGTATATACTTCCTTCATTCTTTGCGATTTCAAAATTCTAAACCCGCCCTCCGCCAAACCTAACACACTGACCAATCAGCAATCTCGAACGTCTATTTCTCTCTCTCTCTCTCAGCCAGCCAATCACCAGCAGTCTAGTAGGAAGTAAACAGTGTTCTTGCCCGACAGACATGTAAGTTTACAGTACGTTTGATATATACCTAAATTTACTTAATTTTCTTGGATATAAATTTAGCATTAAGATATGGCTGTAACTTGGTCCACATATTCTGCGCCTACGTTTCAGATCCTGTTGTAATGCAAGCTGCATGTACATATACGTATCCGAACAGAAAGAAACAAATAAATGTTTGGGTGATATTATCACTACGATAGAGAAGGTGGGCAAAGTGAGAAATGGAAGCGTTATTTCTGTTTTACATTTAAACAAAGATTTTCGCACTAAATTGTGTTGTTTTCCTGATTATCTGTAATATTCACGCTGTCCTTTTGTCCCGCCCACCATGTACTTGATAGGCCAATGTGTCATACGTGAGCTCTGATTGGATAGCTGTATATAGGCGTCCTAAGAGATTGCCTGTACAGAATGAGAGTTGAATGTGTGGGTCTTTTTTAATGTACATGTTTATAGGAAATAATATGAAAAAAATAAAACTTTTTTTTTGTTGTTGTTGCATTGTTGCTTATTGTAGGGCTGCTTACCCAGAGTTTCAGTTCCTTGAACCAGTGGCTCCTTAAACACCGCATTGTTCTCACTTCTGAGGCAGAATATGATAGATTAATCTTACTGATTCATGGAGGACACGGATACCATTCATATGTATAAAATGAGACCTTTTTAGGACATTTTTGACTTTCTATCAAACGTGAGCGATTTGAAGTTTGCACGAATTCTATGACCATTACAGCACTCCAGTTCTCCCAGTATATCACAGGCTGTGTTAAGCAAATTATGTGGTGCTTCAAATCTTTAATGCTTTTATTTATACTGTTGTTTTGTATTTATTATTGTTTTAGCAATTTGTCATCTATTAATAATACAGAGCTTTTTTTTAGTTAATATGGCCGGTAATTTTTTGCACTCACCGTTGTTGTAAATTGCATCATGTTTAATGGGTCCATGTGTTGCGAGTACAACCATGTTTATTTACTCACATTCTATTATGGTGAGAAGTAAATGTTTTTATAACGTGCGCAGTGCCCTTTTTTAAGGTGGGGCCCTAGGCAACCGCCTGTATTGCCTGTTGGTTGGGCTGGCAGTGTGTGTGTGTGTGTATGTGCGTGCATCTCATACTGTAGGTATGTGTGTGCGCGCAGAAAGTTTGATACTGTGTGTGTGTGTGTACCACATTTATGTATGTAGTTTGAGCACTTAGTAGTGTGTGTACAGTGTATGTGTGTGTGTGTGTATATATATGGGTTGGACAATGAAACCAAAACGCCTGGTTTTAGACCACAATAATTCATTAGTATGATGTAGTGCCTCCTCTTGCGGCCAATAAAGCATCAAATTGTCTTTGGAATGCTTTTGAGTCATTCTACTTGCAGAACAGCATTTTTGTTGCTGGCACCATTGAAACCCGACATTTGGCATTGGTACTGTACAAGTGACCAAAGGTTTGGCTGTAGCAGCCCGGCCCTGTACATTAGGAAATATTTAAATTTTAGTTTGTTTCATGATATTCTGTGTGCATGAGAACAGAGTGTTTTCTTTCTGCATAATCAATAAACACATTCCTTAGTATAGTTTATATTCAGGGTCGTAAATCTGCTGAGGGCTCATAAATGCAGAACTAATCCCTAGTTTTCTGTTCTTCTGTAACCTCTCCTGCACCCTCCTTTTTGGTGCTTTTGTGTGTGTGTGTGTGTGTGCGCGCATATCCATTATATACTCCTGTCTTCCACAATAAACTTTGAACATCTCACTGAGCACTGACTTGTGTGTTTCATTGAAGGGTTCCCTGGATCCAGGGGGGACAAGCACAATATAGGCTGAGCACTGAGTAAACAAAAGGGGGGGGTCTACCATAATTCAAGAAATCCTTACAGTACATACATTGACCCTGTGGATCTCCCGAAAAACAGTTTTGGTGGGAACAAGAGAGTTGAGGTGCATTTTTAATTCTTCTGTGGTTTTATATATTTTTTAATCCAATCCAGATTAGCACCCGGACAGCTTCCTCTTGCGTCCACAGTTACTCCTGGATGTGGTTCGTCTTTCTAATTAAACCTTCATACTCTGCTCTTATTGGTGGAATGTGAAATCAGTGAAGATTGGCCCCCAAGCTGATCAAATTTAGCCATGAAACCTTCAACACCAAATGGCGAGCGTTTCAGTTTCATTGTCCAACATATTAGTGTGTGTGTTACATATACATTATGTGTATGCAAGTGTTTCATGTTTTCAGGTGTGTGCATGAGTGAAGTCTGATTTCAGTGTTTTGTGGTTAGAGCTGGGTTGTGATGATTATGATTAATTTTATATTACAAGAGTTCTTGCTCAAAGAAACTAAATTCAGCTTATGAATACATCTCATGAAGGTAGTCAAGCTAATAATAATAATCGGTCAAGTAGCACACACGTGTATTTCCCATAACACACCCATGACCCAAAACCGAACTATCAAATTTCCACACCCTGAAAAACTGAGAAACAAGAAGTGACTAACTAAAGTCAAGATATAACAAGCCATTATAGACAGGATGTTGCTATTAGACATATAACCTTTTTGTTCGGATTAAGAAAATAATGATGTTTAGTCGTTTAATAAGTGCAAGGCCATTAATTGAATACTAGTTTCTTTCTTTTTAATGAATTAATGTAGTATATAGTTTTTTAGAATATATATATATATCTATTACAAGACCTTGACAAAACAATTGCTGGTAAGTGTAGTTGAAAAGTGAAATCCCGCAACAGTGTTTTGATGTAAACTGTAGTCAGTTTAGTCTTAGTCCTGAAATCAATAACTGAAATAAAATGCAAAAATGCACACTGTACCTCAATTTGTAGCTATGTAGTGCACTTTAAAAACATTTGATGGAAAAAAGGTTTTTTAAATTAGATTTTTAATTTAACAATCTGTATTGGTTTGTGAATATTTTATACGGTACAATATTATATTAATTGAAAAAGCTTTTTTATTAATTTCTTTTACAAGTCATGTCTTCATGTCTTTAAAGACAGAACGTGCTATTCTAAAAATACGAACTGCACTTTACACCCAGCTGTAGCATGTAGCAGGGGCTGAGTTTCGTTTTCCTGAAGGGGCGGAGCCGAACAGCCTCTGCAGTCAGTCATATCCCACGTGGGTGTAAAAAGTGAGGCAGTTGAAATTAGCGGAGGAAGCGGCGGATAACGGTGAGATATTTCAGTTATTTTAACTAGCTTTAAACTAAACAGCGAGACTGAGTTTATTGTTTGTCGTAAGATTAAGTGAAATGTGTTTAGTTAAACCGAGAATATAAATCGCGAGTTTTTCCTGTTTGGTTTGTAGATTAACTCGGATTATTCTGTACCATTAGCCTCCGGTCTTTAAGGTGTGTTTGTGTTGGGATTCTCCTCCTGTCGGTATAGAGACAGTAAAGTAGACAGTGACGTTGTGGTGAGTTTTCGGTGACGTTGTGTTTACTCGCCGCGCTGTGAGTCTCCTGCTGGTTTTGAGTTTAAGTGGTAGTGAGGATAAGGCTGGGTTTTTGGTCATGATGCAATATGGTTTTTTTTTTGTTCTGTGTTTAACTTGTGTTTGTTTTTGAGCAAGGTCAAAGATTAAAGCTGATCTTTTTTGATCTTCTGAAATCAAACCCTGTGATGTGTAATGAAGAGGTCTCTGGGTGAAGGAGTAACCAAACCTTCAAATGCTAAATGTTGGTAATATTTTTGGATGGCTGGAATTGATGATCTGCATTGACATTATTTCCCATGGGGAAAATGCTTTTCACAATATGAAATTTCACCTGAAGATTTCTCCTCCGGGACAGATTAAATTCGCATGCTGAGGCCTTCATTGTCCTCCACGGTTTCTAGTTTAGATTACAGAGGTTACTAGATGATGGATGGAAGTACTCAGATATTTCATTTATAAATGCAAAAGAGAAATCAGGCCTGTAAATAAATAAATGAATGAATGAAAAACCTCAATCTACCCAAAGAAGTATAAACAGCTCACAAAGTTCAAGGAAACAGAGACTCCATGTTATCTGAGTGGACTGACGAAACCTACGTTCACATACATTACAGACCACATTTATTTATTTATTTATTTATTTATAATTTTTTTTTTTTGTCTGACACTAATGTGGATGCGTCTGTCCTCTGAAATGGCACGCATGGGCACATCGACACGTCTTTGCTCATGTCATCTGAGCAATCTAGGTTTTTCTGCGATGCACAGCCTCAGTTACTTACTAAATCACACATTTTACTTTCCCGCCACTGACTACTTTCTCCACTGTCCCCGACGCTGCCGGTGTTGACTGATGTCAGCGAGCACCCTACGCATGCACAGAGGCAAAATGTCACATAAATTCCGATCAGACTCTTCTCATTTAAGTCGCATGACCAACTATCCGATACATATTTGATCAAGGATCACCTGCAAAAGTGACTCAGATTTGAAAACCATCAGATTTGTGCATTCAGACAGCCATACAGAATCAGATTTAAATTACTTCATGCTGTAATGTGAACAGAGCAAATGTCATTTCTTTCCAGCCAGTCTGTGGTCATTAATGACATTTTAGTGGGACTTCTGCTTAATTTTGGAGAATCCTTCCTTACTGCAACACTTTCTTCTGCCTGAAACACATAAGGAACAACTGAAATTACTTGTCAGTCTTTACTGAGCTTTGTGAAAGACTTTCTACAAATTCCTGAACACTGAAGAAAAAGTTTCTAGAAAACAATGTATTTTTTGTGAAAATCAAGTCTGTTTATAGTCATTCCTATTGAGCAAGGATTATAAGGGGCCTTAATCCTTTTTTCTAAAAGGACCCACCTACTGAAATGCTCTTAAGAATATCAGAACTTGTGCTAACCCCTAACTGTCGATCCTGAGGCAGCTTCCCTTTTCCAGAGCCCTCCACTTATTTCCTACTGGCAGGACAATAATGTCCAGAGGTGGAAAGTAACGAATTACATTTACTCGCGTTACTGTAATTGAGTAGTTTTTTTTGTGTATTTCTACTTTTTAAAGTAGTTTTTAAAATCTGTAATTTTACTTTTACTTAAGTACATTTTGTTTGAAGTATTGTAATTCGCTACATTTTAAATCATATTCGCTAAGTAAAAAATAAATGAATGAAAATGCTAAAATAATACAAATATTATGCTTTTGCGCTCGCGTGTGTGTATCATGTCCTGGTCGCGCGCCGCTCCAGACTCCACTTCAGGTTTTCTGACATCAGCAACTACCTGACCTTCCACACGGTCGCTTCCACCCTGAGAGTGACGTCATCGACTAGCGCGACCATATATAAACCGGAGAGAGACGCGGGAAAGAGGAAAGAGGTTGTGATATTTGGTTGTGTATTCTGGTTTTGACTTTTTGCTTCCAATTGACTTTGATTATTGCTTTGTCCCTTTGGTTTGGTTGGTCTTTGTATATATTTGTAGATAATTTCACTGGTTTAAGGAGTCCGGGAAGGTACCTGTATTTTTGTTTGTGTGGTTTTTTTTTTTTTTTTTTTTTTTTTTTTTTTGGCAGGTAATCTAGCTACTAAATATAAATACCATTTTGTTTATTATTTTGGCCTGGGTCCATCCTAAATCTGATCCTCCTCCTCCTGTTGTGTGTGTGTGTGTGTGTGTGTGTGTGCGCGCGTATATACAAACCTCATTGTTTCATCAGTTAATGATTGGATCTAGTTCTTTCTGCCATATGCCACCATTTCCATACAGTTTAAAATAGAACCCTGAACCATTCTTTTGCTGTTTGGCCCTAGACTGGGACGTAACACCATATTTAAGTGACCACTTTGATTTTCAAGCACAACAAAGACAACAGCTTTATTATGCAAAGGTGTTCCTTCAGTTAAAAACAACTAGTTTGAGATTTACATCTGCTCATCTTTTTTGAACTACGAATGCCTCAGATGGATAGAATCTGTGGTACAGTATGCTTGTACTCTATGTAAGTGACCCTTGTAGTTGTTTTACTTGCAGATTTATTAATACAGCTCATAAAGGCTGTATTAATAAAGGCTGTATTTCTACCCATTACTTCCCGTGCTTTACCACAGGGTTTTGATATACTTATAAGATATACTTAACTATACAGTACATTTGAGGAAGCTTAGAAGATGAGCTGGCTGATTTATTTATTTATATATATATATATATACACACACACATCATACATGTTTCTTCTTTCCACTGGCAAACGGGCAAAACACTGGTGCCCTTTTTTTTTTTTTTTTTAACATGTAAATGTGTTATATTTCAGTCTTACTTCCCTAAAATATAGAGTTGCTAACTTCAGCTGTTTTGGAGAGATGATTTTATATGTGCCCCAAAAATGGCCATTTTTCAACTTTATACTCTCTTGCTTCGAACAGTAATCATTTAAAATGCAAATTATTAATATTTCATGTCAAATTCATTAAGCATTTTGCATTTTAAAATAATCCACCTCGTCAGGTTTATGCCTTTTCATAATCTAAATTGGCCAAGTTTTATCTATTCAATTAAATTTTATTTGTATAGAGCTTTTAACAATTGACATTGTCTTAAATAGGGCTGCACGATATTAGGAAGATATGCGATATTGTTGTTGAATACTGCGATAACGATATTTCTTGCGATATAACATCTCCCTAGAGAAATGCATTTTTTATTATTATTGCCTATTTTTATATTATTTATTTATATGTAATGATCATACTAAAATAAACAGGTAATATATATTTGTCTGATGTAATTAAATCTAATTCATGCTAAAAAGAAACTATATGTCAAGGAAGTTGCAAATATTTAGACTTCAAAACACTATGAATGACTTAAAACCCCTCAGCAGATATTCTGACTTCTGGTTTGCTGTTACTATAAACCTGCCAACACAATATGAATTACTTTCAAACATTACTTTTTACTTACGTGTAACCATACACTCATCAATAGTGTCTTAAAACAAGAGCATCTTTTAAACAAAATATTCTCTTTGGCTTGTCTGTTTTTTTGTTTTGTTTGTTTTTTTTAAATAAAAATAAATATTATTAAACAAATTTAATTAAGTAGCTCGGGGTCTGACTGTTGGGAAGCTGGACTTTGCGACACGGTGGATTTTATGAGAGACAGTGGCACAAGAGTGGGGCGATGTGATGCGCCCAAGAGACTTTTAAAAGGGGGGCGACTTTGATCTCCGCGAGAGGAGCGCGTGAACGAGCTGCGCGCGCTCCTGCGGCACCTTCACTTCCGCGTCGAGCCTGCCTTCGCATCCCTGCCGCCAAAGACCGCATAGAGCCTTTAACCCTTTCCTTACCCATTTTTCTAAATAAATTACCCTTTTTCCTGTAAGACCTCGCCTCGTGTCCGTGTTTCATGGTGTCGCCCGTGCACTTACTCAGGGCTAGTAGTATTTTACTTAAAAAAAGAAATGCTATATACACTGTACAGATACACACCCAGGTATCGGATCGGTACTCAGTATCAGCCGATACCCTGAGCCCAAGTATCGGAATCAGTATCGGGAGGGGAAAAATGGTATCGGAACATTTCTAGTAAACAAACCGCATAGAGCTTAGTCTCTGTGTTCACGCATGTCAGTGCAGATTGTTTACTTTCTGATCCGCGTCCTATAGACACACACTCGAGTTAAATTTGTGTTTTTCCCTTGAACCCCTTCTGTGAGAGTCCTTAAACTAATTCGCGTGGTTATACTGCCTACTCCCTTGCTTCCGCGTTTGGGTTTACCGACCACGCTACAAAGGGCTAACGGCTAATCGCTAAGTCTTCTGATCATCCCGGGTTAGTTCGCGACAGAATTAAGTATAAAGGTATAAATAATATAAGGGGGTATACACATAGTAAGGGCCATCTGATTGGTCAAATTTGGACACACAAATGCTTGGCACATAAAGTATTTATCGCAACTCTTTGCAATATGGTTATTGCGCATGCCATTATCGCGATAACGATATTTTTTCGATATATCGTGCAGCCATAGTCTCAAAGCAGCTTTACACAATTAAAAGAATTATTTAAGTTTGTATGGAATGTGAATGTGTATGAATCAAAATGGTCAGATAGTCCCTGGTGAGCAAGCCGCATTATCTGAATGACATTAAGATCATTTGAAAGATGTGAATACATAAAAGGTCGTAAAAATGTATTGTGTATATGTTTCTTTTAATCTGATAAAAATATAAATGTGTATGCATATTTACAAAAAACATGGATTGGGAGATGATAAGCATTAAGTATTATGAAAAATGGTGTAATATGATCCTATCTGACTATTCGCTTTTTCACCTACTTATTATTCTGGAACTTAACCAGAATAACAGTTTTACCCCTGTGTAGCTCCTTATTCGCCTCGTTACTAACGGGAGTGTTCACGTTGGCGAAAGCTGCGCAGTTTATCAATAAAACGTTATTTTGGTGGCTCAAACCATTCTGGCCAAGCAAATATGAACTATACAACACTTAGCAGGTACACAACTATATAGTAAAAGTGAAATTGTCCTGGCCCAGATTGATAGCTGCATAATTCATTCCATTTTTGTTGTCATTGCATGCTTAAGCCATTATGTCAGTTTATTGGGGAAGTGTGAAATAAACTAAACTTTAAAATTTAATTTAATGAACCCTTTCATTTTTGTGGCTTCAGTCATTGTTGGGATACTCTTTTAAAGTTGGCAGCATTAAAAGCTTATATCGAAATATTTATCGTTATCGTTCAATATGGGCCAAAAATTTTCGAGATTAAGTTTTTGCCAAATCGCCCAGCCCTAGCTTTATCGCTAAGTGGAGCTATAGACTTAGTTAATTCTCTCAATTAATTCTCTCAATTAGAAGTAAACAACAATAGCCCAAGTTTAGAAACACAACATAGTGTTATGACTTTTTATGACTTAAGCTCTACTTAATTGCAGCTGTTTTGCAAAATGTCTCTTTATGTCACCTAGAGGTCATTTCACGGATGACTTTGAAATGCAACTGATTTATTTTGGCCGTTGATTTATTTTTTTTGCTGCGGTTGTAATGGGCATTGTGGTTGACCTACTGTGTAGGAGATATAATATAAGATAATATAAGGAGAGTGTGTTTTGCAGAAGTCATTGAACAAGAACATTCTCTTTATCACACAACAGAAATTCAAAGCAAAGAAGGACTTTCTGAGTAATCAGCCATATATACACAGGGGTGATAGCGTTCCGGCCCCACGCCGGATTTCCGGCGTACTGTGGCTGCGGGGGGAAAAAAAATCACGTTCACGGATATTGATCTGTCATTTCTCTAGATCTGAGATGCGCAGGTTATGGAGAAGGAACAGCCAATCAGCAGTAGTGTGTGGATGTCTGTGATTGGCTAGTTTTGTCGCTGTTTTGTAACACTGGACAAAGTGCAACACTGCACAGAATCGAGAAGTCGCGCGTGCGCGGAGAACAAGTTGAGCGAGCAGAGGAGACACCGCACGCGCAGAATTGTGGCAGGAATATAACGCCATAATATTCCACCCTCAATGACCGATTGTGTGACTGATTTAAAAATTCGCTTGTGCTCCTTCATTGCTGAGCTTGGCCTGTCATTTCATATCACCCACCCACTCGTCACTTTATGTAAAAATTAGTGGAGGATAATCAATTAGTTAATCAATTCCTGTGTACTTTGGAGTACTATTATTGCCATTTAAAAAAAAACGCTCCCTATAACCCCGCCCACCGCTCGTGACATCACGGGTTCTCGCGACTAGACCAGCAGAGTTTAGGGGCCGGTGTTATGCGCTAAAATGCCCCCCTGCCATGGATTGCCCCCCCCCCCCCCCAACATAATCGCTGTCAAATACTGAATTAGAACATAAATTCAATAGGTTAATGGTTTACAAATTACATGAGACAATAAAATAAAATAAGCAATATTAAAATAAATGTACATATATATTTTTTCATATACAATATGTATACTGTTATATTGTTCATTTTATAAAATTAGTTTTTCATCATAAACAATATATATATATATATATATATATATATATATATATATATATATATATATATATATATATATATATATATTGCATATTTATGACCACGCCCTGAAAAATAAATGTGCCACAAAAGAAACATTATACAAGAATTTGTATTATTGGTCTTGACGGCTGTCTCGTGCCTAGGCTTCATTATAATAGTAATATATTATTTGATAATAATAATCTTATGAATTTATGTTCAAATATAATATTTGATAGCGATTCTGTAGGGGGGGGGGGGCAATCCATGGCAGGGGGGCATTTTTGCACATAACACCGATTCGGTGCTTATTTTAGGGCACCGGCACCAATTTTTTTTCTGTGGAAAAGCATGGCACTGATTCCAAAATTGGGAACCGGCATTGAATGAGACTGGGGACATAATGCAAATATGAAAATAACAAAAAAGAGCCATTTGACAATAATGATCAGGGTTATACATAGGCTGTTTATATATTTGGGCCCAGGGGTCAACAATTTGTGTTAAAAGTGCGTCGCATATATAGTACCCCTAACCCTACTCACCCCGGGGGCAAGGAAAAAAAAAGTTCACGCTCAGGAATTTTTTCCACTATACAGTACAGGTTCCTTTTGGACAATGACACAGTTTTGCCTCTGTAAACCACCACAAACGATTTGAAATGTAACAATCAAAATGTCATTGTTGTAGAAATGTAGACTTTCAGCTTTTAAGCTTTTTTCTGTTGTAAAAATATGGGTATAAGTCAATTTTTTAACATTTAATCTTTGTACTTTCAGAAGTTTAAAATGAATTGGACAATTAAATGATAAGCAGTTTGAGGGCCAGTTGTGTCATGACAAGAGGTCTGTAGTTGATTATCAGTGTTGAATTTGTCTTTATCGCTGTCCATTGGAGCTTTCAGCATGTGTCCTAAAGATGTGCTGGTACAAGTAAAGGAGGCGATCATGAAAAAAAAACCTAAACGGACCTAGTAGAGAGAGCAGAAATTTTAGGAGTGGCTAAATAAAAAAATAAAAACATTGGCACGTTCTTAAGAGGATGGAATGTACTGACAAGCTTAATAATTCCAAAAGGCCTGGAGGGCATCAGAATACAAAAATGGATTATTCTTTGTGTTAATGGAAAAACTGCTCCATAACATTGTGTAACTGCTCCATAACACACTTTTAGAGGCTGTGAATGAAAATCCTTTAGGAGTGGGGGGGGGAAGGAAAGAAGTGAAGGCGGGTAACTTGGTGAACTTGGCAGCATTATCCATCTTTGTTACATGTAGCTAAGTCCAAGAATACTCAGGATGAGGTACATGTAATATTATCAGAATATTCTATCGAGAGGTCTTCCCCAAGAGACAAGCCACTGAAAGAATGGCCAGATTAGATTAAAAAAGCCTGCTCAGTCCTGATACAAGAGTTTTTGGGCAGATGGAAGCAAGATAAACTTGTACCAGAGAGAAGGAAAGAGAAAATATGGAGAAGGAAAGGAAGGGCTTGTGCTCCAAAGCATCCAAAACATGGAGGAGGCTTAAGCATTTATGGCTCCTGGGTCTACTGAAGTGACCACTGATAGAAATAGCAGGATCTGTTTTTAAAAGCATGTGGAGCTGTAGCATACTTTTTACAGTGAAACCTTGGATTGCGAGTAAAACGGTTTGCGAGTTTTCCGCAAGACAATGAAAGATTTTAAATAAATTTTGACATGGAAAACAAACAAGTCTTGGTTTACGAGTACCGAGTATCATGTATAACGCATGCGCTTCTTGTTTTGGCGCCGAGCGTCACGTGATCACAACTGAGCCAACGTTTTTTTCTCTCTCTTGCGCTGCGGAATTGTGGGTACTCGTCTCCCCTGCTGGGTCTTAGTGCGCGTCTCTTACTGGTATAATCAACATCCGTGTACGCGTGTACTGTTGACCTGTGACCACGTGTGTGTGCGTAAAACAAATTTTATTTTGTCTGTATGCATGTGTGTACAGCGTGCATGTAAAGTAAAAGCAAGTCTCACTAGAGAGGTTAAAGATCCATTTTCTCTCTCTGCTCAAGGCTTAGGCTGCTCTTTGCCTGCTGTGTGTGTCTGTGTGCATGCGCGTCATTGGACACTATGCCCCCCACACACACACACAGACCTCTATCCGCTAAACCAGTGTTTCTATTGTGTGCGCGCGTGAAAAGAGTGGAGAAAGGGTAATTGCGTAAGACGAGAAGGGGGAGAGGGGAGCTTTCTTTAGGTCCTCACACACATGAACAACTGCGTACGTACAATTTTTTTGGAGTAACCCACGATCTAATCCTGGGTTCAGTCCTCACTATCCTTTTCTTTCACCTCCTCATCCCCGCTTTAACATGGCCATGAAGGTCAGCCATAATCACCTGTGGGGACACTCACTATCACTTTGTCTAACTCACTCCAGAAATTTTCTTTCTCATTCATATCACATTCTACCTGTGGAGCTTATACACTGATGATTATCATTACCCCTTTCACTAGTTTCACGTTCCTTACACTGTCAGACACTCTCCTCACTCCCACTTTACTCTTGGAATGCTCTTCCCTCAGTATTAGACCTACACCATTTCTCTTATAATCTACACCAGGGGTACTCAAATATATTCTATTCAGTCCATTTTCAACTACAAAAAAAGACAAACCCAAAATTTTCGAACAATACCCAAAAATGACATGGTAGTCCTTTTAGTGTGAAAAGTGACATCATCTTTGTGCCACCAGTTGTTTGAACTTGGGCATAAAAGGTGTGAGGACCAGGTGGAGGCACTGATGTAAATGTTCATTGGTGATGGAGCTGCTATATGTGTTTTTCACCCCATGCTCATAGTTGAAACGGCAGATTCACAATAGTACGCTGAGGAAAACATTGAGAATTTGAAGGGCCATTTTCTGCAAGACAGGAACACCTGCTGCAGTAACCATCTTTGTCCAGAAGGTGAGAAGGTGACCACGTTTAATTGCTAGATTAAGCACATTAGTTTTCTGCTTCCCACGGGGAGAACGAATGCATATTTTTCTGTCCACTCACTCTTAAATTTGCTGTTTCAATTGTTTCCTGTTTTCATAGTATCTGTCCCGTTTTTATTGAAGTACTGTAAGCCATGTTGTGTCACACTTTTGTTTGTGTTTGGTGAGGATTGTGGAAGTGTGTAAGGTACATCGCCGTCGTTTACTCTGTGGATACACAGTACAGATCTGGCCGTTAAAAAAGATCCCGCGACTTGCCGCGGCTGCGTGCGGCAAGCTGTGAAAATGCCCTTCATTACCTGTAGGGGGCAGTCATGTTTCAGTCTGAAGTATTGTGTGTCTACTGAAGGCGAAAAATGTGTTATGTCTCTTAGGCGCCCATTGACAGCAAGCGACAGAGCTCATAAACATGTCAAGCTCAAACTGATGTGTATTTATTCATTTTCTTCTCTCCTTCAATGATGATACTTCTTTGACTGTGCTTTCTCCATTCAGAATTGTTATTAGTAGTAGTAGTTCTCCGAATTTATTATTATTCTTATTATTGTTGTAACGCACCTGCGCGTGTGTGCAAAAAGACTATAAAGATGTATGATATGTTAGCCTAAAACATTATTGTTTTATTGTGTTTATGCGCTTTAAATATACACTAAACAATAAACACTGCCTTGTGCAAAGTGAAAGTGAGTTGCACGTGCGGCTTTTTTATCAAAAGGCTGATAAAAGCGTGCGCAGATATGAGCAGATTTATGGATAAAACTATAGACAAGAAATGAAAAAAAACTAAAAAAAAATATATGCTACTCGCTGAATACAACGGGACAGCATGCAGAATCACCGGGCTTTGACTGCGCTTTCTCCATTCGTTATTACTGTAGTAGTACTGTACACTAAAAAAATGCTGGGTTTCTGTAAACACATTGTTGGGTTTTTTTTATGCTGGGTCAAAATTCTGTGTTATTTCGGGTACTTTTATCACAAACGTCGGGTTGCTTTTGCTTTGAAGTTCCCGATCCGTACTGACTGAGGCCTTCCGGTCAGAAAGTCCAGGATCCAGTTGCAGAGGCAGGTGTTCAGGCCCAACTGGCTCAGCTTCCCGATCAGTTGTTGGGGGATGATAGTGTTGAATGCTGAGCTGAAATCTATGTACAGCATTCGAACGTATGTGTCCTTCTTGTCCAAGTGTGTGAGGGCAAGATGGAGTGTAGTGGAGATGGCGTCGTCCGTTGAGCGGTTAGGATGGTACGCAAATTGCAGTGGGTCCAGTGAGGGGGGCAGCAGGGTCTTGATGTCTCATGACGAGCCGTTCGAAGCACTTCATGATGGTGGGTGTAAGTGCAACGGGACGGTAGTCATTGAGACAGGACACAGTAGACTTCTTGGGCACGGGGACGATGGTGGTGGCTTTGAAGCAAGTGGGAACGATGGCGCTGCTCAGAGAGATGTTGAAGATGTCGGTGAGAACATCTGCCAGCTGTTCAGCACATTCTCTGAGCACTCTGCCTGGGATGTTGTCTGGTCCAGCAGCTTTACGTGGGTTGACTGCGTAGAGTTTTCCTCACCTCAGCTGTAGTGAGACACAGCACCTGGTCGATCGGAGGAGGGGTGGTCTTCCTCGCCGCCACGTCGTTCTGCCTGTCGAACCGAGCGTAGAAGTTGTTCAGCGCATCTGGGAGGGAGCCGTCACCATCACAGGCAGGTGGTGTCGTCCTGTAGGTAGTGATGGCTTGTAAGCCCTGCCACATGCGCACATAAATAGCTTTAAATGGTGTTTCAGCGTAGTAAAAGTACCCTAGCATGAGTTTGTTAATATATATATATTAGGGCCGGGACTTTAACGCGATAATTTAGATTAATTAATTTTAAAAAATAACGCGTTAAATTTTTTTAAACGCATTTTAATCGCACTTATTTTTGCACCACGGAACGTTTCTCACTGGATGATTTTCGGCGGACCGATTATACTGGAGCACCAACTAGCGTTCAGACAAAAACAAACCACAGTGAACATGGACAAAGAAGCTGATGAGACCGCTTTGGTTATGTCTGCATCAATATGCAATATGCCGCCGAAGTGGAAAAGGCCGCAGAGAGCCTTTAACCCTTTCCTTCCCCGTTTTTCGAAATAAATTACTCTTTTTCCTGTAAGGCCTCGTGTCCATGTTTCATGGTGTCACCCGTGCACTTAGGGTTGAACCTGGTACACAGGGCTAGTAGTATTTTACTTAAAAAAAGAAATGCTATACAGTGGTGTGAAAAACTATTTGCCCCCCTCCTGATTTCTTATTCATTTGCATGTTTGTCAAACAAAATGTTTCTGATCATCAAAGACATTTAACTATTAGTCAAAGATAACACAAGTAAACACAAAATGCAGTTATTAAATGAGGGGTTTTATTATTTAGGGAGAGAAAAAAATCCAAACCTACATGGCCCTGTGTGAAAAAGTAATTGCCCCCTGAACCTAATAACTGGTTGGGCCACCCTTAGCAGCAATAACTGCAATCAAGCGTTTGCGATAACTTGCAACGAGTCTTTTACAGCGCTCTGGAGGAATTTTGGCCCACTCATCTTTGCAGAATTGTTGTAATCCAGCTTTATTTGAGGGTTTTCTAGCATGAACCGCCTGTTTAAGGTCATGCCACAACATCTCAATAGGATTCAGGTCAGGACTTTGATTAGGCCACTCCAAAGTCTTCATTTTGTTTTTCTTCAGCCATTCAGAGGTGGATTTGCTGGTGTGTTTTGGGTCATTGTCCTGCTGCAGCACCCAAGATCGCTTCAGCTTGAGTTGACGAACAGATGGCCGGACATTCTCCTTCAGGATTTTTTGGTAGACAGTAGAATTCATGGTTCCATCTATCACAGCAAGCCTTCCAGGTCCTGAAGCAGCAAAACAACCCCAGACCATCACACTACCACCACCATATTTTACTGTTGGTATGATGTTCTTTTTCTGAAATGCTGTGTTACTTTTACGCCAGATGTAACGGGACACGCACCTTCCAAAAAGTTCAACTTTTGTCTCGTCGGTCCACAAGGTATTTTCCCAAAAGTCTTGGCAATCATTGAGATGTTTTTTAGCAAAATTGAGACGAGCCTTAATGTTCTTTTTGCTTAAAAGTGGTTTGCGCCTTGGAAATCTGCCATGCAGGCCGTTTTTGCCCAGTCTCTTTCTTATGGTGGAGTCGTGAACACTGACCTTAATTGAGGCAAGTGAGGCCTGCAGTTCTTTAGATGTTGTCCTGGGGTCTTTTGTGGCCTTTCGGATGAGTTGTCTCTGCGTTCTTGGGGTAATTTTGGTCGGCCGGCCACTCCTGGGAAGGTTCACCACTGTTCCATGTTTTTGCCATTTGTGGATAATGGCTCTCACTGTGGTTCGCTGGAGTCCCAAAGCTTTAGAAATGGCTTTATAACCTTTACCAGACTGATAGATCTAAATTAATTTTGTTCTCATTTGTTCCTGAATTTCTTTGGATCTTGTCATGATGTCTAGCTTTTGAGGTGCTTTTGGTCTACTTCTCTGTGTCAGGTAGCTCCTATTTAAGTGATTTCTTGATTGAAACGGGTGTGGCAGTAATCAGGCCTGTGGGTGACTACAGAAATTTAACTCAGGTGTGATAAACCACAGTTAAGTTATTTTTTAACAAGGGGGGCAATCACTTTTTCACACAGGGCCATGTAGATTTGGAGTTTTTTTTTTCTCCCTTAATAACGTAAACCTTCATTTAATAACTGCATTTTGTGTTCAATTATGTTATCTTTGACTAATAGTTAACGGTTTTTGATGAGCAGAAACATTTAAGTGTGACAAACATGCAAAAGAATAAGAAATCAGGAAGGGGGCAAATAGTTTTTCACACCACTGTGTGTATATATATATATATATACTGTACAGATACACACCCAGGTATCGGATCAGTACTCGGTATCGGCCGATACCCTGAGCCCAAGTATCGGAATCGGTATCGGGAGGGGAAAAATCGTATCGGAACATCTCTATTAATTTTTCACCTTAAATGTTAAGAGATAATTGTTAAGTGTTCATTGTGACTTTAGACTTATGTTTACATTTTAATTATTAGATTTTTCCATGGTTGTTGATATTTCTGTCTTAATAACTGATGGGACTATGATCATAGGAAGGTTAAGTTTAAAATAAAAATGTTTAAATATAATATATTCCTGTCCTCCTGGGCCTTATTTTAAATGGGTCATAAAAAAGATCAATAATTATCGATATCGACCGATATGAAACACTGATATCGTCATACAGTTTTCAGCCATATCGCCTAGCCCTAATTTAATCTGATCTAAAGTAGCGCCATTTAACTAATCACTATTGCTCATGATGTGATTGCGCAATGTGATTCTAACGATTAGCAAGTGAACAGATCTAGCGCGACTGTCCCAAAGTTTAGCAAACAGTTTAAACTAAAGCACTTAAACTATACAACTTTTACATGATGAAGAGATACAGTTGTTACTGACCCTGAGTTGTTTTCAGCATGTTTTCTTTTTAAGTGTTCGTGCATGACTGTGGTCCTGCCATGCCATGAAAGCTCGGTCTTGCATAGCGTGCAGGTTACAGTCTTTTTAGAGGCGTTTAATGTATAATTGCTCCCATACCTTGGAGGACTTGGGGCGCGTGCTTTGTCCTGCAGATGCTTCAGTAACCGCCATTGCGCAAGCTGCTGTGTATCTGTGTGTGTCGTTGTGTATTTGTGCATCTTGTGGTTGCGCTCCTCAGTAACGTGAGCAGCCCAAATAATCGATAACGGCATTCGTTGACAATGAATTTCATTATCGATTTTATCGATTAGTTGTTGCAGCCCTACTTCAATCACATCTTGATTGACAGCCAGAGTATGGAAAATTGTCTGTCTAAATATTTATGGACCTCCTGGTGCTTCAAAATTAAGTATTAACATAACTAATTCAGCACATATATTTTATTTGAAGGTAATGTTCTTAGACAGCAGTGATCTAGGACTGAGGAACACCTAGAGCCCAGCTGGTGTCTGATATTTACAGTTGAAGATGTTGTGCTGCATGGTCATCTTCTCTGTGCTTCTCATGACTGCAGTAAATGTCCGAGGTGAGATATGATTTATACACCATCAGATATAACACCTGTCAATTCTCCCACTTCTGTATACTGTTTAATTGTACTACATGTGAGAGTCGAAAGTGCAGGCCATGCATATGATATTCAGATTTGATGTGATCATATATTCCTTAATCACTAATATGTCTGATTTGTTTTGATTTGCTCAGCACAATGTGAGAGACCTGTCGTTGGAGAAAACCAGATTTTAATTGATGAATTAAACAAACCACCTTTTCCTGATGGCTCCACTGTAAAGTTCAAATGTGCCACTGGTTATGTGCCAGTGAGATCATCAGCTTCCAGGACAATCACCTGCACCGGAACCCAGTGGAGCGACCTTGAACTTCAGTGCAAGAGTAATTTCTACAAACATCTTTTTGGATTGAGATTGAAATCATTTGGTTAAATGACTGCTGGGCGATATGATAAAAATATCATGTAACGATTCTCAACAATGTGTGTGAGAGAGAGGCTGGAAATGTAGGTCAGAACAGGAACTAACTTGTCTTTCAGATTCTCCACCACGATAACCAGTTAAAATGCACGATGAGTTGTTCATAGTTAAATTAAATAGTCATTGGCAAATCACTGTGGTATCTCAAGTAAAAAATAAAAAATAAAAAAAAGGATTCTAAAAAAAACAATTAATTTTGTGTATTTAAGTAGTAATTTAATTATACAAAAGCACAATTTTAAGTATATTAAGTGTACTTCTATGTGCTAAAGTGGAACACCTTCAAGTATACATCGTACGCATAAAGAAAATGGCTGTTGATGTACTAATCTACATACCCGACACAGTGATTAATGAAATTAAAGTATATCTTTAATGTGTTATTACAATTCATTACAGCAATTTTTACCATACACGAATGAATTTGTAACACGTGACCATGAATGTATTCTTATTGGATTAACAAAAAAATATTGAGTTAATAAAAAATATACTTTATATCATATAGTACACACAATCACCTACACTACTGTATTGAACCTTTTTTAAATGCTGAATGCATTTTCTACACTAACATTTTTGAAACACGTAACATCAATAACGATGAGTCAGATTTCAGGTTGTCTAACAAACACACACAAAACAAAAATGTAAACTACAAAGACAGGCATCATTATTGGATTATACTGCATTAGGTCAAACCTGATGCATCGATTCTGGCTGTTAAAATTAACAGAGACATGGCGAAACAGGCGAAAGCTACTGTATGGACCATAATACTAGAAGAGAAGTTCATAAGATTTAGCACTAACACAATAGACAAATGTTGTTGGTCTTTCGGCTGCTCCCGGCAAGGGGTCGCCACAGCGGAATATCCAGTCCGCACAACAACTTGGCACAGGTTTTACACCAGATGCCCTTCCTGACGCAACCCTCCCATTTTATCCGGGCTTGGTACCGACACTGCATCCAGTGACTGGGGGGTTTGGGTACTGGCTGGGAATCGAACCCGGGCCTTCCGCATGCCAGTCAAAACACCTACCACTGAGCCGCCAGCCCTAACACAATAGACAAAGCGCACACGAGTGAGATTCAGCGAACAAAAATGCTTCTGAGATCACGTCTGCGAGAGAGTAGTGCACTAAATATAAGCATGATTAAGTGCTTGATTATGATTATGTATAAAGTTTTAATTCCAAAAATTGGTAAAAGCATGATGTTAGTATACATTTTATATCTTAACTGATGTTACAATTGTTTGTTAATATATTTGCAATGTACTATCACAAAATGTATAATTTTTTCACTAAGGATAGTTGGAAGAAGCTTTTTCTTCTTTTTTTCCAGAGAGACCCTGTGGAAGTCCTGGTGAGATTTCCAATGGGAGGTATCTGTTTCCAGATGGAATAGGGTTTGGCGCAACCATTACAGCAGTGTGTGATGATGGGTAAAAATAGTTCAACCTTTTTAAAAATGTTTGTCCATGTTCGGTTACGCTCACGTTCTGTCAGTACACAATAATAGTAAATAAACAAGACTGTTTTGAATAACCAAATCCTGTAATGTATACAAACCTCACTGCACAGGTCAGCAGTTTGGACATTTTGATTGCCTTATTTGAACCTATTTGAGTAAACTAATTTTAATAAAAGCCCTCGGTGAGGCTGCTCATACAGTAACAATGTTTGAGAAAATGGCAAGAGGGTGCAGCAGATTCATTATTATTATTATTATTATTATTATTAAATGCAAGAAATTAACAAAATATGAAAGAAGTTGTTCTTTCTATGAGCAAGGCTGTCCAAACGTTTCCATGGCCGTGTCCACTCAAGATCAGAGTTATGACTGCGTACAGTATATTGCTACACCTTGCAGCTCCTTGACAGCCTGACTGTCATCAGTGGGAGAACATTAAAGCTAAACAGACATCTCTATTTCAGTGTTTGAAAGAAATTCTAAAAGGAAACACTCCATTTTAACTCAATGTGTTGCATCTTTCTTCTGATTAACATAAATAGTTAAAACATTTTTCATTGATAAATTCAAATGAAAATTGCAAAATTTCTTACTTGTTTATGCTTATTTTTTTGTTTAAAGTGTACACTTTGTGCATGTGTTACAGTATGACTTAGAAAATATATCTCTGAACAAATGTCTATTTGCAGTTATCAGCTTCTTGGACAGAAAACTAGAAATTGCAGAGACCAAGGTTGGGATGGGAGAGCTCCTCAATGTGCAGGTAATGTCATTTTGTCACTTTAACATTCTTCATTTTTTCAAAAAACATTTTGTGCAATATTGCTGCAATAGTTGTTTCTTCAGATTTTTTTTTTTATTATTTAGACCCAAGGTTTAGGGCAAAGCTGACCCAATGTTGTACTCTGGCCATTAATTTTTTATATAAGCAGTGTTAAAAGTTGGTACGCCCTATTTCAATTTCAGTTATGTGTTTTGTGTAAAAACACAAAACATCTGATTTTAGTGGGTTTTAGTAGTCAGCAAAAACAGACCCCCTGGGTACCTTGAAGGCTTTGAATCGACAATGAACTCCCTGTATACGAGAACATTCCAGAGGCAATTTTGAGGCAGTCTGTCTGACAGCAAAAGTTTGGTCGACATTGGGTCATGGACACCAGTAAATCTCCATCAGAATGGCTGAAAAAAAAAAATCAAAGTCCAGAGCTCAGTCCAATTGAAATGCTATGGCAGGACCTTAGGAGAGCTGTGCGTAAGCGATGCTCAAAAACCTCAGTGAACTGAAGCAATGGTGTAAAGAAGAATGGATCGAAATTCCTTTACAACGATGGGAGAGACTGATGCAGAAAACAATTACTTCAAGTTCTTGCTGCTGAAGGCGGAGCTACATATAATGGCCAATACACTGTATTGGCTTTTTTTTATTTTTTTTTTTTAATTAATTTTTTTTGTTAAACAAATAATGGCATGGTGAAACAAGTTATGTTTTTAGTCTGAGGTTGTATTTGCAAAATAATCATTACGATCAGATGATTTTGTTTGTCTTCAAATAAAAACACATAAAATTGAAAGAGGGGGTTTTAACACTTATTTTCCACCATAATTGATGATTTTCTGGATTTTTTTTCTTCTTATTTTGTCTCTCATAGTTGAGGTATATCTATGATGAAAATTACAGGCCTCTTTCATCTTTATAATTGGGAGAACTTGCAGAATTGGTGGCTGAATACTTTTTTTTTCCACCACTGTAAAAAGCAATAGTTGTGATTTGGTACTTTCATACTGTCACTAATTTAAAGAGTTGCCTCGTACAAGATGCCTTGCATGTTTTATAAGGTTGTTGTGGGACCTGACGTTGTGGGAAAAATGCTAAAATCAGATTAAAGTGCATTGCGTCCAATCGCACAATATTGTAAAAGTGAAACAGCTGCAGTTTGTCATTATAGTACGGATTCTGCCTGTTTTTACCAGGTCCCTCCACTAGGGGCGCTCAACAAATCCTCCGAATCCACCGAAACCTTGGACACATGAACACACGTTAATACAGTTACTAGCTAACAACTACTTAGAACAACTAAATTGTGTAATTATTTTGTTTGTATTTGTATTTTGTTTTTATGTATGTTGTTGTTAGCAACAAGATAACTTAGGACTCAACTGATCCGAGTAAATGAAGAGAAGGATTTGTGATTTGTGAGTCATATAAAGGATCGGGTTATTTAACCCGGATGAATCCGGATTCGCTCATCTCTAGAGCGATAACGGATTAGGCGCACGCCCATCACAGACGCACGCTGTGACAGTGCAAATCTAAATAACACAAACTGTAGGTTCATTTATTGCCCATATACTTTTTTGTATTCACTTTTGGTCAGTAAGGGCATACTACATACAGTAAGTGTTTTATGTATTGTATGTGGAATGACTTCTTCTTTCTATATTATTATTATTATTATTATTATTATTATAAAAAAAATTATTTGACCATTGTACATTTTACCACAGAATTAAGATATTTATGAATTATATTTCTTTTTTTATATTAATCTAGACTAATTAAAGGCTACCTTAAGTAGTATTGTGATTTCTTTTGTTTTTCAGTGGTGAAATGTGAAAAACCTCTCCGTATAAATTTTGGAACATTTAAGCCAGATGAGGACTTTTATGAGTATGGGCACGCAGTCACATTCTCTTGTGAAGGAGGTCGTGATCTTATTGGACCTTCAGTAATATCATGCTCCAGTGATGGAACTTTTCAGCCTCCTCCTCCTCAGTGTCGGTGTAAGTTCAAATTGATTCAATGTTACAAATAATGTTTCAATAAAATGTGAAGTTATTATTAATTTTTTTATGGTGTCAATACAATGAATAAAAGATGATGTGACCTTATTTTTATACAGTTTTGTACTGTGAAAGTCCACAAATTTCATATGCAACGAGAATTGAAGGAAAATCAGCACCTTATAAATATAAGGAGTTTGTTCGCTACCGGTGTAATATAGGCTACAAAATGAATGGGACTGACTACATGATATGTACAGAAAATGGATGGGATCCACCTCCTCCTCAGTGCGCTGGTACTAATAATTAATGATTCTAAATAATAAACACAATACTATTCACTCCATGAACAGTATTAGTTATAACAAGTCAATAAAGATTCATTCCATCTTTTTTTTTTTTTTTTTTTTTTGATCTTGTACCTTGGCAACAGGCTTGGTACAAGCAGATTTTTGCCTAATTTTACAGTAACTGCCATTTTTTCTTCCTCAGTTATAACATGCCCCAAACCTCCTGCTATAAACAAAGGACAGTTTGTCCCCCAGAAGGAGTTCTATGAATATGGACAAACAGTCACATACTCATGTAATCAAGGTTTTAGAGTTACTCAACCTTCAACAAGATCATGTACAGATAAAGAAATATTTGAGACTGCTCCTCAGTGTCAGGGTAAGTCTGATCAAATCTTTGTTCTTTTATTTTCATAATAATGTCTTATTCCTCCTGATTTCTTGTGCTTCCTGTTTAAACTGAAATGGTAATTATCTGACTAATTCACATGAAGTGCATCATCATTAGGGAACTGTACAACCCCTGACCAAAATTACGGACTCACCACACTTAGGCCTTGTTCACACGGGCGTTAAAATCGACCGTTTTTCTGCCGTTTGTAGCGTCCGGTGATCGCGGGTGAAGCGCAGAGGGTTTTCTACACATAGGAGTCAATGACGGTGTTCACACGGGCTTTGGTGACGTGCGTTTGTCCGGCTGCGCGTTTATACGGTGTTAAAAAAACGTTGCATGCAGCTTTTTCTTGCCGTTCAAATCCCAACGAACGCAAGGAAACCGCGTCTAGTTCGTTTTCTCCACGTCCATTTTACGCTTCGGAGGACCGGATATATCCCATGATCCTACATGCTATACAGAGGGAAATGCGGAAAAAAGGCAAAAATAAAATGCTTAAAAAGTAAAACTTGCGCGGAAATGTTCGCATTTCTTCATAAACTACAAAAAACTTCCTTTAATCCGACGTTGTGGAGTCAGAGGGTGAACCCAGTAGCGGCAGCGTTTTTTTTTCTCTCCCTACGTCGCCGTATTATTTAAAAAATATTTTTATATATTATTTAATTAAAACAATAAGATTAATGTCTAATATTGCAAAATGGTCCATATTAAAAGGAGGCACCTCAAATAAAACGACAAGGGCTTTCATATCCAGTTCCCGACACACTGCCCCCTACAGGTTAAACACACAAACTACAATTTGGGCTGCAGGCTGTCGTTAGACAGAGACAAACGAACGTCAGTGTAGAAATCAATCGAGCGGCGCTACAAAACGCAACATCAACGTATAGGACGTTCAGAGCTCGTTCGTTTATCCCAAAATTTAACGCCCGTGTGAACAAGGCCTTAGAGGAAGTTTACAGTACATGGCTTTTTTTTTTTTTTTTTTTACTTCAAAGCAAAGAACTGAATTAGAGATATGGCATAAAACAATTTCCATTAATAGCTACACATTCTTAATTCATGAATCATGCCACTAAGAAATGAAAATGAAATTAATACATTTTTATAATTTGTTTAGATTACATACTGTAGATGAAAAGAATAAGGAATTACTCAAACATGGAGCCACACTGTAATTTGCAATTTAAAAGCAAATACTGGTCAAGTATTAATTAGTCTACAGTTAAAAGAGGGGGCTTACTGTACAGAGTTTAATGAGCTGTTGTAGACATGACACTAACATAAGAGTTATCAGTTCACACAAGTGAAGTGTTAAAAACCATTTCAGAAAGGGAATCTAGCCAGGGATATTTTTCCTGTGCTTGGTTGGTCTCCTCCAGGTACTCCGGTTTCCTCCCACATTCTGAAGACATGCAGATTAGGCTAATTGGCGTTCCCAAATCCCCCATAGTGTGAATGTTGACCGGAGGTCTTACCACTATGGGGTAAGGTACTGTAGCTGTCAAAAAAGACATGCGTGTACTAATTAACATTCGTACATATTGGCCTAAGGTTGTGCAACAATGTGGTTTTGTAAACTCTTGTATAAGTCAAATCATACATGAAATATGTAGTGCGTGTTCTTAAAATTATAATAATAAGAGCGATTTTATGCTTGGGGTTTTTCCATTATGAATATGAATTGTTTTGCTACTTGCTCAAAGTAAACAGACACCTGCACCAATAGTTATTAATTAGAAAATCTAAACTTAATATTTTCACTACTGAAATAGCAGAGCTGAAGTGATATACAGTACATAAATTTTAATGCGCTGGAGTCAGTGCAGACAGAGAGACAGACAGACGTTTACGTGGGCTTCGACCTAAAATAATAATATCACTGATTACATTAAAGCTGTTCATCTTATTTTTAGCTTTAACCTGTTAACCGTCTCTATCAATTCTTTCCTCGTCAATGACGGCTACTTATGCTAATTTGTATATATGACATCACTGATAAAATTAAGCAATATTTTTGTTTATGCAAACATTGTTACATCTGCTATGTGACTTGCTGTAGTCAAGCATCTCAAAATACAACACACACGAGCCTTGTCAGCATTGCGGTTTTTGTTTGCACAAACCTGTGAGATCCCTTAAGCGCATACAGCAAGGGTCATCCAGTTAAATTCAGCGAATAATTTATGTAAATCAAGTTGGGTACTTAAAATTACTGCAATTGAATTATGTATGGGGAAAAAAACTTTCTGTACTAACCTGAACCATGAAACAGCTTCTGTAGAAGATTCTTTGATGTGGGTTTTTACAGCCAGTAAATAATTTACATTATTTTTGCTGCAAGCAGGTCATTGAGAAAGGGGAAATGTTTGACAGACTTGTGACCACCTGGTGTTTTCGAGATAAGTTCCAGTTACACAAAACTGATTTTCTGCAAAACTTTTGTCAACATTTAGGACAAGGTCAAAAAATGTTTTTTCATGTCAGTGTTAACAGAATGGAGTTTAAAGGTCTACATTTAAGGGCCTACAAATAAGAAAAAGGAAGGATGAAGGAGCTCAGCCATGTGGTCAGAAGGTCATCATTTCAGTGAATCTTTGTGCATATGAGAGATTGTTAAAGTCTCCAGTTTTTTTTTTATTTGTCTTTAATTTGTCCAGAGATCACCTGTGAGTCACCCTCAATCAAAAATGCAGTTATCAATGGAAGCCTGACACAGTACGGATACGGCGTCTCTATCCAAATCAGCTGTGTTGAAGATTACCGAATAGAGGGGTCTGGCAGCCTGACCTGTGGGGAACATGGATGGATTCCATCTCTCCCACGGTGTATCAGTAAGAATAACCAATAATATGAAACATTTATTTGATGACTTGTTTTCCCTGACTTTCAATAGATATGCTCATATCCCAGAAGGTTTTTCAAATACAGTGATTTATTTTATTTTATTTTATTTTTTTAACCAATGGCCATTGTTGGCTTAGTGGTAGGTTTCTCGTTTGCCATGCTGAAGCCCCAGATTCAATTCCTACCCAATCAGAGCAAATAAATGAGTAATGACAAGTGAGGTTATTTGATATTGGTTCAACAGGAAAGTTTTTATCTGATTATTGTATCATAAGTGTGAATCGTTATGATCGCACAGAAATCATGCCTGGATGCTAACAGAATGGAAAAAAAAAAGGGTTCTGAATTTCATAATAAAGAGCACCTCGCCAACTGTTAACCAGAGTGGATTAAACATTGTTTCGGTTGCAAATTATTGTTGTTATAAAATCACCTGTTCCACAATTATTGGCACTCCTAACAATCCTGATAAAATAAATGTAATTGGAGCATTTTTGTAATTTTTACTGTAATTTACAAAGTTGATCAGAGTATCTAAAAACTTTTAATTAATAATTCATGACTTCCTGTTTGCCTGTGATATAAATATGATGTGACACAGAGGCCTATTTCTCTTATCTACTCTTCAACATGGGAAAGACATGAGAACACCCCATTTAAGTAAGACAGATGTGTGTTGACCTTCAATAGCTACAAGAAAATAGCCACTCGCCCATATCTACAGTCAGAGGAATCATTAAGAAGTTTAAAACAACTGGAACAGTGACAAACTTGAGTCATTGTCCAGCCCTGTTTATCTTGCCACCACACTCAGTGAGGAGGATTGTAAGAGAAGTATAAAAATCTCATTCCGTTATTCCTGATTCCTGTGCGATCATAACGATGTTAGAGAACTGCATCAAAGAGTGGCATCTTGGGGTCACAAAGTCTCCATAACAACCATCAGATGCTATCTACATGCCAACAAGCTGTTTGGGAGGCATGCAAGGAAATAGCTTTTACTCACTTACAATCACAAACATAAACATCTGGAGTTTGCTGGGACTTCAACTGCGACCGTGTGCTGTAGTCAGATGAGACTTAAATAGAGCTTTTTGGCAACAAACACTCTAAGTGGGTCTGGGGTAAAACAAAAGATGAGTATGCGGAAAAGCACCCCATGCCCACTGGGAAGTATAGTGGAGGATCTGTGATGCTGTGGGCCTGTTTCTCTTCCAAAGGCCCTGGAAACCTTGTTAGGGTGCATGGCATCATGAACTCCCTGAAATACCAGGATGAGAGATGTTTGATGGTGGAGTCAGCATTGGAATGGGAATTGTCATGCAGTCAGATTGGGAGTAATATTAAAATAAATGAATAAATACTTGATTGAACATACCAAACGCTTAATTAGTCTTGAAGTATTGTGAATTTATTCTTTCTTTTTAAGAACATACCAAATGTTTTGCTTTATTCTTTTAGTATAATGTCTCTAGACATTTTAGCTCCTTAACTTTTCATCAGATGATGAAGAAACAGGCCACAACTAATACATTTTCCTATTGCTTCTTTGAAAATGGACTGTTAAAATGTCTGTAATTAAATTTTTAATGCAATAATTGTTTTAAGCCCTTATGAATTAAAGCCAAAAGACCCCACACTTGAAATATAAATCTGGTGTGGTGGTATAAAGAGGCATCTGTATATACCAATTATTAATATCGCCAATTAAAAAAAAAAATCATTGTCCAAATATTTATGAATCTGATTCATATGTTGCATGCACTTGTTTCTTATTGTAGAGATCATTTGTGATGAACCCAAAATTGACAATGCAGTCATGATTCAAGGAAAGTCATCACTTTATACATATAAAATGACCATCCGGTACCTGTGTAATAAAGGCTACATCATGGATGGGTCTGATTTCCTGACCTGTAAGGAAAATGGATGGAACCCACCTCCTCCAAAGTGCAACAGTAAGATTATTTAGCCCTGTTCACTAGAGTTTCTACATTTTTGTTAGAACATTAATGCTAACTGGTATTATGAATTTAAGTTCAGTTATACATAGGATTAGTTATAATGTTTCATTCACAGATTAGTTTTTAGTTGCTCTTTTTACTAACAAAAAAATGTATGTATATACATGGAGAAAAATGACCAACTAGAAACACTTATAAATGGCTATGTAAGTATGTGCTTGATAAATTGTAATATTGTTTTCCTCAGTTGTGACCTGTCCAAAACCTCCTGATGTAACACATGGAGACTTTACACCCCGGATGGAGGTGTATAAATATGGACAAACGGTCACATACTCATGTAGAAAAGGGTTTAGACCACACGGTGCCACAACAATATCATGTACTGAACATGGAATGTTTGAGAATTCCCCTCAGTGTCGGCGTAAGTAATGTTTTCAGTCTTAATTGTGTTACTGTTAATTACAAACATCTTTACAGTATATTGACTCCTGATATTTAATACATTTTTTATTTTATTAGTTACACCCTTCAATATGGTTAAAAACGTATAATTTTCAAGTTGAAAGCTGTAAAATATATTTTCTTTGATTGGTCACTTTGTCAAAACTTATTGTTGTTTATTTGTTGTGGTTGTTGCTTCCTGGTTTAAGGCTGTGGTTCAAAGTGGAAGAAAGAGAGAAAACCACATTGACTTCAGTAAAATTATTGCTACTATAATATTGATGTAGTTAACTAAAAGTGAAAACAGTGATCTAAGAAAATTTGTCAATTAAATGTAATCCAGTGAAAACTTCTTGAATAATTATTACTTACATTACTTTTTTTTTTAGCAACTAGTGTATTTTTCTTCTGTTGGGGGTTTTACCTAGAGCCATGCTTTCCTTTACCGTTAAGAGAGTGGAAGTATCTAGTTTCATGGTTCTTAATGTGGTTTCTGGGGACACACTGACTTGCAGAGTTAAAAGTTTACCCTAGACTCAACACCAAGATGATTGTAACTTGATGTTTGCTTGTACTGTACTTTGATCCTCAGTGAAATGCTCCAGACCTAAGCTGATCAGTTTGTAAAGAAGAGCTTTATGTCTTAGTTGCCTGGCAGTAGTGAGTTGAATCAGCTGGGCTTGTGGTATAATCTGACAGGTATTCACTTTTCAGAAGGGTTTGAATAATTATGGTATATAAGTACAGTGGACCCTCATCATACTAACGCAGCGGCTTGTAAATTTTCCATTTGAGAACCAAAAGTTTGGCTGATTTTTTTGATTCGGCATGCATAGCAATTTGGACATATGAGAGATCAAGCCAGTTGCATGTGCCTCCGGTAGCCTATCAAAACTTGTTTGCATAAGTGGAAAGCAAAGTGAAGCGAGTTTTCATCCTTTTTTTTGTACAAGATTTAGTGGAGACATAGAACATAGACATAGGGTCTCAAGAGTGTAACGCTCGTGTCAATGAATTTACCAAGATTACACAAACACAGGTTTTTTATTTCATCAGTTGGTATTAACAAAACAAGAACACTCAAACAACACTTAATATACCTATCCTAAATGTGTATTATACAAAAAAAGACACTGCAGTGCACAATATATGACTATTTCCAGCTATATACGAAATTTTGGTGTGTATGTGAATGGATGTATTGTCCCAATTCCTATATACTGTGTGTGTGCACGGGGGAGGGGAGGGGTTTTTATTGTATCGGCCTCATCGGCTTTACGAGTCAATCCTGGAACACTGATGGAAAAATACTGTCCCAATGGTGAGTAATCCAATTTTGATGTATTCACAATGGACAGGATGAGTCTTATGCAGTGCTTGGCGGAAAAAAAATGTAGTGGTTATTTGCGCATTAACTACAATGGAGCATTGACTTGATGTATTCATGACTGTTTTTACACCAATTTTTTTTATTCAGCGGGATTCCCCTTGTAATTGGAGAGAAAGTCATGAGTAAAAGCGTGGAACCAATACACAACTGATAGGGCAATACATCATATGGGAACAGATTATGAAATATACAATTCCATATAAAAAATTATTGGCAGCTTTATAAAAACCCATTATGTGGCTGCTCTACATTCTTTCAGTTTTGTTTGCTTTAATGAATTAAGGTTAATGTCTATTTATTTAATATTTTTCTTAATTTACACATTTTCTAAATGTTTTGTGTTACTCTCTCTAATCCGCACCACGTGAGGTAATAATATTTATAACAGCGCAAGGCTTCTGAGGGGGTCATAGAAATATGATTTTATGAGAATGCAGGAAGGAACACATACAGGAAGACCTTCTCGTTTGGAGATAGCGTGGGGTTATTGATTAGGAACTAAAAAAAAAAAACTATTTAGTGTCGACCCGAAAGTCAAGACCTTCTCAAGCAGTGCTCTTCCATGCATGAGCTATGTTTTCCGGGGCCTGAATGCAGAGAGCCCAATTAGAGGCGCTAATCAATTCAGGGGCCTCAGGAAATTTTCTTGACGGGAGACTAGCTGAGGCACTTGCCCGCTCCCTTCGGCCATCCCGTTGGTCTCCCTGGGCAGTCAATTAAGTTGGGGCCTGTGATGATGCAGACGGCCCCAGTCGTGCAGTTGCCAGGCGATAGTGTCATTAGCACAATCAGCGCAGACGCACTGTACCTGGCAGTGTGTCTACTGTATTTAAGGACCCTGATACCTGCGCCTTTTTGCGATCACAAGGTAGTTTCGGTAAGGAATCAGTGCCTCGAAGATCAAAGGCAAAGATCCAGCTCGAACTCTCGAAAAAGCAGCTGGCGCACTTGACCGAGAGCAGCATGCCATCTGCTAAACGTACGCTTACAGTGTTTCAGTAAAAACACACAGTAAATCGTCTGTAAATTAAAGATAGTTGTGAAAAAACTAAATTATGGGTACATAGGAAGTTATAGAACACATCAGGATGGTTGTAATTTTTCTGTATGTTTGTTTTTGTGCATGCATCACATTAAAAATTACAGAACAAAATTTTATTGGGTTTTTACAGTTGTATTTGGATGAGCATGAAGTAACATATAGGCTTTGTTTCATTGCAGTTGGCCCCAGTAAAGAGAAGATGTGCTATTTCGAAATTTAAATTGAAAATGCCCTTGTTATAAAAATTTACCTTGGCTCTTCTCAAAATTCAACAGTGCAATGAATAATTTGATTTTAATTATTTCTTATGGGGGAAATTTGCTTTAATTCATGAGTGTTTTGATATTCAAGCAAGCTTCTGGAACAATTTATGCTTGTAATTCAAGGTTCCACTGTACTTATATACTGTAGGCATTCAAAATGACTAGGGATGCATTGATACAAGATCGTCACTCGATGAGCACCAAAATGAGCACAGCTAGTTAATTAGGAAGACCAACCCAGTGATGAAATAATTCAGTGTCTGTAATGTAAAATCTGGTATAAGGTGGAATAAACAGCTTTCTGTTTCTGAATATCACTGATTACAGTAAAGCTGATCAGCTTATTTTTAGCTTAACTCTTTCTACAAATAACGATGGGTACTTCACCTAGTTTGCATATATTGCATATTTATTGCTGATAAAATGAAGCAATATTTTTACATCTGCTATGCGACACACACTGTAATCAAGCATCTCTCAATACACAACACACAAGCCCTTTCAGCCTTGCAGTTGTCGTTTGCACATACCTGTGAGATCCCAACAAAAAGGAAGGATGAAGGAGCTCAGCCATGTGGTCAGAGGGTCAAAATTTCTGTGTACCTTTAAGCATATGAGAGCTTGTTAAAGTATCCTTTTTTTTTTTTGTCTTTAATTTATCCAGAGATCACCTGTGAGTCACCATCAATTGAAAATGCAGTTATCAATGTAAGCCTGGCACAGTACAGATACGGCGTCTCAATCCAAATCAGCTGTGTTGAAGATTACCAAATAGAGGGGTCTGACAGCCTGACCTGTGGGGAACATGGATGGAGTCCATCTCTCCCACAGTGTATCGGTAAGAATAACCAATAATTTGAAACATTTATTTGATGACTTGTTTCCCCTGACTTTCAAAATATATGCTCATATCCCAGAAGGTTTTTCAAATAATGTGAATATTTTTTATTACAATGCTGGGCACCGGTGGCTCAGTGGTAGATTTCTTGTCTGCCATGTTCAATTTCCACCAAATACCCAAACCCCAGCCACTGGATGTGCAGTAGCGTCGCTCCCAAGCCTGGATAAAATGGGAGGGTTGTGTCAGGAAAGGCGTCCAGCTTAACACCTGTGCCAAGTTGTGTGCGGAACAGCTGTGGCGACTAACAAACATATATTTTAAATAAGATGATAGATTCTGCTATTAGTATTCCGGACAGTGGAAATAAATGAGGAATGACAAATGAGGTTAATTGATATTGTGCGACAAGTTTTTATCCTATTATTGTATCATAAGTGTAAATCATTATGATCGAATGAAATCCATGGCTGTATGCTATCGGAATGTAAAATTTCTGAAAAAATCAGTCTGGAATCCCTAAAAAGCAGTTAATGCAAGATAACACAAGAATCTCACAAGGACTATGAACTTTTGCATTCCTCTGTATGTGGAAGAGCCCAGATAGCATGTTCTAAGCGTTTTATGCTGCAATTCATCACAGCATGAGCAAAAGTTTGATAAGATGTGGGAGGTTGGCTTTTATTACCAAATACTTGATTAGACCTGAAGTCAAGAGTGAACTCCTACTTTTAAAGAACGTACCAAATTGTTGATTTGCTTTTCTCTGACAGATCAGTTTTATTTTCTTAGTATAATTGTCTGTTTAATCAACACACTTATTGTTTTCAAGTTGAAAACTGAAAAATGTCGTTTTCTTGATTGGTCACGTTGTCAAAACTCATTATTTGTTTACTCGTTGTGGTTGTTGCTTCCTGGTGTGAGGCTGTGGTTCACATTGACTTCTGTAAAAATACTGCTACTGTAGTATTGATGTAGTTCACTAAATGTATAAATAGCGACCTAAGGAAATTTGTCCATTAAATGTGATCCAGTGAAAACTTTTCAAAGAATAATTACTTGTATTACTTTTTTTTTTTTTTTTTAACAATTAGTGTTTTTTTTTTTTTCTTAAGTTAAGGAATGAATTTCATAACCATTATATTGACTAACCAAGTGGACTAATTGATTAACTCACTTAAAGAACAGCTAGAGTTCTAGCACGTCATTAGACACTGTGTTCCTCCCCTCCTCCTCTCGTCTTCACACACACACACACTTCTCTTTTGACACTTGCTTTTGCTTTTCCAGTAATGCGGAAATGGCGGGTGCTGCTATTAGCGGTGAAGGAAAAGAGATGGAAAGATAATTAATCATTACGGAGTAAGCGGGTTTTAAATCGGATGCGCGCATTATTGGATCTGTAGCGACAACAGACCGCAAAGGATGATTGCCACATCTGGGCTGATGGGAATTGTAGTTCCCGCTACCTCCCGTTCGCTCCATTCGCCTGAGCAAACTTTTCTCAGAAGACCTCTAGTTTTATCGTCATGCAACCGCGGTATTATCAAAATAAATTGTTATTGCGGTACGACGGTATTTACAATACTGTCACATCCCTACTATTTAGTCATTAGCACTCATCAGGCAATGTCTACGGGCAACTGACTGCACTCAGACCAAAGGGGGCTGAATAATTACACACACCCCACTTTTCAGTTATTTATTTGTAAAAATGTTTGGAATCATGTATGATTTTCGTTCCGCTTCTCACATGTACACCACTTTGTATTGGTCCTTCACGTGGAATTCCAATGAAATTGATTCATGTTTGTGGCTGTAATGTGACAAAATGTGGAAAAATTCAAGGGGGCCGAATACTTTTGCAAGCCACTGTAAACACTACATTCAAAGCTAGAAGCAGAGGACTGGGGAGCCAATCAGAAACAAGCAGGGAGAATGTACCCGCCTCCAGTTTCTGATTTGATAGTATTGACCCTACTCTAATCTTTGATTGGCTGAATTTGTGGCAGAGTTGTAACGCTACTGCAAGCGTAACTTAGTGATGCGAGAGACAGAGTTCACATTTACGTTTAGGCATTTGGCAGACGCCCTTATCCAGAGTGACTTACATTTACAGTTCAAACACACAAATGAGCTTGAGTTTGAGAGCGTGTGCAAGAGAGCGAGTAGTGAGCTAAATAAAAAGCACACTAAAACACGTTAAAATTTACTGAGACTAATGTGGTTGTATTCTAATTTGTTCTTTCTGTACATTGTTGCAATGATTATTTTGAAAGTTTTTTATTAAATATGACAAAAAAAGAAATTGAAAAACAAAGTTTAAATAAGTGTGCTTTAGAAATTACACTCAACTTTTACTTAAAGTATATTTTCCTATAATATACAGTATATCTGGAAAGTGTATAAAGTCTAACTTCTGTTAAATGTTTATTTACAGCTCCCCAGCCTGCATGGATTACTGCTCTAAGCATACTGGGTAAGTATGATTTTTCTCCCCCTTTCTATACCTACCTACCCATCCACCCACCTATCCACCTACTGCACCTACCCAAATATTTGAACCTTGACCAAACAAGGGTTTTGGATTTGCCGCCTCTAGAAATATTACAAGCAGTTCTTGTCCCAATCACAACTTGACCTGCACTGGTGTTATGTTCAAGGCTGTTTCTTAATTACATTACGAACTGGTGAAACAACTACCTGTAAATGCTTTGTTATATTCTTATAACCTTCTCCTGCCTTGATTTCTCCTTATTTTCAGTGTTCTCGGGCAGCTGTGTAGAAACCTTAGAAAAGCACCTGTTGCTGCTTAGAAAAACCTTAGAAAAGCGCATGCCCTAAAAACATGTAATTATTATTTGGAAAGGACGCTGGGTTTATGAACAATGCTGAATGAAAGCCAAACGTTGCCAGTGTGTGCGCGTGCGTGCGTTTTTTGCACATTCTAAAGTATTCTTACAGTATTTTCACCTAGGATATTCTTTTTATAATTTTTCTCCAGGTGGATTATTTGGTGTTGGTGGTGGTGGTGGTGCTCTCGCGAAGTGGTGGAAAAACAAAGATAAGAAAAATAAAGAGTAAGTATTTTAAAGGTACATGCATGTTTAAGCTTAACTAATTATCACATAGGATGCTTACTGTTTTCATACGTTGTCATGTAAAAGTTTGGGCACCCCAGGTCAAAAATCCTGTAATTGTGAGTCGCTAAGTAAAAATAATCTGATTTCCAAACATAATTTAAAGATGGCACATTTGTATTTTTTTTAATAATAGTACTTTAGTATATCTTGTGCAGTTTTAAAATCATAAAAAGGGCCCAAAGCAAAAGGTTCAGGCACCCTGCATAATCGATACTTAAGTCACCCCTTTTGCAAGTATTATACTGTACAGTAGCTTGTTTCCCTTTCTTCCTATCAAAAGTCATTTAGCCTGAGATTCCTGGCCTGTCTTGCATGCACTAATCTTTTGAGATCTATGTACAGATTTGATGTTAAAAAAAGGTTACTGCAAAAAAATCTTCATCTTATGCCTATTTATGTAGTTCACTTTGGGTTTACAGTGTGTTTGGAATCATCATTATAAGCTATATATATATATATATATATATATATATATATATATATATATATATATATATATATATATATATATATATATTATGGCAAGCCGTTTAGGAAAATATTCATGAGAGAATTGAATGAAAACTCGATATATATTGAATGAAAACTCGATATATATTGAATGAAACTCGATATATATTGAATGGATTCTGAATATATTGAATGAAACTCGATATATATTGAATGAAACTCGATATATATTGAATGAAACTCGATATATATTGAATGGATTCTGAATATATTGAATGAAACTCGATATATATTGAATGAAACTCGATATATATTGAATGGATTCTGAATATATTGAATGAAACTCGATATATATTGAATGGATTCTGAATATATTGAATGAAACTCGATATATATTGAATGGATTCTGAATATATTGAATGAAACTCGATATGTATTGAATGGATTCTGAATATATTGAATGAAACTCGATATATATTGAATGAAACTCGATATATATTGAATGGATTCTGAATATATTGAATGAAACTCGATATATATTGAATGAAACTCGATATATATTGAATGAAAACTCGATATATATTGAATGAAACTCGATATATATTGAATGAAAACTCGATATATATTGAATGAAACTCGATATATATTGAATGAAACTCGATATATATTGAATGGATTCTGAATATATTGAATGAAACTCGATATATATTGAATGGATTCTGAATATATTGAATGAAACTCGATATATATTGAATGAAACTCGATATATATTGAATGGATTCTGAATATATTGAATGAAACTCGATATATATTGAATGAAACTCGATATATATTGAATGGATTCTGAATATATTGAATGAAACTCGATATATATTGAATGAAACTCGATATATATTGAATGAAACTCGATATATATTGAATGAAAACTCGATATATATTGAATGGATTCTGAATATATTGAATGAAACTCGATATATATTGAATGGATTCTGAATATATTGAATGAAACTCGATATATATTGAATGAAAAGTCTGAATATGTTGATTGAAACATGACGTCATCGAAACACAGCGCCATATTTAGGGCAGTGGTGGCTCAGTCGGTTAAGGCTGTGGGTTACTGGGTTACTGATCGGAAGGTCGGGGGTTCGAACCCCAGCATCGCCAAGTTGCCACTGTTGAGCCCTTGAGCAAGGCCCTTAACCCTATCTGCTCCAGGGGCGCTGCTCCGTAAGCTGGCTGACCCTGCACTCTGACCCCAGTTTCCTAATTGGGATATGTGAAAAAATTGAGCAATTTCCCTCTGGGATTAATAAAGTTCTATAAAATTAAATAAATTAAAAATATATATATATATTTAGGAAGAATGAGCGAGTCCGCGAGAAACTTGGTTGCTGCGATTCTGAGAAATGAAGAGCAACCTCTTTTCCACGTCCGAGTACTTACACTAGTGTTGTTTAAAGTGATGTTTGGTAGCGAGAGTGAAAACGGTTACACTCACTGATTCGTATTCAAACCAGGGCCGGTTCTACTCAATAAAAAATTTGAAATGTTGAGAAAGCACATGTTAATATACTCATAAAATGTATTTATAACAAGTTGATAAAATGATCTGATAAAAAATCCGCCTAAAAAGGGACACTACACAATACGGTATATTTCACAGGCTGCAGCGCGCTAGCGCGCGCACATACCCCCATCGCATGATTTGAACGCGCACACTCCCCACCCCCCGCATAATCTGAACGCGCACACCCCCTCCAGCCCGCCCCCCCCCCCCCCCGCATAATCTGAACGCGCGCTCCACCCCCCTCCACCCCCACCCCCCGGCATAATCTGAACGCGCGCAAACATCCCCCCCCCCCATTCAATATATATCGAGTTTCATTCAATATATATCGAGTTTTCATTCAATATATATCGAGTTTCATTCAATATATTCAGAATCCATTCAATATATATCGAGTTTCATTCAATATATTCAGAATCCATTCAATATATATCGAGTTTCATTCAATATATTCAGAATCCATTCAATATATATCGAGTTTCATTCAATATATATCGAGTTTTCATTCAATATATATCGAGTTTTATTCAATATATATCGAGTTTCATTCAATATATATCGAGTTTTCATTCAATATATTCAGAATCCATTCAATATATATCGAGTTTCATTCAATATATTCAGAATCCATTCAATATATTCAGAATCCATTCAATATATATCGAGTTTCATTCAATATATATATATCGAGTTTTCATTCAATATATTCAGAATCCATTCAGTATATATCGAGTTTCATTCAGTATATATCGAGTTTCATTCAGTATATATCGAGTTTCATTCAGTATATATCGAGTTTCATTCAATATATATCGAGTTTCATTCAATATATATCGAGTTTCATTCAATATATTCAGAATCCATTCAATATATATCGAGTTTCATTCAATATATATCGAGTTTCATTCAATATATATCGAGTTTCATTCAATATATATCGAGTTTTCATTCAATATATTCAGAATCCATTCAATATATATCGAGTTTCATTCAATATATATCGAGTTTTCGTTCAATTCTCTCATGAATATTTTCCTAAACGGCTTGCCATAATATATATATATATATATATATATATATATATATTTTTTTTTTTTTTTTACCTTCAGCTTTTTTACAGACAGTGTAATGTTTGTTTCCAGCATGTGTTAGTATTCATCTGAATCCATTCTTCCCTCTAACATTGAAATGCTTCCTGTGCCACTGCAACACAAGCTAAAGGCTTTAGATGTAAGAAAACGTTAGATGTAAAATTTACAATTTATAATTTTCTCTGAGCACACCTTTGCTCACTCTCTAGCCCAAAACGTCTCATTTTAAGATGTTTGTATGTTAATTTGCGAATATCTGATGTGGTAAAGATACAGGAAAGGGTTCTGCTGATGACCTTTTCATAAAGGTCATTTTTGTGCAGTAAAATGCTGCCTCAACTCCAGAGCCTACTAAATCTATCTGAAGGGGTTTTACAATCAAAAAGGCGTTTGAGTTGCCTGAACTGCTTGTAGTTATGTTAGTCTCTACTGTCTGTGTTCAGGGCCTTTTATTTATTTGTGTTATGCACTAACCTGCTAAATTAAAACGGTTTGGGTAGTATAACAGAACTTAAATCTTGTGGGTTGCAGAAAACTTTAGCATGGTGTTCTTTTACTACTTTTCAATCTTAAATTGTAAAAATAGATAAATAAAGGAATAAATAAAAGTTCATATACTAATCATGCTTAAATTGTTGAATTTATGAAATTTTCATATTTAATTTTATGCCATCTAGAGATCATTTTATCTTCTACTTGCTTAGCTATTCACAGTGATGGAAAGTCTGAATGGAGTGCCCCAACTTTAGCATCCAACTGTTTTAAAATGTTTTTTAATTGTGTGCATTAAACTGCTTATTTTAGTCTGATTTTAGTCTTCTAAGTAATCACTGGCTGTTGTGTCATGTGCTAATATGTTGGATGAAGCGCTCTCTGATGCTGTTTAATATGAAGTTTCCCTGATGTTTAAAAGTTCAGAATTACTGTTATGTATATTTATATCACTGCTGCTGAATTCTCCAATTACTGAGCTAATTAATTTAATTGTCTAAATAATAAAAAGATTATCATCAGGACAGGAGAAATATACAATTTATATAAATGGACTGAAGTCAGTCTGATTATTCTAATGCCTCATCCAAAGATTTATCTGCTTCATGTTTTAAATACTCAGCTTCACCTCCAATAATGATTATTGACATTTATATTGGTCTAGTTATTATTAAATTCATCTGATTTTCTGTCCTAGACATAAAGCAGCTTCCGTCCATGAGAACTGTTCTCTGGTCAATATAGAGGAAACTCAGCTACAATGTATCGAAGATCCCATTCAAACCGAAAAAATGAAGACAACTATTATAAACTCTAATGAAAATTTGTGAGTGACCAAACAACTTGCTTTACAATACTGAATACCCTTATCATGTATCTACAAAGAAAATGTACAGTATGCTTGCATTTCAAAGCAAAATACGCTTTACTCTGCAAAGCACTTTTTTTTTTTTTTTTAACAATCAAAGCTGAGTTATACGTGATTTCTAATGTGTGATGTTTTTGTTTAGTTTTTTTTGCATTATGTTTGCACAAATTTTTTTATAAAATATTTAATGAAGCTTGTGTGAACTAAATAAATCGATGCTTTTAGAGCCTCTGTCATGATTATGATATATGATTATGATATGATATAGTATCGTATCGTGTTCTTTCTGTTTAAGGCATGACCTACCAAGGTCATCATGCTGTAATGTTGGGTGCCAGAATTGGAAGAGTGATAACTTTGTTTCTCATACGCACAATTATTATTTTTGGGGTGTAAAATAATACAGACCTTTTTAGAAGTGTCACAAATACTCCATCCACTTAGTTTATATATGTCGATAAATATTATTCAGCTGGTTTGTTAAATTACAGTAGTAACATTCATGGTTCTGGAGAGTAAGTGATTATACATGTTCATAGTCTGTGTTGAATTCAAAGCCAACAAAACATGCAAGTCAGTATTAGTTAACATACTGTATATGTATTAACGCAAATAATTTTGCCTCCGCCTTGGCTCACTGTGTCACTGTTTACTGCCACCAAATGGGTTCTATAAAAATATCAACCCTTTGCACTATTTTACTTTGCACTCGGATATACCATTAAAAAATATAGAACTTTACTCTTCTTAAACATTTCCGTGCAAAAACTTTGAGCCACCCCACATTTACATTTATGGCATTTGGCAGACGCCTTTATCCAGAGCGACTTACAGTACATGAATGCTTGAAGTTTAAGTTGAACTTTGAAGTTCCATCAATGCGTATATCCTTACACTGGTTCACTAGGTTACCAACTAGAGTATCGTCAATCGAATAAAAGGAAATAAGAAACCGATAAGCTTTTAGTTGTCACTTAAAGATTAGCAATTAATTGGATGTACAGACATCTAGAGCAGTGTTTTTCAACCACTGTGCCACGGTACACTCGTGTGCCGTGAGAGATCGTCAGGTGTGCCGTGGGAAATTATTAAATTTCATCTATAATAAGTCTGCGAATAATATGCCATTGTCAAGTGTCTGCGCTGTCTACACCGGCAGAGTAATCATGTCATACTCCTCCATATCAGTAGGTGGCAGCAGATATCTAATTGCCTTGTATTTCCAGGTGAGAATTAGTGATTAGTAATTGAGCTTCTCAACCTTGCCTACTATAAAAACTAAAAACAGAGAGAGACTAAGAGCTGTTGAGGAAGAGCTTTGTGTGTGTCTTTCTTCAATTCCTGCCAGGATATCAGCTCTGTGTTCATCCAACCAGGCCCAGGTTTCACACTGAGTAGGTAGAAATATGAAAGATATATATATAAGACTGTTTTCATCAGTAATATAAAGAAACCTTGAGAGGAACCAGACTCAACAGGGAACCCATCCTCATTTGGGTGAAACAGGAAGCAGTAATTGATCTGCATTTATAATATAACAGTTGATGTTAATATGGAGTCCAGGTAGTTTATTGGAGACAGGTAGGCTTGTAGGAAATTTCAGTCTTGAACCTATCAAGCAACTGCAGCCAAGTCAAGTCCTCAGAGAAACAGCTGTCAACACCAGTCGAGGCCAGAACCGTCTTCATAGTAGAGTGAAACCATCCCCAGACACCAGATGCATCCCAAGGAGACACATGGGGCATCCATGTGACGAGATCTCCAACCAGAACCGGGGCACCAGGATGGGTCAGACAGGTCCGGAGGGCAGTGCGAGTCTGGATCACTGGCAGCTCAGGAACGACATGTGTAGCTCGAAAGAGAGAGAGAGAGAGAGGGAAGAGAAAGAGGGGGAGAGAGAGCAGAAGAGGAGAGATGGCAATTAGGTATGGTCACAGTCACATAATGTATAATGTGAGTGTATATTTACTGTAGACTGCAAGCAGAGGCTCCGGCAGGACTAATTATGACAGCATAACTAAAAGGGGAGAGCCAGAAGGAAACACAAACATGAGGGCTCCCTGAGATGTAAAGCAAACAATCACCTCACCTTCAACAAACCTGAGTGATCAATGAGAGTAAGGAAGACAGCATCTAAACATACCAGCTCACCGTAATACTCTACGTCCATGAGTCCCCCAGATCTGCTCCTTTACCTAAGGCAAATCTATTAATAAAGTCCCGAACATTAATTGGAAGACTATTCCATAATTTTGGGGCTTTGTAAGAAAAAGCTCTGTCCCCAGCTGTAGTTTTCATAATATGCGGTATTAACAAGCAGCCTGCATCGTTTGATTGAAGTAGGCATGGCGGATCATAAGACACTAGCAGTTCGCACGGATACTGCGGCGCGAGACCATTTAATGCTTTATACAGTATGACAAGAGTAGTATTTTAAAATCAATGCGAAATTTCACGGGGAGCCAATGAAGTGAAGATAAGATAGGTGTGATGTGCTCATATCTTCTGGTTCTAGTGAGGACTCTCGCTGCTGCTTTCTGGACTAACTGAAGCTTGTTTATGCATCTAGTTGAACAACCAGACAGTAAGGCATTACAATAGTCCAACCTAGAGGTGATAAAAGCATGGACTAGTTTTTCTGCATCATTTAGCGACAGTATATTTCTTATCTTGGCAATATTTCTGATGTGAAAGAATGCTATCCTGGTAATATTATCTACATAATATTATCTACATGAGCTTTAAATGAAAGGCTGGAATCTATAATCACACCAAGGTATTTTACTGTTGCACTTGATGGATCAGAAAGTCCATCTAAAGATACAGTGTGATCTAAAATCTTACTTCTAGCTGAATGCAGTCCTATGACTAAAACTTCTGTCTTATCAGGACTAAGCAGAAGGAAGTTAATTAGCATTTAATCTCTCATATCCTCCACACATTGCTTAACTTTAGTGAGTTGGTTTTTCTCATCTTTTTTTGCTGAGACATACAGTGGTGTGAAAAACTATTTGCCCCCTTCCTGATTTCTTATTCTTTTGCATGTTTGTCACACTTAAATGTTTCTGATCATCAAAAACTGTTAACTATTAGTCAAAGATAACATAATTGAACACAAAATGCAGTTTTTAAATGAAGGTTTACGTTATTAAGGGAGAAAAAAAACTCAAAATCTACATGGCCCTGTGTGAAAAAGTGATTGCCCCCCTGGTTAAAAAATAACTTAACTGTGGTTTATCACACCTGAGTTCAATTTCTGTAGTCACCCCCAGGCCTGATTACTGCCACACCTGTTTCAATCAAGAAATCACTTAAATAGGAGCTACCTGACACAGAGAAGTAGACCAAAAGCACCTGAAAAGCTGGACATCATGCCAAGATCCAAAGAAATTCAGGAACAAATGAGAACAAAAGTAATTGAGATCTATCAGTCTGGTAAAGGTTATAAAGCCATTTCTAAAGCTTTGGGACTCCAGCGAACCACAGTGAGAGCCATTATCCACAAATGGCAAAAACATGGAACAGTGGTGAACGACCGGCCGACCAAAATTACCCCAAGAGCGCAGAGACAACTCATCCGAGAGGCCACAAAAGCCCCAGGACAACATCTAAAGAACTGCAGGCCTCACTTGCCTCAATTAAGGTCAGTGTTCACGACTCCACCATAAGAAAGAGACTGGGCAAAAACGGCCTGCATGGCAGATTTCCAAGGCGCAAACCACTTTTAAGCAAAAAGAACATTAAGGCTCGTCTCAATTTTGCTAAAAAACATCTCAATGATTGCCAAGACTTTTGGGAAAATACCTTGTGGACCGACGAGACAAAAGTTGAACTTTTTGGAAGGTGCGTGTCCCGTTACATCTGGCGTAAAAGTAACACAGCATTTCAGAAAAAGAACATCATACCAACAGTAAAATATGGTGGTGGTAGTGTGATGGTCTGGGGTTATTTTGCTGTTTCAGGACCTGGAAGGCTTGCTATGATAGATGGAACCATGAATTCTACTGTCTACCAAAAAATCCTGAAGGAGAATGTCCGGCCATCTGTTCGTCAACTCAAGCTGAAGCGATCTTGGGTGCTGCAGCAGGACAATGACCCAAATCACACCAGCAAATCCACCTCTGAATGGCTGAAGAAAAACAAAATGAAGACTTTGGAGTGGCCTAGTCAAAGTCCTGACCTGAATCCTATTGAGATGTTGTGGCATGACCTTAAAAAGGCGGTTCATGCTAGAAAACCCTCAAATAAAGCTGAATTACAACAATTCTGCAAAGATGAGTGGGCCAAAATTCCTCCAGAGCGCTGTAAAAGAGTCGTTGCAAGTTATCGCAAACGCTTGATTGCAGTTATTGCTGCTAAGGGTGGCCCAACCAGTTATTAGGTTCAGGGGGCAATTACTTTTTCACACTGGGCCATGTAGGTTTGGATTTTTTTTCTCCCTAAATAATAAAACCCCTCATTTAAAAAATGCATTTTGTGTTTACTTGTGTTATCTTTGACTAATAGTTAAAAGTGTTTGATTATCAGAAACATTTTGTGTGACAAACATGCAAAAGAATAAGAAATCAGGAGGGGGGCAAATAGTTTTTCACACCACTGTATAACTGTGTCGTCAGCATAATGATGAAAACTAATACCATGTTTACGAATTATGTTGCCCAGAGGAAGCATATGAAGGGAAAAAAGCAGTGGGCCTAAAACTGAACCTTGTGGAACACCAAACTCCACTAGAGAGCATGCAGAATAATCACCATTTAAGTCTATATACTGATAACGATCGGTCAAATAGGATCTGAGCCAGGAGAGGGCTGTACCCTTAATTCCTACTAAATTTTCTAATCTGCAAAGAAGAATAGCATGATCAATGGTGTCAAAAGCTGCACTGAGGTCGAGTAATACAAGCATAGTTACACAACCCTGATCAGAGGCCAATAGGAGGTCATTTACTACTTTAACGAGTGCTGTTTCTGTGCTGTGATGAGGCCTAAATCCTGACTGATACATTTCATGTATGCTATTTCTATGTATATATGAGCATAGCTGCTCTGCTACTATCTTTTCGAGAATCTTAAAGATGAAGGGGAGGTTTGATATTGGCCTGTAATTGGACAGCTGACAGGGCTCGAGGTCAGGTTTCTTAATAATCTGTTTAATGACTGCTAATTTAAATGATTTTGGAACATACCCAATGCTGAGTGAGGAATTAATTATTCTCAACAGGGGTTCTGTTATTACTGGTACTATCTGTTTAAGAAAATGTGTCGGTATAGGATCTAATATACAGTGGCTTGGAAAAGTATTCGGCCCCCTTGAACTTTTCCACATTTTGTCACATTACAGCCACAAACATGAATCAATTTCGTTGGAATTCCACGTGAAAGACCAATACAAAGTGGTGTACACGTGAGAAGTGAAACGAAAATCATACATGATTCCAAACATTTTTTACAAATAAATAACTGAAAAGTGGGGTGTATTCAGCCCCCTTTGGTCTGAGTGCAGTCAGTTGCCCATAGACATTGCCTGATGAGTGCTAATGACTAAATAGGCTGCACCTGTGTGTAATCTAATGTCAGTACAAATACAGCTGCTCTGTGATGGCCCCAGAGGTTGTCTAAGAGAATATTGAGAGCAACAACACCATGAAGTCCAAAGAATACACCAGACAGGTCAGGGATAAAGTGATTGAGAAATTTAAAGCAGGCTTAGGCTACATAAAGATTTCCAAAGCCTTGAACATCCCACGGAGCACTGTTCTGATCATTCAGAAATGGAAGGAGTATGGAGTAACTGTAAACCTACCAAGACAAGGCCGTCCACCTAAACTCACAGGCCGAACAAGGAGAGCGAGGATCAGAAATGCAGCCAAGAGCCCCATGGTGACTCTGGACAAGCTGCAGAGATCTACAGCTCAGGTGGGGGAATCTGTCCATAGGACAACTATTAGTCGTGCACTGCACAAAGTTGGCCTTTATGGAAGAGTGGCAAGAAGAAAGCCATTATTAACTGCAAACCATAAGAAGTCCCCTTTGCAGTGTGCCACAAACCATGTGGGGGATACAGCAAACATGTGGAAGAAGGTGCTCTGGTCAGATGAGACCAAAATGGAACTTTTTGGCCAAAATGCAAAACTCTATGTGTGGCGGAAAACTAACACTGTTTTCCATCACTCTGAACACACCATCCCCACTGTCAAATCGGGTCTCAATATGGTGAACCCTGAGTGACGACTCTATGCAGCTAGCAGACGGTTGGTTTAGCCTGTGTGTCTGCTCCCTGGCCTGGGCTCTGGATTGTCACCGATTAACTAGACCTCTACTGAGACTGAGCTATACTACAGGAAATGAGAGCAGCACCTTCCCGAGTGGGATGGACATTAATAATATACATATACAAATAAACAAAAATATATAATTATATATTGAATTTTACGGTGAACGCAGAGTAGGCTAAGCACACGTGATGACGCGCACACCCTCACCACTGTTACGGCTGCCTATTTGACCAATAATGATAATAATTGATTATTCTGTCGATGTTAATAATGTGTTTTAATGTCGGTAATAATTTCACGACTATCTTTCTTAATATGAATAAAAGCATATCTAAATAAACAAAATTACTTAAAATGCATTATATTATAACAGATGCAATTATGATTATTGATTAATAATGGCCATACGGTGTCATTAAATAACAGTGTTAAAATACATACATAATCTAATACAAAATTAATAGTTTACATAATGTTAATAGAAATCCCTGAAACGGGCACCAAAGACCTGGTAAATGCAGTTGTTACACTTACATGATGATCGAATTCCTTGTTTAATATCGACCAAACATTTCATTAAAATTTTCACATAATCTTTCCTATCATTTCCTCAACAAAAATATGTGGACATGATAACCTTGGTCTGCTTTATTGTCAAAGTCTGCTTTATTGTCAAAACCGCCACATGTACAGTGCATACAAGAGTTTTGAATTTTCGTTTTCTCTCACACCCTTGGTTCAAACAGGTAAAAATACAGAATACAAATATATTTAAAAAATACAGATCAATACAAATATTATATATTCTATAAAACACACAATTTACAAGCATGGGTATGAGAGAAAGATAGATAAAAAGGCAGATAACCATGGTTTTATCATAGTAAAACTGTTTAATGTCCTTTTGTATGATTCTGAGACTATTAAATCAATCAGACAAATTTTTAACTTTGGAAAGCTCCAGCAGATGACGGTGTTGATTTTATTTCAGTTTATTATTGTTTATTTTATTTATTATAAATGTTTTTATTTAAGTGTAATTTTAGTTTGTATTTTTTGCTGTAGAGCTACAATTTACAATTTATAAATGATACAGTTCATTTATGTATTTACTTTTATTTGAATAAAGTCCTATTTTGGCACCTATAGTAGGTGTTTTTATTATTATTTTATTTTTACTTCCGTAATATTTGGGGGAGGGGGCACAAAAGTAAATTTCTGCTTAGGGCACTGATTTGGCCAGCAGCGGCCCTGGTTTTCATTGTGTTCATTTGATTCCTATTCAAGACACTTTGATAAGATTGACTGTATATTGTTAATTGCACTTTTTATTTGAAAGAAGAAGAAATATGAAAGATCATAAAATACTTTTTCTTTGTGTTTATTTGATTCCTATTCAAGACACTTCGATAAGAATGGCTGTATTTTGTTAATATAGTCTACAGGGTTTCATTTTTTTACAGTTTCGATTGTTGGTGTGCCTTGTGGTTTTTTGTTCATTTAAAGATGTTCCTTTGCTCAAAAAAGGTTGAAAAACACTGATCTAGAGGAAGTTAATTCCCCCACCAACGTGCCAGAACAGAAAACAGTCTGGTGGAATTGGTGAGATCAGTAGAACAGTGCTGAAGGTTTGGAGGGAATGTGGTCAATTACGGGGTGTGGTAAGAGCTTTAAGGTAAGCATTTCACTGCATATCGTATTGTGTATGACTGTGTAGGTGACAAACAAAACTTCAATTTGAAGTGGGTCCTGGGCTGTTTTTTAGTTTCTCAGTGACAGACAAAAGGAAAGTCTTTGTGGAATGTGCCCCTTTGACACCTGATTGGTTAGGATCATTGAGAGTGTTCTGTGAGAGATAAAGAGACATTTGATTGTATGTAGTATGTAAATAACATTAATTGATGTAGATTGACTTAAGGAAATGGGAACGATTCTTGTACTGCACCAGGTTGCAATGTGCCTAAAGATACAATTTAAAATTGGGTTGTTTATGTACAGTGGGGGAAATAAGTATTTGATCCCCTACAGATTTTCTAAGTTTGCCCACATACAAAGAAATGAAGGGTCTATAATTTTTATCATAGGTTTATGGTAAAGGATTGAGACAGAATATCAACCAAAAATCCAGAAAAAGCACATGATACAAATGTTATGAATTAAGTTACATTTCAACGAGGGAAATAAGTATTTGATCCCCAAGCAAAACATGACTTAGTACTTGGTAGAGAAACCCTTGCTGGAAAGCACAGTGGGAAGACGTTTTTGTAAACGTAGTTGTTTACCAGATTTGCACACATCTTGCACACTATTCTTTACAGATTTTCTCTAAATGTTTAAGGTTTCTTGCCTGTTGCTTGGCAACTCGAAGTTACAGCTCTCCGTGAATTTTCTATTGGATTAAGGTCTGAATACTGGCTAGACCACTCCATGACCTTAATGTGCTTATTCTTGAGCCTCTCCTTAGTTGCCATGGCAGTATGTTTGGGGTCATTTTCATGCTGGAAGATCCATCCACAAAACATCTTCAGGAGGTTCTCATCCAAGATTTTACAACACATGGCCTCATCCATTGGCCCCTGAGTGCAGCAAAGTCAATCTGTACCTTTAGCAGAGAAACAGCTCCAAAGCATGATGTTTCCACCTCTGTACTTGACTGTAGGGACTGTGGTGTTCTTACTGTCATAGTTTTACATTTTTCTTCCTCCAAAAACAGCAAGTCGAATTGATGACAAAGAATACAATTTTGGTCTCATCTGACCACAGCAGGTTTATGCCAATCTTTCTGTTCATTGGCAAACCTCAGACGGGTCTGTACATGTGTCTTCTTGAGGAGGAGAAGTCTTGCTGAGCTGAAGGATTTCAATCCATGCAGGCGTATTATGTTCAAATTCAAATTCAAATTCAAATTTATTAGTCACATACACAATCATACACAGTATAATATGCAGTGAAATGCTTTTATACGACCGCCAGTGACCTTAAAAAAAAAAAAGAAAATAAGAAAATAAAATCTTGTACGTAAAATAAATAATCAATAAAAAGGAAATACTAAAGAAATAATTTTAACTAGTAAAATTTGTAAAATTGACTGTGCATAAGGGCATAATAAAATATTGCAAAAATATAGAAATATGGTATTAAAGTGACAGTGGTTGTGCAAATATGCATGAAAGGTGACATGTGCAATTGTCCAGATGTATGAGTATTTAGTGCAAGTGTGTATGAATGTGTCCATGATTGTCCAGTCAGTGTTGTGAGCTTAAAAGATGTTATTAGTCCTGTGTGGAGGTGTGATTGAGAGACCTTATCGCCTGCAGGAAGAAGCTCCTCCTCAGTCTCTCTGTGTTGGCCTTTAGGGAGCGGAATCTCTTCCCAGACCACAACAAAGAGAACAGTCCATTACTGGGGTGACTGAGGTCCTTCATGATCTTCCTGGCCTTAGTCCAGCACCGCTTGCTGTAGATGGAGTGCAGGTCAGGGAGCTCAGTGCGGATGATGCGTTCGGCTGATCGCACCACCCTCTGTAGAGCTCGTCTGTCCTGCATGGTGCTGTTCCCGAACCAGGTCGTGATGTTTCCCGTCAGGATGCTCTCTATGGTGCAGGAGTAGAAGTTCCTGAGCACCTTGGAGGGCAGTCTAAAGTCTCTCAAGCGTCTGAGGTGGTAGAGACGCTGCCGGGCTTTTTTCACCACGGTGTTGATGTGACAGGACCATGATAGGTCCTGCGTGATGTGAACACCGAGGTATCTGAAGCTGTCCACTCTCTCCACTGGGCTCCTGTTGATGACGGGGGTCTGGTAGTTCCTCTCCTGCTTTGTACTAAAGTCCACTATCAGCTCCTTTGTCTTACTGACGTTCAGGAGGAGATTGTTCCTCTGGCACCAGTTCTCCAGATTTCCAATCTCCTCTAGGTAGTCCGACTCATCATTGTTGGTGATCAGTCCGACCACGACGGTGTCGTCAGCAAACTTGATGATGGAGGTGGAGTTGGTAGTGGCCACGCAGTCGTGGGTGTACAAAGAGTACAGCAGGGGGCTCAGAACACAACCCTGGGGGGCTCCAGTGCTGAGAGTGAGTGTAGCTGAGACATGTCCGCCCATCCTTACTGCCTGCGGTCTGCCAGTCAGAAAATTGGAGATCCACTGACATATAGATGAGCTCAGTCCCAGGTGCTCCAGCTTGGTGGTGAGTGTGGAAGGAATTATTGTGTTAAAAGCAGAGCTGTAGTCGATGAAGAGCATTTTAACATAATTCCCTTTCCTAGTGTCCAGGTGAATGAGTGATGTGTGGAGGAGATGAGAGATTGCATCGTCTGTGGAGCGGTTCTGACGGTATGCAAACTGTAGTGGGTCCAGTGTGTCGGGTAGTGAAGAAATGATGAAGTCTCTGATAAGGCGTTCAAAGCACTTCATCACTACTGAGGTGAGGGCCACAGGGCGATAGTCATTGAGAGAAGCAGGATGTGGTTTCTTTGGAACAGGAACAATAATGGACTCTTTGAAGCATGTGGGGATCACCGACTGAGATAAAGAGATGTTGAATATCTCAGTGAACACAGGTGCTAGCTGGTCTGCGCAGGCTCTGAGAATACGACCTGAGATGCCGTCTGGTCCTGCTGCTTTCCTGGTGTTCACTCTCTTGAAGGCTCTCCTCACGTCGTGCTCGGAGATGATGAGCGCGTTCCCGGTGCTGACTGTGTCTTCCTGTCTGCAGCCGTTAGCGCCGCTAGCATTAGCGTCGTTAGCATTAGCGCCGTTAGCATTAGCATTGCTAGCGTCTTTAGCTGCAGCCTCGAAGCGAGCGTAAAATGTGTTCAGCTCGTCTGCCAGAGTCGCGTCCGCGTTCGTCATACCGGATGCTGGTGCTTTGTAGTCCGTTATTGTTCTTAGTCCCTGCCACAGGCTCCTAGAGTCACTCTGTTGAAGCTGTGACTCTAGTTTTCTCCCGTAGCGCTGCTTCGCCTCTTTCACCGCCTTCCGGACGTTATATGACGCAGCCTTGTATGGTTCCATGTCCCCCGATGCAAGTCCCGTGTTGTAGGCAGCTGTGCGAGATCTCAGAGCGTCGCGGATGGTTTTATCCACCCACGGCTTCTGGTTGGGAAACGTTCTGATAGTCTTTTTCTCTACCGTATCGTCTGCCAGCTTTTCAATAAATCCCACAACCGCTTCCGTAAACACGCTGACGTCATCATCGGAGCTGTTTCTAAACATGTCCCAGTCTGCGTCATCGAGTGCGTCCTGTAACGCGGCCACCGATTGGTCCGTCCAGCGCGCGACCTCCCTCAGGACCGGAACTTCCTGTTTCAGCCTCTGTTTATATTTCGGCATGAGGAAAATGGCGGCGTGGTCGGATTTACCAAACGCTGGACGAGATTGTGCCTTGTAACCGTCTTTGACCGTGGTATAACAATGGTCCAGTGTCCTTTCGCCCCTGGTGGGGCAGGTGATGTGCTGATAAAAGTTCGGCGCTGCGCGTTTGAGGTTGGCACTATTAAAATCCCCCGCCACAATGAGTGCAGCGTCCCGGTGTTGTGTCTGGTGCTGTGTGAGCGCCTCATGCAGCTCGCATAAGGCAGTTTCAGTGTCCGCTTGTGGAGGTATGTAAACGGCGCTGATTATGACCGCTGTGAACTCCCGTGGAAGATAAAATGGACGACACATGATGGACAGTAGTTCCAGGTTTGGTGTGCAGGAGCGTGCAAGAGGAACAACGCTCGCGCTGTTGCACCAGCTGTTGTTCACCATTAAGCACACGCCGCCTCCCCTTGACTTCCCCGAGTCCCGCGTCCTGTCCATGCGGTGAACCGAGAAGAACTCGGCCGGCTGTATGGCGTGGTCTGGCACCGCTGGGTTCAGCCATGTCTCGGTGAAGCAGAGGAGATTGCAGTCCCGAATGTCTCTCTGGAACTTTATCCTGGCCCTGAGGTCATCCAGTTTGTTCTCCAGTGACTGGACGTTGGCGAGCAGGATGCTAGGCAGAGGTGTGCGGTGTGCACGGGCTCGGAGCCGGTTCCTCACGCCAGCTCGTTTCCCTCGGGTCCGTCGCTTCGCGTCGCGTCCATTGTTCTCCCTCAGGATCTCACTCGGCCAGCTCGGATCCGGAGTTAAAACCGTCGAATTGTGAGTACATTGTATACCAATAGAAACAAGAGTGTCTCTATCATACCTAATGTACTCAATGGTGGTGATTTTGCCGATTTTAAAACACTGAAAACTAACTTAAAAAACAAAAACAAAGAAAAGGTGGTCGGAGCAGTCGTGACGGCAGCCGACCTCACCGGCGCCATCTTGGAATGATGTTACTAATGGTTTGTTTGGTGACTGTTCCCCCAACTGCCTTGAGGTCATTCACAAGCTGGTCCCGTGTAGTCCTGGGCTGGTCCCTCATTTTTCCCATGATTATTCTTATTCCATGAGTTGAAATCTTGCATATAGGGCCATTAATGGTTACTTTGTATTTCTTCCAGTTGTCTCCTTCTCACCAAGCTTCTAGCTGATGGTCTTGCAGCCCATTCCAGCCTTGTGCAGCTATAAAATCTTGTTCCTGACTTACTTTGACAGCTCTTTGGTCTTGCCGATGGTGGTGAGGTTTGAATGGAAGATAGAGATTTTGTGGACAGGTGGCTTTTATACACACACCACATTGTTGTTAGGAGCACCTTCTTAAATTAATATGTATACCACAAGAGCACATACTGTAACCAGTCTGTGAGTTAGTACACTCTAAAAAATGCTGGGTTGTTTTTTCTACCCAAACGCTGGGTTGCCGTTGTTGGGTAATTTTTCTGGGTTATTTACAGAGAGTTGGGTAGTTTTTGTGTAACCCAGCTGCTGGGTTGAAGTTTGCTTGGCCCCTCCCCCAAAGTTCACCGGTGGATTCAGCGGCTGTCACTCAGCTTCGTGTCTCTTGAGCTCCCACACCGCTGATGACGGTTCATCCTCCTCGGACATTTAAGGGGAAATGGCGTTAAATACAAGGTCTGTATACACATGTTCACTCACCTAATTCACATATGACTGAAAAATTATTACTATATGTAACATTTATTACTGTTACTGTGTTAAGGTTACACACAAACTTTCCGGCTGGTCTGAGGTACTGGATGATAATTTAGCTGAGAATAGCTGCTAGTTAGCCAAACAACCCCACCTGTGTATGAAAGAAACGGCTAAGATGTCTGAGCTTTTTAGCTTTCTCTGTAGAATGTTTGCAGGGTTACGAAGATGGTGAAGTGATGAATGAACGCTAAACTGTTAACTGTATTGTTAGCATGACGGCGGCATTTAGTTAGTTTGCTAGCATTAGCAACCACTTTAGAACTTTATTAATCTCACTGCTTGAGACAATAAAATGCTGGTGTGTTACAAAACACTGACCCTCTCACAAATATACAGACCTGCTAACCCTCCCGTTTTTCACTAGCTACAGTAGTAATTTACTCTGCGGTCAAATTTCTCCTGCGTTTCTCCCGAGTTATAACAATATTTTACACCTTTCCCCCTTTGGCAAGTATGCAAATGTATCACCAGTAATAGCATGTAAGCTAACCAGGTAGCTCTCTTTAACCAAAGTTAAATTAAATATCAGTCAGCGCGCCAACTACAGGAACAAGTACCACAGCGGTACAGGTAACTACTAGATGGAAGTATTAATATTTTGGTGATTGTAATGTACCAGTATGACACCAACTATGACATTTTTTCGGTAATTAGCTTAAAATCAATGCAGACTACAATATCAACTAGTCTGACATAAAGAGCTGTATCCTAAAAGCCATGCTTATTTTGCTGTTTTATGTTTGGTAGTAGCTGTCTCCATGTTTTTGTTTTAGGTTACCTATACCCTATCTTAATGGGCAGCTTTGTAATTTTTTAGTATCAATCGAATTTCACACGAAATTGATAGTCTTATTCAGTTTAATCTTTGCTATTCAACAAAATTTTAACTTTTTCATTTCTTTCTTTCTAAGGTTGGCACCAACATGGTGGAATACCTTCAGCAGGCTGAAGTGTCGAGGCCGTACCCCTACATCCTGACGTTGGGAGATAATGACCAGCACTGCTCTCAGTAATGTTGTAATGTTGCTATGAAATAGCGAGGCCTACCTGAAAAGTCATAGACAGTGTTTGTATGTTAAAATGAGACCAGGGCTGGATAGTTTTGATCCTGCTCTGTAGAAGTTGCTTCAGCCTATTTGTTCAATTTCTCCATTCTGCCCTTGTCAGTAATAGTATAGTAATGATGTCACTGTTGATTATCTGTTCTTGTGCTTTTGAAAAATAAATGTTTTTTCTAAGAACATTTAATAGGATGTTGTTTATTGCATACATGTATGTTTTTGTAATAGACCAGTATATCAAAGTAATTTAACTGTTTAATAGACATGGGTGTTTTTTTTTTTTTTTTTTTTTTTTTTTTTTTTACAGATTCACTGTAAAACATGAAAATAATAATAACCTATTTGTGAGGTAGAATTAACCCAGCATTATAGTTAAATATGACCTAGCATGGGGATTGAATATTTAACCCATCTTGTTGGGTTAAACAAATAACCCATCTTGCTGGGTTAAATTAACCCAGCATTTAGTTAGTCCTATAATTTACCCAGCAGCTGGGTTAAAAACAACCCAGATTGGGTTGTTTTTAACCCAGCATTTTTTAGGGTGTAGGTAATCAAATACTTACAGTATTTCCCTCATTGAAATGCAACTTAATTCATACAGTAACATTTTGTATCGTGTGCTTTTTCTGGATTTGTGGTTGATATTCTGTCTTCTGTCTTTACCATAAACTGATGGTAAAAATTATAGACCCTTCATTTCTTTGCATCTGGGCAAACTTACAAAATCTGTAGGGGATCAAATACTTATGTCCCCCACTGTATGCAACAACCTCAGCAGCAACCTTATTTTCCCTCGTCTGTTCCAACCACGTAGCAGTCAGCATCACTAGTATACTCATCACCTGCCTGATCATCTGTTATTTACTGCGCCTGTTTGTCACTTGTTCATGCCTTAAGTTAGGTGTTTTTTTTTTTTTTTTTTTTAAACTTGAATGATAGGTCATTGTGTGGTTGAACAAACAAAAAAAACAGTCATCTGAAACTGGTCAGGTTCAGGGACTGGATTGAAAATGAGAAGAAAAAAAAACTTTCGAAAAAAGGCAAAAAAGTTCTTCAGGATGTCCGATACAAAGTCCTGTATACAGTTCCTCAAGACTACATTACAAATACAAGAAAGTCCCCTACACAATGTTACATTACAATGTCCCTTTCACATGACTGACTCTGGGTTTCTCTATTTGGACATAAATATAACTCCTGATTTAAAGGAACTGGAAAAAGTATTTTATTATCAAGCCATAGGAGTGTGTGGGTGGATCTTTACCGAACATGCCTACTCCTCTAGTAAACAAATGTCCACATGTTTTTTTTTAAATGATACAGACTCTTTTTAGGTGAGTATGGAATCTTTTGCATGTGCCCCATGAACGCTAACATCTCACCCATTCATTACCAATTTCAGGGCTGTCCACCTGGTATTTGAAAAATGCAATGTAATTCACCATTCTTTTGGCTTAGAAAGAGGTCATAAAGCATTTCAGTCTCCACAGGAATCAGACCATGCAATCATAAAACACCTTGATCCCCTGCCAATATCCCTGCCTCATTAGCTAATATTTGTCTTCGGACGTGGGCACAAAAATATATCTCTAATTTAGCAAGTTTATTTACAGATAATGTTCTTAAATCTTTTGAGGCACTTAGCTTGAGAAATGATCTAAAAAAAAATCTGTTTAAGGAAGCTGGTAATCCATTCTATGTCGTTTTATTCAATCTGAAATTGGTCAGATCTCCTGTCTGTATGCCTCTCTGTTATCAGAAACCTCCACAACTTTAAATCTCCCCAAGAACGATTTGGGAAAGAGAAAACAGCCAGCCATTCACGGAAGATTAATCATTCTCATGTGTGAGGAGTTTTTTTTTTTTTTTGTTTTACAAATTAAAATCCAAAAATATTCGAACACGTTAAACTTAATAGAAAACCACAAATCGTCTCTGTTATTGTCTCAACATTCAATTTCATTAATCAATGAAACATTGATTTTTTTCTGATATTCAATTTTACATTTTTTTTTCATTTATTTATTTAATAGTACAAGTATAAATGCGTATACTGTATCTCTTCTATTTCTATTTATTTTTTTACTGTGGATAGTTAATTCTATAATAAAATTTTCACTCCTGAATCTTGTTAACATTTACTTAAGTTTTTTCAAAAGTTTTTTCAATATTGTAATTGTGATTTTTGTTATAATAATAATAATAATAATATAATAATAGTAATAATAATAATAATACAAATAAAGCGGTGGGTTTAGTTTCGTTTTCCTGAGGGGGCGGAGCCAAACAGCCGCTGACTTCTTATCCGACGGGGGGAAAAGCGAGGCAGTGAAACTAACGTAGGAAGCAGCGGATAACGGTGAGATATTTCCATTACTTTAACTATCTTTACTATAAACAGTGAGACTGAGTTTATTGTTTGTCACAAAATTAAGTGAAACCTTTTAAATAATGTCTTCAGTGCCAGTAAAAATACTATAACTCGCGAGCTTTTCCGGCTGTGGTTTTGGTTAAACACACACAGATGATTCTGTTTTCTACATCAGATTCAGATCCTCACTACTACAGATCGGACATCGGATAGGTTTTTCTTTCTTTCTGTGTTTAAAGGTGCAAATAACTTGCACAATATGTTGAACATAATTTAAAAACAACATAAACACTGCATTAATTCATGGCATGAAGAAAGGATATAAAGTTTAGTGGAAAAGCTTTTGGAAAGCAGATTTCAATAGACGCATTTTATAGAGAAAGTAAAGTGTACAGAGACGCTGTGCTGGATTTGGGGTAGAGCTGTAATCGGGCCTTAAAAGTTAGGCCCCGAGCCCGACAAGTACATTTTGATTGACAGCCTTTTAAAAGCCCAAACCCGACTTTACAGCCCGACGTTATTCAAAATTGCGCAAACACACGGCGCTTTTGCAAGAATGAGTCATTTATACATGTTTTAACATAATTTATTCATGACTAACGAATAAACTACAGGCAACTTGGAAGTTGGAACAAAAAATAAACAAACCCGCTGTAACATCTCAGCACTCAAATAAGTCCAGGCAGACACTTACCCTATAAATAAGCCAACAATAGTCCCATAAAAATAAGTATTTCTTTACAAATTAAAATAAGATAAATTCAAAATTAAGATGTGTTTATGGCAATAACGAAATTAAAATAAAGGCTCCGCGGGATTTGCTTCGCCGCTTCCCTCCACAATCCGGCCTCAACGCGACGGTGAACTGCAGCTGAAATTTAATAAAAGAATAATGCCAACATTAACCTACATGGTCAAAACTTTCCCACACCGCAGACTTTGCTTTAGTTGCTGGTGCAAACAAAACGTAATCGCCAGTGGCAAGCCTCTGTTTAACCTCCTCCATTTTCGCATTTCTCTAATCAAAACGCATCACATGACCGCGCAAGTCCGAGTCCGACCCGAGCCGTGAAAAATTATATTAATTAAGCCCGAACCTGTCGGGTTCTGTCGGGTGCGGGCTAAGATCTTCAGCTCTAATTTGGGGTAACATTGTGTTCGCCATGTTGTGAGTCTCCTGCTGCTTTTGCTAGTAAGTTAAAGGCTGTGTTTTAATATTTTTTTCATGATGGATTTTTATTTATTTATTTATTTTTGCCTTTATGATGGATTTTTTTGTGTGTCTTTTGCCGTGTGTTTTAAACAAGGTCCAATATCACAGCAGATCTTTTATTTAATTAAAAATTCTCCTGAAATCACATCAAACTAAACCCTCTGATGAAGTGCCGGGGTGGAGTTGTGAGGCCCTGGGCGAGATCATGAAAACTGAGTTCACAGGTGTAAATACTGTAACTGTCATAGCAATTTCATGAGTTAGGAGAAAGCACATAAAACAACAATATTTAAGTGTATAAATGTGCATTAAGTATAAAATATTCAACATACAATATATGGTGTAAAAACATTTAATCGTTGTGTAATTGATTGCAATACGATTTTGCACGACCTGCGCTACGGAGGACAGCCTCCACCATGAGAAGGGATCAAAGATCCCGTCGTGTCCAGTTACTGTACCGTCCTCTTAATAACAGTCATTGAGGGTATATTAGGAACACCATATTTCTTAATAAATTCACTCTGACATCGCTTAAACTAATTGGTGACCCAATAGGTTCGCATTATGAAGATGTGGTGCTCATTACACCACCACCCCGATGAGAAGTCGAGTCACTAAATGAAGGTGTACAATACGACGTTAAACGGCGCAATGGCTGGCTGGCGCCTACCTTATCGATCCGTGTCAGGGGCAACCTGCTGTGTTCGAAGCTCCACATACTGAAAAGCACTTTGTGTTGTACTGTACGTTGTTTCATTTAGATTGCTTCATCCTAGCAAGGGGCCTTTTTTGAGTGAATCACCCAGTGTATCTACTGGGCACTGGTGGCTCAGTGGTAGGTGTTTCGCCTGCCATGCGGAAGGCCCGGGTTCGATTCCCAGCCAGTGCCCAAACCCCCCAGCCACTGGACACAGTGCCGGTCCCAAGCCCGGATAAAAATGGGAGGGTTGCGTCAGGAAGGGCATCCGGCGTAAAACCTCTGCCAAGTTGTTGTGCGGACTGGGTGTGTGTGTGTGTGTGTGTGTGTGTGTGTGTGTGTGTGTGTGTGTGTACAGCGCATGTGTAAAGCAAAAGCAGATATAAAAGGGACATTTTTGACTTTCCATCAAATGTTTTTTATATCATTTTGGAGAGATGTATAGTGGAATCTGTCTGCACGAATACTATGATCATTACAGCACACCAGTTCTCCCAGTATATATTTGTGTTATGCAAAGTAGTTTGTGCTGCTTCTGTGTATGTTTCAAACCTTTTATGCTTTTATACTGTTATTTTGTTATAATTTTCAGCATTTTGTTATGTATTCATTATACAGAGCTATCCTTTTCATTTAATATGCTGGGTATTTTTTTTCTCTCACCGTTGATGTGATTTGTATCACGCCTGTATTACTGTACCTGTTGGACGAGCCAGTACTGCTAAAAAAATGTTTTAAATAAAACCTTGCTTCATAGACATTTAAGGCTAGTCCATTGCAGAGCACACACATATGCACACACTAGGGACAATTTGGGAATTTTAATTAACTTTCACTCCAGGGTCCGGGTTCGATTCCCGGCCAGGCTCGATTCCCGTCTCTGTGTGCATGGAGTTTGCATGTTCTCCCCGTGCTTGGTGGGTTTCCTCAGGGTACTCCGGTTTCCTCCAAAGACATGCAGATTAGGCTAATTGGCGTTCCCAAATTGACCATAGTGTGTGTGTGTGTGTGTGCTCTGCGATGGATTGGCACGCTGTCCAGGGTGTACCCTGCCTCGTGCCCAGAGTCTCCTGGGATAGGCTCAAGGTCCCCGCGACCCTAAATACAGGATAAAGCGGTATAGAAGATGAATGAATGAATTAATTCATTAATTAACTTTCATATCTTTGAACTGTGGGAGGAAACCCACCAAGCACAGGGAGAAAATTCTATGTAGATGTGAATACTATTCATGTCTAAATAGTCATGAATCTTATGGTGCTTTAAAACTGAATGTTAACATAATTAATTCAGCACATATCTTTTATTGAAGGTAACTTTCTTGGATAGCAGTGATCTAGGACTGAGGAACACCTAGAGCCCAGCTGGTGTCTGATATTTACAGTTGAAGATGTTGTGCTGCATGGTCATCTTCTCTGTGCTTCTCATGACTGCAGTAAATGTCAGAGGTGAGGTTCGATTTACACACGATCAGATATAAAAGCTGCAGATTCAGATGCTTCTATATACAGTTTAATTACACTGCTCTTTTAGTTCTGTTAAAGGTTTGCAGGTTAGTGTTTTGTATTGTTTAATAATTTCCAAAAAGAGTAAGACATACATATGATATTTGGATTTGATAAAATAAATTTTTATCAATAATCAATATGTCTCATTTGTTCAGCACAATGTAAGAGACCTGATGTTGGGGAAAACCAGATATTAACTGATGAAGCTTTTCCTGATGGCTCCTCTGTGAGCTACAAATGTGCCACTGGTTACGTGCCTGTGAGACCATCAGCTTCCAGGACAATCACCTGCACTGGAACCCAGTGGAGCGACTTTGAACTTCAGTGCAAGAGTAATTTCTACAAACATCTATTTATATTGAGATTAAAATTGTTGGTAGTTTGAAATACTGGTTGGCGGTATAATTTATACCATGACATGTACAGTATATGACATTTTTACCATATACATAATATGTTGTTGTTCTTCTTTGGGCTGCTCTCATCATTTGCCGGATGTCCTACTTTTTTTTCTTTTTCTTCTTCTTGGTGTTTACCGGCAGTTGCCATCCACTGTCATGCATTACCACCACCTTCTGGTCTTGATTTCCCTCAACTTGCTCTCACTTTAAATCCTCTTTTCTAGTCCTGTTGCCCTTAAGAAACCCATCAAATACTTTCTTCCTTGTCCTCTTTATCCATTTTATGAAATACTTTTTAAAAAGTACAAATTCCCATTTCTCTGTTTTCTGCTCTTCTTGATGCAAAAATTGTTAAAAAAAAGACATGATGGTGTCTCAGAAAAATTTTATTAAACAGAATATTGGTGTAATATTGCCATATTTTCCACCATTGTTTGGATTATTGTACTAAATTACTTTTGGGCATCTTGTACTTTGATAGGAAAAGTTAAAGTTGCATGCATTATTTTTGAGTAACAGCACAGCTGTAACATAAATGTTTACATTATTAAAATAACATTACATTACAAACAGTAATTGTTTCTTATTCAGGGACGTAGAAGCTCTGCGTGTTTTAGGGCTTCGAGTAACTCGAGTAATTCGATTACAAAAAATGATCACGGCAAAATCTTCTGCCTCGAAGCTTCATTTAATGAATTTTAAAAGCTTTCATTATGTTTTTGCGCAATTATTTGTTGACAGCGTGCTTTTGGCACAGCACGCTTCCAGATGCAAGCCGGAATATCAGCGAGCCAAGAGAATAAGAAATCAGAGAAAACGACAGAAATTGTCAGTAAAGGCTTATATCTTATGCATGAGCTGTAGATTTTGAACCTTTTAGTTCTGAAAGTTTAGTTGCACACCTTAGTGTTTTTGTATAATTATTTATATGTGTGCCTTAGTTGTTTTTTTGATACTTAGTCATTTGAAACACCTTTTTTTTTTAGTTTAGCATCTGAGAAAAGGCTTTAAAATATGAATGTATGGCACTGTAATGCATTTACAGTAATTCATCTCAGTCAACTTTAGTACCCTTATCTCACCTACGCGGTTTCGCGCGATGGCCAGAAATACAGATAATTATGATTCGATTACGTTTCCATCTTTCCGCGCGAAAATAAAAAAAGATTTTAACATGTTTAATTTTTTTGGCGGTCCTCGCGGAAGCTTGCGGACCTTGCAGAACTTCGCGGAATGTCCATGAGATATGGGGTATAAGTGTTAAATTAAATTGTATGATGTTACAATTAAAATGTACAGTACTGTATGATGAGTTGTTCATAGTTAAATTAAATATTATAGTCACTGGCAAATCACTGTGGTATAGGTGGAATAACAGAGGTCTTTTTCTTTTTTTTTTCCTCAGAAAAATCCTGTGGATATCCTGGCGAGATCGAGAATGGAAAGTATCAGACTCCAGAAGGACTTTTGTTTGGTGCCACCATTACAGCAGTGTGTAATGAAGGGTATAAATGGTTTAGTCTTTTTATGTTTGTTCTTTTTGGTTGTGCACACACATACTGTATGTGCACAATAATAGTAAATTAAAGGACTATAAAAGTTTGTGAATAAGCTAATTATGTTATGTATACAAACTACTTTGCTTTACAACTCAGCAGTAGATTAACCTATTAGAATAAACAAATAATTATTAACAAAATAAAAGAGAATAAACTTAAATGTAAATTTAATTTAACTTTAATAATTTTTAAACTTGTTAATGCCACTTTGTTAATATCCTAATAATAATAAAAATTATAATTACATATTATTATTATTATTATGGAAGCAATTAGCAAAATACAAAAGAAGCTATATTTTTATCAGCAGGTGTGTCCAAACGTTTACATGGCAGTGTACACTTTGTAAAACTACAGTAGTGATTTTATATTGCTACACCTAATGCAGCCTCTTGAGAGCCGGGTTATAATCAGTGTGAAGCCATTAAAGCTAAACAGAGATTAGTTAATGTCGCTTCTGTTTTAGCTTAAATATTTAAAACTTTGTTCATTGCTGTTACGTGATGCAGTATGGAGAGCTACACCATGAGATGTTATATTGTTTGTAAGAGCCCTAATACAGGGCTTCTGAGGGGGTCAAAAAATAGTTGTGAGAGTGCTTGTGACACGCATGGGAAGACTCTCCCATTTAGAAATGGTGTGGGATTATTAATTAACTTAAAAGGAAACCCAACGAAAACTGAAAACCAAAAATAAACAGAGCTACGCCGTCTATGCGAGAACGGACGGGGCTCTGGAAACTAAAAATAAAAACTTAAGATCCTCTTGGTGTGATCGCACAAAGTGCAGAGGAATCAGGACCCTAAAATAGACACACCGCCAGGTGTGACGTGTCCAGGCTGATATCTACTGTATGTGGCCGCGCCTCTGCCTGTTCAGAACGCTGTGGGGTATAGCAGCCTGCAGATCTGCCCATTCTGAATAGTGCAGAATATTTTTGAGCGGTCTCATCCTTACAATTGCTAAAAAAAAAAAAAAAAAAAATTAATTCTTTGTTCTTTGGCCCATTTAAATATAATACTGTTTGAATGCATTTTGCATGACTTGGAACACCTGCTGTATCTCAGAACAAATGTCTGTTTGCAGTTATATGCTTCTTGGACAACGAAATAGAAGCTGCAGAGAACGCGGTTGGGATGGGAAAGCTCCTGCATGTGTAGGTAATGTAATTGTCACTTTTACATTTTTTTACATTACTTTTTGAAATAGGTTTGTTCTACTATGAAAATAGTTTATTCAGAATTTATGAATTTAGCCAGAATTCATTCAGCATGTTGATGAAGGTTTAGATGAATGATGATGTTACAAGCTGGTCTTTTTATAATGAAGGGGTTTGTAGAGTGTTACAGAGCATACATATTACTGTATATTATATAGTAATATATAATTATATATACAGTGCCTTGCAAATGTATTCATACCCCTTGAACTTTACCACATTTTGTCACGTTACAAACACAAACGTGAATGTATTTTATTGGGATTTTTATGTGATAGACAAACACAAAGTGGCGCATAATTGTGAAGTGGAATGAAAATTATGTAGTTTTCAACTTGTTTTACAAATATATATCCAGAGGTGTCAAGTAACGAACTACAAATACTTCGTTACCTTACTTAAGTAGAAATTTTGGGTATCTATACTTTACTGGGGTAATTATTTTTCAGCCGACTTTTTTCTTCTACTCGTTACATTTTCACACAATTATCTGTACTTTCTACTCCTTACATTTTAAAAATAGCCTCGTTACTCCTATTTTATTTCAGCTTGTCATTCAAAAAACAAACAAACAAACAAAAAAATCCGGATAAATCGCGCCATCCGGATGGAGCGAATTTGATTGTGGTTGGATGATGTAATGTTTGCATGTAGTTCTGTTCCAAGTTTTCTGTTCAGCATCCTGACTCTGACGTAAGCACGCAAGCACGTCGAGCAGGACGAGGTAACTAAGCGTGTTTAATCTGTCACTGGGCATGCGCATGAGAGAACAAAAAAGTAAACGGCACATTCGCTAACAACTCCCTTTGTCTATGTGATCTTTATTTTCTTCTATACCGAAGGAGGTTACAGATGAGAAGTATAAACATACCATTCCGACACCCTGTTGGTTGGTACGCGATCCATCGCACCTGCACATGACGTTACGTCACACACTCCAGCAAGGACATTTGAATAAATTAGCATTTTTGGCTGATAAGGTTGTGATAAGTAGACGACGCTGTCCGTGATCGTATATATGTATGTGTGTATATATGTATGTGTGTGTGTATATATATATATATATATATATATATATATATATATAAATAAAATTTTTTTTTTTTGATTAACCACTTGAATTAATCCTTCACCCCTCCTTGAACCATCACGTTATCGTGGTGAAGGGGTTTGCGTGTCCCAATTATCCTGGGAGCTATGTTGTCGGGGGCTTCATGGTAATCTGGTCCTAGGTGAGGGAACAGACAAGGAGTGGTTCAAAAGACCTCTTATGATGATTTCAAACATTGGTAAACGTTTTCCCTCGCCCGGACGTGGGTCACCGGGGCCTCCCTCTGGAGCCAGGCCTGGAGGTGGGGCCCGATGGCGAGCGCCTGGTGGTTGGGCCTGCACCCATGGGGCCCGGCCGGGCACAGCCCGAAGAGGCAACGTGGGTCCCCCTTCCCATGGGCTCACCACCTGTAGGAGGGGTCAAAGAGGTTGGGTGCAGTGTGAGTTGGGCGGTGGCCGAAGACAGGGGCCTAGCGGTCTGATCCTCGGCTGCAGAAGCTGGCTCTAGGGACGTGGAATGTCACCTCTCTGGCGGGGAAGGAGCCTGAGTTAGTGCGTGAGGTTGAGAAGTTCCGGCTAGATATAGTTGGACTCACCTCGACGCACAGCTTGGACTCTGGAACCAGTCTCCTTGAGCGGGGCTGGACTCTCTTCTACTCTGGAGTTGCCACCGGTGAGAGGCGCCAAGCAGGTGTGGGCATACTTATTGCCCCCCGACTCGGGCCCTGTACATTGGGGTTCACCGCAGTGGACGAGAGGGTGGCCTCCCTCACAGAGGCCTACCTGTAAGGGAGGCCACCCTCTCGTCCACTGCGGTGAACCCCAATGTAAGGACGGATCCTTACTGTTGTTTGCGCTTATGCGCCGAACAGCAGTTTGGAGTACCCGCCCTTTTTGGGGTCTCTAGAGGGGGGCGCTAGAGAGCGTCCCTCCTGGGGACTCCATCGTTCTGTTGGGAGACTTCAGTGCTCACGTGGGCGATGACAGTGAGACCTGGAAGGGCGTGATTGGGATGAACGGCCCCCCCGATCTGAACCGGAGCTGTGTTTTGTTATTGGACTTCTGTGCTCGTCACGGATTGTCCATAACGAACACCATGTTCAGGCATAAGGGTGTGTAAGGATTTCTTGCTTTTGCTAGACCTCGTCTAGTCAGTGCTCAGCCTGTATTTTGCTTCCCGCCTGGATCCAGGGAACCCCCCAATAATACACAAGTCCGTGCTTAGTGAGACGTTCCAAGTTTATTGTGGAAGACAGGAGTATATATACGCACATACACACAAAGAACCAAAGAAAAGGTGGGTGCAGGAGTGTTTGCATCTGGTCAGGAATGTTTAGAAAAGATAAGGTAAAGAAGAACAAAAAATTGGGAGTAGCTCTGCATTTACGAGCGTTTAACAGTTTTACGACCTTTAACATAAACTACTATAGGATGTGTTTATTGAAAGTGCAGCTTGTGTCGAGGTAAGAGAAAGAAGTAACATTCTGTTCTCACGCACACAGAATATCATGAAACATACTAAAAATCAAATATTCCCTACAGGGTGTCCATATGTGCACCTGGCACCAGGACACCCTAGGCCGCAGTTCGATGATCGACTTTGTGGTCGTGTTGTCAGTCTTGCGGCCACATGTCTTGGACACTCGGGTGAAGAGAGGGGCGGAGTTGTCAACTGATCACCACCTGGTGGTGAGTTGGCTCTGTTGGCAGGGGAGGATGCCGGTCAGGCCTGGTAGACCTAAACGTATTGTGAGGGTCTGCTGGGAACGTCTGGCAGAGTCCCCTATCCGGACAAGCTTCAACTCCCACCCCCGGCAAAGCTTCAACCACGTCCTGGGGGAGGTGGGGGACATTGAGTCTGAATGGACTATGTTCCGCGCCTCCATTGTCGAGGCGGCCGACCGGAGCTGTGGCCGTAAGGTGGTCGGTGCCTGTCGCGGTGGCAACCCAAGAACCCGTTGGTGGACACCGGCGGTGAGGGATGCCATCAAGCTGAAGAAGGAGTCTTACCGGGCCTTTTTGGCTGGTGACACTCCGGAGGCAGCTGATAGGTACCGGCAGGCCAAGCGGAACGCAGCTTCGGTGGTTACTGAGGCAAAAACCCGGGCGTGGGAGGAGTTTGGGGAGGCCATGGAGAATGACTTCCAGACGGCTTCGAAGAGATTCTGGTCCACCATCCGGCGTCTCAGGAGGGGAAAGCGGTGCACGGTCAACACAGTGTATAGTGGGGATGGTGCGCTGCTGACCTCGACTCGGGACGTTGTGGGTCGGCGGGGGGAGTACTTCGAAGACCTCCTTAATTCCACCAACATGCCTTCCGATGAGGAAGCAGAGTCTGGGGACATAGAGGTGGAATCTTTCATCTCTGGGGCCGAGGTCGCCGAGGTAGTCAAAAAGCTCCGTGGTGGCGGGGCCCCGGGGGTGGATGAGATCCGCCCAGAGTTCCTCAAGGCTCTGGATGTTGTAGGGCTGTAATGTTTGACACGTCTCTGCAACATTGCATGGACATCGGGGACAGTGCCTCTGGACTGGCAAACCGGGGTGGTGGTCCTGCTCTTCAAGAGTGTGTTCCAACTACAGAGGGATCACACTTCTCAACCTCCCCGGGAAAGTCTATTCAGGGGTCCTGGAAAGGAGGGTCCATCGGATAGTCGAACCTCGGATTCAGGAGGAGCAGTGTGGTTTTCGTCCGGGTCGCAGAACAGTGGACCAGCTCTTCACCCTTTGCAGGGTCCTGGAGGGGGCATGGGAGTTTGCCCAACCAGTCTACATGTGCTTTGTGGACTTGGAGAAGGCATTCGACCGTGTCCCTCGGGGAGTCCTGTGGGGGGTACTCCGGGAGTATGGGATATCGGATTCCCTGTTAAGGGCTGTCCGGTCCCTGTACAACCGGTGTCAGAGCTTGGTCCGCATTGCCGGTAGTAAGTCGGACCTGTTTCCGGTGAGAGTAGGACTCCGACAGGGCTGCCCTTTGTCACCGATCCTGTTCATAATTTTTATGGACAGGATTTCTAGGCGCAGCCAGGGCGTTGAGGGGGTACAGTTTGGTGGGCTCAGGATTGGGTCACCTCATCACCCTGTGACCTACAGCTCTCACTGGATGGGTTCGCAGCCGAGTGTGAAGCGGCTGGGATGAGAATCAGCACCTCCAAATCTGAGGCCATGGTCCTCAGCCAGAAAAGGGTGGAGTGCCCTCTCAGGGTTGGGAGTGAGATCCTGCCCCAAGTGGAGGAGTTTAAGTATCTCCGGGTCTTGTTCACGAGTGAGGGTAAAATGGAACGGGAGATCGACAGGCGGATCGGGTCAGCGTCTGCAGTGATGCGGGCTCTGTATCGGTCCATTGTGGTGAAGAAGGAGCTGAGCCAAAAGGGAAAGCTCTCAATTTACCGATCGATCTACGTTCCTGACCTCACCTATGGTCATGAGCTGTGGGTAGTGACCGAAAGAACAAGATCTCGAATACAAGCGGCCGAAATGAGTTTCCTCCGCAGGGTGTCTGGGCACTCCCTTAGAGATAGGGTGAGAAGCTCAGTCATCCGGGAGGGGCTCAGAGTAGAGCCGCTGCTCCTCCGCATCGAGAGGAGCCAGATGAGGTGGCTTGGGCATCTATTTAGGATGCCCCCTGGACGCCTCCCTTTTGAGGTGTTCCGGACACGCCCCACCGGAAAGAGACCCCGGGGAAGACCCAGGACACGCTTGGAGGGACTATGTCTCTCGGCTGGCCTAGGAACGCCTTGGGATCCCCCCGGAAGAGCTGGAAGAAGTGGCCAGGGAGCGGGAAGTCTGGGCATCCCTGCTGAAGCTGCTGCCCCCGCGACCCGACCTCGGATAAGCGGGAAAAAATGGATGGATGGATTAATCCTTCATTCTGACAGCATTAATGTTTATTGTAGACAACCACACAAGGGTAATTGTTACTAAACCTGCCCTGGGTACACTAATTTTCATGTATGTTGCGCTCACAGATTCCTGCAGCTAAGCTTGGATGTACATTTACATTCCAATAAAGGTTACTGGTGACATGCCTCTGAAGTTTGACTTTTTGCACCATTAAAAAAACTTATAGGCAACTAGTTATCATATCTTCTCCATAAAACATGTTAATGCTCAGTATTACACATATATGGTTCTTTAATGTATTTGCATTGTACTAAAATGCATTCTTTTTCAATTGCCATATACAGTATACCAAATCACTATGGTCGTTAAAAAATACAACAAAAAAACAACAACACGTTTTTCTTTTCTTTTTTTTTTTTATGAGGTGTTAGTACAGTATATAGGCCCGTGGCACAGCCTAAGCTTTTATCCTTAATGCTTTTTTCCCCCCTCACGTTACTTTTATACTTTAAGTAGTTTTGAAACCAGTACTTTTACACTTTTATTTGAGTAAAAAGCTTGAGTTGATACTTCAACTTCTAAAGAAGTCTTTTTAAACCCTAGTATCTATACTTCTACTCAAGTAATGAATGTGCATACTTTTGACACCACTGTATATATCTGAAAAGTGTGGCATGCATTTGTATTCTGCCCCCTTTACTGTGATACCCCTAACTAAAATCCAGTAGAACCAATTGCCTACAGAAGTCACCTACTGTACAGTGGCTTGCAGAAGTATTCGTCCCCCTTGAACTTTTCCACATTTTGTCACATTACAGCCACAAACATGAATCAATTTTATTGGAATTCCACATGAAAGACCAATACAAAGTGGTGTACACGTGAGTAGTGGAACGAAAATCATACATGATTCCAAACATTTTTTACAAATAAATAACTGCAAAGTGGGGTGTGCGTAATTATTCAGCCCCCTGAGTCAATACTTTGTAGAACCACCTTTTGCTGCAATTACAGCTGCCAGTCTTTTAGGGTATGTCTCTACCAGCTTTGCACATCTAGAGACTGAAATCCTTGCCCATTCTTCTTTGCAAAACAGCTCCAGCTCAGTCAGATTAGATGGACAGCGTTTGTGAACAGCAGTTTTCAGACCTTGCCACAGATTCTCAATTGGATTTAGATCTGAACTTTGACTGGGCCATTCTAACAGATGGATATGTTTTGTTTTAAACCATTCAATTGTTGCCCTGGGTTTTTGTTTAGGGTCGTTGTCCTGCTGGAAGGTGAACCTCCGCCCCAGTCTCAAGTCTTTTGCAGACTCCAAGAGATTTTCTTCCAAGATTGCCCTGTATTTGGCTCCATCCATCTTCCCATCAACTCTTACCAGCTTCCCTGTCCCTGCTGAAGAGAAGCACCCCCAGAGCATGATGATGCCACCACCATATTTGACAGTGGGGATGGTGTGTTCAGAGTGATGTGCAGTGTTAGTTTTCCGCCACACATAGCGTTTTGCATTTTGGCCAAAAAGTTCCATTTTGGTCTCATCTGACCAGAGCACCTTCTTCCGCATGTTTGCTGTGCAAACGGGACTTCTTATGGTTTTCTGTTAACAATGGCTTTCTTCTTGCCACTCTTCCATAAAGGCCAACTTTACAGTTGTCCAGTTGGCCTTCCATAAAAGCCAACTGGACAGATTCCCCCACCTGAGCTGTAAATCTTTGCAGCTCGTCCAGAGTCACCATGGGCCTCTTGGCTGCATTTCTGATCAGCGCTCTCCTTGTTCGGCCTGTGAGTTTAGGTGGACGGCCTTGTCTTGGTACGTAGGTTTACAGTTGTACCATACTCCTTCCATTTCTGAATGATCGCTTGAACAGTGCTCCGTGGGATGTACAAGGCTTTGGAAATCTTTTTGTAGCCTAAGCCTGTTTAAAATTTCTCAATAACTTTATCCCTGTCCTGTTTGGTGTGTTCTTTGGACTTCATGGTGTTGTTGCTGCCAATATTCTCTTAGACAACCTCTGAGGCCGTCACAGAGCAGCTGTATTTGTACTGACTTTAGATTACACACAGGTGCACTCTATTTAGTCATTAGCACTCCTCAGGCAATGTCTATGGGCAACTGACTGCACTCAGACCAAAGGGGGCTGAATAATTACGCACACACCACTTTGTAGTTATTTATTTGTAATAAATGTTTGCAATCATGTATGTCTTTCGTTCCACTTCTCACGTGTACACCACTTTGTATTGGTCTTTCACATGGAATTCCAATAAAATTGATTCATGTTTGTGGCTGTAATGTGACAAAATGTGGAAAAGTTCAAGGGGGCCGAATACTTTTGCAAGCCACTGTAATTAGTAAATTGTGTCTATCTGTGTGAAAGTTAATCTCAATATGAATTAAGGCTGTCAATAAATATTACTACATTTATGCATGTGATCAGTCGTGTTATTAGTATAATGTAATAATGGGATTAGTCTGAAGCCTGGATAAAATGGAAGGGTTGCATCAGGAAGGGCATCCGGAATAAATCCTGTCCCAAGTTGTTGTGCTGATCGGAATTTTTTTTTCTCCAAACGTTGACCCTAATGGCTTTCCATAATTGCAGCGTGACTACCTGTCTGTTTGTGATAATGCAACATTTATTGTGAATAATATGATATCATAAGGTGCGCTGAACAATAAGTTTAATTGTAAAAAGCTTCTAGGTGGAAGTTTGGATAAAACCAAAATTGTGTACTCAAGCTACCTTCAAGTGGAACTATTTTTACAAGAATACATTAAATATAAGATGTGGGAGTGGTGGCACATGTGGCTAAGGCTCTGGGTCAGGCGTTGGCAAGGCACGGCTCTGGAGCCGCATATGGCTCTTTCATCCCCCTGCGACGGCTCCCTGTGGCTTTGGAAAATAAATAATGCAATTTATTTTATTTAACTTTGTTATATTTATCAAATGTAAGTAAAAATTTTAAAAAGATTATGGTGATCTTGTAACATTAAAGCTGTGTTCCATTCCGAAGTGTACTTCACAGGTTGCTCCCTACTCCCCGCTCCGTTTGCAGTGAATGTGGTTAAGGGAACTTCCCTGAACAAAACTCCAAATCTCAAATTAATTTGATGTCATCATCGATAATAAGAATAATAATAAATATATAAAAAACATTTTCGAACTTTTTTTTTGGTTGACTGCATGCTCCTGTACACGCGATAAAAGGATGATGTCACACAGAGGCAGACAGGATTTTTTGGTTTGCTGCAGATGGATAATTTAAGTTCGGCTTTTTATTTCATACATACGGAGAGTACAGAGCCCCCCAGGGGTCATGTAGTACAAAAAAAAAAAAAAAAAAATTAGAGTGCATGGACTAGGGCTGCACGATATATCGCAAAATTATTGTTATCGCGATAATGGTATATGTAATATCTGTATCGCAAAGAGTTGCGATAAATGAAATTTAATTTATGTGCCAAGCATTTGTGTGTCCAATCAGATGGGCCCTTATTATCTTTATACTCGCTTATATCTTTATACTTAATTCTGTCGCTAACCCCAGATGATCAGAAGACTTAGCGTTTAGCGGTTAGGCCTTTGTAGCGTGGACGGTAAACCCAAACGCGGAAGCAAGCGAGTAGGCAGGATAACCACGCAAATTAGTCTAAGGACTCTCACAGAAGGGGAGCAAGGGAAAAACACAAATTTAACCCGCGTCCTATGAACAAACATTTGAATCAGAAAGTAAACCCAAGAAAGTGAGTACTCACGAAATGGCAGACGAACAATCTGAACCGACATGGGCGAACTCAATGACTGAGCGATTTGATGCTCCATCTTGTTTCCTTTTATGCTTCTTGACCGTACTACTTCTGGGTCCTAGTGCCGGTTGCGGAGCGAGTGTGTGTGTGACAAATAGTATTTTTTAATAAAATTTTTGTTTAATAAAATTTTTTTTTATTTAACAAAACAAAAAACAGGCAAGCCAAAGAGAATATTTTGTTTAAAAGATGCTCTTGTTTTAAGACACTATTGATGAGTGTATGGTTACACGTAAATAGAAAGTAATGTTTGAAAGTAATTCATATTGTGTTGGCAGGTCTATGGTAACAGCAAATCAGAAATCAGAATATCTGCTGAGGGTTTTAAGTCATTCATAGTGTTTTGAAGTCTAAACCTTTGCAACTTCCTTGACATGTAGTTTCTTTTTAGCCTGAATTAGATTTACTTACATCAGACGAATATCTATTACCTGTTTATTTTAATATGATCATTATATATATATATATATATATATATATATATATATATATATATATAAATGATTTTAAGAAAATAGGCAATAATAATAATAAAAAATGCATTTCTCTAGGGAAATGTTATATCGCAAGAAATATCGTTATCGCAATATTCAACAACAATATCGCATATCGCATATTTTCCTAATATCGTGCAGCCCTAGCATGGACTAATAAATAATGCGCATGGGTTAATAAATCATATCCACGGATTAATAAACCGAGGAGGAAAAATGAACCTTGAGTATTTTTTTTTTAAAGACAGATTTAATTTTCTTCGTAGCAGTTCATTGATTACATAAATGCAACACACAATAGTAGGTTTTTATACATAGCATAAAGGTAAATAACGATATATGCAGTGTTATCTTTATATTGTTCCAGAGGTGGGTTACACCATTATACTCACTTGAGTAACTTAAAAAAAATTACTTCTATGAGTAGTTTTACTGCACCATGCTTTTTACTTTTACTTAAGTAGATTTGTGAAGAAGAAACGCTACTCTTACTCCGCTACATTCGGCTACACTTGGCTCGTTACTTTTCTAACCATTTATTCTACACATGCCACTGGTAGATCTACCGCATGACTGTTTCACCAATCAGATGTACAGTAGCAACAATAATCACATGACTCCGATTGACCAATCAGCCCAGGCGGCATAGTGTGGGGGGGGGGGGGGGGAATTATGCAACCACCCTAAATATGCATCCAGTGCAACAATGAAATGGTATAGATCAAAGAATATTTGTGTGGTTAGAATGGCCCAGTTTGTTACACAGTCAAAGTCCAGAACTAAATCCAACTGGGAATCTGCAGCAATTTTTTTTATAATTTGCAAACGAGAATGGGCAAGAATTTTACTCTCTAGATGTTCATCTAGAGAGTAATGCTCAAGCTGGTTGACTCCATATGACCCCAAAAGATGTTCAGCTGTAATTGCAGCAAAAGCTGGTTCAGTATTGACTCTGCGGCCTAAATACTAATGCATGCCACGCTTTTCAGATTAGAAAACCATTTACAGTAATTTTCCTTCCTCTTCACAATTATGTGCCACTTTGTGTTGGTCTGTCACATAAAATCTTTTGCAAGGCAATTTGATTTGGTACTTGCATAATGTGTGTGTAACTGAAAATGCATTTGAATGTTGATTCATTCTATCAGATTATTGATCTGTTCAGAACTATTATGACTGTTCCAATATTAACCCTTCTTTTGCGTTTGATTGATGTCTTCATGCAACTGTAACTGTGTGGATTACATGAATATTATTTCTCTTTCCTTAAACAGAAAAAAGCAGCCTAGAATGATGATTTGAGATTAAAATAAAGGCCATTTATAGCTGACTCGTCAGAAAGAGTGATTTTTCGTGGGCCTTCCACAGACAATTGTTTTGAATATGAAAATGTGTTATTCAAAATATGGCATAAGAGCGTGTGAAGATTTGTGATTGCGTGAGTCCCACACTCAATAAGTGAGAATTGGCAGCTTTGTTCCTTCGGATATGTTTGCTCAATCGACCAGTGTCTTATAGTGGTGCTTCACATTATTGCTTTTTTTTATTAGCGCCACAGTTTCAAAACATATTAGACAAACTGGTTTTAAACTTCCCACAGGAAGAAAAAACATGGATTGATCTGTCCATTCATCTTTTTATTTTATTTTTTTCAAAGTTTGCTTCAGACTATGCATTTAAAGAAAAAAAATGACAAGCTGGTGCTTGCTAAATATTACTGTAACTGTTTTCTTCCTCAGTTATAACATGCCCCAAACCTCCTGCTATAAACAATGGACGGTTTTCCCTCCTGAAGGAGTTCTATGAATATGGACAAACAGTCACATACTCTTGTAATCAAGGTTTTAGAGTTACTCAACCTTCAACAATATCATGTACAGATGATGGAATATTTGAGACTGCTCCTCAGTGTCTGGGTAAGTCTGATCAAATCTTTGTGTCTTTTATGTTCATGATGAGGTCTTATTCCTCCTGATTTCTTGTGCTTCTTGTTTAAACTGAAATAGTAATTATCTGACCAATTCACATGAAGGTGCATCATCATTAGGGAACTGTACAGCCCATGACCAAAATTACGGACTCACCACAGTTTACACAGATTTTTGACTTCAAAGCAAAGAACTGAATTAGAGATATGACACAAAACAATTTTGATTAATAGCTACACATTCTTAATTCATGAATCATGCCACTAAGATTACAGGTAAAGGTTACCACTAAAATTAAGATAAATTTTTGATTACATACTGTAGATGAAAAGAATAAGGAATCACTCAAATATGGAGCCACACTGTAATTTGCCATTTAAAAGCAAATACTGGTCAAGTACTAATTAGTCTGCAGTTAAAAGAGGGGGCTTACTGTACAGAGTTTAATGAGCTGTTGTAGACATGACACTAACAAAAGAGTTATCAGTTCACACAAGTGAAGTGTTAAAAACCATTTCAGAAAGGGAATCTAGCAAAGCATATTTTTCCTGTGCTTGGTTGGTCTCCTCCAGGTACTCCGGTTTCCTCCCACATTCTAAAGACATGCAGATTAGGCTAATTGGCGTTCCCAAAGGCTTGAATTTAAGTTCAATAAGCAGAATATACTGTTCATGTTTGCATGTTTTTATATTGGGAGCTATCTTAACAGTACTGAATACTTGACTACTACTATAGTGATACAGTGTATGCTGTCATTTATAAGTAAATCTAGATATAACAAACATTAACGTATCATGGTGAAGAAAAAACTGTGATTTTCTGGTAACAAAATTGTGGCTAGTAAAAAGGCTGAATGGCTGTGATGTCATGATGTTAATGTCAAACCCTGGCGTGTACTAATTAGCATTCGTACATATTGGCCTAAGGTTGTGCAAAAATGTGGTTTTGTAAACTCTTGTATAAGTCAAATCATACATGAAATATGTAGTGCGTGTTCTTAAAATTATAATAATAAGAGCGATTTTATCCTTGGGGTTTTTCCATTATGAATATGAATTGTTTTGCTACTTGCTCAAAGTAAACAGACACCTGCACCAATAGTTATTAATTCGAAAATCTAAACTTAATATTTTCACTGCTGAAATAGCAGAGATGAAGTGGTATACAGTACGTAAATTTTAATGCGCTGGAGTCAGTGCAGACAGACAGACAGACAGACAGACAGACGTTTACGTGGGCTTCGACCTAAAATAATAATATCACTGATTATATTAAAGCTGTTTTTTTAGCTTTAACCAGTTAACCGTCTCTATCAATTCTTTCCTCGTCAATGACGGCTACTTATGCTAATTTGTATATATGACATCACTGATAAAATGAAGCAATATTTTTGTTTATGCAAACATTTTTACATCTTCTATGTGACTTGCTGTAGTCAAGCATCTCAAAATACAACACACACGAGCCTTGTCAGCATTGCAGTTTTTGTTTGCACAAACCTGTGAGATCCCTTAAGCGCATACAGCAGGGGACATCCAGTTAAATTCAGCGAATAATTTATGTAAATCAAGTTGGGTACTTAAAATTACTGCAATTGAATTATGTATGGGGAAAAAACTTTCTGTACTAACCTGAACCATGAAACAGCTTCTGTAGAAGATTCTGTGATGTGGGTTTTTGCAGCCAGTAAATAATTTACATTATTTTAGCTGTAAGCAGGTCATTGAGAAAGGGGAAATGTTTGACAGACTTGTGACCACCTGGTGTTTTCGAGATAAGTTCCAGTTACACAAAACTGATTTTCTGCAAAACTTTTGTCAACATTTAGGACAAGGTCAAAAAAAAATTTTCATGGCAGTGTTAACAGAATGGAGTTTAAAGGTTTACATTTAAGGGCCCACAAATAAGAAAAAGGAAGGATGAAGAAGCTCAGCCATGTGGTCAGAAGGTCAACATTTCAGTGAATCTTTGTGCATATGAGAGATTGTTAAAGTCTCCAGTTTTTTTTTTATTTGTCTTTAATTTGTCCAGAGATCACCTGTGAGTCACCATCAATCAAAAATGCAGTTATCAATGAAAGCCTGACACAGTACAGATACGGCGTCTCAATCCAAATCAGCTGTGTTGAAGATTACCGAATAGAGGGGTCTGACAGCCTGACCTGTGAGGAACATGGATGGAGACCATCTCTCCCACGGTGTATTGGTAAGAATAACCAATAATTTAAAACATTTATTTGATGACTTGTTTCTCCTGACTTTCAAAAAATATGCTCATATCCCAGAAGGTTTTTTCAAATATGGTGCTTTTTTAAATTTTTATTAAAACAATGGCCATTGATGGATCAGTGGTAGGTTTCTCGTTTGCCATGCTGAAGCCCCTGATTCAATTCCTACCCAATCAGAGCAAATAAATGAGTAATGACAAGTGAGGTTAATTGATATTGGTTCAACAGGAAAGTTTTTATCTGATTATTGAATCATAAGTGTGAATCGTTATGATCGCACAGAAATCATGCCTGGATGCTAACAGAATGAGAAAAAAAAAAGGGTTCTGAATTTCATAATAAAGAGCACTTCGCCAACTGTTTAGGTTTCGGTTGCAAATTATTGTTTTTATAAAATCACCTGTTCTACAATTATCGGCACTCCTAACAATCCTGATAAAATAAATGTAATTGGAGCATTTTAGTAATTTTTACTGTAATTTATAGAGTTGAGACAGGAAGATCTTGCCACCACACTCAGTGAGGAGGATTGTAAGAGAAGTATAAAAATCTCATTCCGTTATTCCTGATTTCTCTGCGATCATAACGATGTTAGAGAACTGCATCAAAGAGTGGCATCTTGGGGTCACAAAGTCTCCATAACAACCATCAGATGCTATCTACATGCCAACAAGCTGTTTGGGAGGCATGCAAGGAAATAGCTTTTACTCATTTAAAGTCACAAACATTAACATCTGGAGTTTGCTGGGACTTCAACTGCGACCGTGTGCTGTAGTCAGATGAGACTTAAATAGAGCTTTTTGGCAACAAACACTCTGTGGGTCTGGGGTAAAACAAAAGATGAGTATGCGGAAAGCACCCCATGCCCACTGTGAAGTATAGTGGAGGATCTGTGATGCTGTGGGCCTGTTTCTCTTCCAAAGGCCCTGGAAACCTTGTTAGGGTGCATGGCATCATGAACTCCCTGAAATACCAGGATGAGAGATGTTTGACGGTGGAGTCAGCATTGGAATGGGAATTGTCATGCAGTCAGATTGGGAGTAATATTAAAATAAATGAATAAATACTTGATTGAACATACCAAATGCTTAATTAGTCTTGAAGTATTGTGAATGAATTCTTTCCTTTTAAGAACATAGCAAATGTTTTGCTTTATTCTTTTAGTATAATGTCTCTAGACATTTTAGCTCCTTAACTTTTCATCAGATGATGAAGAAACAGGCCACAACTAATACATTTTCCTATTGCTACTTTGAAAATGGACTGTTAAAATGTCTGTTATTAAATTTTTTATGCAATAATTGTTTTAAGCCCTTATGAATTAAAGCCAAAAGACCCCACACTTGAAATATAAATCTGGTGTGGTGGTATAAAGAGGCATCTGTATATAACAAAGATATTAAAACGATTATCCAATAAAAAAAAATTAAAAAAATAAATCATTGTTCAAATATTTATGGATCTGATTAATATGTTGCATAAACTTGAAAATTATTTGTTATTGTAGAGATCACCTGTGATGAACCCAAAATTAACAATGCAGTCATGATTCAAGGAAAGTCATCACTTTATAGATATAAAATGACCATCCAGTACCGGTGTAATAAAGGCTACATCATGGATGGGTCTGAATTCCTGACCTGTGAGGAAAATGGATGGAACCCACCTCCTCCAAAGTGCAACATTATGATTATTTAGCCCTGTTCACTAGAGTTTCTACATTTTTGTTAAATTCATAATACCAGTTAGCATTAATGTTCTAAGTTCAGTTATACATAGGATTAGTTATAATGTTTTATTGACAGATTAGTTTTTAGTTGCTCTTTTTACTAACAAAAAAATATATGAATATACATTTGAGAAAAATGACCAACTAGAAAATTAAAATTTTTCCTTCAGTTGTGACCTGTCCAACCCCAGTGAAAAAAATACACTTTAGTGTATTACAAATATATTGAAATCTTCAATATAGTACATTGCAAATATACTAACAAAAAATTGTACCATCAGTTAATATATAAACTAAATAAAAACATCATGTTTTTACCAAATTTTGGAATTAAACTTTAAACATACTTCAAAATAAGTGTATTATAGTACACTTTGCAAAAATATATTATAGGGAAATATACTTAAAGCGAAAGGTTGGTCTAATTTCCAAAGCACACTTATTTAAACTTTGTTTTTCAATTAATTTTTAGTATATTTAAATATATATATATATATGAATTCACGTTTGGAAGCTGCATCATTGTGTGCGTTATTTCGTATCGTTATTATTTTATTTTCATCTCTATAAGGTACATTTTATGGTTTTTGTTAGGTAATTTGTAAGCTATAGAATGTATTGTCTAATGTGTTGTTGCTAAATCTTATGTACTTTGCTTGTGGTATAATGGCTCTGTAGCTCTCGGCCTGTTTTCAGTCTCTGTGTAACAGCTAGAATCAACACACCAGGTTTAAACTAATTCTGTGCCTGTAGATTCTAATACTAATGTCTGTCTGTGTTCAGACAACAGTTTAAATTTTTTGTTTGTCTGTTCGTGAGACAACCTGACGTTTTGTTGAACACAAATAAACTATAGTGCTGCTTTTTTGTAACCTAGTGCAGATTAAATCTGCCTCATAATTACTGATGTAATGTGTTTTAAAAAACTGTTAGTGTAGAAAATACATTTACATTTGTACAGTAAATTAGCCTAAACACTTAATGTACTGGTAATACATTTGCAATACTGTCGTATAGAAGGTTGTGTGTACTGTATGATATAATAAAGTATATTTGTATTAACCACAAAATGTACTTTTTTTGTATTTGTGATTGGCCAGAAGTATAACAGCACGCTACTGCTGCAACCAGAATGTACTCATAGTATATTAATCACGGATTTGTAACACAGTAAAAATAGCTGTAATTTACTTAATGATACAAAAAATATATACGTACATTTAATTAATTACTGTCAGGTACGTTAGCACACACACAGCCATATACTTTAAGTGTGCTAAGTATACTTAAAGTTGTTCCACTTTAGCACTACTGTTAAACTCTACGGTTCCTCAACAATATCATGTACTGAACGTGGAATGTTTGAGCATCATCCTCAGTGTCTGGGTAAGTAATGTTTTTAGTCTTCATTATGTTACAGTTGATTACAAGTGTCTTTACATTATATTTGGGGTATATATATTAGGAAGCCCATGAAGCTCAACGTGAGCAAGATGCGGTTGACTGGCGTCACGTGGTTTAGAGGAAACACATGATAGTCTTCGGCCCTCCCGACTGAGTGGCAGTAGTAGCCTTGATGTGGAAGCCTCCTAGTGACTGGGAGGAATTGGACACAACTAAATTAGGGACAATATGATAAAGCTATATCATGTACAGTATTAGACATGGAATGTTTGAGCATCCTCCTTTGTGTCTGGGTAAGTAATGTCTTCATTCTGTTACTATTGATTTCCAAGTGTCTTTATGGTATATTGATTCCTGATATTCAATAAATTTCTCACTCTTCAGTATGGTTAAAAACGTGGTTTTCAAGTTGAAAAGACTCTGGTTAACAGTAACAGTAAAATTACTGCTGCTGTAATATTGATGTTCACAAAAAGTATAAACAGTATTCTAAGAAAATTTGTCCATTAAATGTACTGTAATCCATTGAAAACTTCTTGAATAATAATAACTTGAATTTTTTTTGTTACTCTTTAACAACTAATGTATTTTTTTCTTATGTTAAGGAATGAATTTCCTAACCATCATATTGACTAACCAAGTGAACTAATTGGTTATCTCACTTAAGCCATATTTTTAAATACCATTAAGAGAGTACAGGGCCCGTTTTTTTACTAAGCATCTCAGAATCACTCGTAGGAATTGCATAGGAAGTTCATACAGGACTGAAAATATGCCTACCTCAGAAAAGGGTGTACAGGTCCTTCTCAAAAAATTAGCATATTGTGATAAAGTTCATTATTTTCTGTACTTTAATATTTTATTTACTTTTACAGCAATAAACTATATTTTCATATGTTTAACTGTTAAATTTTAGGTCTTACTTGGTAAAACGCATTACAGTTTTTTACTGTAAATTCTATGGTTATCACAAGTTTTGTGAAATACAGTTTTATCCTGTAGCATTTCCACGGTATCTTTGACAGACATTTTTTACATTGTAGGACTTGGTTATGGATGGTTCTTTAAATCTGCAGAGAGTATCCCGGCACTCAAAGCAGTTACTGTACTATTTAATCAAGCATCTACTCAAATATGCAGTTAAGTGTACAGGTACAAAAATGTATCTCAGATCTAAATTTGAAACTATTAGTTTAAAAAACTAGACTAAGACTAAGATACTAGACCAAACAATTATCCTGCTTCAGTATGCAATATAAGCTACAGGTAGTCACATTATCCAACCGGCTAATTGGCTAAACACGCAGTGAAACAATGTTAAAATATAATAACTTACACTTTCAGGTGTTACGACCCCCGGTCTAGGGTCAAGGGACGCAACAAAGAAAATAATAAATTTAGGATAAATAAATGAACCTACAATCAAGATTTCGTGCGTGGTCTTTATTTTGATACACACGCACTCACACATACAGGAAGCTCTGGGGGGTGTTCTTCGTACGTCGCTTGAAACATCCGGGATGAATTGACACATCTAAGATGAGATCATCGTGCTAATTAAGACCTAGCTAAGTCGGTTCTTCCAGCACACCTGTTGTTGATGATTAGTTTGGCCGGATTGAGTTGTCTAGGATTATTGCGCGCTCGTGCGTTGGTTTAAAAGGCGATATGCATCGACAGTAGAAACACTGATCACAAGTCCTTTGATTGGTTGACGAAATGACAAAAGAACAAGCTCAATTTTTTTTTGTAACACCTGTTATGCGCTGAAATACTTCCCTGCCATGGATTCCCCCTCCTCACACACACACACACATAATCGCTATCAAATATTATATTAGAACATAATATGCACATATGTTTTACAAATTACATGAGACAATAAAATAAAAAATATGAAAATAAATATGTTGTATATGGAAAAATAGAAATATGAATATTTTTTTCAAAAACATGTATACTTTTATATTGTTTACTTTATAATAAAATTAGTTTTGTCCAATTTTTCATTATAAAAAAATATTTTTATTTTATATATATAAAATGTATTTGCATATTTATAACGAACCCCTGAAAAATAAATGTGTTACAAAATAAACATTATACAAGAATTTGAATTAATGGTCTTGAGGGCTGTCTCGTGCCTAGAGTTTATTATAATAATAGAAAATCTATGAATTTATGTTCTAATATAATATTTGATTTGATATCAATTATATATACACACACACACACACATATATATATATTATGGCAAGCCGTATATATGCATGCAAGATACTTTTCTTTCCCCACGTGAGTCAGTCCACGTCAGCGCTCTTTAACCAATCAGATGTGACCTTACCATTTCAACCAATCATAACCCGGCGGGAGCGCAGCCTTAATCCTGTACATGAAATAAACCTGCTACCGAGCAGGTTCAAGCTTACGGACATGTTGCTATGACAACAAGTGCGAGATGAGCATCGGAGAACGAAACAATCCAAGATCAGGACAAATCCACAACAATCAAATCCAGCTAACTGAGTTAGCGACGTACGAAGAACACCCCCCTGGGGGGTATTCTTCGTACGTCGCTTGAAACATCCGGGATGAATTGACACATCTAAGATGAGATCATCGTGCTAATTAAGACCTGGCTAAGTCGGTTCTTCGAGCACACCTGTTGTTGATGATTAGTATGGCCGGATTGAGTTGTCTAGGATTATTGCGCGTTCGTGCGTTGGTTTAAAAGGCGATATGCATCGACAGTAGAAACACTGATCACAAGCCCTTTGATTGGTTGACGAAATGACAAAAAGAACAAGCTAATTTTTTTTTGTAACACCTGCGCTGAAATGCTCCCCCACCCCACGTGTTATGCGCTGAAATGCTTCCCTGCCATGGATCCCCCCCTCCCACCACACACACATAATCACTATCAAATATTATATTAGAACATAATATGCACATATGTTTTACAAATTACATGAGACAATAAAATAAGAAATATGAAAAAAACATGTATATGGAAAAATTTAAATATGAATATTTTTTTAAAAAACATGTATACTTTTATATTGTTTACTTTATAATAAAATTAGTTTTGTCCAATTTTACATTATAAAAAAATTATTTTTATTATACATATCTCTCTCTCTCTATATATATATATATATATATATACACATCTTATATTTGCATATTTATAACGAACCCCTGAAAAATAAATGTGTTACAAAATAAACATTATACAAGAATTTGAATTAATGGTCTTGAGGGCTGTCTCGTGCCTAGAGTTTATTATAATAATAGAAAACTTATGAATTTATGTTCTAATATAATATTTGATATCAATTATATATATATATATATATATATATATATATTATGGCAAGTCGTATATATGCATGCAAGATACTTTTCTTTCCCCACGTGAGTCAGTCCACGTCAGCGCTCTTTAACCAATCAGATGTGACCTCACCATTTCAACCAATCATAACCCGGCAGGAGCGCAGCCTTAATCCTGTTTACATGAAATAAACCTGCTACCGAGCAGGTTCAAGCTTACGGACATGTTGCTATGACAACAAGTGCGAGATGAGCATCGGAGAACGAAACAATCCAAGATCAGGACAAATCCACAACAATCAAATCCAGCTAACTGAGTTAGCGACGTACGAAGAACACCCCCCTGGGCTTTAGGATTGAGCCAGGCCAAAACAATAAACAAACCCCCCCCCCCTCTATCTCCACCCTCAAGCTAACTAAACTACCAAAAGAAACGAATATAAATCAAAATACATCAACTAAACTAACTACCTAACTATCCACAAAAACAGGAGAAAACAGGGGACAACAAAATTGGCACTCAACCCCTACTGCTTCCTTGCAACTATGTACAAACAAAAAAAGAACAAAACAATATATATACACAATATTTACAATGAAAGAAAACTATATACAATAGCGGGAGGAACACTTCCATCCACGCTAACACAAACAAACAAAAAGAAAACCCAAAACAACAAACAGGAAGGAGAGAGGCAAGGCGCGACACACAGGCTCTCTCTCTCCAACCAAACAAACAAAAACACACACAATCACACAAAACAAATACAAAATAACAAACAAATACACAGTCACACTTCAACATACAATCAATCAATCACACAATCCACCAATCAACAACAGAGCACGGAAGTCGCGCACTTCCTGCTTCCACTCGTGAGCTTAAGAAGGCGTGCAGATCCACGGTCAGCCAATCGCGGCGCACGTCACGGCACGTTCCATCGGGGCGGGGCTTCTTGTGAAAAGGAGAGCGGGAGAGAGAGAAAGGAGGAAGAGATCGCGCACGCGCCGTCGCGCGTGCGCACATACCCGCACTACACACACACACATACGTGCACTACACCTCTGCACGTAACACAGGATCTGTAGTTGGGACCATCTGAACTGATCCTCATCAACTGCAATCTTAAAAAAAATCTGCTTATTTTATATATGTTATACAATAGTGAGATAGGGATGATGCTTACATGTATTTGGGAATTGTAATTGTATTCAGTGCCTGATGGAAAACAATCAACTTGGAATAATATAAAAGCTAACTAAAAGCAGGCCAACAATTATTATGAAAATTTAAATGAAAAATAACATGGAAAACAACTGAACATCTGAATGTAAATCTGCCCATTCCGGCCTTCTGACCACAATACGGAGCATACAGTTAAAGCACGCAGACAGCGGGTCAGCGCCCGCGTCTAGTAACCCATAGTAACCGTGGACGTGAGTTGATGACGTTAGTGAGAAGCGTTGTAATGTTTCTAGTTCACTAAGTATTGAGCTGTTGTAAATAACAGGGTAGGTCGCCTGCTTGTCATAAACATTTGCAAATACCATATCTATTTCAATTGTTTTTACCAAAAGAATTAACGAGTTGTTTAAAGCGCGACTCGAAACGCGGAACGAATTTAGTTAAAAATAAAAATAAATAAACAACGGTTCTCTAAAACACAGCGGTACTGACACCTCAACAAAGCTTTTTCATTCAAAACACCGCGGATATTTCTTTAAACATGACGTGACGAAAGCTATATAAAACTTGCTCCGGAAAACAAAACCTCTTAGACAAGACGATTAAAATTAATTACGGTGAACCAAAACTTATTTAGAAAACAAAACGTGAATTAAACTTTATTTTAACCAGATCATACGAGAACAAAATCTCCCCTGACCGAGGAAAAAATCAGAAAGATTTACTTTTTCCTCTGAGAGGGAAGACCGGACTGAGCCCCCAAATTGTTAAGTTTTAAAAGAAGTGTCTGAGCTAAGATTTAAGCTAAGAGAATAAAAGTTATTTCTTGTTGTGTCCGCTGCACCTTGATACACTTATGGCGCTTTTCCACTGCATAGTACGGTTTCCACTGGGAACAGTACATAGTACCTGGTCCTTTTTTTAGTACCACCTCAGCCGAGGTTCCAAGCGCACCGAACCGTTACCAAAACGTGACGTGTAAACACGGCTGGTCACTGATTAGCCGGAGAAAATCGTCATTACTGCGTCACCGAACTTGCGACACGAGACACAACAGAACCGCTATATTTAGAAACAGCCAGAGAAGGATCGCACGTACCTTTTTGTATTAACCTTCGGCCTCTTTTGAAACAAACTCCTTCGTCTCGCTGTTAAAAACATCCACATGCCGAGAATGAAGAACACCATGCCGTCGATATGCTCCATTGTTGTAATGTATGTTTGTTTGTGGCGCGTTTACGATGACGTCACGGCAGTAGCGGCGCCGCGCGCGTGAGTAATCCCGCCCACGCTAAAGCGTTACTACACTGCAGTGGAAGCGCAAACCGAGCCAAACTGCGCAGAACCGAAGTGAGTTGAACTGAACCGTGTCGTGCCGTTCTATGCAGTGGAAAAGAGGCATTACTGGTCTGGGCCCGATCGACCGGGAGAGATAAACACACACACACATACGCAGGCATGATGTCTGAAGATCTCTGTTTATTCTCAGCAAAGAGAGCACATTTAAATGGTGCTACGTCCCGAACATCAAAAGAACCAGTCATTAACATGTCAGTCATAGATGGACCCGGAGACAGACAGGTGTGAGGAGATACATTTGCATTCTCCTTATTAAACAAAAAGGTTCTAGCAGACAGGAGCCATTCTAGATACAGGATATAGAAGGTGTTACCACAGAAGGCATGAGGAAGCACAGTGAAGGGTCTGTTCTCAAGGCACAGGAATCTTCTTATTACAGTAGATTACATTGTCTTACAATGTTATAAAACCTTACACTTAGTTAGTTTTTGTTAATTTATGTTGTAATTTATGTTAGGTCAGTCTGTCTTGTCTCTGCTAGCCAGCTAACTAGGCCTCTTAGTTAGCTAGTTTAGTGCTTTCTGGTAATCTATGTTGTAAATTTATGTTGCATGTAGCACTTTGATGATTGTATATACAGATCCTGCTTCCCAAACTGCTTCAGATTGTGTGTAATGAATCTAAAATATATGAAAGTCTAATGTTTATCAGTACATTACAGAAAATAATGAACTTTATCACAATATGCTAATTGTTTGAGAAGGACCCGTATATATTTTTTTTCTTTGATCCTCAGTGAAATGGTATAGAACTAAACTGCTCAGTTTGTAATGAAGAGCTTGAGTTGAATCAGCTGGGTTTGTTATATACTGTAATCTTTCAGATATTCACTTTTCAGGTTTTGGAGAATTGTGGTATTAAATATATTGAGTAGCGGCATGGTGGTGTAGTGGTTAGCACTGTGGTCTCATACTGTCAGGGTTGTTGAATTGATTCTGGTCTCGGATCTGCGTGTGGAGTCCAAAGGCATGGATAGGGCTAACTGGTGTTTCCAAATTGCCTGTAGTGTGTGGTCTGCAATGAATTGACGCCCTGTCCGGGATGTATCCCGCCTCGTGCTGTGAGTCTCACCTCTGGTTAAGATGATTGTTCCAGTTTGACTTAAATAGCCTTCTATTCCTCCTGACGTTCACACCTATTCACTGTCCTTGTTACTGGCTATACCTATTTATTACTGTACCTGTACCTACTCATACCTATTACACCTATTAGTAATATACATAGACATTCCGAATGGCTAGCAATGCACTGATACGATTTTCTTCAGATTGTCACACAAGTAGCACAAAATGACCAGTTAACAATTTATTAGGAACACCAACCTAGTGATTAAATAAATCAGTGTCTGGGATTATGAGGATTTAACAGAATGTGAAAGATGTATTTAAAAATAACTTTTTTAAACTTCCCTTTAGTATCATACTAATAATAATATTTGTTCCAAGTAAGTTATGAACTTATGCCAACTGCACACCTAATATAAATGTGCTAATGGAAAATAAGTGGGAATAAACAGCTTTTTGTTTCTGTTCACTCTTTTTTTTAGAGGCAATCTGCGATGAACCCAAAATTAACCATGGTATTGTAATCAAATCAAAATCTTATAAATATAAGTCACAGGTCTGGGTCCAGTGTAATGACGGATACTATATGAATGGGTCTGAATACCTGACCTGTAAAGAAATGGGATGGAATCCACCTCCTCCACAGTGCAATATAAGTAAGATTAATTTTGAATAATTGATATGCCTCTTTAACCAGACAATTAACAGATGGGAAATTCAGATGGAACACTCTTTTTTCAAATGTCATGAAGAACATTTTGAAGCAATGTTCCAAAAAAGCTATTTTCAAAGCTATCTCAGCTTGATAGATAGATAGATAGATAGATAGATAGATAGATAGACACAGTAGATAGATAGATAGACAGACGGACAGACTATTGATCCCGTGAGGGAAATTATTGTGTTACAGCAGCACCAGGTTACACAAACAGCAATAAGGGGAGGGGGAAAAGTATGATTGGTATGATTAAATAATTTCCTACAAATCGCCATTGCACAAACATTGTCGCAATCATTGATACTGGTAAAAACAGGACAAATGTTAAAAGCAAATAGAAATATGGAGATCAGCATGGTAGCACTGTCAAGCCAACATTATAATCCAAAATTTGTGAATCTTTTTGTTTTTAAATAATTTTTCATGAAAGTTAGAACTTGATGACCACTTACTCTCTTTATGTCAGATCTTTGTTGCTTAAAATCAAGAGGCTGCTTCACCACTTTATTTACACTTCCAAATTTATTACATGGAGAAGGTTAGCAATAGATGATCTTAAGATATGTTTTGGGACAAAAATAGTATGAGAGAACAAACATGAAAGGCTCATGAACAGCTCTAAAAAAAAAAAAAAAAGAGCTGTTCATAATCACATTGACAAAGTGTCAAGGTTCAATCAGTTCAGGTGCTTTTGAGATGTGCTTACTACACTAGGAACATTGAAATATAAACAATTTTTAATTTTGACTGATGATGCACATTATATTATAAATACAGAATATTGAATTTCATAAAAATAAAGTCTAATTCCTGTTTAATGTTTAATTACAGATCATCAGCGTTGGAGGGTCCCTCTAATTGTTATAACTGTCCTAATCATACTCAGCAGAGGTGTCAAGTAACGAAGTACAAATACTTCGTTACCTTACTTAAGTAGAAATTTGGGGTATCTATACTTTACTGGAGTAATTATTTTTGAGCCGACTTTTTACTTCAACTCCTTACATTTTTAAGCAATTATCTGTATTTTCTACTCCTTACATTTTAAAAAGAGCCTCGTTACTCTATTTTTATGATCAGAACACGCAACCCCCCTTTTCAGTTATTTATGTCTTTTGTTTTTATATATTACTATATTTGTTATAAAAAAATCACTTGGGTTAACAGTTTTCTTTTGGCAGTAAGCTAATCTGTGCTGTTGCTGACTCCCACCTCTTCTGTTTATCACTGAATAATTTACAGTGAAGTATTTTACAGTGTGTAAAATAAACCACTAATAGGACAGTAAAATTCATGTTGCTCAGTAGTGCTGTGGAAATAAGATTTAATTTAATATTAATGTAAAGTTTTCTTGTCATTTTTAACTTTTTAAATTATTTTCACCAACAATCGTAATAATTCATTTTATTTCATTTTATAATTTATCCCCAGTTCTTGTGGTGGATGCAAAGCAGAAAATGTAAAGAGTAAGTATTTTAAGTTATGTTTAAGCTTAACTAATTATCACATGTCATGCTTACTGTTTTTATATATATATAGACATGCAAAAGTTTGGTCAGCCCAGGATAAAAAATATATATTTTGCCCAGCAATTTGGCGCCTTATTTATAAAGCTTATAAAAATCCTTAGCTTTAAATAACTTAGCTTTAAAACATCTAGCTAGAAGTCTTACTGTAGCTAAAGACCATTGGGCATTTGTCCTGGTTTTGGACCATGTTTTTTTTTTTTTTTTAATGATTTAAGCCTGATTTGTTTATGACAATAATACATAATGATTGCAGGTAGACGGGTCGATGACTGGAAACATGTATTCAGCATCTGCCTAATTATTAATAAATATACTGTAGAGACAAAAAGAGGTAGAAATCCTGGAAAACTATGAAGATAAGTAATTTATTCATTTGGTAAAAACAAAATAACAAACGATTAATGACACTTCAGTAGAAGGACCAGTCTCATACAACAAACAGCTGTAGCATGGAGAGTGGTGTGCTCTCTCTCTCTCTCTCTCTCTGACATCTATTTTATACACAAACTTCTCTGCCATTATAATTTATGCCCCATGCATTGTGTCCTCTCGTACAAGGAGCTGATTTCCCCATTTCTAATCTCATAGACATTGTCCTTCTACATCCAACAAGCAAGCTTAATACATTAACAGTCAACATGGCACATTTCACACAATTAAAAGGTCTTTTTTTGGTACACACACACACACACACAACATACAGTAGGTGCAGGCATGTTTATTATAAGAGGCTCTATTAGAGGCCTTTACCCCTAAATCTGTAGCTTTTGTTTACACTGCACTTACTCTTATGTTTTTGTCATAGGTTTTGAACAGTTCATTTTATTATTAGGTATATTAGATTACATTGATTAGATAGTTTGTCTTTCTGCGATTTTCTCCACTGCTTAAGAAACTCTTAAACCTCTTAAAAGTTGTCCTTGCTACCCTCACAACACCTAAAACATTTTCCTTTTAGGAGCTCTTCTAAAGGTTAAGATGCTTCATGAATAACTTTCACATTTACTAGGATATACGTATGCTTAAATTTCGAGAATTCTTGTTGAACGTCCACTATTCTAAGTATTTCTTAGACTTCTAGAATCACTATGAGCAACTCATTGCCCTAAGATTTTTTATGAATATGACCTCTGATTTCCAAAATAAAATTAAATAAACTAATTGTTCCAAACTTATGACAAAAAAAAGAAAGTTTTCATGCCAGTGATTCTTACTGAGATAAGAGTTTTTATATTTTCTTTGCTCAATGGTGCTCTGAGATTGGTCATAAATCAGTCTTAAGCTAAGACTCCTAGCTAGACGTTTTTATTAGGAGCGCTCTGAGAGTATTATTAGGAGACTTATGAATGCAGTGCCAGTTTATCTTCTAGTAACTATTCACAGTAAGAGAAATTTTGACGGGATTTAATTGTTTGTTTTTATACCCTTGTGCTTATGGCTTTATCAGAAGGCATATAACACAACTGTATTGTTAGCATCATTTTCTGCTGTTACACATTTTGTTTGACTACCAGATGAAAGGCAGGGACATGAACTATGTACTGTAGCATGTGCACTGTGCCCAGTCTGATTTCTGTGTCTAATTAACTAAGAAGTTTGATTCAGTACAATTTCAGTTACACTAACATGTTCACATCACTTTTTGTCAGAATAACACATCATGTACAAGTACTATAATGAGTGATAAGAGTTAATCATCTGAATAGTTGGACCTAGGGGAAAGCATTTTTGTAGGACGTAGCACTATCTGATCATTTCTGTATTTTCTTTGATATATTGATCTCTGTTACCACCAAATCTAGATCTGTGTCTGTCAGAAAAAGATGCATTAATGAGAACACAAGTGCACTATTTATGAAGGCTATATCTTTAACACCAAGCATTTCTGCAGACTCTGTTGATCTTCTCCTTGGGTTAGACTCAAAAGTTCATTTAACTCAAAAGTTAAGAATGCTATTGATGATATTGCTCCGGAAAAGATCAGACAGGCGGGCAAACAGAAATCACCGTGGAGAAAATCAACAGCAGTTCAGAATATGAAAAGACAATGCCGAAATGTGTATGCATGTGGCGGAAGACGAAACTTGAAATTCACTATAGCATCTATAAAGACAGCCTTCATACTTTCAATGTGGAACTAGCCACAGCTAGACAGACCTTCTTCTCAAACATTATTAACAGCAACTTAAGCAACTCTTTTTGCTACTGAGAGACTGACAAACCCACCAAGTCAGATTCCCATTGAAATGCTCTCCGAATTCAAATGCAATGAGTTTGCTTCCTTTTTCTCTGATAAAATCATTAATATTAGAAGGGCTATTAACACATCAAGTTGTGCAGAGATTAGAAAAACTGAAACACAACCTCACAAAACAGTTTCTATGTCTGTCTTTCAAGAAATTGATAGCAAAATCTTGAAAGAAACAGTACAACACCTCAAATCGTCAACCTGCGACGTTGACACACTTCCTACATCTTTTCTCAAAAGTGTGTTAGACTGTTTGGAAACAGATCTATTAGAAGTGGTGAACAACTCACTTCTCTCTGGGACTTTTCCAAACTCTCTCAAAACCGCAGTTGTAAAGCCACTCCTCCTGAAAAAGAATAATCTTGATAAATCTGTATTAAATAACTACAGACCAATATCAAATCTTCCTTTTATAGGTAAGATTATTGAAAAGGTTGTTTTTCATCAGGTGAACAACCACTTAAACGCAAATGGATACCTTGACTGTTTTCAATCTGGGTTCCGATATCCACCGAGCAGAGGACAAAGTGGTGGAAGCTGAGATAGGAAGAATGTTGTGTAGTCTTTAGGGAGGAGTTGAGACAAGCTATGGGTGGTCAGCTGGTGCTTTCAGTTGACTGGACAACTACAGCCAATGTGATCAGGGAGACAGGTAGGAGGGTACTTGGAGTATCATCAGATAAGGGAAAAGTGGACAAGGAGACTTGGTGGTGGAACGAGGAAGTCCAGGAGTGTATACAGGGAAAGAAGCTAGCTAAGAAGAAGTGGGACTCGGAGAGGACTGAAGAGAGTAGACAGAAGTACAGGGAGATGCAGCGTAAGGTGAAGGTAGAGGTGGCAAAGGCCAAACAAAGAGCATATGCTTGGCTTGTATGCTATGTATGCTAGGCTGGACAGTAAGGAGGGTGATGTGCATCTGTACAGGTTGGCGAGGCAGAGAGATAGATATGGGAAGGATGTGCAGCAGGTTAGAGTGATTAAAGATAGAGATGGAAATGTACTGACAGATGCCAGGAGGGTGATGGGAAGATGGAAGGAGTACTTTGAGGAGTTGATGAATGAGGAAAACGGAAGAGAACAAAGAGTAGAAGAGGTGACTGTTGCGGAGCAGGAAGTAGCAAATATTAGTAAAAGTGAGGTGAGAAGGGCGTTGAAGAGGATTAAGAGTGGAAAGGCTGTTGGTCCTGATAAAATTCCTGTGGAGGTATGGAAGTGCTTAGGAGAGGTGGCAGTAGAGTTTCGATTTTTAAGAACAAGGGAGATGTGCAGAGCTGTGGCAATTAAAGAGGCATAAAGCTAATGAGCCATACAATGAAGCTGTGGGAAAAAGTAGTGGACGCTAGGTTAAGGGCAGAGGTGAGCATTTGTGAGCAGCAATATGGTTTCATGCCTAGAAAGAGTACATCAGATGCAGTATTTGCTTTGAGGATGCTGCTGGAGAAGTACAGAGAAGGTAATAAAGAGTTGCATTGTGTTTTTGTAGATTTAGAGAAGGCGTATGACAGGGTGCCGAGAGAGGAGCTGTGGTGTTGTATGAGGAAGTCTGGAGTGGCAGAGAAGTATGTTAGAGTGGTGCAGGACATGTATGAGAGCGCTAAGACAGTGGTAAGATGTGCTGTACAGTAGGTGTGACAGAAGAGTTCAAGGTGGAGGTGGGTCTGCATCAAGGATTGGCTCTAAGCCCATTTTTGTTTGCTCTGGTGATGGACAGGATGACAGATGAGGTTACACAGGAGTCTCTATGGACTATGATGTTTGCAGATGACATTGTGCTTTGTAGCGAGAGCAGGGAACAGGTGGAAGAAAATTTGGAGCGGAGTCCATAGCAACGGAGAGTGTGAAAAGGAGGTGAAGATGCGGGTACAGGCAGGTTGGAGTGGGTGGAGAAAAGTTTCAGGTGTGTTGTGCAGTAAAAGAGTATCAGTGAGAATGAAAGGAAAGGTGTTCAGGACAGTGGTGAGACCCGCAATGCTCTACGGCTTAGAGACAGTGGCACTGAAGAAAAGACAGGAGGCAGAGTTGGAGGTAGCAGAGCTGAAGATGTTGAGGTTCTCTTTGGGAGTGACAAGGATGGATAGGATCAAGAATGAGTTCATCAGTGGGACAACCCATGTGAGATGTTTTGGAGATAAAGTCAGAATGAGGTGGTTGGGACATGTTCAGAGGAGAGATGGTGAATATATCGGTAGAAGGATGCTGAGGTTGAAACTGCCAGGCAGGAGGTCTACAGGAGATTTATGGATGCAGTGAGAGAGGACATGAAGTTAGTTGGTGTGAGAGAAGAGGATGCAGAGGATGGGGTTAGATGGAGACAGATGATTCGCTGTGGTGACCCCTGAAGGGGAACAGCCGAAAGACAAATAACAGCATTAAATAATTATTTTGGCTGGAATATGGTTATAAATGTATAACTGGAATAAAGCTGCTCACATTTGCACACTTTAAGTTTATAAAAGGGAATATGCGCATCTTGATTTTAGCCATAAAGAATGGCAACTTTTGCAAAGCAGACAAAATGTAAAATCAATAATAGTACCCCAGAAAAACAACAAAACTGAAATATATCCTCGCTAAATAAATGCTGCCTTTTGCAGCAAAGTGAAAATGTACGCAATGTGAGCAGCTTTATTTCAGTCATGATCAGTGTTGGGGGACGTTACTTTTTAAAGAAACTAATTACATTACAAAATTACTGTCTTTGAAAAGTAATCAGTTACTTTACAGTGTTACTTTCTGATAAAAGTAACAAGTTCATGTACTTTTCCATTGCAGAAAATGAAAACTCCTTTGTGATTCCTCATGCATGTTGTTTTAGTCCTTTATAAAACCTTTATAAATATTCTACCATCATCACTCAGCGAAGTTTGGCCCATAATCTGTTAACCAATAAAAACCTTATCTCACCTACATGGTTTTGCGCGGTGGCTGTAAGTACTGTTTATCATGATTCACCACGAGTTTTGGCACTGAGAATACGTTTCCATCTTCCCGTGCTTCGGCCCTCTCATAGTTAAACCGCATAGGTGAGATAGGGGTATAACAGCAGGAATAACAAATGGGGGGGGGGGGGGCAGGTCATCAGCAAGGGGCAGGGGCGGGGCTTGTAGGGCGACTTTCACACGCACTAAGGGATTGGGTATGGCTGCTGTCTGGCTCATGGATTGCATAAATATTCTAAATAACGGATTACATTTTTGAAAAAGTAACTAAATAACTGAGTACCTTAATGGCAGACCAAACGTGCTAGATTACTCGTTACTTCAAAAAAGCAATACAAGTACTCTAACGTGTTACTTTGTAACAAGTTACACCCAACACTGGTCATGAAATACTCAGATCACAAAATAACAGCAACAACAAAAAACACAGCATAGTATAATGAGTTCATTATCAAATTATTAACACCTCCATAATAGTTTGTAATAGTCAGTAGCATTGTTTTAATTTCTCTTTATGAAGGTAGTGTTGTTACTGGTTTCATTATCATTTATTTAGAGCTGAGTAGAACATTATTATATTGAAATGATTATTTAAATGTTATGTCGATAACATGACCTTACTGCTTGTATTACTTGTGTCAAAATGCGCGGTGGATTAGCATTTTCTTGTTCTTACGAATTTGTTTACATCATTAATGGCTTGATGGGGGGGGGGGGGGGGGGGCTCGCTATGCTGGAAAAATTAACCAAACTGGTAGGGACCACAAGGACTTCAGGGCCAAAATCAGGAGTTGTCGGGAGAGGTCGGTAGGTAATTCAGCTCAGTGGAGGGGGCCTTAAATTAAAAAAACAGCTTGGAACTGTTATACAGCAGTGGTACGTAATATGGGAACAACTTTTATACATACATACATTCATACAGTACATAGACACACAAACATACATACAGTACATATACTGTACATACATGACTTTTGGGAGCTGTGTCAAAACATTTCCAATTCAAATACTTTGTTCAATACTTCCAGTGTGTTAAAGTTGGGTGTCAAAAGAGTTTTTTCCTCTACTGGAGTCGGAGGAAGGGCTATGCAATTGTTCCACCATTTTTCCCTTTCTTGCCTGGGCTGAGGTCAATCATGGCATGATATTTGAACAGCGTGTGAATTTTGTCTTATAGGTCCCCTTTAATTATACTGTAGGCTCGATTCCCGTCTCTGTGTGCATGGAGTTTGCATGTTCTCCCCGTGCTTGGTGGGTTTCCTCCGGGTACTCCGGTTTCCTCCCACAGTCCAAAGATATGCAGGTTAGGCTAATTGGCGTTCCCAAATTGCCCGTAGTGTGTGATTGGGTGTGTGAGTGTATGTACAGTGGTGTGAAAAACTATTTGCCCCCTTCCTGATTTCTTATTCTTTTGCATGTTTGTCAGACTTAAATGTTTCTGATCATCAAACACATTTAACTATTAGTCAAAGATAACATAATTGAACACAAAATGCAGTTTTTAAATGAGGGGTTTTATTATTTAGAAAGAAAAAAAATCCAAACCTACATGGCCCTGTGTGAAAAAGTAATTGCCCCCTGAACCTAATAACTGGTTGGGCCACCCTTAGCAGCAATAACTGCAATCAAGCGTTTGCAATAACTTGCAACGAGTCTTTTACACCGCTCTGGAGGAATTTTGGCCCACTCATCTTTGCAGAATTGTTGTAATTCAGCTTTATTTGAGGGTTTTCTAGCATGAATCGCCTTTTTAAGGTCATGCCACAACATCTCAATAGGATTCAGGTCAGGACTTTGACTAGGCCACTCCAAAGTCTTCATTTTGTTTTTCTTTTTCAAAGTCTTCATTTGTGTTTTAGGTCATTGTCCTGCTGCAGCACCCAAGATCGCTTCAGCTTGAGTTGACGAACAGATGGCCGGACATTCTCCTTCAGGATTTTTTGGTAGACAGTAGAATTCATGGTTCCATCTATCACAGCAAGCCTTCCAGGTCCTGAAGCAGCAAAACAACCCCAGGCCATCACACTACCACCACCATATTTTACTGTTGGTATGATGTTCTTTTTCTGAAATGCTGTGTTACTTTTACGCCAGATGTAACGGGACACGCACCTTCCAAAAAGTTTAACTTTTGTCTCGTCGGTCCACAAGGTATTTTCCCAAAAGTCTTGGCAATCATTGAGATGTTTTTTAGCAAAATTGAGACGAGCCTTAATGTTCTTTTTGCTTAAAAGTGGTTTGTGCCTTGGAAATCTGCCATGCAGGCCGTTTTTGCCCCGTCTCTTTCTTATGGTGGAGTCGTGAACACTGACCTTAATTGAGGCAAGTGAGGCCTGCAGTTCTTTAGATGTTGTCCTGGGGTCTTTTGTGGCCTCTCGGATGAGTTGTCTCTGCGCTCTTGGGGTAATTTTGGTCGGCCGGCCACTCCTGGGAAGGTTCACCACTGTTCCATGTTTTTGCCATTTGTGGATAATGGCTCTCACTGTGGTTCGCTGGAGTCCCAAAGCTTTAGAAATGGCTTTATAACCTTTACCAGACTGATAGATCTCAATTACTTTTGTTCTCATTTGTTCCTGAATTTCTTTGGATCTTGGCATGATGTCTAGCTTTTGAGGTGCTTTTGGTCTACTTCTCTGCGTCAGGTAGCTCCTATTTAAGTGATTTCTTGATTGAAACAGGTGTGGCAGTAATCAGGCCTGGGGGTGACTACAGAAATTTAACTCAGGTGTGATAAACCATAGTTAAGTTATTTTTTAACAAGGGGGGCAATCACTTTTTCACACAGGGCCATGTAGATTTGGAGTTTTTTTTCTCCCTTAATAACGTAAACCTTCATTTAAAAACTGCATTTTGTGTTCAATTATGTTATCTTTGACTAATAGTTAACGGTTTTTGATGAGCAGAAACATTTAAGTGTGACAAACATGCAAAAGAATAAGAAATCAGGAAGGGGGCAAGTAGTTTTTCACACCACTGTATGTGTGTGTGCCCTGCGATGGATTGGCACCCTGTCCAGGGTGTACCCCGCCTAGTGCCCGAAGTCTCCTGGGATAGGCTCCAGGACCCCCGCGACCCTGAACACAGGATTATGCGGTATAGAAAATGAATGAATGAATGTATGTATGTATTTATGAATGCTCATGTATGCATATATGTTCCTTATTGGCTCTTCCATGCTTGAGGGATCTAGACTAAACTTGGCACATATATTTGTCATCCCCTTAATCCTCCACTATTCACTCATTTTCAAGATGGCTGATGAGGAAACTTGTCACCACTTTGTGAATATTCTGGGAATATTTTTTGTAAGAATTTTCACCCAGGCCTTGAAGCCTTTTTCTAAATTTAATATTGTAATAATAGTAGTATGAAAAATACAAGCAAATATAAAATTAATACAATGTTTTCTTTACATTTCTACCATTGTTTTAATTATGAAAAGTCCAGGCAACACCCGGTACTCCAGCTAGTGATAAATAAGCTAAACATGAACATATGTAGTTGGACAAAAATAAATTATGCCTCTGACTATCCTTCATACATGGGAACTGAAAAATGTGTAAGGATAATCTTGTAGTATTTCATTCATAAGAAATAAAACACATGTGTGCTCTTGTAGGACAATACTGTAATTAACTATAAATTAACTATATGAACTATTTTTACACTAGAAATATTTTTTCTTTCTTTCACTATAAAATTTACACAAAAATGTAAATTCTTATTTATTGGGTATGTGAAATTAGTTTAATTATTTACATTTGGAACATTTGTGAAACAAGTTACTGTAGTTCCTCTTATACCATTTACATTATAACCGCTTAACTCGTTCAATCAATTAATCAATCTTTTATTTATGTATTACTTTTTAACAACTTCAAGTTGACCAAAGTGCTTTGAATAAAAAATACACAAAAAAGAAAATATATGAAATATGGTAAAATAAAAATAAACATGGTAAAATAAAAATAAATATAATAAAACTAAGAAATGTAGAGGCATTAAAACACAGACATTAAAACACAGCATTATAGCAAATATAGCTGAACAACATTAAGAATATGGATCAACATAGGGAAAAAAAGTAAAGTGAAACCTTGGATTACAAGCATAATTCATTACGGAAGTGGGCTTGTATTCCCAAACACTCGTATTGTATTCCTAAACCAAATAAAATTTTCCCATAAGAAATAATGGAAACTTCAATTATACATTCCACAACTCCAAAAAATATATACATAAAAATAATTAACACAAAATATAAAGTAAAAATAAAACAAATTAACCTGCACTTTACCATTTTTAAAAAGTAAAAACAAATCCCGACAGATAAGTGTTTCCGTTTAAGCGTTTCACGCTGTGTGTGTGTGTGTGTGTGTGTGTAGCCCCTCCCGTCCCGAGAAAGAATGTATGATACCAAGTGTATCAACGCGCGCGCACGCACAGAGGCTGAGGGAGAAAATGGATTTTTAACCTTCTAGTAAACCTTTATTACACAGTAAACCTTTCTTATTTGAATTTCACATGAACACACATTAACGGAAAGACTGTTTTGTCAAAAAAATTTACAAGGAACACTCCTGTAAGCGCTTAATAACAGAATCATTGCTGTAAAATAAAACAAACTAATAAATGAACCGCACCTTACCTTTGAAAAGAGCAGAGTTTCGCGTGTGTGTGTGGGGGGGGGGGGGGTAACACGCACACGGTCTCTCTCACACACAGACACACACACACTCTCTCTCTTGCGACGCACGTTTAGAGTATGTGCGTGTGTCTAGACACATCTCCTCACAGAAACTGACCCCCAGGCACAATGTTAAATTACGCGCCGCACACACATAGGCTCACACAGGCTGAAACAGAGAGGGAGAGAGAGAAAATGGATTTGCAACTTCTATTGAGATTTTCTTTGCTTTACTCGCGCGCGCACATGTGTGTTATAAGAAACGGTACATGCACGCAGTACACACGCGCTTACAAACACAAAATAAAATGTTTCAGACACACACACACACGTGGTCACAGTGTTATAGTAAACAGTACATGCGAGCACAGATGTTGATTATACCAGTAAGAGACGAGCACTAAGACCCAGCAGGGGAGACGTAAACCAAGACAATGCTCATTTTCCAAAACAAAATTTATTAAAAATCTTTGCTCGTCTTGCGGAACACTCGTAAACCACGTTACTCGTAATCCGAGGTTTCACTGTACATATGAATAAGTATGTTTAAATGTAACTGATAATATACTGAGACTACCGTGTATTAAAAATTGTATTCTAATGTATACTTTCTGTACATTTGTACAATTATTATTTCGAGCATATTTTTTTTATATACCAAAAATACATTGAAAAACAAAGTTTAAATAAGTATACTTTGGAAATTAGACTAACCTTTCACTTAGAGTACTGTATATTTTCCAATAATATATTTTTGGAAAGTGTACTGTTATACAATTATTTTGAAGTATATTCAAAGTTTAATTCCAAAATTTGGTAAAATCATGATGTTAGTATACTTCTTATATATTAACTGTACAATTTTTGTTAGTATATTTTCAGTGTACCTTTGAGGATTTCAATATATATGTAATACACTAAAATGTATATTTTTTTCCACACGGGTCAATTCAATTTTATTTGTATACGCTTTTAACAACTGTCATTGTCGCAAAGCAGCTTTACACAATCAAAAGAATTATTTAAATTTGTAAGGAATGTGAATGAATCAAAATGTCCAATCAATGATTGTCCCTGATGAGCAAGCCGAGAGCGACAGTGGCAAGAAAAAACTCCCTGAGATGACAATAGGAAGAAACCTTGAGAGGAACCAGACTCAACAGTGAACCCATCCTCATTTGGGTGAAACAGAGAGGAGGAAATGATCTGCATTCATACTGTGTGTTAGGTGGGAGGCAGTTCAGTATAACAGTTGATGTTAATTGATGTTAATATGAAGGCCATGTAGTTAAAAGCTGATGTCAGATCAAGGACACTAGCACATAGACATTGACATCATCGGCACACAAGGTGACGTTACAACAAGCCAAAATCCCCATTTCCCCTGTCCACACAACACCACTGAAAAAGGAGTTTTGGAAAATCTTCACTTTTCTTCTTGCACAGAGTTTTCCAAAGGCTCCGTATTCAACGACCAAATCTGCATTTGTGTGTAGACAAAAAGCCAAAAACCACATTTTTTAAATCTCAGTTTTTAAAAATACCTGGCTACATGTGGAAATGGCCATAGTGTTCCATCAACTAACTAAGGCAGCTGATAATAATTAACAACTCTTCAGCCACACCCGAACTAATCAGGGACGTCACCTGTTATGTGGAGAGAGAACCAATACATGGCGTATGCTGTCCTAATACTTTTGTCAACCACTGTTTATCTCTCTCTCATGTGTGCTCGCGTGCGTACGTGTGTGTAATAAACATCAGCCCTAGCTAGCCCAATTTTAACTTAACTTTGACTAAATAATTTTTATCACAAAATTACTAGAATATCTGACAGTATATTATTAGTGTAATTAGTGTAAGCACGTGCACTGACCGGGTTGCTGCAATTGCAAAATGTACTCATTGCTAAATCATTGCGGATTTCATCTCTCTCTGTACACTGTAAAAAAAAGTCCTAAATTTACGGAAAATAACTTTTTTAACAAATAACAAATTTTATAGTAGTTTTTCTTTTTTTTTAAAACTACATACAAATCTCTGTAAAATTACAGACATTATCTGTAAATTACAAAGTCGACTGTTTTTTTAAGTATTATTTCAATATTGAAAATTGTACTTTTTTTCACATTTTTTGTTTTTTCAGTTTTTGTAAATTACATGTAACTATATGTAAAATTACTATAATACATTGTAATTAAATACAAAACTCATCAGATAAAGGTTAATGTCCATACAAAAAATTTATTGTTTTTCTTTGTAATTTTGAGGTAAATCATATTAGTTTTATAATACTTTGATATTTAAGTTCTAGATGCAAGTTTAGCATTTTTTCATGACTTTTTAAAAGATTATTCTTACATTATCACTTACATGTAGGCTATAGTATCTGCTTCATGCCTTCAAAGAATGTGAAGAGAATTTAGGAGACTGATACTTATCAAAAAATATATTTTTGTATTACAGTTGTTCTGAAATATCACCATGGCAATCTAGCTATCAGTTTTCTTAATGCATGCCTGAATATTCTGACACAAGGATAATGCATTTGCTGTGTAGCTGTTTTAAAGCATTGCTTTAAGTTACATTTTGATATTTAGCTTGTATTAGGGGAACTATGGTGTCATTTTTGTACCTAAAACGTTAGAGAAAACTCCACGAACTCTCCGTCTTAACTGCCACAGCCAATCAGAAGCTGAAGGCGGGAACATTCTAATCTTGTTTCTGATTGGCTGATCAGCAGCTGGAGGGGGAGATATTCTAATTACTTCTTCATTACTGGCGCATTTAAATAAGCGCGCGAGTGAGGGCGGGACTGTCACGAGTCATGGTCTGCCGGCCGGCTTTTTTCCCACGCTGTCACTCCCCCACACGCTCATGTTTTTGTTTAGCCGTCATGTGCGCTCTCACGCCCCCGTTTCCGCCCCGTCTGCTCACCTGTTTCCCATTCCCTGACTGATTACTCCAGCGATTTAAGCATGCGCGGCGCGCTGCTCAGATCGCTGGATTATTGTGTGTGTTTACCTCGATTCTCTCGCGTTTCTTTTCTCTAGCTTTCACGTTACGACCTCGCTTTGTTTTTTCTCGTTTTTGATCTTCTGCTTGTCGATTTGGATTGTTCGCCTGCCCTTTTGATCTCCCGGTTTTGACCTCACGCTTTCCCTTTTTTGATTACGGCTCTAGTCTAGTGTTTTTTGCTTTGGACGCTTCGCTGACGGACTCACGGCTTTCGACCCTTGCTCACGCCCCCCGACCACGCCCCCACATCTCTATACAGTCAGTAACCGCGCTTGGATTCATACCGTTCTGCCTGCGTTCGTGACAGAATAATCCAGCCAGTTATGGATCCAGCGGTTTCTGACCATTTGAGAGCGGCATTGGAGAGTCAAGGTGCCCTGCTTGGAAATCACCAACAGGAACTGCTTAGTACAAAGCAGTCTCTCGCCGACGTCACGTCTCAGCTCCAGAGACTCCAACTCTCTCTACCGCAAGGAGCAAGCTCCCAAGCGCAACAGGAGCCACGCCTCCCCGCCCCCCCACCTACGAGGGAGATCCAGGCACATGTCGCTCCTTCCTATCTCAGTGTTCCCTGATCTTCGAGCTCCAAGCCTCCGCCTTTTCCACTGAACGATCCAAGGTGGCCTACGTCATCACGCTCCTGTCTGGACGCGCCCGGGAATGGAGCACCGCGCTTTGGGATGCCCACGACCCCTGCTGTTCCAATTATGAGGACTTCTCCAGGGAGATGAAGAGGGTGTTCGACCGCTCATGCCATGGCAGAGAGGCGGGCCGAAGGCTGCTGAATCTCCACCAGGGCTCGCGCTCGGCCTATGACTATGCCATTGAGTTCCAGACCCTGGCCCTTCCCAGCGGTTGGAACAACCGAGCACTATGCGACGTCTTTTTGGAGGGCCTGACAGAGAAGCTCCAAGATGAGCTAATCTCACGAGAGCTCCCCTCGTCTCTCCAAGAGCTTGTGGACCTAGCCAGTCGAGTAGATGCCCGTCTCCGTCTTCGTAGGTCAGCCCGGTTTTCTCCACCCAGAGCTCTACCGCGACTCCCACCTCCACGAGTTGAACCCCAGGAGGAACCCATGCAACTGGGCAGAACCCGCATCACCCCAGAGGAGCGTCACCGCCGCCGAGTGGAGGGGGCCTGCTTCTACTGTGGGAAACCAGGTCACCTGCTCAAGAACTGTCCAGCAAAAGGGAGCGCCCTCTAGTTCAGCTGGGAGCACTAGAGGGCGAGACTCCAAGAAGGCTCCCAGACCAACGTCATCTGCTTCCCATCCTCCTCATCCATGAGCAACAGACCCACCTAGTGCAGGCACTGGTCGATTCGGTTTCAGATCGCAACCTGCTGAATGCGGCTTCAGCCCAAATCCTGGGTATTCCTGCGCTGCCCTTGGAGAACCACCTCAAGGTCCAGGCCCTCGACGGGAGTCCGCTCCCACCTATCACCCACAGAACCCCTCTCATTGGTCTAAAAGTCTCCGGCAATCATTCAGAACAGACGTCGCTGTTCATCATGGAGGGGTCACATGCCACGGTCGTCCTAGGCCTCCCCTGGTTAATCCAACACAACCCGCACATCGATTGGGTCAGGAACTCGATCGTAGCCTGGAGCCCGTCATGTTCTACGTCATGCTTACGCGCCGCCACTACGCCCTGCCTCGACCCTACCCCCACAAAGGAGCCATCGGACCTCACCTGTGTTCCCCCAGAATACCATGACCTCAGGACTGTGTTTAGCAAATCACGTGCAGTCTCTCTTCCCCCCCACCGACCATACGACTGCGCCATTGACCTCCTTCCAGGCACCACCCCCCCCCAAGGGTCGTCTTTATTCTCTGTCACCCAAGGAACGCCAAGCTATGGACCAGTACATCACGGAATCCCTTGCCGCAGGAATCATCCGCCCCTCTTCTTCTCCGGCAGGGGCTGGATTCTTCTTCGTAGGCAAAAAAGATGGTTCCCTTCGCCCGTGCATTGATTATAGGGGCCTTAACGACATCACCATAAAGAACCGATACCCCCTTCCCCTAATGTCTACTGCCTTCGAACTCCTTCAGGGGGCCAGCACCTTCACCAAGCTCGATCTGCGCAACGCCTATCACCTTGTCCGCATCCGGGAAGGGGATGAATGGAAAACGGCCTTCAATACGCCAACTGGACATTATGAATATCTGGTGGTCCCCTTTGGACTTACTAATGCCCCCGGAGTGTTTCAGGCCTTAATTAACGACGTTCTCAGAGACTTCCTCAATTCTTCCGTATTCGTCTATCTAGACGATATCCTGATCTTCTCTCACAACCCAGAAGAACACCAACATCACGTCAGGCAGGTGCTGCAGAGGCTGCTGGAGAACAACTTGTTCATCAAGGCTGAGAAGTGCGAGTTCCACACCACATCTACCACGTTCCTCGGATTCACCATCAGCCCCAAGGGCATCGAGATGGAACCTGCTAAGCTCCAAGCGGTCACTAGGTGGCCCACCCCCACCTCTCGGCATGAACTCCAGAGATTCCTAGGCTTTGCTAATTTTTATCGTCGGTTTATCCGAGGCTACAGCTCCATCGCCGCCCCTCTAACAGCCCTGACCTCTACCAAGACCCATTTCTGCTGGAACCAGGAATCTGAGAAAGCCTTCAGCGAGCTGAAGAAACGGTTCACCTCCGCCCCTATCCTCACCATCCCAGATCCATCACAGCAGTTCATCGTGGAGGTCGACGCCTCCAGCACCGGAGTAGGAGGCATCCTCTCACAAAGATCCAACCGGGATAATAAGCTGCACCCCTGTTCTTTCTTCTCCCATCGCCTAACTCCTGCTGAAAGCAATTACGGCATCGGAGACCGTGAACTCTTAGCCATCAAGTTAGCACTGGAGGAATGGAGACACTGGCTAGAGGGAACGGAGGTCCCATTCCTAGTTTGGACCGATCACAAGAACCTCGAGTACCTACGAAGCGCCAAGAGGCTCAATTCTCGTCAGGCCCGGTGGTCCCTGTTCTTCGCGAGGTTCAACTTCACCCTCTCCTACCGACCAGGCTCTAAGAACACCAAGCCGGACGCCCTCTCAAGACTATTTACAACCACCCAAGACCCTGCCTCATGTGAGACGATTCTGCCACCCCCCTGCCTGCTCGCGGTGGCCGAGCTCGACATCGAAACTAGTGTCAAGCAAGCCCTATCCCATGGACCAAGCCCAAGCAATGTGCCTCCGAACTGCCTCTTCGTTCCCCTCGATCTGCGTTCCCAAGTCCTGGAGTGGGCCCACAGTTCTAAACTCTCTTGCCACCCAGGCTCCGCCAGAACTCTGGCACTAGCCCAGCAGCGATTTTGGTGGCCCACCCTCAAGGAGGACGCCTCTCACTTTGTTGCAGCGTGCAATGTCTGCATAAGATCTAAGCATGTCAACACGGCCCCGGCTGGCCTCCTCAGACCCCTGCCCATCCCTCATCGCCCCTGGTCCAACATCGCCCTGGACTTCGTCACCGGACTACCCCCCTCCACCGGCCACACCTGCATCATGACCGTGGTTGATCGGTTCTCTAAAGCGGCTCACTTCATCCCCCTACCAAAACTCCCGTCCGCCAAGGAGACTGCAGAACTTATGATTAATCATGTATTTAAGCTCCACGGCCTGCCTAAGGACATCGTGTCTGATCGGGGCCCACAGTTCACCTCTCAGTTCTGGAAGGCATTTTGTAAGCTCATCGGAGCCACCCCAAGCCTGTCATCAGGTTTCCATCCTCAATCCAATGGGCAGACGGAGAGGAAGACCATCTCTCGAGGTCGCCCTGAGATGCATGACCTACCGGGATGTCACCTCGTGGAGCAGATTCCTGCCCTGGGTCGAATACGCCCACAACTCTCTAGTCTCTTCGTCTACTGGGCTGTCCCCCTTCCAGTGCTGCCTGGGTTACCAACCACCCTTGTTCCCCTCTCAGGAAAAGGAGGTCAGCGTCCCCTCTGCCCAAGCCTTCATTTGCCGCTGCAGGAGGACCTGGACTCAGGCCAGAAGGACGCTGCTACGACAAGGCAGAACTTATAAGGAGCAAGCAGACCGCAGACGCTCTCAGGCCCCCAAGTACAGGATAGGGCAGAGAGTCATGCTCTCCACCAGAGACCACCCTCTTAAGACCCTGTCCCGCAAACTCTCACCCCGTTACATCGGCCCTTTCACCATAACCAAGATTGTCAATCCCTGCGCGGTCAAACTTTTGCTTCCCTCTACGATGCGACGAATAAATCCCACATTCCACGTGTCCCAGCTACGTCGCCTCATCTCATGCCCATTAAGTCCCCCACCCACCCTCTGCCTCCTCCCCGTATCATTGATGGCGGTGAAGCCTACACTGTCCGCCGCCTCCTGAAAGCTCGCCGCCGAGGTAGAGGCATTCAGTACCTGGTGGACTGGGAGGGCTATGGCCCTGAGGAGAGAAGCTGGATCCCCGCCAAGTTCATCCTAGACCCCAAGCTAATCTCAGACTTTCACAAACGTTTCCCTGAAGCTCCCCGTCCTAACGCCCAGAGGCGTTCGTAAGGGGGGGGTACTGTCACGAGTCACGGTCTGCCGGCCGGCTTTTTTCCCACGCTGTCACTCCCCCACGCGCTCATGTTCTTGTTTAGCCGTCACGTGCGCTCTCACGCCCCCGTTTCCGCCCCGTCTGCTCACCTGTTTCCCATTCCCTGACTGATTACTCCAGCGATTTAAGCATGCGCGGCGCGCTGCTCAGATCGCTGGATTATTGTGTGTGTTTACCTCGATTCTCTCGCGTTTCTTTTCTCTAGCTTTCACGTTACGACCTCGCTTTGTTTTTTCTCGTTTTTGATCTTCTGCTTGCCGATTTGGATTGTTCGCCTGCCCTTTTGATCTCCCGGTTTTGACCTCACGCTTTCCCTTTTTTGATTACGGCTCTAGTCTAGTGTTTTTTGCTTTGGACGCTTCGCTGACGGACTCACGGCTTTCGACCCTTGCTCACGCCCCCCGACCACGCCCCCACATCTCTATACAGTCAGTAACCGCGCTTGGATTCATACCGTTCTGCCTGCGTTCGTGACAGGGACCTGATGCGGAAAACGCCAACGTTTATTGCTCAGGTACAGACGTAACGTGATATGAACCAGCCAATGGGAAACAGGCGTCCTTCAAATGTTTAGCGCGCGCAGGGGTGGTGTGACTCAGCAGCCACTAAACGGTTGTGTGTAAATTCAGAGGAGTGAAGACACTAGAGGTGGGCAATACTGCACAATTTTGTATCGATCCGATACCGATATTTACTGGGCCAATATCGCCGATACCGATATTTATTTTATTTTTAGCACACAATATAAATTACATCTACAAAATTATAAGTTTTAGTCTATAGCCTATCCACAATCCTATAACAATCCTATTGTGTCCCTTCCATGGTTAAATTAAACACACACACACCGTGAACACACACCCGGCGCAGTGCAGTTATTTGTTAATCTTAGTTTTGATTAAATAACATTAATGAAGATTTAAAAATATTGTAAAAAAAAGTATTATTCATTTTTAGTTGTCTATTAATACATTGTTAACAAATGACACTTTATTTGTAAAGTGTTACCATTTTTCAACACCGGCAAAATAATCACTTTAATTTTAATATAAAACCACAGTTTTACAAAAAATACCGCAGTTAAACTATGGTTAGTGTAAGCATTGTTAATTTGTGGTTTATATTACCCATGGTTACGTTTTTACAACAACTATGGTGAAGACACTTCATGCTGAAGATCCATTATGACTATAAACATATTGTTTCCCAGTGTTAGCTACCTGGATGTTACTGAGGCTGAAAGGACTCTGCCAGTGACTTCTGTCTCGCTGCCGGCGGGGCTCTGACTCAAAGATTTACATGTCTTTCTCTTCTGAGCTCTCTTTGTCATGTTGTTTATGTGTTTGTGTACGTTGGTGGTGTTACCATAAGGAATCACCTTTTAACAGACGTCGCAATTTGCTGTGTTTTCATTCACAGCAGTAAAATACCTCCACATAGCGCTCCGTTTTTTATCTGCCGACTCTGTGATACCAAGTCAGACACACACCGCGCTCTCACTCTCTCTGCAGCTGCTTGTTTTAGGCGCTGCTGAGTCACGTGATGGTTAAGGCAACACAACACAGCAGAGGGGGGAGGGGGGGGGGACAATGTGCGCGACGTGTGAAAAGAGCTGCATAAGAGAAAGCGTTATATACAAGCTCATTTTAAATATTATATTTCATGCAAAATAAATAAAATCACGGGTTTAAAAAAAGCCCTTAAAGGGCACCTACGGTGCTACATGGACTTTTTCAAGCTGTTTGGACTGCATTGTGTGTTAGGAGAGTGTGTACACAACCACTCTACAGTGATAAAGAGCCGCCCAGCGATTTTCTTTTAATTTAATAATATAAGATGCCCCTTCTGAAATCAGCCCGTTTTCAAAAGCCTGTCGGAAGTGAAGTCACACCGACAGAGGCCGCTCCTATTACAGTTGATTGACATTGATGTTTTAGCAAAGACCCGCCCCGAGTGAAAAAAAGAGCCGTCGGCCATTGTTTTTCTACACTGGAGCAAAATGGCGCCTACATGAGTGTGGTGTGCTGTTTGTTGCAGTATTGTGGTGGTCTAGTGGTTAGGATTCGGCGCTTTCATGTGGGAGACCCGGGTTCGATTCCTGCTTAAGGTACATGCTTTTTTTGCACTACATATTTATAAAGTTTTTCTAAAGTTCGTTTAGTAACGAGGCGAGTGCGCTATGCTTCGGTAAGCTTTTCTGACATAAGGAGAGACTCAGTCAAACACACACACACACACACAATGCTTCGCGTGTATGATGTCCTATTCCCGGCATCTATATGACAGTCAGACACACACAAACATACACGTTGTCTGTCAGAAAGGTCTCTGTTTATTAACAGCAAAAGATCGGTATAAATATGTTTGACTAAACGCCTGTGCTATAGACATATGTTAGTACAAATTAACCATTGTAAATGTCCTGGTGAGATCCCGAAAAAAACAATGCTTCGCGTGTATAAAGTCGCGGGTTGAATAGCCGGCATTTCCAAGCAGCAGCCATTAATCCTCTGTGGTCTAGTGGTTAGGATACGGCGCTCTCAGCGCAGCAACTCAAGTTCGATTCTCGGTCTGGGAAGTCAAAAAAGTTTTACAACCAGATTCACATGTAAAATTTTATATACACACACACATATATATATATATATATATATATATATATATATAAATATGAGTGCATAATAAAAATCTTACAAAATATAGGGGAAATATATATATATTTATAATGAAAATAATAATAATAATATTTATATCCCCTATATTTTGTAAGATTTTTATTATGCCCTCATTTGTACATTGTATATTTGTACAACTATTTTACTAGTCAAATTTATTTTCTTTAGTATTTCTTTTTATTGATATTTATTCCTTACGTATAAGGAGAGGAAGATAAGTGGAAGGAGACAGAGAGAGAGAGAGAGAGGGAGAGAGAGAGACAGAGTATGGGAAGGTGAGCATGAATGAACAGATGCAAGAGGAGACAGGAAGATAGCAGCAGGGAAGATTTAACACGTTAATATCAGATCTATGAGGAAGAGAGCAAGAGAGTAGAAATAACTCCTTTATATATAAAATAATTCTAACATCATGCAAAATTATTTTTAACTGTTTTTTAAATATTTTTAACTGTTGTCAAAGCTATACCCCACTTGTATTGTGAAGACACGCCCCACAGAACTGGGGGGCAGGTTCAGTAGAGGTCATTAACATTTAAAGGAGCATGTACTGAAACAGGTTGCTGAGAACAGAGCTACTTTTTACCAGGTAAAAGTAATGTTTTTTTTACACAACAATTGAGAATTTTTAATTAAAGTATATTACAAACTTTTCATTAGGACCCTAAAGAATCATATTAACTTATGCAAAATTGAGTCTGTATGGCTCCTTTAATATCGATATTTTGACTTTTGGATCGATCATTTTCGATACAACCCCTAGAATCGATAGTATCGATATTAAGGATCGATACGCCCACCCCTAGAAAACACGCTGCTGAGCTACAGGTGAGGTGGAAAGCAGTCTCTGAGGGACAGAGGAGAAGACTCTGAAATGTAAAATACCTGCAAGCTCAAGAGACAATGACGGTAAGATATTTTTATTGTAATTTTAATTCTTATTGTTGTTGCTGTAAACAAAGCTCATTTATTAATACTGCCACGTTTTTCTTTTAAATCTAAGATCTTAATGTGTTCTTTTCTTATCTCTTCCAATCCACCCTAATGCACAAGTTGTTTACTGCCTGTTTGGAAGAAGATCTTTCCTGGATACACTGGACCGTCCATTTTGCCATTTTGGTATGTTTTAGATTTGACTTAATTGCACTAAGACATTAGGGTTCTGAACTAAAAGTTTAAGTTATTTGTACACATATATAAGAACAATAGAGTTAAAAGGGGACCACATTGTACTATAGTTGTAATAAAGTTTCCAATCCAACATTAATTGGAACATTGAGAATATTGTTTGAAATTGTTCATTTCTTCATAGGTTTTTAGTCAAGGATATTTCACAGCAATGTTTAAGTTTGTGAGAGAGAATGTTTCACTGTTATAGCACAATAGTCTCAATATTTCATTGTTTTTCATTTTAGGATTTTACTGTAATGCTATAAAACTGAACTTCTTTTTACTGTATTTTGCATCATACCTGTACTATACTGTGTCAGTTATACAGACTATTTATTTTATTTTTTACAAATATTGTAATCTTGAGTTTGTGTTAACACTTTATTGAACATGTGTATTCATAGGAATTTATGAAAAAAAAGTTAAATATCAGTGGTTTTGTGTTATTGCTTTGTTTGAAGGTGTGTGATCTTCAATTTATGATAAATCTGTAAATAACAGTGTTTCCTGCCAAATGTCTAATGCTTTTGCTTTATTGAAGGTGTTTGATTGTAATAATTTTGGAAAAAACTGTAAAATAAAAACATTTTGCTGCTACACGTCTAGTGCTGTTTTGATGAATGTGTTAAATCGTATAAATTTTGCAAAAATCTGTAAAATAATGGTGTTTCACTGCTAAACTTCTTCTGCTGATCGTTTAATGAAGGTGTTTAATCGTATAAATTTAGGAAAAATCTGTAAAATAATGGTGTTTCTCTGTAAAAGATAAAATAACAATTCCTGTAAATTTAATGTTTTTGAGCATAATATGAACTAGAGTATTTTACCTTAATTTTACGGTGTTTGTTTGGCAGCCATTGCTGCCAGTCATTTGACCGTTTTTTTACGTTTTTTTTTTTTTTTACAGTGTAGAGAGAAAAGCAGTCGGTCTGCATGTGCATGCAGCATCTTAGAGACAGTCAGTGACATCATTAGCACCTTGAATGTTCTGTGAGTTGTCTGGTTTGTGGTTACCTACAACTCTGAAGAAGGTGTGAGATGCTGAGTCATGAATATTATTTGCAGATATCAGCCTAAAGCTTATGTCTGTGTTATTTGCCTTTTTGTGGATGTACACTGAGAGAAAGCAGGAACCCAAAGCTTGACTTACAGTATGTGTATGTAAATTTTCTGCATAGGGGAGCACATCTCTTCAAAGTACTTATGACCTTAAATGGTAAAAGCAAAGCTAAGGGGAAAACTAGAGAGGAAGTATAGTAAGAGCATACAGTAAGTCTCAGAACCAGGGTATAATGATGAACAATTTTTGTTCTTTGATTGAAAGAGTCTGGGTACACTGTTCCTTGTACTTATTTGTTTTTCTTTAGGACCATTTTTGCTTAGTTATCCATGTCCATCTTACCTTGTTTTATTTTGCGCTAGTTGTAACTGCTTGCATATTAAATCATTGGGGAGTGGCTTATTCATTTATTTTAAGATTTTGCAAGACAACCTCATGGGCTACATTCTCAAGGACTTATTTTACGGTGAGTTTTGAATTATCCTTATACTGATCTTCACAGAATCTGACACAGCGAGTGGTTCGCTCTAAGTCTGTAGATATTCCTTATATTGTTGGGAAAATATTAATCACAGGCAGCACCGCACTGTTTAAAGTAATATTATTCATGCAACATACCGGGTAACTGCGTTGCAATTATGGGAAGCCATTTGCATCAACCTTGGTCATACGATTAATTTGTGTTAAAAAGAATAATATGTCAAACTTTTTTGATTAATCGCATGTATTATTGTCAGTACTAATATAGCTCCCAATACAGAAAAGCTTGGACTGTGATTCTGAAAATGCAGGCAATGGTACAGTACTACACATAGACGCAAACAACGCCCCTATTGCGAATACCCAAGCTATTTTGTTTAACCATAACCATACACCGTACCTTGCCTCGGGTTCTGTATATTTTAGTGTCGCAATGTTAAAGTGAAACAACAGATACATATGACTGTATTTACTTCAGATGTACAAGTGACATTTGACATTCACTCAAAATATAACAATAGAGTACATGAGATAGGATGAGAGACAGAGAGAGAGAGAGAGACATTTAAATTAAAAGAGAAAAAAGGCAAAAGAAAATATTAAATATAAATTGAGATTGTGCTGCATTTATGATTTCTGTTTCTCTCTGTCGTGTGTGTGCGCGCATTTCTCTTAATCACATGTGCTGGCCATTGAACCTTCTTATAAATATCAAAAGTCTCACATACTGTAATTAAACTCAATGTAAATTAACAAAATTTTTTGTCAGTGTAAATAGTTACTCTTTAATGTACAACTTTGCTGCAGGCTGTAAATGCATTTGAATGTTGATGTACAGTGGAAGCACTTTCTCCTGCAGGTGACTCATTTGGATCCGTTATCGAAGACAGACACTTCCCTGTATTGAATTTGACTCCTTGAATTTCCAAGTGCACTGCAATTATGGGAAGCAATTAGCATCAAACTTGGTCATACAGTATGATTAATTTTTTGTTAAAAGAATAATATGTCAAACTTTTTTGATTAATCGCATGTATTAATATTGTCAGTGCTAAGATAGCTCCCAACTTTACAGAAAAGCTTGGACTGTGATTTTGAAAATAGGCAATGGTACTATGCATACAGTAGATGCACACGACACCTCTATTTATATTTACTGTTGTATTATTTTTGTATAATTTTTAATAAAAACTAAATACATCAAAAGTTAAATGCAGTTCATAGAGACAGAGAATGAATTCATTCTAGTTACTATGAAAAAGCTAAATTGGTCTACGGCCAAATCCGGTTATGACCACAATTTAGGAACTAATTTTGTTTGTGAACCACAAATATGACAGTTCCAGTTATCATCCCTTTTTTTGTGTGTGATTGATGCCTCACGTGAATATTATTTCTCCTCACGTGGAGAGAAAAAGGGATGGAGCTTTGTGGCAATTTAAAAGCAATTTATAATAACAGCAGAGTGTGAAGTTTTAATTAGCAAAGTAAGAGCACAGTTGTGCTTAAAATATTGCAATGCACACAACATTATGGGTGTTCAAAAGAGGACAAATTGTTGGTTCGCGTCTTGCTGGCACATCTGTGACCAAGACAGTCACAAGTCTTTGTGATCTATCGAGAGCCACAGTATCCATTGTAATGTCAGCATACCACCAAAAAGGACAAACCAAATCCATCAGGAGTAACTGTGGACGCAAGAGGAAGCTGTCTGTAAGGGATGCCCAAGTGATAATCCGGAATGTATCCAAAAAACATAAAACCACAGCTGCCCAACTTACTGCAGAATTAAATGTGCACCTCAAGTCTCCTGCTTCCACCAAAACTCCAAAGGGTCAATGTACTGTTCATGGCCAGGCTGCTATAGCCAAACCTTTGGTCACTCTTGCCACTCCCAAACATCAGTTTCAATGGTGCAGCGAAAATCCTTGGGCTTTGGACAATGTGAAACATGTATTTTTCTCTGATGAGTCCACCTTTACTGTCTTTCCCATATCCGGAAGGGGTTACGGTGTGGACAAGCCCTAAAGAAGTGTACCACCTGGACTGTTGCATGCCCAGAGTGAAACATGCCCAGAGTGAAGCATGGGGGTGGATCAGTGATGGTTTGGGCTGCAATATCATGGCATTCCCTACAGTAGGCCACACAATACTTGTGCTAGATGGGCGCATCACTGCCAAGAACTACCGAATCATTCTGGAGGACCATGTGCACCCAATGGTTCAAACATTGTATCCTGAAGGTGGTGCCGTGTATCAGGATGATGCAAGTTCAAGTTGGCTTTATTGTCACTTCAACCATATACAGTTAGTACACAGTGAAACGAAACAACGTTCCTAAAGGACCCAGGTGCTACAGTACATGCAACATAAATTTACAACATAAATTACCTGAAGAGCTAAAACTAGCTAACTAAGAAGCCTAGTTAGCCGGCTAGCGGAGACAAGACAGGACAGATTGACCTGACAACATAAATTTTAATAACATAAATTTACAACATAAATTAACAAAAACTAACTAGCTAACCCAGAGACAACAGACAACATACAGTGCACGTGCAGATGTGAATTTAGAAGTTAGTGCAAAAGGTAATCCAGTAATGAATATTGTGCAAAAAAGAGCATTTACAGGTTGGTGTGTACAATGATTTGGTAGTGTAGGTCAGTGTGTTTGCGCATGTGTTGATTAGTCAGTCCAGTCTCAACGTTTTGAGGTAGTTGAGTGATAATGTGTGTGTGTGTGTGTGTGTGTGTGTGTGTGTATCAGTCCAGTCCCTTTCTGTTGAGAAGACGGATGACTTGTGGAAAAAAGCTGTTGCTCATTCTGGATGTGTGTGCCCGAATGCTACAGTCCCTTTTACAGATGGCAGGAGTGTGAAATGTGTGTGAGAGGGGTGTGTCTGATCAGCCACAATGCTGGTGGCTTTGCGGATGCAGCGTGTGGTGTAAATGTCTTCCATAGAGGGGAGAGAGACCCCAATGATCTTCTCTGCTGTCCTCACTATCCGCTGTAGTGTCTTGTGGTCCGATCTGGCACAATTCCCAAACCAGACAGTGATGCAGCCGCTCAGGATGCTCTCGATAGTTCCTCTATAGAAGGTGGTCAGGATCTGTGGTGGAAGCTGGGCCTTCCTCAGTCTTCTCAGAAAGAAGAGACGCTGTTGGGCTTTCTTGTGCAGGGAGCTGGTGTTGAGGGACCAGCTGAGGTCCTTCTCCAGGTGGACGCCCAGGAATTTGGTGCTTTTGACGATCTCCACAGAGGAGCCGTCGATGCTCAGCGGAGAATGGTCACCTCGTGTCCTCCTAAAGTCAACAACCATCTCCTTTGTCTTGTCAACATTCAGAGACAGGTTGTTGTCTTTACACCAGTCCGTTAGCCTCTGCACTTTTTCTCTGTACGCTGACTCGTCGTTTTTGTTAATGAGACCCACCACGGTCGTGTCATCAGCGAACTTGATGATGTGATTCGACCTGTGTGTTGCTACACAGTCGTGAGTCAGCAGTGTGAACAGCAGGGGACTGAGCACACAGCCTTGTGTGCTCAGTCCAGCAGCAGCGTCTTGATGTGTCTCATGACGAGTCGCTCGAAGCACTTCATGATGGTTTGTGTAAGTGCAACGGGATGTTAGTCATTGAGACAGGACACAGCTGTTCCGCACATTCTCTGAGCACTCTGCCTGGGATGTTGTCTGGACCAGCAGCTTTACATGGGTTGACTCTGCGTAGAGTTTTCCTCACATCAGCTGTAGTGAGACACAGCACCTGGTTGTTCGGAGGAGGGGTGGTCTTCCTCGCCGCCACATCGTTCTACCTGTCGAACCGAGCGTAGAAGTTGTTCAGCGCATCTGGGAGGGAGCCCTCACCATCACTGGCAGGTGATGTCGTCCTGTAGAGAGTGATGGCTTGTAAGCCCTGCCACATGCGCCGTGTGTCGCTGCTGTCCTTGAAGTGATTGTGGATTCTCTGGGCGTGTGCGTGCTTCGCCTCTCTGATGGCCCGAGAAAGTTCGGCCCTTGCTCTTCTAAGGGCCACCTTGTCTCCCGCCTTGAAGGCAGAGTCTCGGGTCCTCAGAAGTGCATCAATACACACAGCAAGACTGAAGACAAAGTGGTTAGATAAACATGAAAGTGAAGTTGAACATCTCCCATGGCCTGCACAGTCTAAGTATTACTACCAATTAGTAGTATTACTGTATGACTGTGTATGTGACAAATGAAATTTGAATTTGAATACCAGATCTAAGTATTATTGAGCCACTTTGGGGTGTTTGCATCACGTAGTGACCTGCCCATCCATTATTCTGCAAGAAGACCAATTGATGCGGTATTGGCCACAAAAGGAGGCCCTATGCCATATTAATGAATTAGTGTGGTCTAAAGCCAGGTGTTTCAGTTCCATTGTCCAACCCTTGTATATGAAATGACTCATGTTGTGTGATTTACAGAGCATAATAAAATCACTCGTCTTCACATGCGTTCACATACACACACACATATATATATATATATAGTGAGCGCATGTGGAGATGAGTGATTTTATGTGTGTGACATTGTGTGTGTGTGTGTGTGTGTGTGTGTGTGTGTGTGTGAGAGAGGTAACATCATAATTCATTAAAATTCTAATTTTCCATACCTTTCACTAAATGCTTTAAACAAATTTATCAACCGACACCACAAAGCCACACCGTATTTTAGTTTAAGCATGAACAGCTGAACAGCATCTGACATGATCAGCATCTTATGACTTCCCTTTTTTATTTAATTTACAGTATGGTGCAATGTTGTCTTTTCATAGTGTACACCCCATTTTTTTGAGTAAGCTACTGTATGCTGTGTCTAATCCTGGGTTCAGCCCTCACTTTCTTTTTCTGTACCTCCAAAGTCTTCCCAAAGACCACTATCCAATGTTGGATAGCTACACTATTCCCTGCAACCACCTTACAGTCTCTAATCTCCTTCATATTGCATCTCCTACACATTTCTACCCATTACATCCCCATCACCATTTAGCTTTTTTGCATGCCCTTAAAGATCAGCTACAATAATTTTTTCTTCTGTGGGGACACTACCACTTTATCTAACTCACTCCAGAAATTTTCTCTCTTCTTCACAACACATCCTACCTGTGGAGCATGTGCGCTGATAACATTTATCATTTCTCCTTCCACTCCTCACTCTACCAGCCACTCTACTTACTTCCACTACACTCTTGGCATACTCTTCTCTAAGTATTATACCTATCCTATTCCTCTTATTATCTACACTATAGTAAAGCAATTTGAACCCACCTCCAATCTTCTTAGTCTTGCTTCCCTTCCACTTGGTTTCTTGTACACACAGTAGATCTACTGTATCTGGTCTTGAGTAGACCAAGATAGCGGTGCATGCATGTACACACACGCATGCAACACAAAATAAAATAGGTTTCACACACACACACACACACACACACACACACACACACACACACACACACACACACACACACACACACACACACGCACGCACACACACACACACACACGTGGTCACAGTGTTGTGACTACCAGTGAAAGATGCGCTAAGACCGAGAACGGAAGACGATTACCAACAATTCCGCAGCGCAGGAGAGAGAATAATCATTGGAATAACTGCATTACTCACAATCTTTGGTTCCACTATACTTCTTCTATCGCAGATCTCAGACTCATCCCAGAGATCTCCAGAACACCAGCCTAGTGCAAGACTGTAAACAAAGGTGGGGGAAGCTACGACTACACATCTCCAGCAAAAAGAGGATTATGGACTCAAACATCATGATTTTCAAAGACACGTGGTTACAGTAAATAGCAGAGTTAGCCCTATTGAGCTAGCTGAATGCTACTTTTTCTGGGCAGACAGGATGGCAGATGACTCCGGTAAGACTTAAGGTGGAGGGCTGTGCATTTAAATAAAAGCTTGGTTTACAGCCTACAGTATATCACTAGAAGACACTGCTCACCCTACCTGGGACTTCCTATGGTGTAGACCCTTTAATCTGCTCAGAGAATTCACATCAAATATAGTTACTGCGGTATACATCCCTCCAGATGCTACCACCAAGTTTTCTAATGAAGGAACTACATGCAGCCATTAACACAAAACAGTCAACTCATCCAGATGCTGCATTTATTGTTGCAGGTGACTATAACCACTTTAACTTAAAAACAGTACATCCTACAGTATATTTCACCAGCATGATTCCTTTCACACCACAGGAAATAAAAACCCATGACCATGTTTACACCAACATAGCTTACTTTACAGCAGTGATTCCGCTAGTATGCGCTCACGCTAGTGTGACTAGCGATGTTCCTTGCTAATTTTTAAACGGTTAATTTTTAAATGGTCTCTCCGTTTGTGTGTGTGTGTGTGTGTGTGTGTGTGTGTGTGTGTGTGTGTGCGTGCGTGCGTGCGTGCGTGCGTGCGTGCGCGCACGGACATCACACACACAAACACGCACACCGCCTGCGTGCACAAACGGAAACACTTATCTGTCGGGATTTATTTTTTACGTTTTTTAAAGGTAAAGTGCAAGTTCATTTGTTTTATTTTTAATCTATATTTTGTGTTAATTATTTTTATGTATTTATTTTTTGGGGCTGTAGAACGAATAATTTGAGTTTCCATTATTTCCTATGGGAAAATTAAATTTGGTTTACAAGTGTTTTGGAATACGAGCCCACTTCCGGAACGAATTATGCTCGTAATCCGAGGTTCCACTGTATTTGGATTTCTGCTGTGAATGTTCTTGTTCCTATACTTCTCTTTCTGTCTAAAAAAAATGGTTTCCCCTCCCTCCCTCACTCAATGTCTCTCTGTCCTCATTATTTGGACAGAATTTTCATCATTTTGCCTCTGTACACTGTACACTACCAAATTATGTATTGTAGTAGAAATGTACTCTTTCAGCTTGAGTTTAGGTGTTTTAACCAAAAAATGCTGTATTACAGGCATTTTTAACATTACTCAATTTTCACAGGCTTTAAATTAATTGAACAATTAACTCATAAGCAGTTTGATGCCCAGTTGTGGCCCATGTCCTCTTATTTATGTCACAGACCTTTCGTCATGTCATAAGTGCTAATACAAGTGAAGCTACTGAAAAGACTCGAAAACAGAAAGGTCAGATTAGACTGATTGGACTTAGTCTGCTCAAGTCTGATACAATATTGTTTGGAGCAGATGAAAACAAGGTAAATTTGTACAAAATTGATAGGAAGAGAAAATATGGAAAAGGAAAGGAAGGGCTCAAGAAGGCATTCAAAACATGGCAGAAGCATGCTACAGTAGGTTAACCGGGTCGCTGGTGACTTGCTAGAAATAGCAGTATGAATTTTTAAGCATATACAGTAGAGCTACTTTCTACTTGGATTCAAATACTGAAAAACTGATAGGATGTCACATCACAGTTGTTGTTGGTCTTTTGGCTCCTCCCGACAAGGGGTCGCCACAGCGGACTATCCAGTCCACACTACAACTTGGCACAGGTTTTACGCCGGATGCCCTTCCTGACGCAACCCTGCCATTTTATCCGGGATAGGGACTGCATCCAGTGGCTGGGAATCGAACCCAGGCCTTCCGCATGGCAGGCAAAACACCTACCACTGAGCCACCAGTGCCCTAGGATGTCACATCACAGTATAGAGGGATAATGACCCCAAACATCATGAACTGAGAAAGAGTTAGTGTCTCAGTGAGGGTTTGCATCAAAATTTAAATCATTCTGTCAGGAATCACATGGAGGAGGACGCAAGTGCAGGTGAAAGAGCAACATTTATTAACTCAGAGTACAACCAAAACAGAGGTAAGCAGTAATTGTAGTCAAGAAACAGACTAGGGCAGGCAAGAAATCGGAAACCAGTACACGGATCAAAGTCATACACATTAAGGCTATCACAAATATTCAAGGCTTGGAAAAAGCCCGGAAAATTCTCAAGAGCGTATACTTCACGAAGTCTCTCCATTGCTGAGTATTATTTAAGCACCTAGTTAATTGGGTGCAGGTGTTCTAGAATTCAGGTGATTTGGATGATGGTTGGGAGTTGTACTTTGTTCCCGCCATGTAGGCGGATATGGTTTTGTTGGATCTGGTGCTTTTGCTGGCCTGACACATCCATATATTTAGAATTTTGTTGGTTTGTCCAATTATATTTGATCCTGTCAAAAAAAGAAAGCAAAAAATCTTAAAACTCATTGAATAAAAGCTGTAAGTGTACATATTGATTGCTTAACTTCATATCAATTGTAGTTGGTGTAGAATATTGGAACCGTCTAAATACTGGTGGATCTGCTGGTGCATCAGAAGTAAATGTCAATGTATCTCTAATTTTTAAAGGTAACTTTCTTGGACTTCGACTGATCAACACCTAGAGCCCAGCTTGTGTCTGACATTTACAGTTGAAGATGTTGCACTGCATGGTCATCTTCGCTGTGCTTCTCATAACTGCAGTATATGCCCAAGGTGAGGTCTGATTTACACACCATCAGCTACAGTATAAAAGCTGCAGATTCTCCTACAGTATTTCTACATACAGATAGATCATACAAAACATGAGATGAACGTGTTATAATAATTCTTTTAGTTCTATTAAAGATTTGCAGGTTAGTGTTTTGCACTGTTTAGGGTTTAGGAAAAAGTCAAAATGCAGAACGTACATATGATATTTGGATTTAATGTAATACTATACAGTGGGGAAATTAAATATTTTGTAAATTTGCCCACTTAGAAGGAAATGAAGAGTCTATAATTTTTTATCATAGAGACAGACTATCAATCAATAATCTAGAAAAGATTATGTTATAAATTGGGTTTTTATTTTTTCAGCTTTTTTTGGAGTATTTAGTAAATAAAATTAAAATTTGATTAAGTATTTGTTCCTACAGTCAAGTATGTTGGTAGAAGCCTTATTGTTTGGTGCTGTTTTTCTGCTAGGGTCCAATGGATTGGTCGTGAATGTGTCTTTGAATGAATGTGTAAACTCAGATAATTCATTCCACAACCCAAAAAATTATTTATACAAATATGAAGTATAATTCAAACAAATTAGTCTGCATTTACCTTAGTAAAAAATTGTGTATGGAATCAATCACTAATGGAATCAATGCTGGCCAATCACTGGAATCTTTTTCTTTTTGTGTGACTTTAACAAGGACACTTTCTAATGACACTTGCTTTTGCCTCCTTTCTAGGCTTTCATGTAAATATGACATTCCATTGTCATTAAACAGATTAATCTCCTCCTGCACTGCTAAAGCCTTTTAGTACAGTTACTAAAGAACAGTCAATGCACTTGGACACAAAATAAAAAAAAACTTTACACACACACATTTGGTCACAGTGTTATAGTAAACAGTATATGCACACATACGTAGATGTTGACATTATGAGTGACGCACACTTAGACCGAGCATGGGAGACGATTACCCACAATTCCACAGCAAAAGGGAGAGAATGATTGGCTCAGCTGTGATTACATGACACTCAGCAGACAAAGCATATACGCATATACTCGTATTGCAAGTTCTCGCTCGTTAATCAAGTTCAAATTTATCCTCTTCTTGCAAAACACTCACAGACGAAGGTACTCGCAATCCAAGGTTTACTGTAAATATTATAGTCCAAATTACTGTGGTGTAGGTGGAATAACAGTGCTTGGTACTTCTTTCTTCCAGAAAAATCATGTGGAAATCCTGGTGTGATTGGCAATGGACATTATCAGCCTCCAGACAGTTTTTTGCTTGGTACAACCATTACAGCAGTGTGTAATAAAGGGTAAAAATGTTTAGTCTTTTTATAAATGTTTGTCCATGGATGGTTATGCACACACATGTACACTGTATGTGTACAATAATAGTAAATGAACAGACTGTAAAAGTTTGTGAATAAGCAAAGTATGTAATGTATACAAACCTCACTGCATTAAAACTCAGCAGTCTTTTCAATTGTAAGACAAGTGGTGTGGAGAGCGACCTTTTTGAATTATTTGAACCAATTTTAATAAAAGCCTTGGGTTAAGCTGCTTATGCCACTATTTGAGAAAATGCCAGGAGTGTGCAGCAGAAATACTCTTAATAATTTTAAATAGAAAATAGTTATTAAATGTTTTTTGTCATGGCAATTTAATAATAATATGTTTTATTATTATTATTATTATTATTATTATTATTACTATTATTATTATTTTATAATTTTTTTATTATAGCATGCAAGAAATTAGCTAAATATAAAAGAAGCAATTTTTTTCATCTGAGCAGGGGTTTTCCATGACTTTTCCATGGCAGTGTACACCAAGTGTTCTAGATCAGAGTTATTTTTTATATTTTAGGTTACTTTATATTGTAACCTAATAGTCGCCCATCAGTCATCAATGGGAGGACATTAAAGCTAAATAAAAAAATATATTTAAAAAAAAAACCCTCCTCTATATTTACTCCATGTGTGTTGCATTTTGCTTCAGTTTTAAGTTAAATATTTAAAAGCATTTTCATTGCTATATTAAAGTGAAAGATACTATTTTTGTTGTATTGTACAGTACATTATACAATTTCAATGCATCATTATAACTTGGAAAACATAATTTTGGACATATGTCTATTTGCAGTTATAAGCTTCGAGGACAACAGCATAGAAAATGTGAAGATTATGGTTGGGGTGGAAGTGCTCCTGTATGTGAAAGTAATGCCATTTGTTCACTTTTACATTCCTCTTTTTTAATAATAATTTTAAAGTAATACTACATTACTATGACAATAGTTTATTTAGAATGTAAATCTTTTTTTACATATTGACCAAGGTTTAGGTAAACGTTGACCAGTCTTCATTGATTGCACATTCCACCAGTTAGAGCAGAGTTTGAAGGTTTAATTAGTAGAGTAATAACACAGTTTTGCTTAAAATATTGCAATGCACACAACATTATGGGAGACATATCAAAAGAGGACAAATTGTTGGTGCACATCTGTGACCAAGACAGCAAGTCTTTGTGATGTAAGACGGTATCCAGGGTAATGTCAGCATACCACCAAGAAGGAGAACCGCATCCAACAGGGGCTAACCAGGATTGTTTCCAAAAACATAAAACCACAGCTAACACACAGCAGAATTAAATGTGCACCTCATCTCTCCTGTTTCCACCAAAAATGTTTGTCGGGAGCTCCACAGGCTCAATGTACATGGCCCTGCTCCTATAGCCAAACCTTTTGTCACTCGTGCCAATGCCAAACGTCGGTTTCAATGGTGCCTGCAGTGAAAATCTTAGGCTGTGGACAATGTGAAACATGGATTGTTCTCTGATGTGTCCACCTTCACCGTCTTTCCCACATCCGGAAGAGTTACGGCGTAGAGAAGCCCCAAAGCATCGTACCACCCAGACTGTTTCATGCCCAGAGTGAAGCATGGTGGTGGATCAGTGATGGTTTGGCCTGCAATATTATGGCATTCCCTAGGCCCAATACTTGTGCTAGATGGGCATGTCACTGCCAAGAACTACAGAACTTTCACTCACAGAATCATTGCTATCTATTTAATTACTGGAATCTTTTTCTTTTTGTGTGACTTTAACAAGTACCCTCTCTAATGCCACTTGCTTTTGCCTCCTTTTTAAGATTATATGGAAATGTGACGCTACTCAGAATCCAAGATTTTACTGTAAATATTATAGTCCTTGGAAAATTACTGTGGTGTAGGTGGAATAACAGTGCTTGTTACTTCTTTCTTCCAGAAAAATCATGTGGAAATCCTGGTGTGATTGGCAATGGACATTATCAGCCTCCAGACAGTTTTTTGTTTGGGGCAACCATTACAGCAGTGTGTAATGAAGGGTAAAAATTGTTTAGCCTTTTTAAAAATGTTTGTCCATGGATGGTTATGCACACACACGTACTCTGTACAGTATGTGCACAACAATAGTAAAATAAGCAAAGTATGTAATGTATACAAACCTCACTGCATTAAAACTCAGAAATCTGGACTGTTCAATTGTAAGACAAGTGGTGTGGAGAGTGACCTTTTTGAATAATTTGAACCAATTAAAAAAAAAAAAAAAAGCCTTGGGTGAAGCTGCTTATGTCACTCTGGATAAGAGCGTCTGCCAAATGACTAAATGTAAAAATGTAATTAAAGCTAAATAAAAATATTAAAGAAACCCCTTCTCTATATTTCCTCCATATGTGTTGCATTTTGCTTCAGTTTTAAGTTAAATATTTGTAAAAAAATTTCATTGCTACGTATATTAAAGTGTAAGTTGATATTTTTGTTTCATTGGACATTATACATTTTTAATCCATTCATTATGACTTGAAAAACATAATTTTGGACATATGTCTATTTGCAGTTATAAGCTTCGAGGACAACAGCATAGAAGATGCGAAGATTATGGTTGGGTTGGACGTGCTCCTGTATGTGAAAGTAATGCACAAATGTGAAAGTATTTGTTCACTTTTACATTCCTCTTTTTTTTAAATAATTTTAAAGAAATGCTACATTACTATAATAATAGTTTGTTTAGAATAAATTATTTTTTTTTTTAACATATTGACCAAGGTTTAGGTGAACTCAGCAGTGAGTATGATCCAAAATCTTTAAAATTAGCCGTTACTTAACCACTAATTACTAAAACTGACCTCGACCCTGTCAGCTATCCAATTACAGACCGATATCAAACCTCTCCTTCATCTCTAATATTCTGAAAAATATAGTAGCACAGCAACTACACTACCGTTCAAAAGTTTGGGGTCACCTTTCTTTGTTTTTGTTTAGTGATTTATTTTCTACATTCTACAACAATACTGGGGATTTCAAAACTATAAAATAACACATTTGGAATTAGGTAATTACGTACAAACTAAATAACTACAACAAAAACAACAGTTAGTAGTTATTTTAAGACACAGAGGTCAGCCTTTCTGTAATAGTTCTTGCAAGAACAGTATTGTCAAGTGCATTTGCAAAATCCGTCAAGCACCATAATGAAACTGGCTCTCATGAAGGCCGTCCCAGGAGGGCGAGACCAAAACCTACCTCTGCCGCAGACGAGAAGTTCATTTAGAGTTATCAGCCTGAAAAATGACCAATTAACAGCAGCTCAGATTAGAGGCGTTATGAAGTCTTTACAGAGCAGAAGTAGCAGAAACATCTCAATATCAACTGTTCAAAGGAGATTAATGCATTTTTTGGATGCCTTCAGCATTCCTTTACAATGTAGAAAGAAATAACAATCAGGAACCATCATGGAGTTAGAAAGTGATCTAAAACTTTTGACCGGTAGTGTATGTTCATATCTTCATAGAAAGAGCATACACTAACTATCAGGTTTTAAGCCCATTGCTTTCTTCTCTTTACATGCTTCCTCTGCGCAACATAATTCGTAAGCATGGTATAAGTTTGCATTGTTATGCTGATAACACACAGTTGTACTGTATGTTTCAGCAAAACCAGATGAGAAAACCCAACTTAATAAAATTGATCAATGTGTAAAAGACTGGATGGTAATTAACTTCCTTCTGCTAAATCCTGATAAGACAGTTGTAGTTGTAGGCATAGGACCACATGCTTTTTGATTACACTGTAACTTTAGATGGCCTTTCTGTTCCATCAAGTGCAACAGTAAAAGACCTTGGTGTTACTATAGATTCCAGTATTTCATTTAAAGCACATGTAGACAATATTAACAGAATAGCATTATTTCACCCCGGAAATATTGCCAAGATAAGGAATATATTGTAACTAAACGATTTAGAAAAATTAGTTCATGCTTTTATTACAGTATCTCTAACTTGGACCGTCTGGCTGTTCAACTAGGTGACTAAATAAGCTTCAGTTAGTCCAGAATGCAGCAGAACCAGAAGATATGAGGACATCACCCCTATCTTATCCACACTGCATTGTCTCCGTGTGAAATTTTGCATTGATTTTAAAATTGATTAAATGGTCTCACGCCACAGTATCTGAGTGAACTGCTAGTGTTTTACGATCCGCCACGCCTACTTCGATCAAAAGAGGTGTATGCTTGTCAGTACCACGCATTATTAAAACTACAGCTGGGTGTAGAGCTTTTTCTTACAAAACCCCAAAGTTATGGAATAGCCTTTAAATTAATGTTTGAGAAAAAACTTTTAGCCAAGCATTTTTATAAATAGATTTGCCTTGGGTAAAGGAGCAGATCTGGGGGACTCATGGACATAAAGTATTATGGTGAACTGGTATGTTTAGATTCAAGATTCAAGATTCAAGATTCAAAGAACTTTATTAATCCCAAAGGGAAATTGCTTATATGCTGTCTTCCCCACTCTCATTGACCACTCAGGTATGTTGATGGTGGAGTAACTGGTTGCTTTACTTCCCAGGGGGCCCTCATGTCTGTGTTTCCCTCTGGCTCTCCCTTTTAGTTAAGCTGTCATAGTTAGTCCTGCTTGAGTCCCTGCTTGAACTCTATATATACATTCACCTTATACAATACTGTATGTGACTGTGATCATATCTAACTGTTTTCTTTCCTTCTCTTCTGTTCTCTTATCTTCCACCCCTTTACTCACTCTCTGTCTCTCTCTCTCCTCGCCCTGTCTCTCTGTCGAGCTACACATACTGTACCACTTCTGAGCTGCCAGTGATCCAGACTCCCTCTGCCCTCTGGACCTGTTTGACTCATCCTGGTTAGAGATCTTGTGGAATGGATGCCCTGTGTGGTCTGTTGGGGATGCATGGGGTGACTGGGTACAGTTCCACTTTACCATGAAGACGGTCCTGGTTAGGGTTGGGTACCGAAAACCAGTGCTAATACGGCACCGGTCCCCATAGAACTGGTATGTACCGGACTGGAACAGAACGCGAATTTCGGTGACTCATTTCGGTGCCACTTAAATGCCTGAACTGTCGATTGAAATATTTGTTCTCTAGATTCATATATTTTTGTAGATTAATAGTATATTAGATTAAATAAAAAAATTAAAAGCACAAATCATCAGGAAATGAGAGACCATCCGAAATGCGCGTGAATGCAGTAACTAACGTTACACTCGCTCTGACGGCAGCAAGCGGTCTACCGCTATCTTAGCTTGCTAAATTAAACTTTCGTTAAAATGCCTAAAACTAAACGGTCGAAAGTGTGGCTATATTTCACAAGAAAGGATTTTGACACCGTGACGTGCAGCAAATGTTTTACAGCAGTTGCGTGTAAAGGGGAAAACACGTCAAATCTAATGAAACATTTGAGGGCACACGGAATAAAGTTAAAGCAGAATAAATACACGGAATAAAGTTAAAAGCATACAGAGGCACCGTGTTTGACAGCTTGTGGACAACAGCTGGCACATTCGGTGTGGACGACCCTCAGTCCCAGTCATACCAACTGTAGCAAAAAGGAGTCACCGATTATGATGACGTCAGCAGCCTTTCCGCAGGTTAGCAGTAGCGCTAATGTTATGTTCAAATCTTGCATTCATGCTAACAAATGGTCAAACGATTTGTAAAATACTAATGTAACATGGATTCTGTTTATAATTGTGGCTTTACAGCTAGTACTAGTAAACTACAACAGTGACCCCATTAACCATTGCAAATGCCATTACCATTATTACCTGTGCAGGGCATGCAATAAGTCAGGAAAGGTGTCGTATTTTGCCAGAAAAGGCAAATATGGTGAAATTTCTGCAAACGAATTGCTAAAATTTTAAGCTTATATATTCATATATACTATGATATATTCATATATATATCGGTTCAGGCACCGTTTTGGCACCGGTACCGTTTTAAAAGTATCCAAACGATACCCAACCCTAGTCCTGGTGGACAGCTGTTCTCTAAGGAATTGTGACTGCAGTCGCTCAATAGTTCAGGACTGGAGTTTCCTACAGTGTACCTGAGCATCCAATAATGAACTGGACTCCATATTAACTTTAAGACATCAACTGTTATATCCTCCTGAGACCCAGCAATTCATTTTGGTCCTCTGTGGGGGACATGATACTGTGGTCTTTATTTCAAACACCATGCATGCAGTGTGTTTGTGTCCTAATGTACTGGAAAGAGTACATACTGGACTTTCTATTGATGTCAAACAAGTGGGGGTCTGTCTTTCTAAATTGGCGGTGATTGCAGCAAGCACATTCTATCGCAGTAAGGAGTTTAAGTGATAAAATTTTTACATACAGCATGTAGATATTTTTTTGCATGATATTGTTTATTGGATTGCTTAAAGGAAAACGCTCTCCTGGCAACAGAGACTATTATGTAGAATCGAATCTTTATCTTTTTTAGATCTGTAAGTCTTAAATGGGATGCGTCTGGTGTCTGGGGATGATTCTATCTACTTAGAAGATGGTTCTGGCCTTGACTGGTGTTGTCAGCTGTTTCTCTGAGGACTTGACAATTCGATAGTTCAGGACTTTCTACAAGTCTATCTGAGTCTCCAATAACTACTGGACTCCATTTTACATCAACTATTATAACATCAATTAACATCAACTATTATAGCTGTATAAATGCTGTATGCATTTAACACTGTATAAATGCAGATAATTTCCTGCTATCTGTTTCACCCAGATGAGGATGGGTTCCCTGTTGAGTCTGGTTCCTCTCAAGGTTTCTTCCTATTACCATCTCAGGGAGTTTTTCCTTGCCACTGTCGCCCTCTGGCTTGCTCACCAGGGACTATCTGAACATTTTGATTCATACACATTCACATTCCATACAAACTTAAATAATTCTCTTGATTGTGTAAAGCTGTTTTGAGACAATGTCAATTGTTAAAAGCGCTATACAAATAAAACTGAATTGAATTGAATTGAATTGAAAAATGTCCAGTGACAATGAACAGGAGAGAGGCACATCAGAGATGATGGTCAGGAAACACTCAGAGATTGCTATAACAAAATGGCTGGACAACAAAAAGGTCCTTTGTCATCTTCCATCCATGGAATAGAGCCTCAGGATATCTGCCCAAGACTATGAATCAAAATGGTTAGATAGTCCCTGGTGAGCAAGCCGTGGGCGACAGTGGCAAGGAAAAACTCCCTGAGATGGTAATAGGAAGAAACCTTGAGAGGAACCAGACTCAACAGGGAACCCATCCTCATCTGGGTGAAACAGATAGCAGGAAATGATCTGCATTTATACGTGTATTAGTTGGCAGGCAGTTCAGCTATAATAGTTGATGTTAATTGATGTTAAAATGGAGTCCAGGTACTTATTGGAGACTCAGATAGACTTGTAGAAATTCCAGTCCTGAACTATCGAATTGTCAAGTCCTTAGAGAAACAGCTGCTAACACCAGTCAAGGCCAGAACCGTCTTCTAAGTAGAGAGAATCATCCCCAGACACCAGACGCATCCCAAAGAGACACACGGGGCATCCACGCGACAAGACCTCCAACCAGAAGCGGGGCACCAGGATAGATCAGACAGGTCCGGAGGGCAGAGGGAGTCTGGATCACTGGCAGCTCAGGGATGACATGTGTAGCTCGACAGAGAGAGAGAGAGAGAGAGAAAGAGTGAAAGGGGAGACAAGGGGAGAGAGGAAAGAGAAAGAGGGGGAGAAAGAGAAGAAGAGAGGAGATGGCAGTTAGGTGTGGTCACAGTCACATAATGTATAATGTGAATGTATATTTATGAGAGTGAGGAAGACAGCATCTAAACATACCAGTTCACCATAATACTCTACGTCCATGAGTCCCCCAGATCTGCTCCTTTACCTAAGGCAAATCTATTTATAAAAATGCTTGGCTAAATAAATAGGTTTTTAGCCTAGACTTAAACACTGAGACTGTGTCTGAGTCTCGAACACTATTTGGAAGACTATTCCATAATTTTGGGGCTTTGTAAGAAAAAGCTCTACCCCCAGCTGTAGTTTTCATAATATGCAGTACTGACAAGCAGCCTGCATCCTTTGATCGTAGTAGGCGTGGCGGATCGTAAGACACTAGCAGTTCGCTCAGATACTGCGGCGCGAGACCATTTAATGCTTTATATGTCAAGAGTAGTATTTTAAAATCAATGCGAAATTTCATAGGGAGCCAATGCAGAGAAGATAGGATAGGGGTAATGTGCTCATATCTTCTGGTTCTAGTGAGGACTCTTGCTGCTGCATTCTGGACTAGCAATAGTCCAACTTAGAAGTGATAAAAGCATGAACTAGTTTTTCTACATCGTTTAGCGACAATATATTTCTTATCTTGGCAATATTTCTGAGGTGAAAGAATGCTATCCTGGTGATATTATCTACATGAGCTTCAAATGAAAGGCTGAAATCTACGTATAATCATGCCGAGGTCTTTTACTGTTGCACTTGATGGAACAGAAAGGCCATCTAAAGTTACGGTGTGATCTAAGATTTTACTCCTAGCTGTATGCGCTCCTATGACTAGAACTTCTGTCTTATCCGGATTAAGCAGAAGGAAGTTAATTAGCATCCAATTTCTTATGTCCTGCACACATTGCTCAACTTTAGTAAGCTGGTTTTTCTCATCAGGTTTTGTTGAGACGTATAGCTGTGTGTCGTCAGCATAACAATGAAAACTAATACCATGCTTACGGATTATGTTACCCAGAGGGACCATGTAAAGGGAAAAAAGCAGTGGGCCTAAAACTGAACCCTGCGGAATGCCAAACTCCACTAGAGAACATGCAGAATAATCACCATTTAAGTCTACATACTGATAACGATCAGTCAAATAGGATCTGAGTCAGGAGAGGGCTGTACCCTTAATTCCTACTACATTTTCTAATCTGTGAAGAAGAATAGCATGATCAATGGTGTCAAAAGCTGCACTGAGGTCGAGTAATACAAGCATACTGTAGTTACACAACCCTGATCAGAGGCCAATAGGAGGTCATTTACTACTTTAACGAGTGCTGTTTCTGTGCTGTGATGAGGCCCAAATCCTGACTGATACAGTTCATGTATGCCATTTCTATGTAGATATGAGCATAGCTGCTCCGCTACTATCTTTTCCAGAATCTTAGAGATAAAGGGGAGGTTTGATATTGGCCTGTAATTGGACAGCTGACAGGGGTCGAGGTCAGGTTTCTTAATTATTGGTTTGATAACTGCTAATTTAGATTTTGGAACATAACCAATGCTGAGTGAGGAATTAATTATTCTCAACAGCGGTTCTGTTATTACTGGTACTATCTGTTTAAGAAAATGTGTCGGTTTAGGGTCTAATATGCAGGTTGATGAATTTGCAGAAGAGATGAGTGAAATTAGTTCATTCTCTTCAAGGGGACTAAAGTATTCTAGGTTTGAATCTGACATGGCTAGGTTAACATCTGTATCAATTACACTGTTCGGTTTCAAAGTCTTAATTTTATGCCTGATATTTACAATTTTATTATTAAAAAAGTTCATGAAGTCCTCACTATTGCATGATGTTGTTGAGGAGATTTCTGTAGTGGTCTTATTTCTGGTTAATTTGGCTACGGTATTAAATAAAAATCTAGGATTATTTTTATTTTCTTCTATAAGAGTGGAGAGATACGTTGATCTAGCTACACTAAGAGCTTTCCTATAGTTCAGGATGCTCTCTTTCCATGCTATTTGAAATACTAACAATTTATTTTGACGCCATTTATGCTCTAATTTCCGAGCAGTCTGTTTTAAAGTGTGCGTGTGATCGTTATACCAGGGAGCGAGTTTCTTATCTCTAATAATTTTTCTTTTACTGTAGCTGGAGCTACATTATCTAAGGTACAACGAAATGTCGACTCTAAATATTCAGTCGCCTGATCGAGTTCTGTGGGGTCAGACGGTGACCTAATCGAAGTTGGTAACTCTGGGAGATTACTGATAAAACTCTGTGTGGTAGTTGATGTGAATGTACGTTTAATACGGTAGCGCGGTGCTGTGCGTACATTATCACTGTGACACACTTGAATTGAGACAAGATAGTGATCTGAGATAATTTCAGACAGTGGAATTGTGAATACATTTCTTATACAGTATTTAATCCGAAGAATATTATTAAGTCTAAAGTGTGACCTGCTTTATGAGTGGGTCCTACTACACACTGAAGGCATTAAAGGCCTTGCTCAAGGGCACCTTGCACTGTCCAGCCAGTTTTGCGTGATGCTGTGACAAAATCTTTCCGAACAGACATACAGACAGAAACACTGAGAAATACAGACAAAAAAAATTCTGAGACCGGTTTTGGAGTCTCTAATACATGAAACGTAAAGAACGAGTTTTGACTAATGCACAGACAAAACCTTTTATTTATGTAGATCTTCTGTTGGAGAATCATATATTTTTCAATTCTGACTTTTGCACCATTGAGCCCTCGAATGCTTGTAGTCTTTGAATCACAAAAACATGACCTGAAGAAGAACTTAGGCCAACAATTGAGACAAGGTCAAAATGGGGTTTTAAAGGTCTAGGTTTAAGAACCTAGAGATAACACAAAAAAGTCTAAAGGGTGGGGTACAAGGATGAATCAGGAATCTGGTCATAAGGTCAACCTTGTGCATATGATATCTTATTAATGCCTCTCCTGTATTTTTGTTCATTATTTTATTCAGAGATCACCTGCGATTCACCATCAATTTCTGACGCAGTTATCAATTGGAACATTCAATCTTACAATTATGGTGACTCAATCCATATCACATGTAATAAAGGCTACAAAACAAAACAGTCTGGCAAACTGACCTGTCGGCAAAATGGATGGGAGCCATCTGATCAATGGTGTATCGGTAAGAATAAAAAATACTTAACTGATATTTTATCAATTTAGATCAATTTCACTCCTAAGTATGGTTAGTGAGTCAAGTTGAAAATATTGTTTCCTTGATTGGTCATATTCTCAAAACTTGTTTTTTATTTGTTGTGGATGTTCCTTCCTAGTGATACAGTGGGTCATACTGTAGTGGATGAAAGAGAACAAACCACACTGAATTTAGTAAAATTACTGCTAGTGTGGTATTGACGTAGTTAAAAGAAAGTGTTAAAGTAAATTTCTCAATTGAATGTAAAAAGAAACCCAAGAAAAAATTTATTGAATAATCTTACTTTTTAACAACTAGCTTGTATTTTCCTTTAATTTAAAGAATGAATTTCTTAACAGATATACTGTATCAGCTAATTGAAAATAATTGGTTAACGTGTTTTGTGAGAGCTGGTGGGGTTGCAGTAGCTTGAATGTTTTTGAAATAGTTAAGTATAGTTAAAAGAATACATTTTTTTTTTTTTTTTTTTTTAAATCTTGGTGGTTCTTAATTACAAACCGGATTCCAAAAAAGTTGGGACACTAAACAAATTGTGAATAAAAACTGAATGCAATGATGTGGAGATGGCAAATGTCAATATTTTATTCAGAATCTCTGGTGGATAATTAGCTTATCACCTTGATGTATTTTTTTTAATAGCAGGATTTTTGCTTGCACTTTGTGCCTCAGTGAGATTGTAACGCTCGGATGATTTAATAACCAGGTTACATTAACGAGGGAACTTTAATCTAGCCTCTGGTACTGTGCTATCCGCTCAGAACAAGGAAAGACACCAACACCAATAGTAAACAGAAACCCGAAGTGTATTAAACAATAAATAAACAAAAGAACTGCACCAAAACCAACAAAATAAATAATACTAATATTTACAAAATATATACTGTACAAGACAGCGATGGGGTGTTAGTGAGTGAAGTGATCCGGGTTAAAGTCCGGGATATAGTAATGTATGAATGTGCGTGTGCGTTGGGAGAGCTGGATCGGCCACACCGGAAGTGTTGGTAAAATCCGAGAGCATGATAATGGAGCAGGAGCGAAGTGATGAAGTACAGTAGACCGGGGGTGATAATCCGACAATCCTGCATATCCGCCAATGACAAGCTTCACGATAGCTTTCGCTTCCGAGTTCATGAACATAATAGCGCGCTGTACTCCTCAAACTCTCCTCCCCGAGCTTCTCATCGGGTGTCTTTTTACAGGATCCCTTGACCTCGTTACTTTATCGGGATGACCTCATGGCGTATCCTCATGCGTATCCTCGTGAGAGTTCATCCCCGGAACCAAAACACAAACTCTTGAACCATATCGGGTACAATTTTATAAAGGCACAGCAGATTCCTTAACTTTAAAATCGCCTTAGATTAAACCTTTTTATATATACAGTATATATAAACTTTTACAGTATGTGGCTGCGCTACAAGATCCTTGAGGATGTGGTGCTCAGTTTATAAAGTAGCTCCCTAGATTTCTTCCAGTAGTGAGTCGATTCAGCTGAATTTACAGCGTAATCTTGCAGATTTTTCATTTTGATTCAATTATTATATTTAACTACTGTGTATAATCTATGTCAAAAATTGTGCCCTGTAACATTTTTGTTAATAGAATTAATTTCCTGTAGAAGTAAGGTAAATATTAATAGCTAGTTGATTGTGTAAGATAATTAATTCTAGTTATTTGTTTTGGTTTGATTAACAGTAGGAATAGATTATATTAATATATTGGGACAAAGATATTCATTGGAAGAAATATGAAAGGCTAACAACTAAGAGTCAGGTTGTAATTTTACATTTACATTTAGGCATTTGGCAGATGCTCTTATCCAGAGCGACTTACAAAAAGTGCTTTAAAGTTTACATCACTGGATACATAATTATACTGGGTTAACTAGGTTAATAAGTAAGTGCCATTAGTCCAACACAACTGGGAAAAGGGTTTCTTTTTGTGTGTGGAAGGGGGGGCAGGTTGGGTATTACAGGAACTGGAGAAACAGGAATTTATATAGGAATTTATAGCATATTTTAGGGGTGGGCGATATAACCAAAATCTTCAAAACCAAAACATTCAAACACAAAGAAAGTGTTTAACATAATGTAATTTTATTTAAACTGGGAATTGCTGAGGTTTGCCGCATTTTTTTATTTTGGCCATATTCGATTGGATGTGTAACAAAGCTGATTTGATTTTGTTATATTGTGCTAATGTTAGATGCACAGGAGCTCGTGAGGTGCATATGTGTGTGTGAGGTTTTTATCCCCTCGGGGCTTGCCATAGAAGGGCAAAAGGCGCACTTCCTGCTCTAGAGTGTCACGTGTGTTGGAGTTTCAGTTTGTTTTTGTGAATAAAGGAGAATAAACAGTTGATAAGGATTTTGTGTGCTCTCGTTTTTTATTGTTTTCATATTACAGTGTTTAAGCGAACCCGGCACGAATGATCGCGCAGCGCGGACCAACTTGAGCAGCACCGCTCGAATCACAAACCTACGCGACCCACTGTTTTTTATTTAAAAGTTATTTATTTAAAATGTGAGGACTGTTTAATATTGTTTCCCCCTTGCCATGCCTGGTTTGTACGTGCGCATCCCAGCGGGGTTAAATGTATTTTGATGGTCGGCGCGGTCTATTTCTATCAGCGTCGCGCAGGTTTGTGATTCGAACAGCGCTACTCAAGTTCCGCTGCGCTGTGTGTTCCACCGGGTCTGGATATTTGGTCTGCCCATGCCGGCTCAATCGGGTGCAGCGGTTTCGTCCCACTTTAGATGTATTTGGCTTCCCATAGAAGTGAATGTGTATTGAGTGGTTACGGAACGTGCAACTGCGATTAAGACCAAAATCTCTATCGGTTGACAAATTTCTACCGGTTAACCGTGTATACCAGTATATCGTCCACTCCTAGCATATTGCATTTTAAATATATTGGTGTAGATGTTTATTGAGTTTGTTAAGATTTTGCATATACTGTACGACCTTGTTAAAGTATCTTCTGTTTTTCTTCTCTTTATTTTATCCAGGAATCACCTGCGATTCACCATTAATCAAAAATGCAGTTATCGATCCAAGCTCATCTCCTTACAAATATGGAATCTCAGTCCAAATCTCATGTAATGAAGGCTACAAAATAGAGGGATCTGATAATCTGACCTGTTGGGAAAATGGATGGAATTCATCTCTTCCCCAGTGTATTGGTAAGAATAGTTCTCGGTTCATATTACCGAGAACAGTCGTAGCGCTGTTCTCGGTAATGAGTTGATGGGGGATATGGTGGTGATTTTGAACTTAGTTTTATACTCGTAGGTGAACTTGAATGATGAAAGCAAACTGGCTGTGGTTTTTGCTTCTTGCAGTCAAATATGAAACAAATTTCACATTTAGGTGCTCATTAAATTTGCCATATTGTACTGTAGGTCTGGGCAGCAATGTGCAATGTCCTCTTTGTATGTATTGTATCATGTGCTAAAAAGAAAACAATCATTTATTTTAATCATTTTTGTTGAAGGCAAGTGATTGAGAATTGGTGCTTGATCCAGTTTGTATTCTTACATTAAGTCCAGTATTTCTGAGATAAATTCCATTTACACTGTAAGTCACTAAATGGTGACTTGAAGAAGGTCTGCAGAACTTAGGTCAACATTTGGGATAAGGCCAAAAATTTATATTTTCAAGTTAGTGTTAACAAAATGGGGTTTAAAGGTCTAGATTTAAGGACCTACAAATAACAAAAAAGTATAAGTGGGGATACATAGATGAAAGAGCTGTCATGTTGTCAGAAGATTAATGTTTCTGTGAGCTCTCTGTGCATATAAAACCTATGAAGTCTCTTCTGTCTATTTTTATTTTATTTTATTGTATTTCATTCAGATATCACCTGTGATTCCCCATCAATTCCAAATGGGGTTATCAGTGCGAGATCACCACTTTACATGTATGGTGACTCAATACAAATCTGGTGTTCTCAAGGGTTCAGATTAGAGGGGTCTGAATACCTGACCTGTAAGGAACATGGATGGAATTCATCTCTCCCCCAGTGTATTGGTAAGAATAATCAATAGGTTTAAACATTGTTTAATGATTTGTTTCCCCCCAATATTTTAAATATGTGCCATACTGTACAGTATATAACCCAGAATATTGTTTGTTCAATTAATGTGAATATTGTAAATAAAATAATAATAAAAAACAATAGAAATGCTAATAGCAGAATTTGAAAAACATAAAAAGAGTAATGGCAAGCTAGGTTAATTGATATTGGTGCAACAGAAAAGTGTAAATCATTATGATTCCTGTGGCTGGATGCTATTATTTTGAAATCTGTGACTGGATGCTAATGGAAAGAAAAAACAATTCAGAAGTTCAGGGCTTTTGTTGCAGCTAGTTGTGTGTGGAAAAGAGAATGGCTTCTACAACAGTACAAACATTCTTAAGCCACCTCACAGTCCATGGAGGACTTCCTCAAGACGTGTAGGCTGAAGAGTCTGGTTTGGACCTCACAGTCCCCCAACCTAAACATCAATCTGTGGATAGCCTTAAAAATATCACTGCATGCAGAACAGCACAAGAATCTCAGTTCTGATAGTATATTTTTCTAAGTATTTTATGCAGCAGTTTGGCTTTTGGGAGGTTGGCTTTGCATGTCTAGAACAGTGGTGTTAGAGCCTTCTCCAGGTTGGTAACTGTTGCTTGATATCTAGTTGGGAATTGGCATGCAATCAGATTTGGAAGGCATATGAGGAAAAACAAACAAATACTTGTATAAAGCTACAGTAATGCTTGTTTAGTCTTAGAGTCACCAGAGCATTCCTTCGTTTTAAGAATGTACCAAGTTGTTGTTTTGTTTCTGCTACTGTATCTCTCTGATAGGTTCAATTCAACTCAATTTTATTTGTATATCGCTTTTACCAATTGTCATTTTCGCAAAGCAGACAATAGGTTTGGTTTATGTGTCAGCATAATTATGTGTCCAGACCTTTTAACATAATTTTTCACATAATAACCAGGAAAAAGTCCACAACTGACCATTTAACTGCTTATCAATCAATTGCGCAATTCCATAACAAAGGTTCAGCTGGCTACACCTACAGTATACTACTCATACTCTTACCTACCCATACCTATTACACCTATTACTAATGTAGACATTCAAAATAATTATGCTTCTTCAACCAGATGACTGACTGATGGTAATTCACAAGGAACCCTATTTAGTAATTGTCATGATAAATGTTGAAGTAATGCTATTCTGATCCTTTACAAAACACAAGCATGCTAATCTAATAGGATCTACAGTTTTACTGAATTTCTCAGTTCTATGAAAAAAAAAGTGACCAAAAGAAATATGGAAAACATCACGGTGTCAAGCCAACATTATAATCCAAAAATTGTAAATATTTTTGTCAATAAAATTATTGTTATAATTATATATATATATATATATATATATATATATATATATATATATATATATATATATATATACACACACACTCACCTAAAGGATTATTAGGAACACCTGTTTAATTTCTCATTAATGCAATTATCTAATCAACCAATCACATGGCAGTTGTTTCAATGCATTTAGGGGTGTGGTCCTGGTCAAGACAATCTCCTGAACTCCAAACTGAAAGGTGATTTAAGCAATTTTGAGTGTGGCATGGTTGTTGGTGCTAGACGGGCCGGTCTGAGTATTTCACAATCTGCTCCGTTACTGGGATTTTCACGCACAACCATATCTAGGGTTTACAAAGAATGGTGTGAAAAGGGAAAAACATCCAGTATGCGGCAGTCCTGTGGGCAAAAATGCCTTGTTGATGCTAGAGGTCAGAGGAGAATGGGCCGACTGATTCAAGCTGATAGAAGAGCAACTTTGACTGAAATAACCACTCGTTACAACCGAGGTATGCAGCAAAGCTTTTGTGAAGCCACAACACGCACAACCTTGAGGCGGATGGGCTACAACAGCAGAAGACCCCACCGGGTACCACTCATCTCCACTACAAATAGGGAAAAGAGGCTACAATTTGCACGAGCTCACCAAAATTGGACATTTGAAGACTGGAAAAATGTTGCCTGGTCTGATGAGTCTCGATTTCTGTTGAGACATTGAAATGGTAGAGTCAGAATTTGGCGTAAACAGAATGAGAACATGGATCCATCATGCCTTGTTACCACTGTGCAGGCTGGTGGTGGTGGTGTAATGATGCGGGGGATGTTTTCTTGGCACACTTTAGGCCCCTTAGTGCCAATTGGACATCGTTTAAATGCCACGGCCTACCTGAGCATACTGTACATGTACCCATCCGCTGATGGCTACTTCCTGCAGGATAATGCACCATGTCACAAAGCTCGAATCATTTCAAATTGGTTTCTTGAACATGACAATGAGTTCACTGTACTAAAATGGCTCCCACAGTCACCAGATCTCAACCCAATAGAGCATCTTTGGGATGTGGTGGAGCTTCGTGCCCTGGATGTGCATCCCACAAATCTCCATCAACTGCAAGATGCTATCCAATATGGGCCAACATTTCTAAAGAATGCTTTCAGCACCTTGATGAATCAATGCCACGTAGAATTAAGGCAGTTCTGAAGGCGAAAGGGGGTCGGGTGTTCCTTTTATATACATATATATATATATATATATATATATATATATATATATATATATATATATATATATATATATATATATAAAGGTAAGGTAAATAACAATAGCTAGTTTAGTGTAATTAAGAGAATTAGAGAATTAATGTTAGTTTTAAAAAATTTTTATTAATGTTAGTTTTTGTTTTTAAATAGTTTTTCATAAAAATTAGAACATTATGACCACTTATTGTCATTAAGTCCCAGATCTTTGGTGCTTAAAATCAAGATGCTGCTTCACCACTTATTATATTTATTACATGGAATGTGGAGAAGATTAGCAATAAATGATCTTAAGATATGATTTGGGACAAAGATATTAAACAAAACAAATATGAAAGGCTCATGTTTGATTGTGTAAAGCTGTTTTGAGACAATGTCAATTGTTAAAAGCGCTATACAAATAAAACTGAATTGAATCATGTGAAAGGCTCTACAATAAAGCAACAGTCAGGCTATAATCACACTGACAAAGAAAATTATAATATACAGCATTATATTATTAATACTGTATGTTAGTGTGGAGGTTTATTACGTCCAGATGCTTTTGAGGTTTGCTCACTACAGTTGAACTATTAGCCAAATTTAATTTTGAATGATGATCCACAGAAGATTTAATTTAATGAAAATAATTTCAGTTTTATTTTTAATTACAGATCGCTTACGTGTGTGGAGACCTCTAATTATCGTAACTGTCGTAACTAAACTAATCATACTGGGTAAGTATGATCTCTCGAACTCTTTCCATTTAAATCTATCTATCTATGTGTGTATGCGTGTGGATACTCATTGTCCACTTTATTAGGAACACATTCACGCAGTTATCTAATCCGTAAATAATGGGGAAGCAGTACAATAATAATAATAATAATACAAAAAGAATGCAGATACAGGTCAACAGCTTCAGTTAATGTTCACATAAAATATCAGAATAAAGAATAAGTGTGGTCTCTGTGACTTTTATCTTGGCTTTGATGTTAAACATTTCATAAAACGTATAGGACCATTAAGCACTGTGAGCAGAAAAGCATCTCAGCATGTACAGACCTTTGAATCTCAAGGTGGATGGGTTACAACAGCAGAAGACCACATCGGAAAAAATACACATTCTCTTTCTGAAACCTTAGAAAAGCGTGTGGCCTAAGAAGAAGTAGTTATTTGGGTAAAGCAGCAGGCGCTACCATAGGTCAACTTTTCTTTCAATCATTTATGTAAAATCCGGTGACAAGGTTAAAAAACATTGCTATTTTATTTGCTGTTGCTATTGCTTTTGTTTTTGACACATAAATGGTAAGTAGTTTTATGGTTTGATTGAGTGAATTTTACACACACACACACACACACACACACACACACACACACACACACACACACACACACACACACACGAGAAGTAGGACAACAGTAGGAAGTATTGGTGGTAATAGAGTAGTAAAAAGAAAAAAACACATAAAGAGTGTTTAGAATCCCTAAATATTTAGACTTTTTTTTTTTTTTTTAAGTCATGACCAAAACAAACTGACAAAAAGACTTACAGACCTTTTTTATGCCAGAATTACCCCTGCCTTCTTGGGGATCTACAGTATTTTTACATGCTGTGGAAATAAGATGTAATTCAATATTACCATAATACACAGTGATAGCATTATGTTTTCTTTCTTTTCTTTTTTTTTTTAGTGATTATTTTCATCTACAATCTTTGCTATTTTTTATTTCCTTCTTATCATTTTTCTCCAGTTGTTGCAGGTGTTGCTCTCTTGCGGTGGATGAAAAACAGAGAATGTGAAGAGTAAGTATTTAAAGTTATGCTCAAGCTTAACTATTTATCACATTTCATAGTTACTGTTTTTATACAATGACAAGTTTGGGCATCCGAGGTCAAAAAACATGTTACTGTGACTAGCTAAGCAACCTGTTGCCTCTATAAGGCTTCTAAGAATCCACTTGGAGAGATCTTTAAAAAAAATAAATCAGTATAAAAAATTATAAAATTTTACTAGTGATGCTCAGGTGGACCTGGAACCCAAGGGACCTGTGAACATACCTTCGGGTCGGGTGGGGTCAGATGATTTTTTTAAAAATGAAAATTCTGTCATGACTGACAAAATGTTTTCAGGGTCGTCCTATATGCTTTCTTTTCCTTCTTTCTATCATTATACAATACAAACACCACATGCAGCTTTGTTATTATATGAGGCTTACTTTTTCCACTAAGTGGTATCTGTGTGCTTTTGTTTATGTTGCTTTTGAAACATGAAAACTCTTTTATTATTTGATCATAAGTAACCCTTGCTGTCTGCTATCAGTGGGCTTCTCTGTCCCATTTATCCGTCTAGTGCTAATTAAGTACATCCCCACATTTACTTTGAAATTACAGGAATATTTTTACCTAACTGCAGAAATCACTGTGATTACTGGGATGTCAATTTAATTGATGAGATGCATTTTTGTGCCAGCAGTGTAGTGCAGTGTTAACAGAAGCTATGGATACCATTTAGGGGGAAAAATTAACGACTAATAATAAATCTGCCTGTGCACATGGTGTGTGTGTGTGTGTGTGTGTGTGTGTGTGTGTGTGTGTGTGTGTGTGTGTGTGTGTGTGTGTGTGTGTGTGTGTGTGTGTGTGTCTGTGTAATTACAGATAGCTTGACAGAAAGAGGGAAGAGAAAGTGATTTCTTTAAATAAATGAGTTTATGTGTAATGAGGCAGACACTGAATATGCTTTGTCAGTCATGGACTTGCCGCCCTACAACCCGCAATATTTTCTCAAAAAGAAAATCACCCGAACCCGCTTAACCCAACAGAATGTTTGTGGGTCCGGTGGGTTGTAGGTCAACTTGAGCATGAGTAGTGCTTTGTTTTTTTTTAACATCTTTTCACAGTTTCAAAAGAATGCTTCATACCTACAGTAGAAACAGTGTCCACCCTGCCTCCTCATTAAGAAGAGTTTTTGTCTTTCCTTGCTTAGAGTTGCTCTAAGATTGGTTACAAATCAGTCTTAAACTAAGACTCCTATTTAAAAGTTTTTAACCTAGGTTAGGAACTCTCTGAGAGGATTTGTTTTGAAGCTTTATGAATGTAGCCCCAGTTTATTATTATTTTTATTTACCTAACTTTGAGTTTGCATGTTCTCCCTGTGTTTGGTTCTCCCTGTCCCATGCATCCTTTAGTTTCCTCTCACGGCCCAAAGACATACATATTATACTATTTGACATGCTCAAATTGCCTGTAGTGTGAGAATGCATGTGTGAATGTTGATTGGAGGTCTTACCACAATATACAAATGGGAATAAATACAATGTTCACCATGGGCCTGCAGAGGTCACTATTGGCCTCCACATAACCTAATTGGCCTAAAGATGTTCTGGGTGGTGGGGTGTATTCTTCTCTATGTCGGGAAATAAAATTCCCCTTAACCAACCTTAAAAGACTGATAAATACCAATTACGCCACGCATTGGTTACCTGGGAAAATATTAAAACACGCAGGTTTGAATCTCTCTGTAAGAACACAGGGACATGGATACAAAAATATAGAGATCTTTATTTGTACAGCAAATTTCCCAGGTCAAAGAAATATCAAGGGAACCATTTAAAATACATTGTTCTAAAATATCCCAGTTAAAGGAACAAACAAATAAAAGAAATTGGAGCTGGGAGCTTAACCATAGAGAGGCAGGCTAGGTACAAGACTGCACTCCTGCTTGGCAATAAATAATCACACGTGCACCAAACCACTCACACTAGTGAAAATGTAGTACCACTCCACACTTTGTGAACATAAGCAGCTAGCCTGCCTTCTCTCCATTCCCAGCTCCTAAAAAAACAAATAAATAAATAAATAAACAAGGACAAAATAATTAATTACAAAAATAGTAATTAAAAGATAAATATGAAAATTTAGCTGCAAAACAACCTCCACTTATTAACCTCCACAGGACAAATAAGAGTAACCATCAGCCAGCGAAAGTTTGTATGAAGCAATGGCCGACAACACCAAGCAAAGCAGCACAAACAAAATATATAAACCAGCTGTCACGTTTGGATGGTATGGGCTGCTGTTACGCATGGGCACAAGAAGGGAAGCATAGGCGCAGAGGGTTGATTGAACCAAATAAAGTCTTTTAATAACAAAATAAAACAAAACATGAACAAGAAGCAAAACAGGCAAAGAAACTGGATCACTAAACTCAACCTTAAAACACAGGCTCTTACAAATAGAATACGCACAAGTTCTTTGAAACGTAAAGCTCGTTTAGACATAATACATACCCACAAGCTCTTTTAGATGTAATACACACCCAAGCTCTTATGAGCGACACCCACACACTCGCACTCCTATGAGCGGCATACCACTCACTCGCGCTCCTACAAGCGACACATGCACACTTGCGCTCCTACGAGCGGCATTCCACACACTCGCTACAACCCAGGGAAGACACTAGAGACAGGGGAAACACTAGAAACATGGGAAAGCCTAGAGATAAGGGAGACACTAGAGACTGACGACTGGGGAAACACTAAAGACTACACAGGACCTACACAGAACAAAGGGCTAACTAACAAATACACTTAACTAAACACAATTACAACATAGATAACTTTACAGAGCCCACCCTAGAACAAAACCAAACTAAAATAAAACAAAACAAAATCAAATCAAACAAAAGAATGCCCACTAGACATCATTAATGCTCGACCCAGTTTCCCAGAACTAACAGCTTTTTATAACAACTCTAATGAACTAACTCGGTTGAGCTTTGTCATCCCCTGACCGAGGAGCCTTCTGGGAAACTGAGTCTACCAACAAAACTACACAAACAAAAAATAATCGTGTGCACAGTGCCCTCTAGGGGCGGTCCCTTACACCAGCCAGCCCAAGGCAGCAGGACAAGCAAAGCAAAGAGCTGCTGGAAAAGGCAAAGCAGAGAAAGAAACAAAAAAACTAATAGACAAGAATAACCATAACAGGGACAAAAACGAGACTAAAACAAAACAATAAAACTCTAAGCTGGGACAAAAACACACTACGCTGAAGCAAAACAGTCCACTGAAGCAAAACAACAGTGCTGAAGCTGCAAGCCAAACTGTGAGCAATGCAAAGCCAAGGACAAGTGGGAAAAGCACCCTCGCCAGCCAATCAATTTACAGCGCGATGCAGACCACATCTATCTGGCAGCCAATCCAACTAAACAGTAGCATTGGCCTCCCGTAGTACACGAGCACGAAACCCGCAGCTCTTTAGAGAGGGTAAGTATATACAGTACGGACGTCAATGAGCTGCTCACCCATTCCCTCGGATCCAATAAATATCGTAAAATCACCGGCTCTCGCGCCCGGCAACAAACTTCCGGAAGTGCAACCTGGGGCTGAATTAGCGCCACACCTGGCTGCTCTCACAGCACCCTTTTATACTCCCAAACTACAATGATCAATATCAGGTGCAAAACTCTCTCTCCCCCCTTTTCATCATCGACCCGATCATGAACTCCACTTGGGAAGCTAACCACGTGCACACTTGACAATGTGCCAATCACTCACCGGGGAAAGAGGAAAGCCTCAGTAGTCCCTACATTAATAACTGGTATGTAAATAGTTCCCATAATCACTTTAACCAGAGCTGGAAAAGCAACACCCCCATGGGAATGCAACCCCCCTAGAAAAGGAGTCAGAACAGGTGGCCACTGCAAATTTCATCACACCACCAGGAATACGAACACCTCGAGGACCACGCACCTTCACCTTTCCCATACCCAACCAGGAGTCTGAACACTTACCTGGTGACAATACTGTAACACTTGAAACATGGAGTTGGGACCACCAGACACGGACGGGGAATGGAACAGGGAAAGCCCATACAGTCCACAAAGCTCCTGGTAACATCGGCTCAAGACATTCATGTCCAACACACCCGGGGCTTGAGCACAGACACCACCAGGAGGACTGCAAAGTTCAACATCCAATTCAACATAACCCAAATAAGGAATAGCAAATCCATTGGCTGCCTTAAGCTGAAGCCAATGACAAGACCTACAGTAAGACGGTCCTGGCACCACGGCTCAAAGTGTTCCCGAAAACAACTTTCAGTAATGGTGGACACACTGTCCACTGAACACAATACAGGCACACCGCTCATGGACACATCCAAATGTGGGCATGATGACATGAAATTTGACACTGGGCCAACACTTTCCAACGAGCCCAAGCCACCATTTTCCCCAACCAAATTGTGACGGCAATTCGGCGGGAATTAGTTTTCCGACAATGAACCGGAACGAGACTGTATTATTTTCCACCTCACTTGTATTAATTGAAGGTAGTAAAGAAAAGGGAGAACCACGCTCATGATTGCACTTTTTAGCAACATGGCCAGGTTTTTGACACCTACATATCACTGAGTAATACAGTATGAGGAGTTGGGTGTTGTACAGTAGCTTGGTTTGGGGGCTGATGGATCTGAAGAAGGGATGTTTTAGCCTCTTTAGTAAAAAACAAGTTAGAATATGCAAATATAAAATGAAATGAATGAGTGGCCAGAAAGGTCAGAGCAGTATCTTTGCTATTTACCTTCTTTGGTGATGTTTGTCATGTCAGATAAAATCAGTGCATTTACACGCACAAGTAAGTCGAACTAAGTCGGGCTCGATTTGAGGAAGGATGCGGGGGAACGGCATCCCCCCTGTTGAAAAAAATGACAAAAATCATCCCCTCTGTAAAATCATCATCTTCCTTACCATCTCTTTTGGTATAATAATTCTGTGTATTATATTGTCATGAAATATTTGTCATGAAAATTAAATATTAAAATTCTACAAACTATGAATAACATCAATTAGACAATCAGAATTCAATATTGTAATGCGCTGCTCACAAGCTCATGCAAATTTGCGTAATTTTTCACACTGTTCGCATTTTTGCAACAGCCAAGAGAATAGTTCCAGCACAGCTTTTGACATATTTCAAAAAGAAGAGAACAGAGAACGTGTGATGCATACATACAAATCCTCTCAGCGCGATGAAAATGAAGCATTCAGTTTTTTCGAAATGACTGACAGCTTTAATTTTGAAATATTCTTCAATCATTATAAATGGTTAGTTGTAGCCCCCCATAAAAATAAATATACAAATACTTGACCACACCAACCCCTTTAAAAAATTTTTTTACAACTCAACCAATGGTTATAGCTTGACTTGGCCATGTAGCCCTTAAGACTCTAAGCACTCTAAGTGAAAAAAAGTATGCTAAGTATATTCAATCCTATCATGCCAAAGCATACTTAAATGTGCTTGCAGCCAGACTAATGATACCTCTGATCATACCAGAGGCAAAGTACATAAGGTTTAGCAATAACACATTAGACAATACTAGGGTTGTAGCAATCGAATATTTTAGTAATCAAGTATTCTTCCAGAAATGTAATTGATTAAACGAGTAATCAGATAAATAATTTGCAAATAAATTAATTAAAAATCCTACAGTACAATGTGATTTTCTGGATTTTTTTTTCTTATTTTGTCTCTCATAGTTGAGGCCTCTCTCATCTTTTTAAGTGGGAGAACTTGCACAATTAGTGGCTGACTAAATAATTTTTTGCCCAACTAAATAACTATTCATCTAGTTATTAAATTAATTTGCTTTTCTGTTCCAGATGTAAAGCCCATTCCAACCCTGAGGACTCTTCTTTGATTAAAATGTCCTCCAGTGATTCTATAGCAAAGGAAACTTAACCACATCACATCTTCCATATATCTTGCATTTAAGATCAAACCCTGCTCTACTCTGCATAGACGAATATTATGAGAACAGCTCAGTTATAAGTGATTTCTAATGGCTGTCTTTTTTTGCATTATGCTTACACAAGTTTTTATAGAATGTTTAATGAAGCTTGTGTGAACTTAACAAACATCATAGCTTAAACTGCTAATAGATCCTTTCAGAGCCTCTGTCATGATTATGAAATTGTGTTCTTTCGAGGATCAACATATAAACTTTTAGGCATCATTGATAGGTATCATGGATTTACCTTTGTTTCATTGCACACCACGAAAAAAAAAGATTTAGCAGATGAGTTGTAGTTTCACAAACACAGTTATCAGTTTGTGATGAAAAATAATACAGATGCAGTGGAACTACGAACATAGTTCATTCCGGAAGCAGGCTCATATTTCAAAATACTCATAAATCAAAGTGAATTGTCCCATAAGAAATAATAGGAACTCATATTATTTGTTCCACAACCCAAAAACGGATGGAAGGACTTTATCTAAAAGCGGGACCAAACGTATGGCCTAAAACAATATAGCCTAAAACAATATTGTTTCCAATGCTGAAGCAAACATGAATTTTATTTGGTTTTACAACAGATATTTCATGATGAATGTGTGTATATGTGCTTCATATTATTTTCATAATGATGAAATGAGATGCCCAAATTCATGCTTTAAAATTCCTAATAAGTTTCTTATATATAGTTTTTGTAAAGTCTTAACAGGGACAAAACAGTGAAAGACATGGCAATGCCTCGGTTTAAATGTTCTTGAAATTAATTTAATTTCCTGATAGTAGGCTATCTGATTGTGTTAACTATGCAAATGTCCTGATTCGTGAATATGCCAACATGTCTTATTTAAAACGTAAAAATGTGTCGACATCATCTGAAGACATGAATGAACAATATGTATATTATCATATTAAGTAAATATAATTTTTTGAATATGACGTTCTTCGGGCTTTTTATAATAATCATCATATTTGCTGTTTCTGTCCAGCACTGAATAATTATTTCATCCATTATTTAACCACGGCTGGAAATAATAGCTGGAATGTGATGTGATTGTGAATTTATGACTGAAATAAAGCTGTTCATCTTTTGTAAAGTACTTTCACTTTACAAAAGGCAGCGTTTTTATCAACAGGTTAATAAACGCGTATTGTACAGTATATAAAATGCGACAGCGCGCTCAGTAATCCCACTTCTCACCTTTCATGTATCTGCTCGGATTTATTAATTAGTTTTAAACCCCTCAAAAATGCGTGTGTATACAGCTCAAAACCTCCATCAGTTATTAAAGATAGCGTCTAGTTAGAAAAAATGCTCCAGCGATTTCGGAGCTTCAGGAAATCTCCGGGCGCTCTGCGCATAACACCGGACCAACTCATGTCGGAAATAATTTATAAACCTTTTATAAACGTGGGCTATTGTTTTTTTTTACTTATAATATTTGTTAATTTAATTCAAATGAGGTTTGGGCTCAGGACTGCGATTCGGCATCGTGATTCTCCTCTTTAATTTACTACATAGTTTTAATCAGCGCTCAGCGATATTCCTAGTAATCCTGGTAGTTCAGTGGTAAGTGATTCGCCTTTCATGCGGAAGACACGGGTTTGATTCTCAGCCAGGGAATCGCAATCAAATAATATAATCATCAAATATCATCAAATATGATGAACCCTATGCACGTGACAGACGTCAAGAGCATTAATACAAAATCTTGTATAATGTTTATTTTGTGGCACATTTGCAAATGTGCAATGTGTAAATAAACATTTACAGTATATATAATACGAATAAATATTGTTTATGATGAAAAATTAGATGAAAGTAAGTTTATTATTAAAAAAAAAAAGTTTATTGTATATGAAAAATTTTTCTATTATGATCTCGGGCTTGCTCCAAATTATAAAAGCAAGGCGCGGAGTTTAGTCCGAGGTCCGGGAAGTACGTGATGTGGTGGAGAATAGGCAGGGGCGGACTGGGACCAAAAAGTGGCATAAAAAGTAGTATGAAAATATAACACAATACGGAAATCAATGCTATATAAACATTATTTGAAGTATCACTGAACATATATTGGGTCATATTAGTAAATGTGGTATATGGACTTTTTTAGAGGGTACAGTACTAATGTATTTAATAGAAAATATTTAATGTGCTTTAAAGATTTACATTTAGGCATTTGGCAGACGCTCTTGTCCAGAGTGACTTACATTTTTATCTCATTATACATCTGAGCAGTTGAGGGTTAAGGGCCTTACTCAAGGGCCCAACAGTAGCAACTTGGTGGTTGTGGGGTTTGAACCTGGGATCTTCCGAACCGTAGTCCAATGCCTTAACCACTGAGCTACCCCTGGCCCACATTGTAAAGATGACACAAATAAAGGATGACTTGCTGGCGTGCATGAAACCCAGCCATGTTGAACATGTCTTGGTTGAGCAACAAGAAGTCTCATCTCGATTACATTCTCTTCCTCCACCTCTTCATCTTCCTCCCTGATGTCCAAGGGCATTCTTGCCCTCACTGCAATGTTGTGCAACATAGCTGTTACTGTTATTACAGCACAGCACTTACAGAGCTCCACTTCCTCTAAAATAATATTAATTTCTTCTTTTTGAAAAATGTCTTTTCTTTGTTTTTTGATTTCAGCCATTTTTGCTAATTTCTCCACCCTTAGGTATGTGCTTATTAAAATTTTTCTCCTATTACCAAATGAACGTCAGGTGAAGATAATTATCTTCAAGGCTAAACTTTTAAAAAATAAATGTAAGAGTTTATTTATTTATGTACTTATTTTTTTATTTTGATGTGAGAAAAGAAATTGTTGATTAAGAAATTGATAAATAATTCTACTTAAATAATTAAGGTTTCATATAAATATCGAAAATTATACTGTTAGAACTGTTAGAATTTGTTTTATGTGAGATTGGAGCAAGACAGTGTTTTTACAGAACGACATTTCCAGTTAATTCATACAGGACTTTCTATGTTATTCGAGTTGAATATACTGTATATTCACACAAGTAGAAGAAACGGAAATAAAAACCTAAATGGATTGCTAAAACGGCATGTGCAACAATGACGAGCCATTCTACAGCGTGAAATTTCAGCACGTGACCAATAGATATATCTCTAACCCTAGCGACTCCTAAGTAGCACTTAACACAATTGCACGTAGCCCTGCTTTAAGTGCATGTTTGGGAAACGCACGTGAAACAATAACGAATGTTCGAAAAAATTATTAGTAGAAAACGCTCTTAAGCGCTAAGATCAATCATTATCGGGAAACCCAGCTCTGAATAACTTGAATGATAAACTTATTATTCTTTCTTTTGTTTCTTTACTTTTTTTTTATAAATACGACCCAATATATGTTCAGTGATACGTTTTTATGTACGTTTTTGTTTGTGTTATATTTTTATACTAGTATGTGAATCTGTTCATTTGAAGCATTTCACAGCATTTACCTCTAAAGCTTTTTCTTATTTTCGTGTACTTTTCAGCTCCACCTTTTCTTCTTCTTCCTTTTCATTCATTGAAATTATTATTAATTTGCTCAAGGAAATTCGCTGCATCGAGAAAGGATCAATATCTCTCCCTCCGTAAATTAAAAGTGAAGGTGTTTACTGTAATTAATATCGAGGGAGCAATACATCCGCATGTGCAGAAACATAAACACACTGTTAGCTTCTCCGTTTTATTTTTAATGTTGCTCGTGGCAGCATAACAGCCCGTTAATTCATGTACTGATGAGAAGGACAAACTGGTCGAGCCCGTTCTTTTTACATAAAAAAAAAATAAATTTTGGGCAGAGACATTTGCTCGGCAGTGGCGCTTTTAGGCGTGGGCGAACGCCCAGGGCGGCATTTTTTCATGTCTCGTTGGGGGCGGCAAACGAACCTGCTGAAGGAGCCGCCCAGAAGCTAAGCGAGCGGAGAGGAGAGGGGATGCCATGGGGGAGGGGATGAGGAGGCGATGACGGGGGGCTCTGGGAGGGAGTCTCGCCCAGGGAGCAATTCAGTGTAGAACCGCCACTGCTGCTCAGTCTTGTTAATTTGTTTTAAAACCCCCAATTCTGCGAATTCCCCCAGCAGCAAAACCGGTTTGATAACTTCTCACCTCTCTGAATGAAAGGTGAGATGGGGGATTACAGTAACTGTGGGTGCGCTTCACCTCGGAGCGCGCTGTTGCGTTGTATTCAAAGAATAGACTAAAACAAAATCATGTTTGCTTCAGCATTGTAAACAATATTTTATTAGGGTAACTTTATTAAAAATGATTAAAAAAAATTATTATTTGTTCACACACGCGGGCATCTTTAAATTTGAACAGAAAATAATAGTGGGCTGGTAAGCACGTTATTTTTCCTATAACTTAAACAGCTGAATGAATTTAAATATACACAACAAATTAATAATTGCTTTTGCTTTACATTTGAGCACTCATGTGTAAATAGCTTTTTCATTGCATATATACTACCATATCATATATTTGTGTCTAATATTGTTTTATACATATTTTAAAATGTAACCTACGTATCTATAGTATAAGCATATTTAACTACTTCAGCAGTGAATGAGAAATGTGGTCAGTCTGGCTTTTAGATAAAGTTCTTATTTGATACAATTTTATTATTTAATTAATTATCTTATTATAAACATGATTGTTATTCTCTATATTCTTGTCAAGTATAGTCCTTCATGTCTGCATTTTTCGCACGCGTTTATCATCCTTTTGATCAAATACTGCATCTCTAACATCTCTGTTCATTTTAAGATTCTCCAAAATGTACCCTGTAAACTCTTACTTGGAGTTAGAGGATAACTGTTCTTTTTGTGATACGTTAAATGAATCTCTGATTCAGTTGTTTGTTGAGTGTGAGAAAACAAAAAAAAATTCTTGACTCTTTTAAAAGACCACCTCTTGAACCACCTTAATGTATCTCACTCCTTTACTATTAAAGATATAATCTTTTATTATGAGAATGCGGAAAAATAAACCGCTTGAATTTGTTGCTGTTTGTTTTATTTTACATGCAAAATACTTTATACATAAACAGAGAATTAAAAAGGAACAATTACTACCATCTTTTCCTTCTAGAAATGACCTCAATTTTAAACTCTCTTAAATTAATTCAATTTAATAGGAAGAATAATATACTTCTAGATTATTATGATATTATTATTTATTGAAGTGTCTCTTGCGACATCTTTTCACGGTTTATACTTAATTTAAATCCTCTCGTGTATTTTAACCTTTCTTTGGACTCTCAAATCTATAGTTCTTTGTCCCTTATATTTTATTTGTTCTAATTAATGTTTTTTTTTCCTGTATAAATGTGCCAGAAAATAAACATTATACAAGATTTTGGGCACTGGCTGGGAATCGAACCCAGGCCTTCCGCATGGAAGGCGAATTACCTACCATTGAGCCACCAGTACCCATGTATATTTAAAGCACATAAATCTTTGTAGCGCACATACGCGCAGGTGCGTTACAATAATAATAATAATAATAATGAATTCGGAGAACTACTACTACTAATAATAATTATACAGTCAAATCATTGAAGGAGAGAAGAAAATGAAGAATAAATACACATCAGTTTGAGCTTGACATGTTTGAGTCTGTCGCTTGCTGTCAATGGGCGCCTAAGAGACATAACGCATTTTTCGGCTTCAGTAGAAACACAATACTTCATACTGAAACACGACTGCCCCTACAGGTAATGAAGGGCATTTTCACAGCTTCCTGCGCGGGATCCCTTTTCTGAAAACGTGCGTTTTTAAAGGCCAGGGCCCGGTTTCTCGAAAGCTTCTTATCTCTAAGTAGTTCTTAAGTCGTACCTTAACCTCTCTCTTAACTTTATGGCGCATTTCTCGAAACGTTCTTACGCTAAGTATCTCTTAGCTAAGTCAGATGTTCGTAAGGTTGGTCTGGACCAACCTTAACTCATACTTAGCGTAGTTTCAGCTCAAGACGCTAGTCGCCGCCACTGAGCAGCAGTCTTTATAAATCAGCGGTGTATGCAAACACATTATGGCACGTTATCAAAGTCGTATTAATGATGGAATATACTGTAGACCTGTTTAAGAATATTATTTTATTTGATATCAGAACTAATAGAGTGACTTTTAATTAGCCTATTTCATAATGTGACTAATGCATTAAAATTGCCAATCACAATTAATATTAAACAGGTGGCGAACAATTAGGCAGCGATACAGCGTGGTGTTGTGTTAAACTGAAGACGGCGCGGTCCGTGGAGCCGTGTGAGTCATGTACATTTTTCCTTTAGACAAAACTTCAGGCCTTTTCATATTTTCCCCGTGGTCGTTATTAAAAAATATATAAAATAAAAGTTTTGCCTTCCAAGGCAACAGATTATGGAGCTTCTTGAGCTGCTCAGACCTGCGCGTGCCAGACCAACGCGTCGTACTTACTGTACACTCCCCGTCCCGATGTCCAGCTGCTCACTGCTTTCTGTTTAAAATATGTTTCATTGATCATTATCCATTATCCATAACTTTATGGGTTTTTCTTTTGACACGTTTTATTTTTATGAAATTTGATTTAGTTAAATGAAAAAATAACCTTGGGAGTTTCAAACCCCGCATCCATTCATGTTTCTGGGTGATTGTAATGTTTAATACCCCTACAGTATTCACTTATGCTGTTTGACTCGCTGTTATACCCCTATCTCACCTGCGCGGTCTCGCGCTGTGGCCGTAGGCTTGATCATGATTCACCCCGAGTTTTTGCGCTGTGATTACGTTTCCATCTTTCCGCGTGAAAAATTCAACGTTTAATTTTTTGCTGGTCCTCACGGTAGCTTGCAGACTTTGCAGAACTTCGTGGAACGTTAAAGGAACGTCGTGGGCAATCGCGGCAGCTCACGGAGATGAGTCCGGCCACACAGGTGAGAGAGGGGTATTAGGCACCGTGATCCGCCTCGAGTGACCGGTGCCCGACGGTCCGCGAAAATCTGCCAGGTCCGCGAGCTTTCGCATGTTTATTTTTTTTGCGTGGTAAAATGGAAATGTATTAACAGCACCAAAACTCGCGCCGAATCATAATGAACCGCACTTACGGCCCCGCGTAGGTGAGATAGGGGTATTAAACCTCCACTCTGTCATCTCATCATATTCATTCCATAAGTGCACTATACAACCCCAACAACTGACACTTCACATTGTTTCTGAAGCTGGTGAAGAGTGTTATCAGCTGTTTGTCCATCAATTTCCATCATTGTCCATCATTTCACGGCCACATGTTACATGAAAATATTATATATTATATTATTATATTAATTAATATTAATTTATATATTTGTCTATTATGACATGTTATTGTTAAGTTAACACATGTCGAAATAAACGCTATTAAAAGAATTTAGTGCAATGTTTAATTTGCATAGAAAGTGCCGTCTTTCTTAACGCTGTCATGCAAAAGGAGTGAAAAATCGATTCCAGAGCCACCGATGTCCGCTAATTCAGGACCTTCACTGTAGACAGCGCCGCGTAACGTCGGGCGTAAGAGGCAGCGACTTAAGAAGACTCCTAAGAGACAGTTCGAGAAATACACTTAGAAAAGTTATCACTTAACGTAAGATATATCTTAAGAGTCTTCTTAGCGCGCGAATAGTGTGCGTTATCGAGAAACCGGGCCCAGATCTGTACAGAATCGTATGTCAAATGCCTAAATGTAAAATTCATCATGCTGAGTAATGTTAGCTTATTAACACTTGTGATTCCGGTAAGTGAGTGATTACACATATAAATAAAAAATTTCTTTAGGCAGCGTTAAAAAAAACGCCAACAATACAGTATATAGTAGCATTATTTGACATATTTCAGAGAATACTTTTGTCTCTACCTTGGCTCCACCCACCAAAAAAAATGTTTAGTAAGACCAAAACAGCTTTATAAAAATATCACCTATTCGCTTTACGGCCGACGGTAAAATTTTTGGATAAACGAACGCGCTCTGAACGTCCGACATTTATGTCTAGTCTGTTTTTTTTTCCTCTCCTATATGTTGCCGTATTACGAGTATTTTTAAAACAAGAAGATTAATGTCTAATATAGCAAAATGGTCCATATTAAAAGGAGGCACCTTAAATAAAAATGATAAGGGATTTCATATCCAGTTCCCGACACTGCCTCCACGGGTTAACTACAATTTGGGGTGCAGGCTGGCATTAGACAGAGCCAAACGAACGCCAGTGTAGAAGTCAATCGAGCGCCACTACAAAACGCAAGTTTGCTATATTAGACATTATTCTTCTTGTTTTAAAAATTCTCGTAATATGGCGACGTAGGGAGAGAAAAAAATCGCAGCCGCTACTGGGTTCACCCTCTGACTGCACAGCGTCGGATTAAAGGAAGTTTTTTGTGGTTTCTGAAGAAATGCAAAAATTTACGCGCAGGTTTTTACAATTACTGTCAGATGTCAGTTTCCACTTTTGATTGTCTTCTGCAGCTTTATTTTGCCCTTTTTCCGACATTTCCCTATGTATAGCATGTAGGATCATGGGATATATCCGGTTCTCCGAAGCGTAAAATGAACGCGAAGAAAACGCAATAGAAGCGTTTTCTGTGCGTTCGTTGGGTTTGAACGGCATGAAAAAGCTGCATGCAACGTTTTTTTGACGCCATATAAACGTGCAGCCGGACGTCACCAAAGCCTGTGTGAACACTCTCATTGACTCCTATGTGTAGAAAACCCTCTGCGCTCACCGGACGCTACGAACGCCAGAAAAACTTTCCAATTTAACACCTTGTGAACAAGGCCTTACTTTGCACTAGGATATATCATAAGGAATATAGAACTATACTTTTCAAGTACAGTACTGTGTAAAAGTCTTCAGCCACCACACACTTCATTATATAAAATAATATTAAATGATGTAGATTAAAAAAAAAATCTAAAAAAAAAAAACTACAGCTACAGCTGAAAACTGAAAACGAGAGCCAAAAACCTGCCACAAATGAGTCAAAATGTCTTCCAGGAGGCCTAGAGAACTATTCTTCAAGACTATATATAAAATACAAAAAAGAATGGAAGCAAAATATAAAGAAATCAGGAGTGGGTCAAGACTTCTGGCCATTACAGTTCATGTCATACTGTACATTCCACAAAATGTGTCTAGCTGAATCTCTTATTGTGTCATTGATTCTATCAAATTCTATCAAAAGATGTTTTATACATATCTTCTAAGTGCACCATTTCAATGTCTATTGTCCCGCCGTGGTTTTTCTGGAGCATCAAAATGAAGAGTCCTTGTGAGGTTCTGGCTTTAAGAATGGAGCAGGATCTTTGTATTAGTTAACATTATTTTTGAAGTTATTTGATGTGTGTGTGTGTGTGTGTGTGTGTGTGTGTGTGTGTGGTTGCAGAATGTGTAACTAGCATGGGCTACGTTTCCCGATAACGATTGATCTTAGCGCTTAAGAGAGTTTTCTACAAGTCATTTTTGCGAACGTTCGTTATTGTTTCACGTGCATTTCCCAAACATGCACTTAACAAAGTTGCACGTAGCCCTGCTTTAAGTACTACTTAGGAGTCACTAGGGTTAGGGTTAGAGATATATCAGTATATATATCTATATATATATATATGTATATATGTCACGTGCTGAAATGTAACTCTGTAGAATGGCTCGTCATTGTTGCACATGCTGTTTTAGCAATCGATTTAAGCTTTGATTTCCGATTTTTCTAGTTGTTTGAATGTACAGTATATTCAACTCCAATAACACAAAAAGTTCTGTAATTTCGTCTTGAGCAAGTTTAAAAACATAAATTAACTGGAAATGTCATTCTGTAAAAACACTGTCTTGCTCCAATCTCGCATAAAACAAATTCCAACTATTATAACAGCATAATTTTCGATATTCATATGAAAGCTTAATTATTTAAGGAGACTTATTTATCAATTTCTTTATCAACAATTGCTTATCTCACATCAAAATAAATAAATAAGTACATAAATAAATAAGCTCTTACATTTATTTTTTTTAAAGTTTAGCCTTGAAGATAATTATCTTTACCTGAAGTGCATTTGCTAATAGGAGAAAATTTTAAATAAGCACATACCTAGGGGTGGGGAAATTAGCAAAATGGCAGAAAACAAAAAAACAAAGATTTTAGAGGAAGTGGAGCTCTCTTTGTGCCACAAAAGTGCTGTGCTGTAATAACAGTAACAGCTATGTTGCACAACATTGCAGTGAGGGCAAGAATGCCCTTGGACATCAGGGAGAAAGATGAAGAGGAGGAAGAGAATGTAATCGAGATGAGACTTCATGTTGCTCAACCAAGACATGTTCAATACATGACTTGGGTTTCATGTACGCCAGAAAGTCATCCTTTATTTGTGTAATTTTTAAAGCACATTAAATATTTTCCATTAAATACATTTGTACTGTACCCTCGAAATGTCCATATACCACTGTGTACTTTTTTTTTTCATTCTAACATATATTATGTCATTTTTATTTTATTTCTTTATTCATTTTTAGGTAGGGCCAGGGGTAGCTCACTGGTTGGACTACGGTTCAGAAGGTCCCAGGTTCAAACCCCACAACCACCAAGTTGCCACTGTTGGGCCCTTGAGCAAGGCCCTTAACCCTCAACTGCTCAGATGTGTAACTACCTGTAGATAAAAATGTAAGTCGCTCTGGATAAGAGAGTCTGCCAAATGCCTAAATGTAAATCTTAAGTAAATTTTAGGTGCAATTTGCCGGTTGTCCAGCGGGTGCCCTCATAATTCTGTCTCCTTACGATGCACTTAAGGCTTTACAATTACTCCAGAGCACTCGTAGATCTACGAAGATTTTCAAGTGCTACTTAAGTTACGATGGTTTTGGGAAACAGACCATAATATTAAGATCATTCGTACGATCATTTTTACGAACTACTTAGGCTTACGATTCTTTTGGGAAACGCAGCCATGATTAGTAAATGCAAATGACTTAGAATTTTGGTTGAAACTTTAACGCATTTATTTTAAAACACACTCAAAAATACAACATGTAGTTTTGCACCAGTTTGTCCAACAGAATGAATGTTAATGTTATAACATTAACAACACTTAATCGATTTACACATGTCCTTACCTCATACTTAGTGATTTTAGGTGTACAGTGCAAAAATTTTTTATAATCATACCTCTTGAACTTTTCAATGTATCCATTTTGTCACACTACAACCACAAACATAAATGTATGTTATTGGGATTTTATGTGATAGACCAACACAAAGTGGCACATATTTATGAAGTGGAAGGAAAATTATAAATGGTTTTTAAAAAATTTTACAAGTAAAAATCTAAAAAAGTGTGATGAGCTCCCTGAATCAATACTTTATAGATCCACCTTTCACTGCAAGTACAGCTGCAAGTCTTATGGGGTATGTCTCTACCAGCTTTGCATATTTTTGACAATTCATCTTGGCAAAATAGCTCAAGCTAAGTCGTATTGGATGGAGAGCATCTGTGAGCAGCAATTTTCAGGTCTTGCCACAGATTCTCAATTGGATTTAGGTCTGGACTTTGACTGGACCATTTTAAAACATACATGTCCTGCACCACTCTAACACACTTCTCTGCCACTTCAGATTTCCTCATACAATACCACAGCTCCTCTCTCGGTGTAACAGTGACAGACCTCACACACAGGTTAAAGTATAAACAATGATTCGTTTATTGAAAGTCAGGCAGAGATATGACCAGGGATGGTGTCGGCCCGTTAGCCGGGGCTAGGTTAGCGAGTCCGCTAGCGGGGGGAGCGATGTTGCCTCGGAACACCTTCCTTCGGGATTTCTGAGGAGAGAGAGAGAGAGATATACTGGCTCTGTGACCTGGAGTCCTGGGAGGATCCGGCGGCGGTCCAAACCGCGGACACACGGAGTTTTTCCACTCGGGAGCGGTGACTGGAAATGCTTCTGGAAATAGAGAGAATGGTAAGTAACTGGATCGTTTAAACAAGGATTTTGACTTGCCCGTCGCGTGTAGGGTCCACACTCCGTAAACGAGCCCGGACGTAGACTGTGGGATGGTGTGTGGCTTTTATGCTCCTGGTGATTAGTGTCAGGTGGTTGTGATTAGTACTCGGGTGACCGGGGGCGCTGTGTTGGGTTTGGTTCCGAGCCTGGTTCGACTGTGACATTACCCCCCCCTCCACGACCCTCTCCTGAGGGTTGACCTCTTCGCCGCTTTGGTGGTCTGCCCCGTCCTCGGGGTGCTGGTTGATTGGGGTGTGAGTTGTGGAACTCTTCCAACAATGTGGGGTCTAGAACATCTTCGCGGGGTATCCATGATCTTTCCTCTGGTCCATATCCTTCCCAATCCACCAGATACTCAAGTTGACCGCCTCGGCATCTGGAGCTCAAGATTTCACTTACTTGGTAGATGTTCCCTTCGTCGACGATGAGCGGCGGAGGGGGTGTTTCTTCAGGACCAGGCTCTGGGGAAGAAACAACAGGAGTTCGGTATGGTTTTAGTAGAGATGCATGGAAAGTGGGATGCATTCTTAAATGTGGTGGTAAGTGCAGTCTGTATGTCACCGGGTTCAGTCTCTCTACTACCTCGTATGGACCGATGTACCTGGGGCTGAGCTTCTTGCACGGGAGTCGAAGACGCATGTCCCTTGTGGAGAGCCATACCTTGTCGCCTGGTTGGTACCTTGGAGCCACGGATCTGCGTCTGTCGGCGTTTGAAGTAAAACGTCTTACTGCTCTCTGTAAGTGGTGATGGGCCTCCCCCCAAACCTTCTCACTCTCCCTAAACCAGTAATCTACTGCAGGGAGGTCTGACTGGTCTGCACTCCAAGGGAACAACGGAGGTTGATATCCTAAGATACATTGGAACGGGGTAAGGCCGGTAGCTACTTGTCGAAGGGAGTTTTGGGCATATTCGGCCCAACCCAGGAACTGGTGCCAGTTGTCTTGATGTCCATGGCAAAAGGTCCGGAGGAAGCGCCCAATCTCCTGTATCTTCCTCTCTGTCTGTCCGTTGGTCTGCGGATGGTACCCGGAGGATAGACTGACTGATACTCCCAAGAGTCGGAAGAACGCTCTCCATACCCTGGAGATAAACTGAGGCCCTCGGTCTGACACGATGTCCTCTGGGATGCCGTAATGTCGAAATACCTGGTTAAATAGGAGTTCTGCGGTGGTCATGGCCGATGGCAAGGACCTTAGAGGGAGAAGCCGACACCCCTTGGAGAATCTATCCACTACTACGAGAACGCAGGTCTTTCCCTCTGATTCGGGCAGATCAGTGAGGAAGTCGACTCCCAGATGGGACCAGGGTCTTTGGGGAATTGGAAGTGGAGTGAGCTTCCCTGCCGGTAGGTGTCGAGGGGTTCTGGCCATTGCACACTCTGGACACCCTTGGACATATCGACCTACGTCTTGACTCATGCGGGGCCACCAGAAACGCTCGCGCAGGATCTCTAGAGTGCGTTCCGCTCCTGGGTGGCCCGTACCTGGAGAGATGTGCACAGAATGCATGAGGGGTTCTCGATCGGGTTCGGAGACAAATCGGCATTGTGGTGGACTTTCGGGTGGAGACGCTGGCGGAGGTTCAGAAAGGAACGGAGGTGATTCCCACTGAATGGGGTTGGCGAACATGCGCTCTGGGAGTATTCCCTCTGGTTCTTCAGTGGATTCGTCGAGGGTATGTATACGGGAAAGAGCATCGGCCTTGAGGTTCTTCGTTCCCGGTCGGTAAGAGATTTTAAAATCGAAGCGTGTGAAGAACATAGCCCACCTTGCTTGCCTTGGGTTTAACCGTTTTGCTTCTTTGAGATATTGCAGGTTCTTATGATCGGTGAGTACCTGAAAAGGTTGGGCGGCTCCCTCTAGCCAATGTCTCCAGGTTTCCAGGGCCATCTTGATGGCGAGCAGTTCTCGGTCGCCTATGTCATAGTTGGCCTCAGCTGGAGTGAACTTTCGGGAGAAGTAGGCGCATGGATGATAACCTGGGGTTTCTCCTTGTTGTTGGGACAGAATGGCTCCGACTCCCGTGGTTGAGGCGTCAACTTCCACCAGGAACGGTAAATCGGGGTTTGGCTGAGTGAGAATGGGTGCTGAAATGAACCGGTTCTTCAACTCCTGGAAGGCCTTGTCAGCCTCGGTGGTCCATTTCAAGGTCCTGGGTTTGCCTCGAAGGAGTGACGTGAGAGGGGCTGCGAGAATGCTGTAGTTCCTGATGAACCTCCTATAAAAGTTGGAAAAGCCTAGAAACCTCTGTAGTTCCTTGACCGTGGTTGGTTGGGGCCAGGTGGTGATCGCAGTGACCTTCTCCTCATCCATCTTTATCCCTTGTTGGTTGATGATGTAACCCAGGAACAATACGGTGGTTTGGTGGAAGGAGCACTTTTCGGCCTTGAGGAATAACTGAAACTCTCGGAGGCGTTGAAATACTTGGGTGACGTGATGGTGATGTTGCTGTTCTGATTGGGAGAAGATCAAGATGTCGTCGATGTAGACTATGACAAAGCTATACAGGAATTCGCGAAGTACTTCATGCATGAAGTTTTGGAACACCGCCGGGGCATTGGCCAGACCGTAGGGCATTACGCGGTACTCATAGTGGCCGGTGGGTGTTACAAAGGCGGTTTTCCATTCGTCTCCCTTTCTGATCCTCTCCAGATTGTACGCACTACGAAGGTCCAGTTTGGTGAAGATCTTGGCTTTTCGCAGGCATTCGAGCGCGGCAGGTACTAATGGCAGAGGATATCGAAACTTTACCGTAGCTCTATTTAGGGTTCGGAAGTCAATGCAGGGGCGCAATCCACCTCCGCGCTTGGCCACGAAGAAGAAACTAGAGGCTGCAGGGGATGTAGAAGGTCGGATGTACCCCTGTTGTGTCGCTTCCATGATATAACTCTCCATGGCCTCCTGTTCGGGTCGCGATAAGGGATAGACGTGCCCGCGAGGGAGAGGTTCGCCGGGGATCAGGTCGATGGCACAGTCCCACGGTCGGTGAGGTGGTAATTGGGTTGCCCTGTAGGGACAGAAGATGTCCGAGAATTCTCTATACTGTGGGGGAATGTGAGAGGACTGTAACGCTGTGGGACTTTCGATGGACGTGGCATGCAGAGGTAAGGAGTGACATTTCATTGGTAAATCTGGGAAACATGTAGTTGTGCATTGTCGGCCCCATCGGAGCACTTCGCCCGTCTTCCATGACAGGATGGGATCGTGCTGGATTAGCCAAGGCCGACCGAGCACGACATCAGAGGTTGCATTCTCCAACACCAATAGGTGGATCTGTTCCTGGTGTAGCAGGCCTACTTGTAGTTTGACGGGTCCCGCCAGTAGGTGGACTGGCCGGGGAGAAAGTGGCCTTCCGGTTATGGACTGGAGCTGGTAGCGCTTCTCGGTCGGGGTGGTCTTGAGCTGGAGGTGTCTGCATAAATCCCCGGAGATGAAGTTACCGGCCGCCCCTGAATCGAGGAGTGCTGCTACAGACAGAGAGGTACAGCGGGAAGTAAGAGTCACACTTGTGGACAGTGGTTGTAAGTTTTGGATGGGAGTAGAAATCGAACTCACCAGGTGTCGTGGTGGACGGATAGGGCATTCCCGGCGGAAGTGTCCCGAGTTCCCGCAGTACATGCAGAGCCCCTGGTTCAGACGTCTAGTCCGTTCGGCCGTTGACAGTCGTCCTTTGTCGAGGAGCATCGGCTCGTCCCGGGTTTCTGGGACTCTGGGCGTTCGGGACATTCCGGCCACCGGCGTGACGTGGTCGCCCGATTGGGCCTGACAGGAAGCGAGTCGCACTGAGCAACGGATAGAGAGCTGAATAAGGTTTTCTAGTCCTTCGTCATCGTCGTAGGTAGCCAGCATGAGGCGTAAGTTTGGTTCGAGCCCCTGACGATAGGTGGTGAGCAATGCCTGTTCGTTCCACCCGCTGGTAGCTGCCAAGGTGCGAAATAGTATGGAGTATTCTTGTACGGAGAGGTTACCTTGAGTCAGGCGGTATAACTGTTCTCCAGCTGACACTGCGGCGTCTGTCCTTTCAAAAACCTCCTTGAAGTGGTCCTGGAACCGTGCAAAGGATTCCGTTAGAAGGCCACCATGAGACCAGATTGCCTCCGCCCACTGTAGCGCCTGTCCGGACAACAACGAAATTATATAAGCGATTTTGGACTTATCTGTGGGATAGAGGGAGGGCTGGAGCGCAAACGTGAGTGAGCATTGCAGCAGAAATCCCTTGCAGTTCCCCTCCGCTCCAGAGAAGGGCGCTGGTCGCGCCATTGGACTGGAGACCGGCGGCGGCGAGGAAGTGGCTGCGGGGGCCGGCGTCGCAGGCGCGGTGGTTAGCACAGCTTGCCGTAGCAAGCTCACCAGCTCCTGTAGCGGTTCCTGTGCGCTCATCCTGTTTTTAAGGTCCGGGCTTCTGTAACAGTGACAGACCTCACACACAGGTTAAAGTATAAACAATGATTCGTTTATTGAAAGTCAGGCAGAGATATGACCAGGGGTGGTGTCGGCCCGTTAGCCGGGGCTAGGTTAGCGAGTCCGCTAGCGGGGGGAGCGATGTTGCCTCGGAACACCTTCCTTCGGGATTTCTGAGGAGAGAGAGAGAGAGATATACTGGCTCTGTGACCTGGAGTCCTGGGAGGATCCGGCGGCGGTCCAAACCGCCGCCGGATCACACGGAGTTTTTCCACTCGGGAGCGGTGACTGGAAATGCTTCTGGAAATAGAGAGAATGGTAAGTAACTGGATCGTTTAAACAAGGATTTTGACTTGCCCGTCGCGTGTAGGGTCCACACTCCGTAAACGAGCCCGAACGTAGACTGTGGGATGGTGTGTGGCTTTTATGCTCCTGGTGATTAGTGTCAGGTGGTTGTGATTAGTACTCGGGTGACCGAGGGCGCTGTGTTGGGTTTGGTTCCGAGCCTGGTTCGACTGTGACACTCGGCACCCTGTTATATGCTTTCTCAATCTACAATGACACAATGCAACTCCCTACTACTTCTATGTACTTCTCCTCTGTTGATGCCACAGCTCTGCACATCTGCATATCTGCACATCTTGTTAAACAAACTAGTCAGAAACTCTACTCCCACCTCACCTAAGCACTTCCATACCTCCAACTGGTATGACATCAGGCCCAACTGCCTTTTCATTCTTCATCCTCTTCAACGCCATCCTCACCTCATTCTTACTGATTTTTGCTACTTTCTGCTTCACCAGAGGCACCTCTTCTACTTTTTGTTCTCTTTCATTTTTCTCATTAATACAGTTATTCATGCAGAATGTTGCACAATTTATTTGTAATCAGCACAAAACTTTCTAGCAGACAATAGGTTTACACAACCACAGTGTGGCACTGATGATAACATATTAAACACACTGCAGCTAAACCACTGAGGCAGGTAGGTGCATTTATCCATAAACATACAGGAATAATATAATAATGACTCAGTGTGGTTTTTAAACAGGCTTGTGTTATGTAACACTTTCATTGCCAAACTTTGCAATCATAGTTGCAATCATAGTCATAATTATTAACAAAATTAAAGCAAATTATTATTAATATTATTATTACTAGTAGTAGTATTATTATTGCTAGTACAAGTACTTGTAGTAGTATATAAAACTACCCATACAATCAAATTAAGCCTACAGAATATAGCCACCTGATTTTCAAGCAAACGTTGACAATTCGTAAAAAAAAAGGAAATCCCATTGCTTCTTTCTGTTTTGTGATCAGGGAAGCAAATACAGTATACTTTTTGTTAAACACTACAGGCTGGCATCTGTTTAATGCTTTTGGTTTTTGAAAGTGCTCACACAATACATCAAAAAGTAATATTTAAAACAACTTAGACTTTTTCTTATTTGTGCTTTTTAACAGACTCGTGACTCAATGAATAATTGTACAAAATATTTGGCATCAGTTTGAAAGTTTGCATGTCTGGTGTCTTTATTCGCAAGTTTCTTAAAACCTTTTCCTTTTTTATGTATTTAAAAAAAAGATGTCGCAAAGATGTGACTTTTTTCTATGTGGTTAAAATTTAGAATTAAAACACATGTCTTCTTGTTTTATGGTTTAAGATATGACATGTTTCCGCTTGAAATGTTTTGTCACTTTTTTTTTGCACATTGTGTAAAATGACCCATTAAAGACTTGATAATTATCAAATTTGTTGGAAGAAGTGTGTTGGCTCTATGAAACTACAGAGTGTTGCATGTTACAATGCAAGGTGAGAAACTAATAGAGGTCTAGAAATGCCAGTAAACTGTAGACTATGGCAAACACCTAAAAGTAGGCCTAGGAGATTATCATTGTATCATGAACAATCATGGGTTCTGTAGAAGATTCTATGTTGTAGCAGGGATTAACATGCATTTATAATTATTTTTCTCCAGCAGAATCACAGAATGACAATTATTAGGAAATCACATTGCAAAACAGAATAAAAATTTAATGAATGAGTAATTCCTGAGTAATTACTACTCAACACCACACACTGTACTGTATATTACAGATTGTGTATATTTTGTGTAATTTTCAATCGAAAAAAAAAAATAAAAAGCTTTGCTGTGTGTTTATTTATCAGGGACAATAAGTTCAACTAGAGTTTTGTAGTGAAAGGTAAGAATAAAAGTAGCATCATAATGCCACATAATTTTAAACTCATTGCTTTTGTAGATTTTTTTAAAACACAAAAGATTGTAACAAACCATAGTACATCTCTAAACAATACGAGCAAAGAAAGGTTTTAAATATATAAATGCGTTCTAATTGTATCAAACACTCAAACAAAAACATTTTGATTAAAAAGTACAGTACAAGTACATAATGTAGAGAAATTACAGTACAACTCATTTATAATGGCTATATAAAAATATACAGTATGAATACCTGAAAAATTAATGTATTATTTAAAGCTAAAATGTTCACCATGATCTCAGTGTCGTTCAGGAAAAGTGTTTATATTCAATGTCTATTCCTTAAAATAATATGAATTTATTGATTAATCTTAAGTTTACATTGCAGGTAGGATTGACTCATAGTAACTTTAATGAGCCTGTATGACAGATTTGTGTCCTTTGTAATTGACATTTATTTCACATTTTTGATTTGAGTTTTTGTTCTCATTTCTGTTGTAATATTAAAAAACAAAAAACGGTATATTAAAGAACTAGGCGTCCCTGGGACACTCCTTTTGTCAGGGTAAGAGCTTGACTATTTCCTCTTTCTGTCTCATCAAAAGCAAAATTGATTGCAAAAGCACAGTTTATAGACTCTGACAACTGTAAGTAAAATGCTGCTTTACTATTGTTATATTTATTATACATTTATATTTTCTGGTTTCTTAACAGATCAAGAATTATGTAGTGTGGTCTGAGGACAGTATACTTTTAAAGTATAAATAAAGTTAGTAATGATATCTAATTTATTGAATGCCTTGTTGTGGATAGCAAGATGATTTCAATTTATATTTTCCCTTATTGTTATACAGTAGTTTCAGTAGTTCCATTTTAACCATGCATGGTTTAATTATTTGTAGAATCATCCTGCATGTTTATTTAGTTAAGGTGACAGCTGTAGGACATATCCAGTAAATTTAATTGAAAAGAAATGAAAAACAAATACAGAATGAAACCATTGTATAGCTGAATAATTGACTAATTTTTGAATATTTTTTTTTCTCAAATTTTAAGATTTTTGTTTTTACTTTACATAGACATTGTAGAATATATTCATACTGTACATAAAAGTGGAATTTTGTAGAACAAATGCAAATGTAACTAAATTAACCCATTTATTTCCATTCCATGTTAAGCCTGCTGGATAAATGATCCTGATTCTCTTTACTGCAGGCTCAAAAGTAGTGAACATCTAGGAGATCCTGGATGGTAGTTGATATTTACTGTAATGTTGAAGATGTTGCTCTACATGGTCACCTTCTTTATGCTTCTCATGACTGTAAATGTCCAAGGTGAGAGCTGATTTACATGCAATTAGGTATTACAGCTGTAAATCCTTAACCTTATACACTGTAAAAAATAAATCCTGAAAATAGTTGTTGGAACAAAGAAATATATGTTGGGCTAATATAATGCTGGTGTCAAAAAAGAAAAATATGTTTTCTCAATGATTGTATAAATTTCATTACTCAACTACGAAAGTTTCATCGAGGCAACGAATAAAACTGTGTTCATGAAACATTTAACTGCACACAAACAATTTTATGTTGGACGAACAAGAGGGACCTCTGCGCATGCGCAAAAGCGTTCTTCCAGAATTTTCGAACTTCCCGCTATTTCCTCCCGAAATGGTGAGTACTTCATGGAAACTAACTGTCCTGCAAAGTAATTAGCAATTTTAGCTTTATAACATATATATTATCCAGCAGCAAGCTTTAGAACATTATATTTTCGAGTGTTTATGTATATAATTTGGAGTGTTACTGTAGTTATCTGGCAATGCACTCGTTTCAGCTCCTAACGCATTTTTTTTTTCAGATGGTATGTACATTGACATTAATGTTAATCTATGAAACCTCTAAAGTTTAATTACGTTACATACATTTTAATCATTTTAATGACTGATAATTTCAAAGGCTATTTGAAAAAGACGGTTAGTGCGCCACTGAGGGAGCTTAATGTTCTCACTCCTTCATCATTCATTAACCTTATAGTGTCTGAAAACGGTTATAATGGCTAAACGGACATTTTTTTGTCTAGGATTTTTTATGGTTTTGAACTACAAATGGTTACTTAATTAGTTATTCATATATTTTTCTTTTTGTATTTCAGGTATTAGGGAGAATATCTGGGAAACAGTGCTTACTGCATCTGCAAACAATCTTGGAGCTTGGCAAAATTATTCATTCATTCATTCATTCATCTTCTATACCGCTTAATCCTGTGTTCAGGGTCGCGGGGGACCTGGAGCCTATCCCAGGAGACTTCGGGCACTAGGCGGGGTACACCCTGGACAGGGTGCCAATCCATCGCAGGGCACACACACATACACACACTCACACACCCAATCACACACTACGGGCAATTTAGGAACGCCAATTAGCCTAACCTGCATATCTTTAGACTGTGGGAGGAAACCGGAGTACCCGGAGGAAACCCACCAAGCACGGGGAGAACATGCAAACTCCATGCACACAGAGACGGGAATCGAGCCTGGCCGGGGAATCGAACCCAGACCCTGGAGGTGCAAGGCGACAGTGCTAACCACTACACCACCGCGCCGCCCTGGCAAAATTATTTCACAACATTTTTTTTTTTTTATATATATATCTTAAACCATTTCTGAGTTAAAGCAAATATTTTATTTTCAAATAAGCCACTGCACGTTTTTACTGAGAAATATCAGTATGTTTTGTTCCTCAAAGCAGAAGTCTATTTTTCCAGTATACTGTTTTGACTGAGTGTGATATTAGTAAGCTTTGTAACATGAATGTTAAGGGCACAGTTTCATTCTTGCATTTTGGAATGTTATTTGCATATTTTGTTATAACAATGCAGCAGTTGTTTATTTGTTGAAAGAGTAGCTGGACTGCACTTAATCAATGTTGATAGTCTTTAACAGGTGTTTAAAATTTACATTAAAAAAATATTCAAATTTAGAAGAATGTGTCATGTTATTTGAAATGTGGCCACAGTGAATAACCTACTCAAGTAAACTTTAAGATGTTAATTTTATAATTATGCAAGCATAATTTCCAATTCAAAATGTACCTTTCAGTCAACTTGGAACATTTAATTGACACAACATTATATTTCAATTTGAGACTGCTTGTTGGCCTAACTAGGCATGTTTATTCAGCATAGAACATTTAGTTGACAGAATGTTTTATTTCAATTTGTGTGTACATTTAGAGGTAATCAGCACAGCAAAAACAAAATAGTTTACACAACTTAAATTGAGCCAACTAAAAATTTTAGATGCAACAGGTCACTAGAAATTTTTTAGTTGGAGTAGCAAGAATTTTTTTACAGTGTATAAATACAATGTATAACTGCTATTTATGAAGTAAAAATAATAAAATAAAAAGTTATATGTTTAATAAATAGAGAGCTCTCCAAATTAAACAAAGCTCTCCAAACTAAATGAGTGATTTTCAGGTTATTTGGGAGAACGCAAAGTGCATTTGAATCAGTAACACTTTTCCCTAAGCACTAATATATCTATTTCAGCAAAATGTGTGAGACCTGTTGTTGGAGAAAACAGGATTTTATCTGAGGAATCAAATGAACACACCTTCTCTGATGGATCATCGGTAATATTCAAATGCTCACCTGGTTATGTGCCTGAGAGATCATCTGCTTCCAGGTCAATCACCTGCATGGGGACCCAATGGAGCGACCTTCAGCTTCAATGTAAAAGTAATTCAATGCAAAAGTCTACAATTTGCTTTTTACATAGATTGAACTTTGATTTATGCATAATTTAAATTACCAGAGGCTGATATAACAAAAATATCATGGTGCAATTCTGGAACATTTTATGATTGTTGCCATACTTATTTCTAAACAAGTTGTATTTTTTTGCAGAAAGATCCTGTGGAAATCCTGGGGAGATTTCCAATGGGAAGTATTTATTTCCAGAAGGAATTATTTTTGGTGCAACCGTCACAGCGCAATGTAATAAAGGGTAATAATAAAGTGTGCGTGTGTGTGTGTGTGTGTGTCTAAAGTTTGGAGCCAATAAATTATATTTTAACTATAATAAACTATATTTTATAGACCTTATTGTAACAGTGATTAGTGTAATTTAGTGATTTATTTTCTACATTCTACAACAATACTGGGGATTTCAAAACTATAAAATAACACATACTGTATGTGACTAGGTAATTACGTAACAACAACAAAAACACCAGTTAGTTGTTATTTTAAGACACAGAGGTCGGCCTTTCTGTAATAGTTCTTGCAAGAACAGTATTGTCAAGTGCATTTACAAAATCCATCAAGCACCATAATGAAACTGGCTCTCATGAAGGCCGTCCCAGGAGGACGAGACCAAAACCTACCTCTGCCGCAGACGAGAAGTTCATTTAGAGTTAATCAGCCTGAAAAATGACCAATTAACAGCACCTCAGATTTGCAGACACATCTCACCATTAACTGTTCAGTGGAGATTAATGCATTTTGGACGCCTTCAGCATTCATTAACAATGTAGAAAGAAATAAAGTAAAAATCAGGAACGATGACTCGAGTGAACGGTAGTGTGTGTGTGTGTATATATATATATATATATCACATCCTTAGGCTGCATTTTTCTCAATACGAATCTTCTTCTTTTCTTCTTTGTCTTTCGGCTGTTCCCTTTTAGGGGTCGCCACAGCGAATCATCTGCCTCCATCTATCCCTATCCTCTGCATCCTCTTCTGTCACACCAACTAACTTCATGTCCTCTCTCACTGCATCCATAAATCTCCTCTTTGGTCTTCCTCTAGACCTCCTGCCTGGCAGTTCCAACCTCAGCATCCTTCTACTGATATATTCACCATCTCTCTTCTGAACATGTCCAAACCACCTCAATCTGGCCTCTCTGACTTTATCTCCAAAACATCTCACATGGGTTGTCCCTCTGATGAACTGATTCTTGATCCTATCCTGATTTGTATATTTTAGACAAAAATTTATTAAATTCTTTTTTTTTTTCAGAATTCTACACACAACACCCCATAATGATAACATGAAAAAAAGTTTACTTAAGATTTTTGCAAATTTATAAAAAAAAAAATAATAATTGAGAAAGCACATGTACATACAGTAAGTATTCACAGAATTTGCAAAATTGAGCTCAGGCACATCCTGTTTCCCCTGATCATCCTTGAGATGTTTCTGCACTGAGATAGGATTGTCTCGTGGCACAAATCTGGGGAAGGTTACAGAAAAATTTCTGGCGCTTTGAAGGTCCCAATAAGCACAGTGGCCTCCATCATTCGTAAGTGGAAGAAGTTCGAAACCACCAGGACTCTTCCTAGAGCTGGCCGGCCATATAAATTGAGCGATCGGGGGAGAAGGGCCTTAGTCAGGGAGGTGACCAAGAACTTGATGGTCACTCTGTCAGAGCTCCAGAGGTCCTCAGTGGATAGAGGAGAACCTTCCAGAAGGACAACCATCTCTACAGCAATCTACCAATCAGGCCTATATGGTAGAGTGGCCAGACGGAAGCAAAAAGGTTCCAGACGTAAAAGGCACATGGCAGCCCGCCTGGAGTTTGCCAAAAGGTACCTGAAGGACTCTCAGACCATGAGAACAAAATTCTCAGGTCTGATAAGACTCTGTCCAATCTACCATATAGGCCTGATTGGTGGATTGCTGCAGAGATGGACCATTGGGTTCTTGGTCACCTCCCTGACTAAGGTTTAGATGGCCGGCCAGCTCTGGGAAGAGTCCTGGTGGTTTCGGACTTCTTCACAGTGGATGATGAAGGCCACTGTGCTCATTGGGACCTTCAAAGCAGCAGAAATTTTTCTGTAACCTTCCCCAGATTTGTGCCTCGAGACAATCCTGTCTCGGATGTCTACATGCAATTCCTTTGACTTCATGCTTGGTTTGTGTTCTGTCGTGAACTGTCAACTGTGAATACTTTCCGGATCCACTGTATATACAGTAATCTATATAATCTCTGTTTGTAGATATTGGCTTGTTGGACAGCCACGTAGAAATTGCAGAGAAACTGGTTGGGATGGAAGAGCTCCTGTTTGTGAAGGTAATTTTATGTTTTTCCTCTGTTTGTTAACAAAAGAATATAATTAATTTCATGAAACTATGAAGCTTGTTTAGTCAGCATATATGGCCATTTAAGCTGCTTTTAGTTACTTGGACCTTTTTTCTTTTATGGAGGAACATTTGTAATATCTGCCATCAAATGGTGTTTATTAATTTTCTGCTATTTATTTCTCTTTTACTTGGGTATTGAGTATGTACAGTACTGTTACTGTTATCTTGTGTATGTATTATGAGTAGCATGTCTGTTGAGTTTTCCTAGCCTTGCCCTGCTTTGGTCTCTCATGGATGTGTTACATTCAAGCTGAAAAGGTTCTTAATTTTACCTAAAGTATATCAAAACCCTGTAAACGTCCTTAGAGCTGGGATGATCCTTTATCCCAATTTCTTTCAGAAATTTTTATTAGTCATTTATAATCAGTAGTTATTTTTCAGAGTTCGATACAGAGGCTGCATGTTTCATATGAATCGGTATTTTTGTGGCAATTTTGAAGAACATTTTTATCATTTACCGAAAAAGTATTTCAGACAAACCAGTATATTTTAGACAAACGAAATAGTTTTTTTTTTATTTAGTATTTCGGAGCAAATAGCAAATTGGCTGCAAAACAAACTAACAAAATATTTCAGGATACAAAGACAGTATTCAAGGACAATGTTTTAAAGGGAAAAAAGGAAAATAGCATTACAATACCCTGCTTGCACAATTATGAACACCTCTTAATTACCACATTATTAACAGGTTTTTTTTGCGTACAGTACAGAATATTTTTTTGAGTAAGCATCAACCAACTAAGGATATCTTATTTTGTAAACTGTATTCCACTTTCCCTGCCAAAATCACTCCAGATATATCATGTGAACTGTGAGGTGATTTTTCTGTGTGAAACCTTACATTAAGACAAGAAAAATGCGTACTTATCCAACCAGGCTATGCTTTTTTCTTTAATTTAAGTTTGTTGGTTGCAGTTTCACAACAAATGTGGAAAAAATTAATTATTATAATTTTTTTAATTATTATTATTTTATATCATGAAACCTGTCAATTTTTTTTACAGGAGTCTGTACACCATTATGTACACTGTACCACTGTTTATGTACTGTTCACTTTTATTATTATTATTATTATTATTAATAATAATAATAATAATTATAATAATAATATTATTATTATTATTACTTGTAAAATGCCATATAAGCATGTACTGTACGCTTATTGTCAGGCTGATCTCAGATAGTCACAAGATAATACTATGGATTTTGTGGTTTGCATTTTCTTGTTTTGTTACTGCAGACTTTAAATATGAAACTAGTTTCCCACTAAGGAGTAAAAAGTAATAATAATAACAATACTTGTTTTTTTTCCCAGTGGTAAAGTGTCTAAAACCTCCCAGTATAGCAAATGGCATGTTTAATCCTGTGGCAGACTCATACGATTATGCAAATGTAGTCACCTACTCTTGTAAAGGAGGTCTTGATCTTATTGGACCTTCAGACCTATCATGTTCTGATGATGGAACCTTTCAGCCTCCTGCTCCTCAGTGTCTGTGTAAGTTCTGATTAGTTCAGTGCTCCATAAGGTATTTTATTGAAAATAAGGACAAACATCCTTAAAGATTTTCTTTTTTTAGCTAAACGTTTAATTCAGTAGCATAAACAGGTACAAGGAATTAAAATATTTGGCACCTTTTTTTAATACAGTTGTGTCCTGTGAGAGACCAGTAATCCCTAACGCAATAAGAATTGAAGGAAAATCACCACCTTATAAATATAAGCATTTTGTCCGCTACCAGTGTAATAAAGGCTACAGAATGGAAGGATCTGACTTCCTGATATGTACCGAAGATGGGTGGGATCCCCCGCCTCCTCAGTGCACTGGTATTTTATAATCAATGTTTCTAAATAATATACCATAGATAATAATATATTAATTCCATTCATGCAATTAATTTTCAGTTTCAGGATAAGAAAAAAAAGGTTTTCTTAAAATATGATTCAAGATGTATAATTACAATTCTTTTCTTTCTTCCTCAGTTATAACTTGCTCAAAACCTCCTGATATAGCCAACGGAAAATTTTACCCATCAAAACTGTTATATGAATATGGACAAAGCGTCACATACTCTTGTGATACAGGTTTTAGAATTCTTGGATTTTCTACAATAGTATGTACTGATGATGGAACATTTGAGACGTCTCCTCAGTGCCTGGGTAATATATATTTTTTATTTGCCATGTCTTCTTAGTGGCTGCTGTTGTCATGAACTAACCCGAGACGACCAGGAAGAGGTAGCTTTAGCAGTTAGCCCTGTAGCGTGAATGGGAAACACAAACGCGGATTGACACGAGTGGGCAGGATAATCACGCGATTTGCTCTAAGGACTCTCAAAGTGAATGAGTAAAGGAAAAACACAATCTAACCCTCGTCCTATAAACACACACTCAGTCTGAAAGCAAACCCAAGAAAGTGAGTACTCACGTGAACGGGAACGATTCCGAAATAGCATGGGCAAAACTCAATGACAGAGCGATGTGCGGCGCCATCTTGTTTCCTTTTATGCTTTCAGGTTCGCGGCCGTCTTACTTCCGGGTCCTAGTGCCGGTCGCGGCTGAGTGCGCATGATAGTACCCCCCGGAGGTGTGGAAGATGGGGTGTATCCGGAGCGCCGCAGGCAGCTGGAGCCGGTAGGTGACAGGATTGATCCTGAGGGTGATACGATATGGTCCAATGAACCTCGGTGATAGCTTCCGTGACTCTGTGTGCAGGTGGAGGTTCTTGGTGGAAAGCCATACCTTCTCACCTACGTGGTACAACCGTCCCGGAGGGTGCCGGCGGCGGTGTTGAGTCATATAGTTGGTGTTGGTGCATCGTATGGCAAGGTTGGCTTGGTGCCATAGCCGCCGGCACCGGCGAACCAGCTGTTGGGCCGATGGTACGTCAACCTCCGACTCTTGGTGGTTGAACATCGGATGTTGGAAACCATAGCATGCCTCAAATGGGCTCAGGTTGGTGGCAGAGGACACGTGGAGGTTGTGAGACAACTCGGCCCATTTGAGGTAGCGGGCCCAGGAGCGTTGACGATCCGACACAAAACACCTCAGGTAACGCTCCAGCTGTTGGTTGGTTCGCTCCGTCTGACCATTCGTCTGGGGGTGGTAACCATAAGATAGACTGCAGGATGAATTGATCAGACGGCAGAAGGCCTTCCAGAACCGGGCGGTGAACTGGGGACCTCTGTCCGAGACGATGTCCTTTGGGAACCCATGCAAATGGACTACGTGTTCCAATATCAGCTCGGCTGTCTCCTTTGCTGACGGGAGTCCGGCGAGGGCCACCAGGTGCACTGCCTTGGAGAAGCGGTCGACAATGGTTAGGATAATGTCCTTTTCTTCCGAAGCCGGCAGGCCCATGATGAAGTCGACGGCAATGTGCAACCAGGGTCGACGGGGGACTGGAAGTGGTTGAAGCTCCCCCGGTGTTGGTTGGTTGAGGTCTTTCGCCCTGGCGCACACTGGGCACGCCCCGACGAACTCAGTCACGTCCCTTCTCATCGAAGGCCACCAGAAGGCCCGTCCCACGAAGGTGATGGTTCTTCGGGTCCCCTGGTGTCCCGCGACGGGTGAAGAATGGCCCCACTGGAGGACTTCGGGCCTTAGTTGGTCTGGAGTGAAGAGCCGTCCGGGCGGCACGCCTGCCGGTGCGGGTTCTCTGGTCAGTGCCTGACCCTCGTTTCCACGTCCCAATGTAGGGGTGCGATGATCTGGGTGGGTGGAAGGACAGGCACGGGGTCCGCCCTGGAGCCAGTGACGCCATTCCTCCAAAGCCCACTTTATGCCCAACAGTTCACGGTCCCCTACTCCGTATCACTGCTAAGTGGGGTTGAATTTTTTTGAGTAGAAGCCACATGGGTGTAGCTTCTAGTCTGGACCTATTTGAGAGAGGACAGCGCCGGCGCCCACTTCCGATGCGTCCACCTCCACAACGAATGGTTGACTGGCATCCGGATGGAGGAGGATAGGTGCGGTGGTGAATAGGTGACAGAGTTTGTTGAAGGCGGAGATGGCGGTTGAGTTGAGCTGGAAAGGGTGGGTTGAGGGCCTGGTCAGAGCAGTGAGTGGTGCTGCAACTGTACTGTAGCCCCGAATAAAGCGACGATAAAAGTTCCCCGAGAAAGCGTTGGAGCTGTTTTAGTGTCCTGGGTAGGGGCCAGTTACTTACAACCTCCAGCTTCTGCGGGTCCATGGCCACACCCTGGGGCGAGATGACAAAACCCAGGAACGTGGTGGAGTGCTCGTGAAAAGCACACTTTTCCAGCTTACAGTACAGCTGGTGGGCGAGCAATCTCTTCAGAACAGCCCTAACGTGTCTGGTGTGTTCTTTGGTGGTGCGAGAGTATATAAGTATATCATCCAGATACACGAACACCCATCGGCCTAGCATGTCCCTGAGAACATCGTTAATAAATCGTTGGAAGGCCGAGGGTGCGTTACAGAGTCCGAAGGGAATGACCAGGCTCTCATAATGTCCGGTGGGGGTGATGAAGGCCGTCTTCCACTCATCACCCTTTCTGATGCGCACCAAGTTGTAGGCGCTCCGGAGGTCCAACTTAGTGAACACGGTGGCACCAGAGCGGGCGTCCAGGGCTGAGTTGGTAAGAGGCAGTGGGTGACGGTTTTTGATGGTGATCTTATTTAGCCCCCGATAGTCGACACATGGACGAAGTTTGCCCCCTTTCTACTTGACGAAGAAGAACCCCGTGGATGCCGGCGAGGAGGATGGCCGGATGGTGCCATGTCGTAGGGTGCTGGCGACATATTCCTCCATCGCCCGGGTCTCGCTGTTGGAGAGGGTGTAGAGATGGCCGCGGGGGGGGGGAGGGGGGGGGGGTTGGAACCCGGCTGGAGTTTGATGGCAAGGTCGTATGGGCGGTGAGGTGGCAGGTGGTTCGCCCGGCGTTTAGAAAACACCTCAGCCAGGTCCCGATAAGGTGGAGGAATGGCGTGGATGTCGACGTCGGGGTCCTCGGACTCCCTGGAACATGTCCCAGCCTGGGCCCGTAGGCATAAACCGGTGCAGGTCGGCCCCCACTGGAGGATCCGGCTTTGAGACCACGAGATGAGCGGGTCATGCTGCAGAAGCCATGGGTAGCCGAGGATGATGGGTGGAGAAGAGATGGATATGAGGTGGAATTGAAGTGATTCTTGGTGCTGACCGAGGATGAGAGTGATGGGTTGGGTCTGCTGGGTGATGGGGCTGGATGAGAGGGGCCGCCCGTCGACAGAGGTGATTTTCATTGGCTGGGATAGCGCCTCAATCTTTACCCCCAACCCTTTGACATGCGTAGAGTCAATGAAGTTGCCCGTGGCACCGGAATCGATGAACGCGGCACTTCGGACCCGCTTGTGGCCAAGGTGGAGGGTTACCTGGACCGTGAGTCGAGAAGTGGTAGTGTTGGTGGCGGCGGAGAGATGGATGGTGCCCGGTGAGTCTCTCCTGTCGTTCACCGGGGTTGGGCGTTTCCCGGACGGGATGGACAGGTCGCTCGGTGGTGCGCCACTGAGCCACAGTAGGCACACAATCCCTCGCGGTAACGCCTCTCGCGTTCCGCCACGGTCAGGGAGGCGCGCCCTAGTTGCATGGGTTCCCCAGCTCTGGTGTCAACCACGGCAGGGGGTGGAGATCCAACACGTCCGGGGAAGGCAGTGGTGAAGGCGGATGGTGGTCTTGGTGCGGCATATGAGTAGGTGGGTGCGGGCGGCAGGGTTCGAGGTGCGGGCTTCGGACGAGAGAGGAGGCGCTGGTCGATACGTAGAGCCAGCTGGATCAGCCCCTCCAGTGTGGCTGGGAGTTCTCGTCCAGCTAGCTCATCCTTAACCCGAGGAGCCAGTCCCTCGAAGTAGGACGTCCGCAGGGCTGCGTCTCCCCATGAGGTCTGGATGGCGAGGGTTCGGAACTCCGCAGTATACCTGCTCACAGACAATCCTCCCTGCCGCAGATGGTAGAGCTTCATGTCGGTCTCCACCTCGCCCGCAGGATGTTCAAAGGTTAATTTGAGCTGACGGGTGAACTCGTTATACGAGTGGGCGGTGTCTGTGTCAGCGCGAAGGACTGCCGTGGCCCACTCAGCTGCCTGCCCTGATAGCAACGAGACGAGTAGTGCAATGCGCAGACGGTCGGTGGAGTATTTGGTGGCATTAAACTCAAACACCAGTTCCAGAGATGTTAAAAACACACTGCATTTCCCATCCGTGCCATCCCATTTATCCGGTAATGCTAGGAAAACATCAGAAGGGGGGGGGGGGGGGGGGTTGGTGCGGGGCCGCGACCGCTGCTGCGGGCGAACCGCTAGCCATGCCATCAACAGCCGCACGGAGGCTCGCGTTCTCCCGCTTAAGCTCCGCAACCTCTTGGACACTCCGGCGCAGAGTATCGAGCTCTCCAGTTAGCTTATTGATTAGCATAGCATGCTGGTCAACCACATCGCATAGGTGCGCGCGATCCGCTGGGTGTACTGTTGTGGGCTCTGTCATTCTGTCATGAACTAACCCGAGACGACCAGGAAGACGACCAGGAACTGCTTTAGCAGTTAGCCCTGTAGCGTGAATTTTAAACCCAAACACGGATTGACACGAGCGGGCAGGATAATCACGCGATTTGCTCTAAGGACTCTCAAAGTGAATGAGTAAAGGAAAGACACAATCTAACCCTCGTCCTATAAACACACACTCAGTCTGAAAGCTAACCCATGAAAGTGAGTACTCACGTGAACGGGATCAATTCCGAAATAGCATGGGCAAAACTCAATGACAGAGCGATGTGCTGCGCCATCTTGTTTCCTTTTATGCTATCAGGTTCGCGGCCGTCTTACTTCCGGGTCCTAGTGCCGGTCGCAGCTGAGTGCGCATGACAGCTGTTTTATGATTTTAGGATGAGGTGGTAAAAAAATTGATAGTTGAATAGTTTTCACACTTCTTGTGCTTGAAAAGAGATTTGAAAGATTTTATTATTTCACACTAACAATGTTTTTTGAACATATAGTATAGTAACATAATTTTATGAGTATGGTTGATTATATGAGGTAGGTTACCAATTTCCATTAAAGCACCCTTTTCAGGTAGAATAGTAGAAACACGAAAAGCAGAATTTTACAGAGCAATGGCATTATGTAGGGTGTCTGACGGGAGTCAGATGATTTAAAAAAAAAAAAAAAGAAGTCAAGACATGCCATTTGAGTTAATTATTCAGTTATAAAAATAATGTAATTTAGATTTAAAAAACATCCTCTTGAATGCAGCTTTCAATCCTTTACTTAAAATTGTCCATCACTCTGGCCTACAGCTGATGATCAATCATGAGCACTTCTTGTTGGATGGCATCCTTCAAGTCATTTCAGTTACGTGTTTTGTGAGTGTACACTAGCCACTTCAGGTACTCCCCGCAAAGGAAATCACATGATGACAAGTGAGGAGACTTCAGGGGCAATGGCACATTGACCAACATTGAATTATCTATAAAATTGTCACTGCATTGCTGTGATAGACTCACCACTTGCAACTTATCGTCTACTACGTACCTGTAGTAGAACGTCTGACTCCCATCGGTCAAAAATCGTCTGACTCCCATCGGTCACCCTGTATATACAGTACACACACATGTATACGCACAGTACCATTTAAAATTTTAGATACACCTGTTTTTTCCTATTTTTATCATTTTCAACATTATCCATTAATACTGAAGACAATATTGAATTATGTAGACAACAAAAAGGTGTTAAATATTCCAGAAGATGTTTCATGTTTTTGATTCTTAGCCACCTTTTGTTTTGATGGCAGCTTTGCACACTCTTGGCATTCTCAGCCTCATAAGGTGGTCACCTGGTCACTCTCCTCCTTGAACAAATAGCTCTTACATAACCTAGAGTTTTGTTTTGGGGTCATTGACCTGTTGAAAAATACAAACCAGATGGGCTGCCATGTCACTGTAAAATGCTGTGGTAGCCATGCTTGTTAAGTGTGCCCTCAATTTTGACCACCAACAAAGTCACCAACAGTGTCACCAGCAAAGCACCGCAACACCATCACACTTCCTGCTCCATGCTTCACAATGAGAACCATATCTTCAAGAACCATGTTTTCAATATCTCTACGCCTGTTCTTCCAAAGTTAGTGAAGCTCGTCATTCGAATAAACTTATCCTCCAGAGGTAGTTAATGATAGCTTAGTCCAGTTTCATTATAGAGTTTGATGGTTTTGGTGACTGCACTTGGGAATTCATAAAAAAAAACATTCTAATTTTCAGCTTGACTGAGCTTAATTTCTTAATGTAATGTTGGACTCTCTTTTATCTTTAGTTCACTGAGTTTTCCTTATCTTAATATGGATTTGTACAGTAGTAGCATTATTAGGGCTCATGCCTCTGTATCCACTCTTCCTCTGCACAGTACAACTGATGATGTAAACCACATTAAAAAGGTGATAAACGTCACAAATTAACTCTTAACAAGGTACACCTGTGAATTGAAAACCATTTCAGGTGACTACCTCATGTATCTGATGAGAGAATGCCATTAGCGTGGTAAGTTGTTATCAAAGCTACAGTAAATGTAGCTACTTTGGACAGCCTAAAATATAAAAGTTTTCTGGGTTTTTAACAAAAAAATATTAAAAAGAAAAGAAAACCCCTGATGGAGAAGATGTGTGTAAACTTTTGCCTGGTAGTGTATGTAGGTATACAATTTACAGTAAGCTGTAAGATGAATGAACGAATAAATAAATGAATGAGGATTATTATAAGTGACCTATGCTTCATACTTTTTACATACTGTATTGATGCACACAACCCCAGTGTTAATCTGCAATAATAATAAAGGATTAGGTTTTGTAGGTCGTATCTTAATGATTGAGCATGATTCATAGCGATAACTTCAGAAATTTATTAGGATCACATACTGAATTGTGTTGTATACTAACATTGGATAGCTGATACAGTAAGTAGTTACTAACGATTTATTCCTGTTTTTTTATGCTATTTACAGTATAGTGAAGATGTACAAAGATTAAATTAATGAAAGCAATGAATCCATTTTTCATAAGCACACTATCACAGAATATAAAAATATGCCTATGATATAATGCTTTACAATATGCTCCTTTTAAATCTTTCTTTTTCCCCAGAGGTGACCTGTGTTGCACCTAATATTAAAAATGCATTCATAGTTGAAAGAAAGACTTCAACCTATAGATACAAAATGACCATCCAGTACCGGTGTAATGAAGGCTACAGCATGGAGGGGTCTGACCTCCTGACCTGTAATGAAAATGGATGGAACCCACCTCCTCCAATGTGCAAAAGTAAGTTAATCAGCACCATTAAATGAGTGAATAAACGTTTTATTCACTAAAGTTTCTATCCAAGGGCAAAAAAATAATCTAAAACCTATACTTGTGTTACAAATGCATTGTTTTAGTTGTGATTTATGTACAACAAGGATTTCAGCTTGTTTAGTTTTAACTTTTGTTGCTGTTTTGATTGACTCAAAAAAGAAGAAACATAATAATTATTATAAACTAGATATTAGTTTTTTACTATATTACTACAGTGGCTCTATTGTGAAATTTCCTGTAAGTAATTGTTTCCTATAATATTTATATGACAGTGGCTTGCAAAAGTATTCGGCCCCCTTGAACTTTTCCACATTTTGTCACATTACAGCCACAAACATGAATCAATTTTATTGGAATTCCACATGAAAGACCAATACAGGAACGAAAATCATACATGACTCCAAACATTTTTTACAAATAAATAACTGAAAAGTGGGGTGTGCGTATTTATTCAGCCCCCTGAGTCAATACTTTGTAGAACCACCTTTTGCTGCAATTACAGCTGCCAGTCTTTTAGGGTATGTCTCTACCAGCTTTGCACATCTAGAGACTGAAATCCTTGCCCATTCTTCTTTGCAAAACAGCTCCAGCTCAGTCAGATTAGATGGACAGCGTTTGTGAACAGCAGTTTTCAGATCTTGCCACCGATTCTCGATTGGATTTAGATCTGGACTTTGACTGGGCCATTCTAAAACATGGATATGTTTTGTTTTAAACCATTCCATTGTTGCCCTGGCTTTATGTTTAGGGTTGTTGTCCTGCTGGAAGGTGAACCTCCTCCCCAGTCTCAAGTCTTTTGCAGACTCCAAGAGGTTTTCTTCCAAGATTGCCCTGTATTTGGCTCCATCCATCTTCCAATCAACTCTGACCAGCTTCCCTGCTGAAGAGAAGCACCCCCAGAGCATGATGCTGCCACCACCATATTTGACAGTGGGGATGGTGTGTTCAGAGTGATGTGCAGTGTTAGTTTTCCGCCACACATAGCGTTTTGCATTTTGGCCAAAAAGTTCCATTTTGGTCTCATCTGACCAGAGCACCTTCTTCCACATGTTTGCTGTGCAAATGGGACTTCTTATGGTTTTCTGTTAACAATGGCTTTCTTCTTGCCACTCTTCCATAAAGGCCAACTTTGTGCAGAGCACGACTAATAGTTGTCCTATGGACAGATTCCCCCACCTGAACTGTAGATCTCTGCAGCTCGTCCAGAGTCACCATTGGCCTCTTGGCTGCATTTCTGATCAGCGCTCTTCTTGATCGGCCTGTGAGTTTAGGTGGACGGCCTTGTCTTGGTAGGTTTACAGTTGTGCCATACTCCTTCCATCAAGTTCAAGTTCAAAGGCTTTTATTGTCATTTCAACCATATACAGTTAGTACACAGTGAAACGAAACAACGTTCCTCCAGGACCAAGGTGCTACATGCAACATAAAATTACAACATAAATTAAAAAACACTAAACTAGCCAACTAAAGTGTTAATCTGCAATAATAATAAAGGATTAGGTTTTGTAGGTCGTATCTTAATGATTGAGCATGATTCATAGCGATAACTTCAGAAATTGATTAGGATCACATACTGAATTGTGGTGTATACTAACATTGGATAGCTGATAAGTAGTTACTAACGATTTATTCCTGTTTTTTTATGCTATTTACAGTATAGTGAAGATGTACAAAGATTAAATTAATGAAAGCAATGAATCCATTTTTCATAAGCACACTATCACAGAATATAAAAATATGCCTATGATATAATGCTTTACAATATGCTCCTATTAAAACTTTCTTTTTCCCCAGAGGTGACCTGTGTTGCACCTAATATTAAAAATGCATTCATAGTTGAAAGAAAGACTTCAACCTATAGATACAAAATGACCATCCAGTACCGGTGTAATGAAGGCTACAGCATGGAGGGGTCTGACCTCCTGACCTGTAATGAAAATGGATGGAACCCACCTCCTCCAATGTGCAAAAGTAAGTTAATCAGCACCATTAAATGAGTGAATAAACGTTTTATTCACTAAAGTTTCTACCCAAGGGCAAAAAAATAATCTAAAACCTATAGTAGTGTTACAAATGCATGGTTTTAGTTGTGATTTATGTACAACAAGGATTTCAGCTTGTTTAGTTTTAACTTTAGTTGCTGTTTTGATTGACTCAAAAAAGAAGAAACATAATAATTATTATAAACTAGATATTAGTTTTTTACTATATTACTACAGTGGCTCTATTGTGAAATTTCCTGTAATATTTATATGACAGTGGCTTGCAAAAGTATTCGGCCCCCTTGAACTTTTCCACATTTTGTCACATTACAGCCACAAACATGAATCAATTTTATTGGAATTCCACGTGAAAGACCAATACAGGAACGAAAATCATACATGATTCCAAACATTTTTTACAAATAAATAACTGAAAAGTGGGGTGTGCGTATTTATTCAGCCCCAAGATTGCCCTGTATTTGGCTCCATCCATCTTCCAATCAACTCTGACCAGCTTCCCTGCTGAAGAGAAGCACCCCAGAGCATGATGCTGCCACCACCATATTTGACAGTGGGGATGGTGTGTTCAGAGTGATGTGCAGTGTTCGTTTTCTGCCACACATAGCGTTTTGCATTTTGGCCAAAAAGTTCCATTTTGGTCTCATCTGACCAGAGCACCTTCTTCCACATGTTTGCTGTGCAAATGGGACTTCTTATGGTTTACTGGTAACAATGGCTTTCTTCTTGCCACTCTTCCATAAAGGCCAACCTTGTGCAGTGCATGACTAATAGTTGTCCTATGGACAGATTCCCCCACCTGAACTGTAGATCTCTGCAGCTCGTCCAGAGTCACCATGGGCCTCTTGGCTGCATTTCTGATCAGCGCTCTCCTTGATCGGCCTGTGAGTTTAGGTGGACGGCCTTGTCTTGGTAGGTTTACAGTTGTGCCATACTCCTTCCATCAAGTTCAAGTTCAAAGGCTTTTATTGTCATTTCAACCATATACAGTTAGCACACAGTGAAACGAAACAACGTTCCTCCAGGACCAAGGTGCTACATGAACATAAAATTACAACATAAATTAACAAACACTAAACTAGCCAACTAAAGTGGCCTAGTTAGCTGGCTAGCAGAGACAAGACAGATCTAACATTAAATTACAACATAAATTTACAAAAAACTAACTAGCTAAGTAAGACATGTGCAAACAAGAGCAACAACAAAGTGACAGTGCAACGAACACGACATAACATAACAGAATAATATAGCAGAATAATATGGTGTATAGGTAATGTAAAACTGTAAACATTCCTTAACACATTGAGGAATTAGTGCAAAAAGTAGTCTGTGTGTGTGTTTATCAGTCCAGTCCCTTTTATTGAGGAGACGGATGGCTTGTGGAAAAAAACTGTTGCACAGTCTGGATGTGTGTGCCCGAATGCTTTGGTACCTTCGGCATGCTAGTGTGAAGAGTGTGTGAGAGGGGTGTGTCCAATCAGCCACAATGCTTGTGGCTTTACTGGTGCAGCGTGTGGTGTAAATGTCTTCAATAGAGGGGAGAGAGAGACCCCGATGATCATCTCTGCTGTTCTCACTATCCGCTGTAGGGTCTTTCAATCCGATATGGCACAGTTCCCAAACCAGACAGTGATGCAGCCGCTCAGTATGCTCTCGATAGTTCCTCTATAGAAGATGGGCAGGATCGGTGGTGGAAGCTGGGCCTTCCTCAGTCTTCTCAGAAAGAAGAGACACTGTTGGGCTTTCTTGTGTAGGGAGCTGGTGTTGAGGGACCAGCTGAGGTCCTTCTCCAGGTGGATGCCCAGGAATTTGGTGCTTTCATTGTAGTCATTGAGACAGGACACAGTAGACTTCTTGGGCACGGGGACGATGGTGGTGGCCTTGAAGCACGTGGGAATGACGGCGCTGCTCAGAGAGATGTTGAAGATGTCGGTGAGATCATCTGCCAGCTGTTCAGCACATTCTCTGAGCACTCTGCCTGGGATGCTGTCTGGTCCAACAGCTTTACGTGGGTTGACTCTGCGTAGAGGTTTCCTCACCTCAGCTGTAGTGAGACACAGCACCTGGTCGTTCAGGGGAGGGGTGTTCTTCCTCGCCGCCATGTCATTCTGCCTGTCGAACCGAGCGCAGAAGTTGTTCAGCGCATCTGGGAGGGAGCCATCACCATCACAGACAGGTGGTGTCGTCCTGTAGTTAGTGATGGCTTGTAAGCCCTGCCACATGCGCCATGTGTCGCAGCTGTCTGTGAAGTGGTTGTGGATTCTCTGGGTGTATGCGCGCTTCGCCTCTCTGATGGCCCGAGAAATCGGCCCTTGCTCTTCTAAGCACCACCTTATCTCCCGCTTTGAAGGCAGAGTCTCGGGTCCTCAGAAGTGCACGCACTTCCGCAGTAATCCACGATTTCTGCTTGGGTCGTGAGGTGATGTTCTTGGAGACAGTGATGTCATCGGTGCACTTATTGATGTACAGTAGCTGGTCACTGATGACGTGTACTCCTCCAAGTCAGTGTATTCGCCGTAAGTTGCAGCCTCCCTAAACATGTTCCAGTCAGTGCTCTCGAAACAGTCCATCCAGGTGTGTATTTTGCAATTCACTGATCTTTGTATACAGTTCTCATATCGCTTCCTTAGCATTAGCGCTAGGTGCAATGTACACTCCGATAATGAAAACAGTGGTGAATTCCCGTGGTAAATAAAAAGGTCTGCATCTAACAGTCACAAACTCCACCAGCGATGAGCAATACCTAGAAACTAGCACAGAGTTCTTGCACCATTTCGCGCTGATGTAAACACACAAGCCGCCACCACGAGTCTTACCGAACAGAGCTGCATTTCTGTCAGCGCGAAACGAGGCTAGCCCGTCTAGCTGAATAGTGGCGTCCGGTAGTCTGTCGCTGAGCCATGTCTCCGTGAAAACAAAGACACAGCAGTCTCTAACCTCACGCTGTGTAGCCTGCTGGAGTCGGATGTAATCCAGTTTCTTAACCAGGGAGCAGACGTTGGATAAGATGATGGACGGGAGAGCCGGCCGGCTAGGGTTTGTTTTTAGCCTAGCACAGACTCCCGCCCGCTTGCCGCGCTTCCGCTTCCTCGCGCACCACTTCCGATGTCCCATCCTCCGGCCGCCGGCATCAGGCAACGCCGAGGCTTCGAGGCCTGGTTCGCAGAGCAAGCCGAATCTGCGTAGCGTTTCCCACAGCTCATCTTGGATGTCGTTAACCTGTTTTTTTAGGTTGAAAAGTGTCTGGCTGTTGTATGTACGGACACCAGTTGCGACGATATCCATACACCGGGTAAAATAAACGCGCTACACACAAAACGTAAACAACGTAGCACCATTTTGGCTCCGGAGCGGCCGCTGCGTGCTACTGCCGTGCCGCCATCTTGGATCAGCCCAATTCCATTTCTGAATGATCGCTTGAACAGTGCTCCGTGGGATGTTCAAGGATTTGGAAATCTTTTTGTAGCCTAAGCCTGCTTTAAATTTCTCAATAACTTTATCCCTGACCTGTCTGGTGTTGTTGCTCCCAATATTCTCTTAGACAACCTCTGTGGCCGTCACAGAGCAGCTATACTGTATTTGTACTGGCATTAGATTACACACAGGTGCACTCTATTTAGTCATTAGCACTCATCAGGCAATGTCTATGGGCAACTGACTGCACTCAGACCAATGGGGGCTGAATAATTTCGCACACCCCACTTTGCAGTTATTTATTTGTAAAAAATGTTTGGAATCATGTAAGATTTTCGTTCCACTTCTCACGTGTACACCACTTTGTATTGGTCTTTCATGTGGAATTCCAATAAAATCGATTCATGTTTGTGGCTGTAATGTGACAAAATGTGGAAAAGTTCAATAGGGCTGAATACTTTTGCAAGCCACTGTAATATAAATATTACAGGAAACAATTACTTATAGGAAATTTCACAATATCCCCAAAAATTTCTGCTTGGTAAATTGCAATTATTTCCTCCTCAGTTGTGACTTGTTCAAAACCTCCTGCTATAAAATATGGACAATTTAAGCCTCTGAAGAATGTGTATGAATATGGAGAAACAGTCACATACTCATGTGAGGAAGGGTTTAGACTTCAGGGTGATGCAGCGATTGTGAGGGTTGCCCACTAGAGGGCAGTGTTTTTACTTTGTAGTTTTTGTTCCTAGACTCAGTTTCCCAGAAGCCTCCTCGGTCAGGTGACGTGGATGCTCACCTGAACTGAGGAGGGTCATTAGCACTTTTATAAATACCTGTTTGTTCTGGGAAGCTGGGTCGAGCATTAATTTCTGTTATGTGGGTTTTGTTTCCTTGTTTTAGTTTGATTTCATGATAGTTGGCTTTTGGTTTCAGGAGCACTTTAAGTTAAGTTTGTATTTGCTTTGATTTAGTTTATGTCTCTTTGTCTCTGTGTCTCCTAGCAGGATTAGCCTCTAGGAGAATTAGCCTTTTGTGTTTACCCTTTTGTGTAAGTAACCCCCATTGCATGTTTAGCTCTTAGTCTGTTTAGGTACTAACATCTTTAGCCACTAACCTTTAGAGTTCTTAGTCTGTTTCATAACCTAGTCTGCTGTGTACCTTGTCTGTTCATTCCCTTGTGTCTCAGGCTACTGGCTGGTGTAGCCATTAGTCTGATTAGCTATGAGCTAGCTTAGCAGCTAATGTGCAGCTCAGCCAATAGACCTAGCCAAGCCTGTCTTGTGTTTGTTTATCCCTTGCCTGTATAGTCCCATGTGTTTAGTCCTCTAGGCTGTTTAGTATGTCTTGTCTCGTCCTGTTTGTGTCCCCATGTCTGTATTGTATATGAGTTGTGTAATCCCTAGTTTTATGTCTAAGTGTTTGAGTTCTGTTTCGTATGCTCCATGTTTTTAGCCAACCTCCTTAGTTCATGTTCATGTTTGCTTTTTGTTTGTTTGATTATCATTAAAGACTCTTTTGTTTCACTGCATCCCCTCTGCATCTATGCCTCAACACCCAGCCCACAGTCCAACACCATAGCAGAACGTGACAGAATGCTCGACCCAACAAGAGGCATAGCAGAGGGGCTCCGCCGGGAGAAAATTTTGGGGGGGGGGCTGGGACTATAACACCTGGGCAAGCTGACCAGGAATAATCAGCTTGCCCCACGTCAAAACAGGGGACTGAACTGGAGGTGAGGGGGCCTCAGTGGAGGCTCCAGTTTCGCCAGCGGGCCTCAGTGGAGGCTCCAGTTTCGCCAGCGGGCCTCAGTGGAGGCTCCAGTTTCGCCAGCGGGCCTCAGTGGAGGCTCCAGTTTCGCCAGCGGGCCTCAGTGGAGGCTCCAGTTTCGCCAGCGGGCCTCAGTGGAGGCTCCAGTTTCGCCAGCGGGCCTCAGTGGAGGCTCCAGTTTCGCCAGTGGGCCTCAGTGGAGGCTCCAGTTTCGCCAGCGGGCCTCAGTGGAGGCTCCAGTTTCGCCAGCGGGCCTCACGGGAGGCTCCAGTTCCGCCAGCGCGCCGCAGGGGCGTCTTCATGTCCCCAGAGCCCAGCCAGGACCTCGCCAGGGAAAACCCTCACCACGCTCTCTAGCTTCGTTCGCAGCGGTGACAGCGACCCACCACCGCTGGACTTCGAGAGCGTGCTTCCATCGCCACCCGGAGTCAAAGGAGGCCACAGTACTGCAGAGGCCGCCCGGCGTGAGGACAACACAGTGCTGCATCGGCCGCCCGACTTGGAGGGCGACTCAGTGCTGCAGGCAACGCTCCACCGGCAAGAGCGACACAGCACTGCCTCCAACGCCCGGCCTACACCAGCGATCCGGCACTGCCTCCGCCGCCCGGCCTGCGGCATCGGCCCAGTGCTGCCTCCGCCACCCGACGACGTCGTGAGCTCACCGCCGCTCAGCCCCGAGGACGAGCCATTGCTGCCTCTGCCACCCAGCCTCGGGTGCAGGCCGCTGCTGCACCCGGCGCCTGGCTTCGGCGGCAGTTCAAGCTCGCCCACCCTCCCACCCACCTTGGGGAGCCGGCTCGTCGGCGTCGCAGTCGGGTGGAATGACCCGGGACATGGGGAAGGGTACCCAGGACCTCCGTTAGCGCTCCGGAGGAGCGTTTTTAAGGGGGGGGGTACTGTGAGGGTTGCCCACTAGAGGGCAGTGTTTTTACTTTGTAGTTTTTGTTCCTAGACTCAGTTTCCCAGAAGCCTCCTCGGTCAGGTGACGTGGATGCTCACCTGAACTGAGGAGGGTCATTAGCACTTTTATAAATACCTGTTTGTTCTGGGAAGCTGGGTCGAGCATTAATTTCTGTTATGTGGGTTTTGTTTCCTTGTTTTAGTTTGATTTCATGATAGTTGGCTTTTGGTTTCAGGAGCACTTTAAGTTAAGTTTGTATTTGCTTTGATTTAGTTTATGTCTCTTTGTCTCTGTGTCTCCTAGCAGGATTAGCCTCTAGGAGAATTAGCCTTTTGTGTTTACCCTTTTGTGTAAGTAACCCCCATTGCATGTTTAGCTCTTAGTCTGTTTAGGTACTAACATCTTTAGCCACTAACCTTTAGAGTTCTTAGTCTGTTTCATAACCTAGTCTGCTGTGTACCTTGTCTGTTCATTCCCTTGTGTCTCAGGCTACTGGCTGGTGTAGCCATTAGTCTGATTAGCTATGAGCTAGCTTAGCAGCTAATGTGCAGCTCAGCCAATAGACCTAGCCAAGCCTGTCTTGTGTTTGTTTATCCCTTGCCTGTATAGTCCCATGTGTTTAGTCCTCTAGGCTGTTTAGTATGTCTTGTCTCGTCCTGTTTGTGTCCCCATGTCTGTATTGTATATGAGTTGTGTAATCCCTAGTTTTATGTCTAAGTGTTTGAGTTCTGTTTCGTATGCTCCATGTTTTTAGCCAACCTCCTTAGTTCATGTTCATGTTTGCTTTTTGTTTGTTTGATTATCATTAAAGACTCTTTTGTTTCACTGCATCCCCTCTGCATCTATGCCTCAACACCCAGCCCACAGTCCAACACCATAGCAGAACGTGACAGCGATATCATGTACTGATGATGGAACATTTCAGAATTCTCCTCAGTGTCTGGGTAAGTCTATCAGAGAAATTCAAATCTATTAAATTTTATTTGTATAACGTTTTAACAATTGTCATTGTCACAAAGCAGCTTTACACAACCAAAAAAAATTATGGAAGTTGGTATAAAATGTGAATGTGTATAAATCAAAATGATTAGATAATCAAAGCTGAGATAACGAATAGCAGGGATTGATCTGCTGTCATACTGTGTGTTAGGAGCCTGGAAGTTCAATATAACATAAATTGATGTGTGTAACTCTTGTGTGGTGTTCATATTTTTGTTACTTAGCCAGTGTTCTGGGTCTGGTGAACCTGCTGCATTTTGTAGTTTTTAATTCAACAAAATCAATTTTATGTTAAAATACTCAACAGATGTTTACGTCATCTTGATTACAAACAATATACACAGGATATATGGTTAATATTTGCCGTTTACCTTTGTTAGATCACATTTATGAATTAAAATGATACTCATTTTTTCCTTTTTTAATAAGAAATATAATGAAAAAAGATTGCTTATCAATAATGTAAAAAAGAAAATCAACACATTTACAAATTAAGCAACTATTGATTTTGATTTATATGAAAATTAATTAGAAGTTTAACCCTTTCATGTCATTTTACACAACACAAGCTGACCCATGTCAGTCTAGCCAGCACATCAGCCCCACTGAACACATTGTCTTGTCATACAGGTACCAGCATATACAACACATGAGGGGCAGAGTTTTACTGTGTATGTTTTGCATATGCACTTCTTGATGCATGTAAATAGTACATTCTCAAAAAATTAGCATATTGTGATAAAGTTCATTATTTTCTGTAATGTACTGATAAACATTAGACTTTCGTATATTTTAGATTCATTACACACAACTGAAGTAGTTCAAGCCTTTTATTGTTTTAATATTGATTATTGTGGCATACAGCTCATGAAAACCCAAAATCTCAAAAAATTTGCATATTATGAAAAGGTTCTCTAAACGAGCTATTAACCTAATCATCTGTATCAACTAATTAACTCTAAACACCTGCAAAAGATTCCTGAGGCTTTTAAAAACTCCCAGCCTGGTTCATTACTCAAATCCGCAATCATGGGTAAGACTGCCGACCTGACTGCTGTCCAGAAGGCCATCATTGACACCCTCAAGCAAGAGGGTAAGACACAGAAAGAATTTTCTGAACGAATAGGCTGTTCCCAGAGTGCTGTATCAAGGCACCTCAGTGGGAAGTCTGTGGGAAGGAAAAAGTGTGGCAGAAACCGCTGCACAACGAGAAGAGGTGACCGGGCCCTGAGGAAGATTGTGGAGAAGGATCGATTCCAGACCTTGGGGGACCTGCGGAAGCAGTGGACTGAGTCTGGAGTAGAAACATCCAGAGCCACGGTGTACAGGCGTGTGCAGGAAATGGGCTACAGGTTGCAAATTTTGCATGTCATTCGGAAATCAAGGTGCCAGAGTCTGGAGGAAGACTGGGGAGAGGGAAATGCCAAAATGCCTGAAGTCCAGTGTCAAGTACCCACAGTCAGTGATGGTCTGGGGTGCCATGTCAGCTGCTGGTGTTGGTCCTCTGTGTTTTATCAAGGGCAGGGTCAATGCAGCTAGCTATCAGGAGATTTTGGAGCACTTCATGCTTCCATCTGCTGAAAAGCTTTATGGAGATGAAGATTTCATTTTTCAGCACGACCTGGCACCTGCTCACAGTGCCAAAACCACTGGTAAATGGTTTACTGACCATGGTATTACTGTGCTCAATTGGCCTGCCAACTCTCCTGACCTGAACCCCATAGAGAATCTGTGGGATATTGTTGAGAGACACAAGACACAAGAATCTGCAAAAGGATTCCCGACCAAGTATTGAGTGCAGAACTGAACATAATTATTTGAAGGTTGACTTTTTTTGTATTAAAAACACTTTTCTTTTATTGGTCGGATGAAATATGCAAATGTTTTGAGAAAGGGATTTTGGGTTTTCATGAGCTGTATGCCACAATCATCAATATTAAAACAATAAAAGGCCTGAACTACTTCAGTTCTGTGTAATGAATCTAAAATATATGAAAGTCTAATGTTTATCAGTACATTACAGAAAATAATGAACGATAAATGCTAATTTTTTGAGAAGGACCTGTATTTCTCTGTCCGTCCTGGGTCCACACACTTCACAGCACTTTTTTTGTTGTTATTGCTGACCACAACCTAGAATAATGGGCCCAGGATTATAAAATAGGGTGAGGCGGTGCACCCACTTGTCTGACACTGTCCTGATGGCAGCTACTGTAAATTGTCTCTCCGCCGTCAAGCTGGTCTGTCATCTCATTTATTAAAGTGGATAATCCTGGAAATGATGGGGAAGTTTTCCAGGGACACTGTTGCATGGAAATGTTCTCTGCCAGTTCCTGCATCCTACCGGAATTCTGTGGATTCCCCCTCGGACCTGAAAACTCCAGCAATGTAGTTAATGACTTGTATTTTGTTTAGTTAATGACTTGTCATTGTCATGTTGAAATCCAACATGTAGTTCCTTTTAGTGGTTACCTGACTGAAGTTTATAATGCTTTACAGAAAGTGTATGCTTTTTTTTTCATTCATGGTTGAGGTGGTTCTCAGTAGTAGAAATAGGCTACATTTTGAAGTTATCTTACTAAGTAGAAGTATCATCTGTAAAAGACTGTTGTCGGTTCGGGGCGTTTTGGGGTGGGAGATAACTAAATACTTAACAAACAGGTAAGCCTTTAGTCATCATATATGAAAAAGACAATAAAACACTAGGTCCCTCTTTTATTGAATTTAAATACAATTTACAAGCCTCAGAAAGAGTTTTATAAGTATGGAGAAACAGTCACTGACTGTATTTATGTTAGGAAGGGTTTAGACTTCAGGGTGCTTTGATAATATAATTTACTGATGACGGAACATTTCAGACTTCTCTGTGTCTGGGTAAGTCTTTCAAATAAATCAAAACAATTGATTATATTGATGTTAAAAAAGGAACCTTTTTATTGTCACTTGATTTTTATTTTTTTTATATATATATGTTCAAACCAGCTTGGCTTTGCAATGTAGTTAATGACTTGGATTTTGAGTCACTGTCTTGTTGAAATTTTCACTGCTGCATTCTTAAGTGAGGGGGTGGTTCTCAGAAATAGAAAGAGTTTTAAATATATGCCCATTACTCAAGGTGCTAACTTAGGAGAACAATAGTCATCATCAAAACATTATTGTGGCACTGTTTGGGCACCCTACTCAGTACTTAGTAACATCTCCTCTTGCAGATATCACAGCTTGCAAACGCTTTTTATAGCCAGCTAAAAGTCTTTCAATTCATGTACTTGGGTTTTTGTCCCATGCTTCTTTGCAAAAGGCTTCTAGTTCTATCAAATTCTTTGGTCGTCTTGCACGCACAGCTTTTTTAAGATCTACCCGCAAATTTTCAATGATGTTTAAATCAGGGGACTGTGATGGCTGTTCCAAAACCTTCAGTTTGCGTCTCTTGAGGTATTCCATAGTGGATTTCAAGGTATGTTTAGGATCATTTTCTTGTTGTAGAAGCCATCCTGTTTTAAGCTTCAGCTTTTTTACAGATGGTGTGATGTTTGCTTCCAGAATTTGCTGGTATTAAGTGGAATCCATTCTTCCCTCTAACCATGCAATGTTTCCTGCCAATAGTTGGCAAGGTGTTCTTTTCATGAAATGCTGCTCCTTTTTTTTTCTCCAAACATGCCTTTGCTGATTGTGGCCAAAGAGTTCTATTTTATTTTTATCAGTCCACAGCACTTGTTTCCAAAATGCATCAGGCTTCTATAAATGTTCTGTTGCATACTTCTGATGTTGGATTTTACGAATGGGAGGCAGGTAAGACTTCCTTCTGCTGACTCTTCCAAGAAGGTCTTGTGGAATGGTGTGCCAGTTCCCCTGAACTGCCATCTCTTATTTACATTTCTCACTGTGGAAATTGCAAGCTGACACCACTTTGATGTCTTCTTTTAGCCTTCTCCTGCATTGTGGGCATCAATAACTTTCATTTTCAGAGTCGTACACAGCTGCTTAGAGTAACCCATGGTTGTTGAGTGTCCACAAGTGTGTGCACAAGGTTTGAAGAGTCAAAGTATTTGTAAAGCTTTGAAATTGGCATTTACTAATGACAGCTGTTGTCATACAGTACATCAGATCTAACAAGCTGATTAAGGTCTGAAACCTTGTAAAAAGAATCTGAGACTCTGGAACGCTTTGAGTGCCCAAATTTTTTCACATAATAATTCAATTCAATTCAATTCAGTTTTATTTGTATAGCGCTTTTAACAATTGACATTGTCTCAAAACAGCTTTACACAATCAAAAGAATTATTTAAGTTTGTATGGAATGTGAATGTGTATGAATCAAAATGTTCAGATAGTCCCTGGTGAGCAAGCCCGAGGGCGACAGTGGCAAGGAAAAACTCCCTGAGATGGTAATAGGAAGAAACCTTGAGAGGAACCAGACTCGACAGGGAACCCATCCTCATCTGGGTGAAACAGATAGCAGGAAATGATCTGCATTTATACTGTGTTAAGTGTTAGGTTCAGCTATAATAGTTGATGTTAATTGATGTTATAATAGTTGATGTAAAATGGAGTCCAGTAATTATTCGAGACTCAGATAGACTTGTAGAAAGTTCCAGTCCTGAACTATCGAATTGTCAAGTCCTCAGAGAAACAGCTGACAACACCAGTCGAGGCCAGAACCATCTTCTAAGTAGATAGAATCATCCCCAGACACCAGGCACATCCTAAAGAGACACACGGGGCATCCATGCGATGAGACCTCCAACCAGAAACCGGGCACCAGGATGGACCAGACAGGTCCGGAGGGCAGAGGGAGTCTGGATCACTGGCAGCTCAGGAACCACATGTGTAGCTCGACAGAGAGAGAGAGAGAAAGAGTGAAAGGGGGAGACAGGGGGAGAGAGGAAAGAGAAAGAGGGGGAGGAAGAGAAGAGGAGGAGAGATTGCAATTAGGTATGGTCACAGTCACAATGTCTAATGTGAATGTATATTTACTGTAGAGTGCAAGCAGGGACTCCGGCAGAACTAACTATGACAGCATAACTAAAGGGAGAGCCAGAAGGAAACACAAACATGAGGGCTCCCTGAGATGTAAAGCAAACAATCACCTCACCGTCAACAAACCTGAGTGATCAAATGAGACTGAGGAAGACAGCATCTAAAACATACCAGTTCACCATAATACTCTACGTCCATGAGTCCCCCAGATCTGCTCCTTTACCTTATGGCAAATCTATTTATAAAAATGCTTGGCTAAATAAATAGGTTTTTAGCCTAGACTTAAACACTGAGACTGTGTCTGAGTCCCGAACACTATTTGGAAGACTATTCCATAATTTTGGGGCTTTGTAATAAAAAGCTCTGTCCCCAGCTGTAGTTTTCATAATACGCGGTACTGATAAGCAGCCTGCATCCTTTGACCGAAGTAGGCGTGGCGGATCGTAAGACACTAGCAGTTCGCTCAGATACTGCGGGGCGAGACCATTTAATGCTTTATATGTCAAGAGTAGTATTTTAAAATCAATGCGAAATTTCACAGGGAGCCAATGCAGTGAAGATAGGATAGGGGTGATGTGCTCATATCTTCTGGTTCTAGTGAGGACTCTCGCTGCTGCATTCTGGACTAGCTGAAGCTTGTTTATGCACCTAACTGAACAACCAGACAGTAAGGCATTACAATAGTCCAACCTAGAAGTGATAAAAGCATGAACTAGTTTTTCTGCATCGTTTAGCGACAATATATTTCTTATTTTGGCGATATTTCTGAGGTGAAAGAATGCTATCCTGGTGATATTATCTACATGATCTTCAAATGAAAGGCTGGAATCTATAATCACACCGAGGTCTTTTACTGTTGCACTTGACGGAACAGAAAGGCCATCCAAAGTTACGGTGTGATCTAAGATTTTACTTCTAGCTGTATGCGGTCCTATGACTAGAACTTCTGTCTTATCCGGATTAAGCAGAAGGAAGTTAATTAGCATCCAATTTCTTATGTCCTGCACACATTGCTCAACTTTAGTAAGATGGTTTTTCTCATCAGGTTTTGTTGAGACGTATAGCTGTGTGTCGTCAGCATAACAATGAAAACTAATACCATGCTTACGGATTATGTTGCCCAGAGGAAGCATGTAAAGGGAAAAAAGCAGTGGGCCTAAAACTGAACCCTGCGGAACGCCAAACTCCACTAGAGAACATGCAGAATAATCACCATTTAAGTCTACATACTGATAACGATCGGTCAAATAGGATCTGAGCCAGGAGAGGGCTGTACCCTTAATTCCTACTACATTTTCTAATCTGTGAAGAAGAATAGCATGATCAATATTGTCAAAAGCTGCACTGAGGTCGAGTAATACAAGCATAGTTACACAACCCTGATCAGAGGCCAATAGGAGGTCATTTACTACTTTAACGAGTGCTGTTTCTGTGCTGTGATGAGGCCTAAATCCTGACTGATACAGTTCATGTATGCCATTTCTATGTAGATATGAGCATAGCTGCTCCGCTACTATCTTTTCCAGAATCTTAGAGATAAAGGGGAGGTTTGATATTGGCCTGTAATTGGACAGCTGACAGGGGTCGAGGTCAGGTTTCTTAATTATTGGTTTAATAACTGCTACTTTAAAAGATTTTGGAACATAACCAATGCTGAGTGAGGAATTAATTATTCTCAACAGCGGTTCTGTTATTACTGGTACTATCTGTTTAAGAAAATGTGTCGGTATAGGATCTAATATACAGGTTGATGAATTTGCAGAAGAGATGAGTGAAATTAGTTCATTCTCTTCAAGAGGAGTAAAGTCTTCTAGGTTTGAATCTGACATGGCTAGGTTAACATCTGTATCAATTACATTGTTTGGTTTCAAAGTCTCAATTTTATGCCTAATATTTACAATTTTATTATTAAAAAAGTTCATGAAGTCCTCACTATTGCATGATGTTGTTGTGGAGATTTCTGTAGTGGTCTTATTTCTGGTTAATTTGGCTACGGTATTAAATAAAAATCTAGGATTATTTTTATTTTCTTCTATAAGAGTGGAGAGATACGTTGATCTAGCTACACTAAGAGCTTTCCTATAGTTCAGGATGCTCTCTTTCCATGCTATTTGAAATACCAATAATTTAGTTTGACGCCATTTACGCTCTAATTTCCGAGCAGTCTGTTTTAAAGTGCGCGTGTGATCGTTATACCAGGGAGCGAGTTTCTTATCTCTAATAATTTTTCTTTTAGCTGGAGCTACATTATCTAAGGTACAACGAAGTGTCGACTCTAAATATTCAGTCGCCTGATCAAGTTCTATGGGGTCAGACGGTGGCCTAATCGAAGTTGGTAACTGTGGGAGATTACTGATAAAACTCTGTGTGGTAGTTGATGTGAATGTACGTTTAATACGGTAGCGCGGTGCTGTGCGTACATTATCACTGTGACACACTTGAATGGAGACAAGATAGTGATCTGAGATAATTTCAGACAGTGGAATTGTGAATACATTTCTTATACTTAATCCGAAGAATATTACTAAATCTAAAGTGTGACCTGCTTTATGAGTGGGTCCAACTACACACTGATTTACGCCTACGGAGTCCAGTATGGATATAAATGCTGTTCTCAGAGGGTCTTCTGGATTCTCAAAATGAATGTTAAAATCTCCAGCAATTAACACTTTGTCTACAGAAACGACCAGGTCTGAGATGAAATCCGCAAATTCACTAAGAAATTCAGAATACGGCCCTGGAGGTCTGTAAATTATAATTAGTGGAATCGACTGAGCTGATTTAATATACTTAAATAGACTTATGTTACTATAGAGAATTTCAAATGAGTTAAATTTGTGTCCGTGTTTTTGTACGATAGACAGATTATCATTATGAATAGCTGCGACGCCTCCTCCTCTACCAGTTAACCGAGGCTGGTGTATGTAGCTGTATCCAGGAGGACTAGCTTCATTTAGAGCTACATACTCATCCTGTTTAACCCACGTTTCAGTTAAACAGAGTATATCAAACGCCTGATCTGTGATAATTTCATTAACAATAACTGCTTTTGATGCGAGAGATCTAATATTTAACAATCCTATCTTCAGATCAGAGGTGCCAGCTGCGCATTCAGTATGATCCGAGTTTGTGGTCTTTATGTTAATTAAATTATTGAAACAGACTTTCTGAGTCTTTCTACATTTTTGCTTAGATCGGGGAACAGACACAGTCTCAATATGGTGAACCCTGAGTGACGACTCTATGCAGCTAGCAGACGGTTGGTTTAGCCTGTCTGTCTGCTCCCTGGCCTGGGCTCTGGATTGTCACCGATTAACTAGACCTCTACTGAGACTATGAGCTATACTACAGGAAATGAGAACAGCACCTTCCCGAGTGGGATGGACACCGTCCCGCCCTAACAGGCCAGCTTTGCCCTCAAAGGTCTTCCAATTATCTATGTAGCCCACATTATTTTTGGAGCACCACCTGGACATCCAGCGGTTCAGCGACCATAACCTGCTGTAAGCTATGTCGCCACGTCTCATTGGGATGGGACCAGAGCATATTACTTCATCGGACATCGCCTTCGCTAATTTAAACACCTCTGTGAAGTTACTCTTACTAACCTCTGACTGACGAAGGCGTATATCATTAGCTCCAGCATGTACCACTATCTTAGAGAACCTGTGCTGTCCTAGAGCCCTAAGATTACCTGCTATGTCCGGTGCTCTGGCTCCCGGGATACACCTAACCACTGCCGCTGGCGCCCCTAAAGGTCTAGCTAATGTCACGTGCCTCAGTATAGAGTCTCCTATAACCAGAGCTCTTTCAGGTTTATCAGCGGGTGCATCACTGAGGAGAGCAAACCTGTTGGACACGTGACGCGCAGAGGAGGTGTGCTCCGGTGGGCTAGCCTTAGCGTTAGCTTTGGCTGAACGAGTATGCCGCCGAGTCGTCACCCACTCGCCCCGCTGTGAGGGCTCTAATGCCGGAGTCGGGGGCTGTTTATCTCCGCCTGTGGCACCCAGACTGTCCGCTACAGGAATAACGCTGCTCTCACACTGTCTAACCCTCTCTAAAGTCTGGATGCGCTCCTCTAACGCTGAAATCTTCTCCGTCAGAGTGCTCACTAACACACACCTATCACAAATAAAATTATCACTAATGACGGAGGAAGAATGTCTAAACATCCTGCACTCTACACACTGAACAAGCTGAACGGTAGACATGATAACGTACCTCTGTGTCGGAATTTTAGTTGTTTGGAGATGAATTCCGTTTGTTGTTCTTAGACGAGGAAACTCGCGCGTTGCGTAACTTTCGCGGCAACGATACGAAAACAGGAAGCCATATAATGTTCACTCACTCATCTTCTATACCACTTTATCCTATATTCAGGGCCTGGAGCCTATCCCAGGAGGCTTAGCGCACGAGGCGGGGTAGACCCTGGACAGGGCGCCAATCCATCACAGCCATAATAATGTTTTTATTTTTGTTCAATTTATGGCATAAGAAGTAACCATGCATCAATGTTTGCTGAAAATTTCCAAGAGAGACTGTGTTAACATATTTTCAATTTTAAAAAATCATCAAGATCTGTTATTTATCAAGGGGTGCCTAAACTTTTGCATAAGAATGTACTTACTAGCATTGGTTACAGGATTTAAAATTAAAAAATTTTGTTCCCAGAGGTGACCTGTGATCCACCGCTTATTAAAAATGCAGTCATAGTTGAAAGAAATGTACCATCCTATAGATATCAAATGACCATCCAGTACCAGTGTAAAGAAGGGTACAGCATGAAGGGGTCTGACCTCCTGACCTGTAAGGAAAATGGATGGAACCCACCTCCTCCAGAGTGCAACAGTAAGTTAATCAGCACTATTAAACAACTGATTAAATCTACAGTACCCAAGTAGAAAGTTACGAGTTTCTACCCAATGGCAAATTTTTTTTTCGAAAATCTATAACATTAGTGTACAGTAAGTGTTTTAAATCATAGTACAGTATATGTTGTGATTTATACACAAAAATAATTTCTTGTTTAGTTTTTAGAAATATTATAATTATTAGATTTTTTTTTATTATTTTGAGACATATTACTTACAAGAATCACATCATAAAACATTGTAATTACAATTCTTTCTTCCTCAGTTGCGACCTGTTCAAAACTTCCTGGGATAAAAAATGTACAGTTTAAGCCCCTAAAGGAGTTTTATGAATATGGAGAAACAGTCACATACTCATGTGAGGAAGGGTTTAGACTTCAATTTACTTCGACAATATCATGTACTGATGACGGAACATTTCAGACTTCTCCTCGATGTTTGGGTAAGTCTTTGAGAGAAATCAAAATAATTTTTTAGTCTTGTTAATGTTAAAAACAATGAATTTTTAAATGTAGAAATCCAACTAAATAATATGAGTTCACCTTTATTCTTAACCGATCAAAGCATACATTGCTTTTGAAAAAGTGTTGCTTATTTTTTTTTAATCTTGGATGAGGTGGTCCTCAGTAGTGGAAAGACAGTTGAAGATCATGAAGTTCCTACTACATCCTAAAAGTTTCAAAGAACACAAAAGGATCAAAATGGAAAAATGTGCATTTATCAAGTTCATACTACTTCCTAGCTGTGTCAGATGTGTCTATCATCCATTCACTAATTTGCATATGATTGCGTGCTAACTAGCTCCATTGAGATTGAACAGTTATTACTATGTCTGATCAGACTGCATTCTAACCAGGCTCCATGTTTACTTCTAACAGAATAATGACTGTTTTTTTTTTTTTATATTCAACATTTATTATTTATTGTCCCAATGAACAAAACATAGCTGTTTACTAGCTGCAGATGGTACTAATATTGTATTTAAAGGACGGATATGTAACTTAAATTTTTTTTTTTAAAGCTACCCTAAAAGAGCAACAGGTATCAACAGTTTTCCACAGAACTGATTATGATTGCCAGTTAACAAAATGAAAAAAGAAAAATTGGATTTATTGATTGATTGATTGATTGATTGAAAGAATGAAAGTATTTATATAAGTCAGTGGTTCTCAAACTTTTTCTGTCATTCCCCACTTAAGGGGGTGAGCGAATTTTCAAGCCCCACTTGTCAACAAAATAATAACGAAATCGGCCAAGTTTACTGTTTATTGAAATATCAATTCCTAAACCAATATGATCAAACACCACCAAGTTAAAAACAGATAAAATACACGTGCAATTGTTACAAGGCTTACGTTGTCACTTATCTTTGCATAATTGACCCCATGTTTATTAGCTGCTCAGCAATCGTTTGTAGTTTTTTTTTTGCACTGGCCAATTCTGTATGTAACTTTGAATGAAGCCATTTGTGCTTTGCTGTCCACTGATTCAGATTTTACCATGCGATTCTCCTGCTGTCTGTATTCTGCAAGCTTTCTTTCAAAGACGTCCAGTGGTTTATTAACGTGACTGGAGTGTGTTGTCTCTAAGTGTCTTCCTAATTTGTTGGGTCTCATGCGGTCTGCTGCCAGCGGTTTAAGACACAAAACACACACAGGTCTCTCTTCTGCCCCCACCATCACCACCATGAATCCAAGCTCAAGATAGACTTCATTAGGGGTGGGCGATATAACCAAAATCTTCTAACACGGTAGAAGCAATTTTCTAACTCAATAACCATATATATACATCACAATATAGCAATTTGTATCTGAAAATGCATAAATAAAAATGAAAACACAAAGAAATTGTTTTACATAATTGTATTTTTTTATGTAATTTTATATAAACTGTGAATTGCTGAGGTTTGCCGCATTTTTTTTACTTTGGCCATATTCGTTTGGATGTTTGGATTTCAGATGATAGAAAAGGTTTGACGTGTTTCCACCACTTGTTAAAACAGTGCACTTGTGTACCTTCCAAATCACGTTCATCTCATTCGTATCACTTTTCTTCTACCCAAACCAATTCCACACCACAGACGATGCAGCTTTTCTCTTTACAATCTCCTCTTTGTTGGTTTCGTCACATGTAAGCAAACTCACTGCTGCTGCAGCGGCTTCTTCCATTGTCGAAGTGTATGTGAAGCCAAACACATCAAAAGTGGGACGAAACCGTGGCACCCGATTGAACCGAATATCTGCGCAAATACAGCGCAGAGCGACTATCTGGATAGCGCAGTGATGATCTGGTTTATTTGCGCAGGCCGGTGGATCGCGCAGCGCCGCTCGAATCACAAACCTGCGTGACCCACTGTGTTTTATTTAAAAACAATTCATTCAAAATGTCAGGACTGTTTAATATTGTTTCCGCATTGTCATGCCTGGATTGTATGTGCGCATCCCAGCGGGGTAAAATGTATTTTGATGGTACGCGCGGTTCATTTCTGTCAGAGTCGTGCAGGTTTGTGATTCGAGCAGCACAGCTCAAGTTTGTCCGACGTTAAACCATTATTGTTCCACTATGGTTCCACTTTTTCTCCCGGCCCACAACTGATGTTATTTTAAACTTACTTGTATTAATGATCCATTTATTTGTGTGTGATTGTTTAGTTTTGAGCGTACGCTCTTCATTATCAATAAAGAAAAGCATGAATTAGAATAGGAACTTTCCTGTTTTTCCTCCCGTTCATTGCGCCCCACCTGTCATGTCTTTATTCCCCACTAGTGGGGCGCGCCCCACAGTTTGAGAACCACTGATATAAGTCATCAGTTTTTACTTTGTATATATTAAAATTCACAAAACCAATGTTAACTTGCACTTATTATAAAGTCTTGCCTAAATCTTGCCTAACACCTATTTCCTCTTTATTACTTGCACTCTTTCTTTCTCTTTTTTTAATTACTTTTCACCTTCGCCTGTTTTGTAAGATGACCAAATAATGACAGAATGTAGAAAAAGGTTGGAGATAAGAAGCCCTCCCCATGAGTCAGCTTAGTCTGTTCTAAGAGCCTCACATAATAATATTCTGCAGCGTTTTCTATTTCTTTCCATTGGTTTCACTAGTGCTTAAAACCAGTGAAAAAACCTGCTTCACATCTATGTCTTCAAAAATTTTGCTATATTCACACATTAAATTCCAGTGCCATTAACTTGCATTAATTAGCGGAATCATGATAGGTGACAATCATTCAATACATCCTAAAAGTAATCTAAGCAGTTAATCTATGGGGGTATAAACAACATGATGCAATATCCTGATTTAATGCTTTATGCTTCTATCCAATCTTTTTTTTTCCCCCAGAGGTGACCTGTGATGCACCCAATATTAAAAATGCAGATGTAGTTGGAGGAAAGGCACCATCCTATACATATAACATGACCATCCAGTACCAGTGTAAGGAAGACTACACGATGGATGGGTTTGACCTCCTGACCTGTGTGGAAAATGGATGGAACCCACCTCCTCCAACATGCAACAATAAGATAAATGAGACCTTTTGAGTGATTGATAAATCATTGTGTCTGCTAGAGATTCTAATTTATAGCAAAAATAAAATCTCTAAACATTAGTGGTCTGAAGTCAGTTATGCATTTTTTGTTACGTATTCTTCAGTTACATATTTTTGTTTGTACATTGTTATACTTATGTCATTATGCCAGATACTTCTTGCTTAGTCTTTTGATTGACACAATGAATAAAATATGGAGTTTTATTTATATAGAGAACAATCACCTACGAGAACCATGTGTCAAAATATCATCTTGCTTGATAAATTGCAATTGTTTCATAGTCAGCTACGACCTGTTTAAAATCTCTTGTTATAATCAATGGACAATTTAATTACATGAATATGGAGAAACAGATCACATAAGCATGTAACAATTGGGTTAAACTTTAAGTTATTTTAACAGTATTGTGTACTAATGCTGGAACATTTTAGACTTTTTCTCAGAGAGCTATGAGAAGTGCATAAGAAAATAGCAATAATCCTTTCCGCCTTGATTATGCAAATGTTTGATACAAGGATCTTGATATAATCTTCTGATTTTGTTTACCCATTATCAGTTTGACCCAGCTTATCTTTTGCAATATGGTTAATGACTTGCAATTTGAGTCATTGTCATGTTGAAATCTAACTGAAACAGATTGCAGTTCCCTTTAATAGTTGCATGGTCAAAGCATCCACTGTTGTACTGTATAGTTTAGAGAGTTTTTTCCCACTGGGGTGAAGCAGCTGTTCTCAGAGGTGAAACAAAAACTTCAGTAAAAGTATTGCTACGTGACTTGTGATTCTGAAAGTTTATGAAAATGGAGAGTATGAATACTAATTAAGCAAAATGGAGTTTATCAGACAAAGAATAAAAGTTACTCTGACTGTCTTATCAAAGACTTTAAAAACCCTGACCTGTGGGGAACATCGATAGTATCCAACTCTCTCCCAAAGTATTGGTTGAAAAATACTGGCTCTGAACAATGTTTTTTTCTTCTTCTTTTTTGATGGTATTGTCATTTCATTACTAAACCTAGTTAGATTTCAAATATCAGTTGTTGTTTTTTTTTACTGTCCTGATACCTGGACTCTATTTTTGTATACTATTCTCCTTACTATTTTTCTTTAAGTGCACGTAACAACCTGATAACTTCATAACAGAAAAAGATTTGGAAAGAAAATAATTATCCTTAACATTTATCCTATAATGATTGCACAAGAATAAATAGACAGTGTATTTAGAGAAAAAATTCCCCATTCTTATTAGAGATGTTCCGATACCATTTCCCTCCCGATACCGATTCCGATACTTGGGCTCAGGGTATCGGCCGATACCGAGTACCGAAAAAGGGTAATTTATTTAGAAACATGGGTAAGGAAAGGGTTAAAGGCTCTACAGTATGCGGTCTTTTCCCCTTCGGCGGCAGGGATGCGAAGGCAGGCTCTACGCGGAAGTGAAGGTGCCGCGGGAGCTCGCGCAGCTCGTTCACGCGCTCCTCTTGCGGAGATCAAAGGCGCCCCCCCTTTTTAAAGTCTCTGGGGCGCATCACATCGCCCCGCTCTTGTGCCACTGTCTCTCATAAAATCCACCGCGTCGCAAAGTCCAGCTTCCCAACAGTCAGACCCCGAGCTACACTGAAAAAAATGTGGAGTTGGATTTACTTTAAAAAAGTTAGGAAAGTTTTTTCACTTAGAAAATGTGAGTAATTTCAATAGAATTTCCAAGTAAAAACTAAACACAAAGAACTGTAGCTTTAATTAGAAAATCTCAGTAAAATAAAGTTTACTTGGAATTTCCCAGTAAACTGTATTGACTGTTTCTTTATATATTTTACTCAAGGAATGCTTATAAATGTTTTTTTTTACACAATAATCCTAGTTATCTTATTTTAAATGGAGTAACCTTTACTTTAAATATTATTTTAACATTTGATGTTGTTTATGTATTTAAATGGTGGTCAATAAAATAACACTGACATACATTTTACTTGAAATCTTTTATTTCTTTGAGATTCCTTAACAGATGAGAGCATGAAATAAAAAAAGTAGTAAAACTGCATTTGTTTGATAAATAGTACACTATAGTGCATTTTACTCCAGTAAACTTTTTTTAGAACAACCACAGTGCATTAAAGTGCATAAACATTTAAACATATAAAACCTTTAAATATAACATGAACAATCTCAGTTGCAGATATAAAATACAAAAGTATAAAAGTGCAAATAATGTTAAACTAGTAGCTGCCTTTCTTGCAAAAAAAAAAAAAAAAAAAAAACAGTAAAACAGCATAAGTGCAATAAGTGCAAGTACTGTAGTGCCCAACTAGATTACAAGCTTTCTATGTAAAGAGTTAACCTTTGGAGAAAACTTTAAAGCATCTAGCCCAAGAAAGATTTTCTGGAACACTTCAAATGTGTTTCTCAGCTTTGGGGGATAGCTTAAGTTTAGGGAGTAAATGCAGCCCATGAGTGAAAGACATGCATTTGTGAGATTTTTTACATCCCAGCAGCACCTCAGTTCCCTCGATGACAATGATGACATCAGATATACTAGCAACTTCTTCTTCTACAGATCTGCTCAGTACGATGCTTTTCATGACATGACTGGAGAAAGTATCCTTAATCATGTCTCTGCTGCTGACATCCTGTGAAATATACAAATCAGTGCAAAGTGGTTAAAATACTGTACAGTATCACTTTTTCAATTTTCCTCAGTGGGTTCCTGTTCTGAGACAAACTGTCCACTAGTCTTCAGTATATTTAGCATTTTCTGCATATTTAAACCCAATATGCAGTTTCTTCAGCAGTATCTGTATGCTGTAATAGTTGTATGCTGTTAAGTTACAATAATGAGACTAATACACAATTAGACAGTAGATAGAAACATTTAGTGATAACCACCTCATTCTCGGGCACCTACAGTTAAACGATACACATGTGAATACATACTTATTTGCTTTCTATCTGTGAAGTGTGCTGTAAAGTATTAGTAAAAGTAAAGTATTGCCAACTTACCTTGCATTAGCTTGAATAGTGACTGCAATATCTGTAAAAGAATGTAAGAAATGTTCATGTCAGTATTAATTTTTAACTGCTTGCAGATATCAACCACGTGTAAAGTGGATGTTGGTCAGTAAAAGAACATCATGAAATAAAATATAGGCTTTACAACTTATATAAGGTTGATTGTTAATTAAGATTTATTTAAACAAGCATTTAGACTTCTGTAATTGCAAAAGTGTGCAGTATGTCACCTTATCGATTTCTATATATAGCTATCATACCCAATAGTATAGGTAAACAATATAAATAAAGTTCAAGGTAATATTTGCCTTGTACAAGTGCATTTTAAAAACTAACGTTAATCCTGTGTGATTAAGACGCGAAAAACAGGGTGATTATTAAATTTCGGCAGCTCGAACTTTACTGGGACAGAATGCTAGAACACGACAGGGCAATGCCTCGAGCTAAGTTTGCACGGATGCTAATAGGTTTGCTAATAACGAATTGTGGTGCAAATCGCAAACTCTGTCAACTATATTAATAGCTTCATTTAGTAATGATTTAACTCTCTTTAACAAAACTAAGATTAAGTTTTAACGTTATCCAAACATCTGTTAACACTGTTAACATGAACACTTTTAGCACTTGTACCTCAATAAAAAAAAAGAAACGGTAGGCACAAACGACTGGGACTGCAGATAGCTTAATAACTCTACACTTTTCTGCAAACATATTTCAAATAATTACTTAGCATATTAATAAAATTCACATTAGCCGTGGTGAAATCTCTCTTCTTTTCCTCTGTGCGCGCCGCTTCAAACTTCGGAGCCAAAGCGGAAGTACGTCACGAGTCTGCGTGCACATAGTCCATTACCTTGCCGAACTGAGTACATTTTACTTTAAGTTGTTCATTTTTGGTGTGATTTGATTAGATGGCAAACACTAAGTAAATATTACTGAGGAGATTGTATTTAAATTTACATATGTATCTTAGTATAATAAATTACAAAGAAACTGCAAGTAATGTACTGAATTAAACATGCCATTTTTAAGTAAAAAGACAAAATAGTATTTGTTTGTAAAACATACTTAAATAATGTTACCATTATTTACAAGGTCAAAAAATCACTTTTTACAGTGTACACTCCCCGCTGTGTTTTATAGCGCCGATAGCTCATGGGCCGTTGCCTGATTCTGCGGCCCTGCTACTTCACATACCTAAAGGGAGGGAGGCCGCCTAACTAGTGAGCTTCGGAGGAGCGATATCAATTTGGGCGCACGCCCATCACAAGCGCACGCCGTGACACTCTGTAAGTAAGCTAAGCTAGCAAAGCTAGCGGGCATAAATAGGTTATGTTTAGGAAAATGGTATCGGATCGGTACGTGGACTCAAGTACTGTACTCGCCGATTCCGATGCCAGATTTTTTTGTGGTATCGGTAGCATTTCCGATACCAGTATCGGAATCGGAACAACCCTAATTCTTATATGAGGACATTCTGGTTCTTAGAGGTTAATGAAATGAGCAGAAATCTAAAAAGCAAACCTTGGCTTTTTTCTCACAGAAAAATATTGAAATATCGTACTGTGCAAAGTTTTGAGCCATCCGTCATTTCAGTCTTGAGAAATATATAGTTCTTCAGGCTCCCTGAAGGCTTTTTTTTTTTGCTCTCATTTTCAGTCTAGCCTCTGTACCTGACCAATTTCAGATGAATATATTTTTGTTTTTTAAGCCACACAGTGACCTAAGAATCATACAAGCATAAAAATATCTAACCTAAGGCATCAACCTCATTGTTGTTTCTATTCTTTTTTTTCTTTATTTAGAGGTGACCTGTGATGAACCTCCAACTAACAGTATATGTATAGTTGAAAACAAAGCAAAGTATTATGAACATAAATCATTCGTCACACTGGAAATACAGAATGACATAATCTGTGAGGAAAATGGATGGAATCCAGCTCCTTCACATTGATGGAGTAAGATTTATTAATGTTTTGAAGTAAAACAGAAGCCTTGGGGTTGAGTACTTGGGAAACTTGTTGGTCTTGGTTTCATTATTACAATTATTGTGATGGATGGAGCTTAATAAATGTTTAATTTTTTCTCTAGTTCAGGAAAACTCTGCTTGGAAAAATTGGAGAATGCTTATAAGTGTTTCTTCAGAAATTTTCAAATTAACCAATTAGTGAAATTTTGTTTAGCAGAAACACTGAAACTGAAAAGATTTGGGCCCGGTTTCTCGAAAGCTTCTTATCGCTAAGTAGTTCTTAAGTTGTATCTTAACCTCTCTCTTAACTTTATGGCGCATTTCCCGAAACGTTCTTACGCTAAGTATCTCTTAGCTAAGTCACACATTCGTAAGGTTGGTCTGGACCAACCTTAACTCATACTTAGCGTAGTTTCAGCTCAAGACGCTAGTCGCCGCCACTGAGCAGCAGTTTTTATAAATCAGCGGTGTGTGCAAACACATTATTATGGAGCGATATCGCGGACAATATTCAAATGCAATTGCAAATTGCATTTGCAATTGCGTTTCCCATATGTGGATGCACAAAGTGTGCCATAATTCAAATGCAATTGCAAACTTTGCATTACCGTTTGCTGATTCGCCGTTGCGAGCGCACACTGACTGCCAAATTTCAAATGAAAAAACAAAGTCCATTTGCATTTGTATTTCCCAGGTCTTACACGTCATGAACCTGTCATATTTAAATAGCAAAATCAATCACCACGTTTGCTTTTTCACTTTCTCTGCGCCGTGCATCAAGCCGGCCAAAATTCAAACACAATCGCTAATCCATTTGCAATTGCATTTCCAACACGTTACACAGAAACCTGTCAATCAGCGTCAGGGGCGGGTCTATACTGTGGGGCGGGATTGTATGGGGAGTGACGTCACTCGCACTCGCCGACCAAGAGGGGGATATTTGAGCACTGGAGGTGAACCGAGATTATCTCATTTGTTTATCAAGAAATAAACACACAAAATTGACAAATCGCATATTTTCTTGCTCCGGAGTGGACAGAGAAGTTTTTACAAATAAAAATATTTTTAGATCTTCTCCTGTTACAGCCTGCTGGAGCTAAATCTTTCAGAAACGCTGCGTACCGGTGTTATGCGCTAAAATGCCTCCCTGCCACTGATTGCACCCCCACAAAATCACATTATCATAGTGTTTGAGGACATCCCAATCAAATATTCATATTATTATTATCAAATATAATACATGAGTATTATCACGAAGCGATTTTTATTATAAATAAGAAATATAAAAATATACATGTACAACCCCTGGCAAAAATTCTGGAATCACCCCTCTCAGAAGATGTTCATTCAAATGTTTAATTGTGTAGAAAAAAAAAACAAGCACATACAAGCCACAAAACTATTTTCACTCAACAATCCAAACTTCTGGCTGTATAAAACACAAAGTATAAAAAAACTAAGAAAGATAACTATAGTCAACGACAACTGTTTTAACAGCTCAAACAGAGGAAAAAAAATATGGAATCACACAAATCTGAGGAAAAAAATATGGAATCACCATGCACTTTGCATTTCTACAACTGCTAATTAGTCTACAGTTAAAAAAGAGTGCTTGCACACATTAGGGATGTGTTGAACCAAGATGATTGACATAACTCATAGCTCCAACACGAGAGATGTCAGTTGAAACAAAGGAGAGAATTATCAAACTTCTTGAAGAAGGTAAATCTTCATGGAATGTTGCAAAAGATGTTGGTTGTTCCCAGTCAGCTGTGTCTAAAATCTGGACCAAGTACAAATCAAATGGAAAGGTTGTAAAAGGGAAGCGTACTGGTAGACCAAGAAAGACATCAAAGCACCAAGACAGAAAACTTAAAGCAATATGCCTTGAAAACAGAAAATGCACAACAAAACAAATGAGGAACAAATGGGCAGAAAGTGGAGTCAATGTCTGTGACCGGACAGTAAGAAATCGCCTAAAAGAAATGGGATTTACATACAGAAAAGCCAAAAGAAAACCATCATTAACATCTAAACAGAAAAAAACAAGGGTTCAGTGGGCTAAAGAAAGACAATCTTGGACTGCGGATGACTGGATGAGAGTTAAAGTCAGTGATGAATCACGAATCTGCATTGCGCAGGGTGATGATGCTGGAACTTTTGTTTGGTGCCGTTCCAATGAAATTTATAAAGACAACTGCTTGAAGAAAACATGCAAATTTCCACAATCATTATTGATATGGGGTTGTATGTCAGGTAAAGGTATGGGAGACATGACAGTCATTACATCTTCTATAAATGCACAAGTTTATGTTGAGATTTTGGACACTTTTCTTATTCCATCAATTGAAAGGATGTTTGGTGATGGTAGCATCATTTTTCAGGATGATAATGCATCGTGCCATAGGGCAAAATCTGTGAAAATATTCCTACAGGAAATACATACAGTATAATGTCAATGGCATGGCCTGCAAATAGTCCGGACCTTAATCCAATTGAAAATCTGTGGTGGAAATGAAAGAAAATGGTCCACGACAACCTGCAAAGCTGATCTGGCAACTGCAATAAGACAAAGCTGGAGACAAACTGATGAAGTATACAGTTTGACATTAGTTAAATCCAGGCCTCAGAGAATTCAAGCTGTTAAAAGCCAGAGGTGGTGCAACAATCAGAATCAGAATCAGAAAGAGTTTTATTGCCAAGTACGCTTGCACGTACAAGGAATTTGTTTTAGTGACGGAGCTTCCAGAACAAAAAATACAAATGACAAGACAAAAACAGCATGACGCAAAAAAAAAAAAAAAAAAAAAAAAGAATTTTTTTTTTTTTAAATGGTTGACATCAAATGGAGTACGATGTGAGATACTTTTAAATAAGTTACATCAATATCTGAAGTCTGTGGTATTATACAGTATATTGCACAGTGGTGTTGTACACAATATTGCACATATATTTATTGACCGTTTGAATGATGTTTATCTGTTAAGGAGGTAGATTGCCTGGGGGAAAAAACTGTTCTTATGCCTGACTGTCCTGGTGTTCGGTGCTCTGTAGCGTCGACCCGATGGCAAAAGTTCAAAAAGAAGGTGGCTTGGGTGTGAGGGGTCCAAAGTGATATTCCGTGCCCTTTTCTTCACTCTGGATATATACAGTTCTTGCAGCGTGGGCAGGGGAGTGCCAATAATTCTTTCAGTAGTCCGAACCGTCCTTTGTAGTCTTCTGATGTCTGCTTTCGTAGCTGAGCCAAACCAGACAGTTATTGAAGTGCACAGGACGGATTCAATGACGGCTGAGTAGAACTGTGTGAGCAGCTCCTGTGGCAGGTTGAATTTCTTCAGCTGGCGAAGGAAATACAACCTCTGGTGGGCCTTTTTAACAATGGAGTCAATGTGAATGTCCCACTTCAGGTCCTGAGAGATGGTCGTGCCCAGGAACCGGAATGACTCCACTGCCGTCACAGTGCTGTTCATGATGGTGAGTGGGGGAAGTGCAGGTGGGTTTCTCCTGAAGTCCACGATCATCTCCACTGTTTTGAGCGTGTTTAGCTCCAGGTTGTTGTGACTGCACCAGACAGCCAACTGCTTGACCTCCCTTCTGTATGCAGACTCGTCACCGTCCTGGATGAGGCCGATGATTGTAGTGTCATCTGCAAATTTCAGGAGCTTGACAGTGGGGTCTGTGGAGGTGCAGTCGTTGGTGTAGATGGAGAAGAGCAGTGGGGAGAGAACGCAACCCTGAGGGGCTCCAGTATTGGTGGTGTGACTGTTGGATATGAATTTTCCCAGTTTCACTAGCTGCTGCCTGTCTGTCAGAAAGCTGGTGATCCAGTGACAGATAGAGCTAGGAACAGAGAGCTGGTTTAATTTGGTCTGAAGCAGTGCTGGGATGATCGTATTAAAAGCTGATGAAAAGTCTATAATCAAGACCCTTGCATAAACCCCTGGTTTGTCCAGATGTTGAAGGATGAAGTGCAGTCCCATATTAACTGCATCATCAACAGACCTGTTTGCTCTATAAGCAAACTGCAGGGGGTCCAGTAAGGGTCCTGTGATGTCCCTCAGATAGGCCAACACCAGTCTTTCAAATGACTTCATGACCACAGATGTTAGGGCAACTGGTCTGTAGTCATTAAGTCCTGTGATTTTAGTTTTTTTTGGAATGGGGATGATTGTGGAACGTTTAAAGCACAAAGGCACTTCACATTGTTCCAGTGATCTGTTGAAGATCTGTGTGAAAATGGGCGCCAGCTGGTCAGCACAGGATTTCAGACAGGCTGGTGTCACGCCGTCTGGGCCTGGAGCTTTCCTTCTCTTTTGTTTCAGAAAGATCTGGCGAACATCCTTTTCACAGACCTGGAGTGCAGGGGGGGAAGAGAGGGTGGTTGTCAGAGGTGATAATGGTGGTGTAGAAAGAGGGTTAGGACAGGAGTGTGGTGTGAGACTGGGAGTTTCAAATCTACAATAGAACTCATTCAGGTCATCAACCAGTTGTTGATTCCCTACAGAGTTGGGGGATGGCGTCTTGTAGTTAGTGATGGTTTTCAGGCCTTTCCACACTGAAGCAGGGTCGTTTGCCGAAAACTGGTTTTCGGCAAACAACAAAGTACAAGTAGTGTTTTTATTTGGTGATTCCATATTTTTTTCCTCTGTTTGAGCTGTTAAAACAGTTGTCATTGACTATAGTTATCTTTCTTTGTTTTTTTTTAAGTGTTTTATACAGCCAGAAGTTTGGATTGTTGAGTGAAAATAGTTTTGTGGCATGTATGCTTGTTTTTTTTTCTACACAATTAAACATTTGAATGAACATCTTCTGAGAGGGGTGATTCCAGAATTTTTGCCAGGGGTTGTATATGAAAATAATATATAATTAATATATTTTCCCCCTATACTACATGTGTTTTTTTTTATATAGATTATTTTATAATCAAATTCGTTTGGTGCAATTTGTAAACCATAAACCTATTAATTTAAGTTGTAATATAATATGTGATAGAGGTTATGTTGGGGGGGCAATCCGTGGCAGGGAGGCTTTTTAGCGCATAACACCGGTACGCAGCGTTTCTGAAAGATTTAGCTCCAGCAGGCTGTAACAGGAGAAGATCTAAAAATATTTTTATTTGTAAAAACTTCTCTGTCCACTCCGGAGCAAGAAAATATGCGATTTGTCATTTTTGTGTGTTTATTTCTTGATAAACAAATGAGATAATCTCGGTTCACCTCCAGTGCTCAAATATCCCCCTCTTGGTCGGCGAGTGCGAATGACGTCACTCCCCATACAATCCCGCCCCACAGTATAGACCCGCCCCTGACGCTGATTGACAGGTTTCTGTGTAACGTGTTGGAAATGCAATTGCAAATGGATTAGCGATTGCGTTTGAATTTTGGCCGGCTTGACGCGCGGCGCAGAGAAAGTGAAAAAGCAAACGTGGTGATTGATTTTGCTATTTAAATATGACAGGTTCATGACGTGTAAGACCTGGGAAATACAAATGCAAATGGACTTTGTTTTTTCATTTGAAATTTGGCAGTCAGTGTGCGCTCGCGAAGGCGAATCAGCAAACGGTAATGCAAAGTTTGCAATTGCATTTGAATTATGGCACACTTTGTGCGTCCACGTATGGGAAACTCAATTGAATATTGTCCGCGATATCGCTCCATACATTATGGCACGTTATCAAAGTCGTATTAATGATGGAATATACTGTAGACCTGTTTAAGAATGTTATTTTATTTGATATCAGAACTAATAGAGTGATTTTTAATTAGCCTATTTCATAATGTGACTAATGCATTAAAATTGCCAATCACAATTAATATTAAACAGGTGGCGAACAATTTGGCAGCGAGCGTGGTGTTGTGTTAAACTGAAGACGGCGCGGTCCGTGGAGCCGTGTGGGTCATGTACATTTTTCCTTTAGAGAAAAATTCAGCCCTTTTCATATTTTCCCCGTGGTCGTTATTAAAAAATTATTAAATAAAAGTTTTGCCTTCCAAGGCAACAGATTATGGAGCTTCTTGAGCTGCTCAGACCTGCACGTGCCAGACCAACGCATCGTAATTACACTCCCCGTCCCGATGTCCAGCTGCTCGCTGCTTTTTGTTCAAAATGATTTTTTTTTTGATCATTAGCCATTATCCATGACTTTATGCGTTTTTCTTTTGACTCGTTTCATTTTTATGAAATTTGATTTAGTTAAATGAGAAAATAACCTTGGGAGTTTCAAATCCCGCATCCATTCATTTTTCTGAGTGATTGTAATGTTTAATACCCCTACAGTATTCACTTATGCGGTTTGACTCGCTGTGAGATGCGGTGTGTTATACTCCTATCTCACCTGCACGGTCTCGCGCTGTGGCCGTAGGCTTGATCATGATTCACCCCGAGTTTTGCGCTGTGATTCCGTTATCATCTTTCCGCGTGAAAAATTCAACGTTTAATTTTTTGCCGCTCCTCGTGGAAGCTTGCAGACTTTGCAGAACTTCGCGGAATGTTAAAGGAACGTTGTGGGCAATCGCGGCAGCTCACGGAGATGAGTCAGGCCACACAGGTGAGAGAGGGGTATTAGGCACCGTGATCCGCCTCGAGTGGCCGCCCGACGGTCCGCGAAGTTCTGCAAGGTCCGCGAGCTTCCACATGTTAAACGTTTATTTTTTTTTTTTTGCGTGGTAAAATGGAAACGTAATAACAGCACCAAAACTCGCGCCGAATCATAATGAACCGCACTTACGGCCCCGCGTGTGAGATAAGGGTATTAAACCTCCACTCTGTCATCTCATCGGATTCATTCCATAAGTGTGCTATACAACCCCAACAACTGACACTTTACATTGTTTCTGAAGCTGGTGAAGAGTGTTATCAGCTGTTTGTCCATCAACTATGGTTGGATACCCGGTTCGTTTCATGGCCACATGTTACATGAAAATATTAGCGATATTAATTAATTAATTAATATTAATTTATATATTTGTCTATTATGGCATATTATTGTTAAGTTAACCCATGTCGAAATAAAAGCTATTAAAAGAATTTAGTGCAATGTTTAATTTGCATAGAAAGTGCCGTCTTTCTTAACGCTGTCATGAAAAAGGAGTGAAAAATCGATTCCTGAGCCACCGATGTCTGCTAATTCAGGACCTTCACTGTAGACAGCGCCTTGTAACGTCGGACGTAAGAGGCAGTGACTTAAGTAGACTCCTAAGAGACAGTTCGAGAAATACACTTAGAAAAGTTATCACTTAACGTAAGATATATCTTAAGAGTCTACTTAGCGCGCGAATAGTGTGCATTATCGAGAAACCGGGCCGTGAATATTAAAGTCTCCTGTTATAGCAAAACAGTCAAACGCTGAGTGAATTCTTCAATAAAGTCTGGAGAGTGTTTTGGAGGTCTGTAAATAATGATGAACAGAATACGTGGAGCACCTTTCAGCAAAATCCCCAGATATTGAAAAGACAAATACTAACCAAATGACACTTGATAACCATCTTTAAATAGAGCAGCTACAGTACACCTTCCAACTCCTAAAAGTTCTGCAGACATGAACGTAAACTTAGGAGGGGCTGTTTCATTAAGGACTGTTGCACTGCAGCTATCTTCTAACCAAGTTTCATTTAAAAACATAAAATCCAATTTGTCTGTGGTGATCAAATAATTGATTAAAAATGATTTATTTTTTAGCGGTCAAACATTTAAAAATGCTAACTTGATGGCATTTCTTTTTGTCCCCACAGTAATCTTGGTTTGAAGCATAATAGGTCGCATATTAGATGTGTCCGCTGCGCGGCTTGAGAAGGCCTTAGACTTTCTATCACGTGTTAAAACAGAGATAGAGAAAGCTACATGCACACTGGGTTCACGCTTGTTCTGTACACATTTGTGAATGGCATTGCTATCATAGTGGGGACCCGACACACATCACTGAGAGCTGCTATCTGTCTGTAATAATCCAATATAAGATAATATGAAGAAACAGTGCATGCCACCCTGAGAAGTAAGGTCAGGGAGCCATGGTGATGGTAGTTATGCATCATGTTTATTTTTCCAAATGATCTGATGCTCTGATGTGCTTCTATATGAAGTTTACACTGTGAAAACCAGATGTTTTATGCATGCAGGAAACCTGGCTTGAAGCCTAAATGGATTTTAGTTTCAGCCTTCTTGCAATAGTCTCCATCTCGACCCCTCCTGAGTTTCGCCCAGAACTTACGCAGGTTGATCACATGCACATACTGTATGCCCAAGGAACATTAACATCGAAAGGACAAGGCATGCAAAATGTCCGGTAGTGATGCTCATGTTTTCCACTGACCCTGATCCACAGCAATCAGCCTCACGCTATGCATACCCTAGTATCTCCTTATCCCAAATTGCAGTTTTACCTGCCATATCTCATGTTTTGATTTTGCCACCACAAGAATGAACACTTTTGGGCTATTGGCGCTTTTCAATGGCCCCATTATCCATTATCAGTACCTGGTGGTCCTGGTTGGTTTAACCAATGTACAGGTGGTCTTCGAGGCACTCTTTAATGACGTCTTCAGAGACTTTTGCAATGTCAGTCATGTTTGTGTAAAATATTATTTATGTATAAGTATCAAATGTATAATTACAATATCTGCTTGAAAATAAGCTCTACATCAAGCCTGAGAAATGAGTTCCACCATGAGTCCACCTTCTTCTTGCGGTATGCCATCTCACCACCAGGTATTCAAATGCACCCAATCAATGTAAAGGACATCATGCATTGTTGAATCGTTGACACATAAACTATGGAAACTATCCTCCCACCTCTGTGTCTCATGGCCGTGAGCAGACTGGATGTGGAAAACCTGGTCCTACCGTCCCTTGGACAGGGCTCTGGTCCCAGTAATTTCCCACCTGGGCTACTTTTCATTTCAATCTCCATTCATCCTCAAGCCACATCTCCAGGCTGGACTGTCAATAATTCTGGTGGCCAACCATCAAGGAGGACATCAAAAGCTTCATGGAATCCTGTGACGTCTGTTCCTGGAACAAGACCATGAATCGTTAAGGGCCTCCTACTGTATGAACCCTTCCCGTTTCCCATTGCCCCTAATCTCACATTTCCCTGCTATTGGGTTCATCGGGGTCCCACCCTCAATGCAATGGTTAAACTGAGAACTGAACCAAGAACTGGAGAACAGCTTCTTCGAGTCAATTTTCCCCCTGCATCGAGTACACCCACAACTTCCTCTCCACTTCCTCCACAAGAATGTCACCTTTTCAGTGTTTCATTAGGTATCAACCACCGTTGTTCCCGACCCAGGGGAAAAAACTGTGGTCCCTTCAGGCCAAGCATTTTTCTGTCTCTGTAAAATGACATGACAATGGGCTTGCGCCCAATTGCCCTGCCATTATTCAGTGTGTGGTCATGCCCTCATCTCAATCAAAGTCATGATTGAATGAACAAGATAGCGCTGCCGATGGCTGCCTCTGCACAATACTTTCTAGTACAATTTTTGTTTTTGTTAATTGCCTGTGTGTTTGGTTACCCTAACCAAATTACATACACTAGAGAAGAACTGCCTAACATCCAGCACTTCATTGCAGACAATTTTTCTCCAGTTTTTAACAACCCAGAAAGGAGACAGATGGAGGAGACACTGTTGGGTAAAGCAAAACCTGGCTCAGTGACTCTATCACAGACAGCGGGTAACATCTTTCGGGCTTCCATTTACACCATGCAATGCCCACCAATAGCCCACATCACACCTCTGATAACCCCGCTTTAGCAGGGGTGTCCAACACCCGAGCTCGCCTCAGAATCTGTGAGGAGGATGTGAAACGGCTCACCCAGAGACAGATGATCAGGGAAGCACCTGGCCCAGATGGTTTCTCCCCCTCCAACTGGATCCGATCTGCACACAGATCTTAAACAGATCACTCCAGCTGTGTGTAAGTCCCATCGTGCTTCAAACAATCCACCATCATCCCAGTCTCCAAGAAACCCTCCATCACAGGTCTGAACGACTACAGGTCTATAGCTAACATCTGTGGTCATGTAGTGCTTTGAACACCTTGTACTTGCACACCTAAAGAACATCACAGCGCAGCTGTTAGAGCAACTGTTAGATCCCCTTCAGTTTGCGTACTGAACAAACAGGTCAGTGGATGATGCAGTTAACATGGGGCTGCACTACATCCTCCAGCATCTCGACTGCCCAGGGACCTACAGTATGCAAGAATTCTTAGTGTTGACTTTAGCTCGGACTTTATCACGATAATACTTTCCTGTAAACGCCTACAGCTTCCACGCCTTTGTCTCACGCCATGGATTTACGCCCTCCCTGATTCACTGCAGCCGACCTTTGGAATTGTCTATTGACTATGAGCCTTGGTAAAAAAAATTCTCATTCACATTAGCATTCACATTGACTTTGGGACCCTACCCAGAGGTCAGGAAGTACATAAAGATAAAAGGTTAATGTCTCTGACACCTGGGCTACCAGACTTGATCTTCTTAGAATGTCACCAACTTTACCTTAAAATGTAAAACCAAATGTATATAACTCTTTCAGTTTATATACTATTATGTTGGAAGCTATATTTAATATTTTATAAATTTGTAATCCTACACTGTCTCTATAGGAGACTCTATACTGAGGCACGTGAAATTAGGCACCAGTGGAAGTGGTTAGGTATATCCAGGGAGTTAGGTTGTTTCTGTTTCTGGTTATTTCTGTATAAAAAGCATTAATTGTTGGAGACTTTAATATTCATTTTGAGAATCCAGAAGACCCTCTGAGAACAGCTTTTACAGTATGCCCATACTGGACTCAATAGGAGTAAACCAACTCATAAAGCAGGTTACACTTTATATTTAATAATATACTTTATATTAAAGGGCACCTACGTACGGTGCTACATGGACTTTTTCAAGCTGTTTGGACTGCATTGTGTGTTAGGAGAGTGTGTACACAACCACTCTACAGTGATAAAGAGCCGCCCAGCGATTTTCTTTTAATTTAATAATATAAGATGCCCCTTCTGAAATCAGCCCGTTTTCAAAAGCCTGTCGGTGTGAAGTCACACCGACAGAGGCCACTCCTACTACAGTTGATTGACACTGGTGTTTTAGCAAAGACCCGCCCCGAGTGAAAAAAAGAGCCGTCGGCCATTGTTTTTCTACACTGGAGCAAAATGGCGCCTACATGAGTGTGGTGTGCTGTTTGCTGCAGTATTGTGGTGGTCTAGTGGTTAGGATTCGGTGCTTTCATGTGGGAGAATTTCATGTTCGGTGCTTTCCGCGGTGGTACCCGTTAATCCTTCGTGGTCTAGTGGCTAGGATACCGCGCTCTAACGCGGTAGCCCTGGGTTTGATTCCCCCTCAAGGCACATGCGTTTTGCACTACATATTTATAAAGTTTTTCTAAAAGTTCGTTTAGTAACGAGGCGAGTGCGCTATGCTTCGGTAAGCTTTTCTGACATAAGGAGAGACTCAGTCAAACACACACACACACAATGCTTCGCGTGTATGATGTCCTATTCCCGGCATCTATATGACAGTCAGACACACACACACACACACACACACGTTGTCTGTCAGAAAGGTCTCTGTTTATTAACAGCAAAAGATCGGTATAAATATGTTTGACTAAACGCCTGTGCTATAGACATATGTTACTACAAATGAACCATTGTAAATGTCCTGGTGAGATCCCGAAAAAAACAATGCTTCGCGTGTATAAGGTCGCGGGTTGAATAGGCGGCATTTCCAAGCAGCAGCCATTAATCCTCCGTGGTCTAGTGATTAGGAAACGGCGCTCTCAGCGCAGCAACTCGAGTTCGATTCCCGGTCTGGGAAGTCAAAAAAGTTTTACAACCAGATTCACATGTAAAATTTTATATACATATATAACTATATATATATAAATATGAGTGCATAATAAAAATCTTACAAAATATATATATATATATATATCCCCTATATTTTGTAAGATTTTTATTATGCCCTCATTTGTACATTGTATATTTGTACAACTATTTTACTAGTTAAATTTATTTTCTTTAGTATTTCTTTTTATTGATATTTATTCCTTACGTATAAGCTTTTTTTTTTAAGGTCACTGGCTGTCGTATAAGCATTTCACTGCATATCATACTGTGTATGACTGTGTATGTGACAAATAAAATTTTAATTTGAATCAAAGGAGAGGAAGATAGGTGGAAGGAGACAGAGAGAGAGAGGGAGAGAGAGAGAGACAGAGTATGGGAAGGTGAGCGTGAATTAACAGATGCAAGAGGAGACAGGAAGATTTAACACGTTAATATCAGATCTATGAGGAAGAGAGCAAGAGAGAAGAAATAACTCCTTTATATATAAAATAATTCTAACATCATGTAAAATAATTTTTAACTGTTTTTTAAATATTTTTAACTGTTGTCAAAGCTATACCCCACTTGTATTGTAAAGACACGCCCCACAGAACTGGGCAGGTTCAGTAGAGGTCATTAACATTTAAAGGAGCATGTACTGAAACAGGTTGCTGAGAACAGAGCTACTTTTGAAAAGTAATGTTTTTTTTACACAACAATTGAGAATTTTTAATTAAAGTATATTACAAACTTTTCATTGGGACCCTAAAGAATCATATTAACCTATGTAAAATTGAGACTGTATGTCTCCTTTAACCATAAAGAATTTTTTATATGATTTTTTCTAAACTATAGTTGTTAAAAGCAGTTTTTTAAAAGTGTGAAGTGTTTTTCTAGTTTGTAAATTATATTGTAGCCTATAGCTTCATATTTAATGTAACTGTCTGTACACAGAGTCTGCAGCATTTTTTATTTCTTATTTTATCATTACTAAAAAGTATCTGACAAGTAATATTCATGTTCAAATGAAAGGATTTTGCTTGCCATCATTGTTTTCCCCCCAAAAAGGAATAAGAGTGTTAATGAACAGTTTCTGAGGACTTGTTAAATGCAGTTTTACAGCATATAGTGTATTTGTTGTAATTTGATGCACTATGATTAAAAAGACAAAAAAACAAATTCGGCCCGCACATGGTCGCATTTCTTCTCATCCGGCCCTCACCCTGAAATGAGTTTGACACCCCTGATATAATGTTTTATGCTTCTTTTCAATCTTAATGCATCCAATTAATAATGCAGCCATAGTTGGATGTAAGGCATCATCCTATACATATAACATGACCATCCAGTACCAGTGTGATAAGTACAGCCTGGAAGGGTCTGACCTGTGAGAAAAATAGATGGAACACACCAACTCCAAAGTGCAACAGTAAGATTAATCAGCCATTTTTAGTGTTTGATAAAGCCTAACAAAAATGTATAAAACCTCTAAACATTAACGGTCTGAAATCAGGTATAGTTACATATAGTGTCTGGGATTTGTACAACGGTATGCTTATATTATTCTCAGATTTTTCTTGTTTAGTTTTTAGATGTTGTTTTGATTGACACAAAGAATAAAATATGTACTTTTTTATATAGAGAACAATGTCTCTTGTTTTAAACAATGGACAATTAATGAGTTTAATAATATTGAGAAACAGGTCACATATGCATGTAAGAAATGGGTTAGACTTTAAGGTAAGTATCCTGTACTAATGGAACATTTCCTCTCCTCGGAAAACTCTGGGCCTATTAGAAGTGTATAAAAAATTGCAATAATCTTTTCAGTCTTGATTATGCTAATGTTTCATATAAGGATCTTGATATTGTCTTCTGATTTTATTTTTTGCTTGGCCATTGCCAGTTTGACCCAGTTTATCTTTTGCAGTATTGTTGATGACTTGTAATTTGAGTCACTGTTATGTTGAAATCCAACTGAAACATATTGCAGTTCCGTTTAATAGTTACATGGTCAAAACAGCCATTGTTTTATAGTTTAAAGGGTTTTTCTCCACTGCGGTGAAGCACCTGTTCACAGAAAAAAAACAAAAAGTTCAGTAAAAGCTTTTTTTTACAATTACACTTTCTCCCCACTATTTCTCTTTATTTGCAACTTAATTAATATCTTTAAACAGGAAAAAAAATATTGTCTGAACATGGTACAAATATTGTAGCCATTGCACAAGGATAAGTAGACAGTGTAGTTAGGAGAAAATTTCACATATAGTATATATATTCAGGTTCTGAGAGGTTAATTCAAAGAGACGAAATGTAAATTATCTTATGGCATAATCTGTGGGAAAAATGGATGGAATCGACTTCCTTCACCTTGACGAAGCAAGATTTCATAATGTTTTGAAGTCAGATAAAACCTTTGTTGTTCTTGTTTTTATTATTACCATTTTCCATAAATTTTAAATGCAAATAGTTATAAGTAAAATAATTTTTGGAAAAAGTGGTATTGAAATTAAAAATAAAAAAGTCAAGTAATGAATAAGATTAAAACAAGATATATATACTGTACAGTGGTGTGAAAAACTATTTGCCCCCTTCCTGATTTCTTATTCTTTTGCATGTTTGTCACACTTAAATGTTTCTGCTCATCAAAAACCGTTAACTATTAGTCAAAGATAACATAATTGAACACAAAATGCAGTTTTTAAATGAAGGTTTACGTTATTAAGGGAGAAAAAAAACTCCAAATCTACATGGCCCTGTGTGAAAAAGTGATTGCCCCCCTTGTTAAAAAATAACTTAACTGTGGTTTATCACACCTGAGTTCATTTTCTGTAGTCACCCCCAGGTCTGATTACTGCCACACCTGTTTCAATCAAGAAATCACTTAAATAGGAGCTACCTGACACAGAGAAGTAGACCAAAAGCACCTCAAAAGCTAGACATCATGCCAAGATCCAAAGAAATTCAGGAACAAATGAGAACAAAAGTAATTGAGATCTGTCAGTCTAGTAAAGGTTATAAAGCCATTTCTAAAGCTTTGGGACTCCAGCGAACCACAGTGAGAGCCATTATCCACAAATGGCAAAAACATGGAACAGTGGTGAACCTTCCCAGGAGTGGCCGGCTGACCAAAATTACCCCAAGAGCGCAGAGACAACTCATCCTAGAGGCCACAAAAGACCCCAGGACAACATCTAAAGAACTGCAGGCCTCACTTGCCTCAATTAAGGTCAGTGTTCACGACTCCACCATAAGAAAGAGACTGGGCAAAAACGGCCTGCATGGCAGATTTCCAAGGCGCAAACCACTTTTAAGCAAAAAGAACATTAAGGCTCGTCTCAATTTTGCTAAAAAACATCTCAATGATTGCCAAGACTTTTGGGAAAATACCTTGTGGACCGACGAGACAAAAGTTTAACTTTTTGGAAGGTGCGTGTCCCGTTACATCTGGCGTAAAAGTAACACAGCATTTCAGAAAAAGAACATCATACCAACAGTAAAATATGGTGGTGGTAGTGTAATGTTCTGGGGTTGTTTTGCTGCTTCAGGACCTGGAAGGCTTGCTGTGATAGATGGAACCATGAATTCTACTGTCTACCAAAAAATCCTGAAGGAGAATGTCCGGCCATCTGTTCGTCAACTCAAGCTGAAGCGATCTTGGGTGCTGCAGCAGGACAATGACCCAAAAATCCACCAGCAAATCCACCTCTGAATGGCTGAAGAAAAACAAAATGAAGACTTTGGAGTGGCCTAGTCAAAGTCCTGACCTGAATCCTATTGAGATGTTGTGGCATGACCTTAAAAAGGCGGTTCATGTTAGAAAACCCTCAAATAAAGCTGAATTACAACAATTCTGCAAAGATGAGTGGGCCAAAATTCCTCCAGAGCGCTGTAAAAGACTCGTTGCAAGTTATCGCAAACGCTTGATTGCAGTTATTGCTGCTAAGGGTGGCCCAACCAGTTATTAGGTTCAGGGGGCAATTACTTTTTCACACAGGGCCATGTAGGTTTGGATTTTTTTTCTCCCTAAATAATAAAACCCCTCACTTAAAAACTGCATTTTGTGTTTACTTGTGTTATCTTTGACTAATAGTTAAATGTGTTTGATGATCAGAAACATTTTGTGTGACAAACATGCAAAAGAATAAGAAATCAGGAGGAGGCAAATAGTTTTTCACACCACTGTATATTCATTCATTCATTCATTTTCTATACCGCTTAATCCTGTGTTCAGGGTCGCGGGGGACCTTGAGCCTATCCCAGGAGACTTCGGGCACTAGGCGGGGTAATTCAATTCAATTCAATTAAATTTTATTTATATAGCGCTTTTAACAATGGTCATTGTCTCAAAGCAGCTTCACAAAAATTTAAGAAATTTAACAAAAAAAAAAAAAAAAAAAAAAAAATGTATATATATATATATATAGAATAATTATATATAAAGTAATAAATAAATAAAATTATAATAGAAAATAAATAAATAAAAACAAATAATAATAATAATTATAGAAAAGAAAATAATTGGAAGTGTGGATGTGTGAGAAAAATGTGCAGATAATAATGAGATGAATGAATGAAATGTCTCTGATGAGCAAGCCAAGGGTGACGGCGACGGTGGCAAGGAAAAACTCCCTGAGATGGCATTAGGAAGAAACCTTGAGAGGAACCAGACTCAACAGGGAACCCATCCTCATTTGGGCGATAACAGATAGAAATGATATAACATCTTGTGTGTTGTGCAGGTGAAAATTCAATATGACAGAAATTATTTAAATTGTCATGAAGACCAGTTCAGCATAGGGACGAGTCAGTAGGTGCAGAGGGCAGATGAGGTCTGGATCACTGGAAGCACAGGAGCAGCATGTGTAGCTCCAACCATCATAAAGCTGAATCCAGTTGGAGCTGGTCCTTCTCTGGATGCCTCAGGAACCTCGCAGGGTCGGCCTTTGTCTACTGAAGCTGGCAAAATCTCCCGATGCCTCGGGATGGGTAGAGAAATACAGAACAGATGGGGAGAATTAGCGTAGTTGCCATTCGGTATAGGTGTACTGGAGTATGAGTACTGGGATGAGTTATGTGTATGCCAGATTAAAAAGATGCGTCTTGAGTCTACTTTTGAACTGAGAAACCGTGTCTGCTCCCCGAACACTGTCTGGAAGGCTATTCCAAAGCTTTGGAGCTAAATATGAAAAAGCCCTACCCCCTTTTGTAGATTTTGAAATTCTGGGAACTACCAGAAGTCCGGAGTTTTGTGATCTTAAGGCGCGTGGTGGATTGTAGCGTATCAGAAGACTGGTTAGGTATGTGGGAGCTAAACCATTTAAGGCCTTGTATGTAAGTAATACTATTTTGTAATTTATTCTAAACTGAACAGGTAGCCAGTGCAGGGATGATAATATTGGGGTTATATGATCATATTTTCTGGATCTAGTGAGAACCCTGGCAGCTGCATTTTGGATTAACTGAAGCTTGTTTATTGAGGATGCAGGACAACCACCTAGTAATGCATTACAATAGTCCAGTCTGGAGGTCATGAATGCATGAACTAGTTTTTCTGCATCAGATACGGATAAGATGTTCCTAAGTTTAGCAATATTTCGAAGATGGAAAAAGGCTGTTTTTGTGATATTTGAAATGTGGTTTTCAAAAGACAAGTTACTGTCTAATATTACTCCCAGATCTTTTACTGCTGAGCTGGTAATAACAGTACATCCTTCTAAGCGCAAGCTGAATTGTGAAAGCTGTTGTGTGCTGGTTTTTGGGCCAATAAGTAATATCTCTGTCTTATCTGAATTTAGTAAAAGAAAGTTATTGGTCATCCAATCTTTTATGTCCTGGACACACTCAGTTAATATAGACAACTTAGGTATTTCGTCTGGTTTAGTTGAGATATATAATTGGGTATCATCAGCATAACAATGGAAACTAATCCCATGTCTTCTAATGATGTTACCCAAGGGAAGCATGTATATTGAGAACAACAGAGGTCCTAAAACTGACCCTTGTGGGACCCCATATTTCACTGGCATTATACCAGACGGTTCTCCATTTAGATCTACAAAATGGTAGCGATCAGACAGGTAAGATCTAAACCATTTTAGTGCCTGTCCCTGAATGCCTATATAATTTTGTAAGCGATCTATGAGAATATTATGATCTATAGTGTCGAATGCAGCACTAAGATCGAGCAGGACTAGCAATGAGATGCAGCCTTGGTCTGAAGCTAAAAACAAGTCATTTGTAATCTTAACTAGTGCAGTTTCTGTGCTATGATGGGGCCTGAAACCTGACTGAAATTCTTCAAGGATGTTGTTATCCTGCAAGAATGTGCAAATTTGAGCTGATACTACTTTTTCTAGTATTTTTGATATGAACGGGAGGTTTGAGATCGGTCTGTAATTTTTTATTTCATTCGCGTCCAAATTAGATTTTTTAAGAAGCGGCTTAATAACTGCTAACTTGAAAGGTTTAGGGACGTGACCTAGATGTAATGAAGAATTAATAATGTTTAGGAGTGGCTCTCCAACCGTAAGCATCACTTCTTTTAAAAATCTGGTTGGGATTGGGTCTAACAGGCACGTTGTTGGTTTAGCCGAGGTGATGAGTTTATACAGCTCTTCCTGTCCTATACCTGTAAAGCAGTGAAAATCTAAATGTGAAGCTATAGGCTGAACTGGATCGTGAGATACTATTAGAGGTTGAACCTCCATTATTTTCTTCCTGATATTATTGATTTTTTCATTAAAGAAGTCCATAAAGTCTTCACTTCTAAACTGTGATGGGATACTCTCTGCGGGCATCTTAGGTTTTGTTAAGCGAGCCACTGTACTAAATAAGAACCTGGGATTGTTTTGGTTTCTTGCTATCAGTTGGCTAAGATGCTCGGTCCTAGCAGTTTTTAGAGCCTGTCTATAGCTGCACATACTGTCTTTATACGCAATTCGAAAAACTTCTAATTTAGTTTTCCTCCATTTTCGCTCGAGGTTACGGGTTGCTCTCTTTAGGGCGCGAGTATGACTGTTGTACCACGGTGCCAATGTTTTATCTCTGACTTTTTTTAATCTGATGGGAGCAACAGTGTCTAATGTACTGGTAAAAATAGTGCCCATGCTGCTAGTCACTTCATCTAGATCATCTGCATTTAGGGGTCTAATAAGAAATTGGGACAGATCCGGCAGATTACTTGTGAATCTGTCTTTAGTAGTGGGATTCATATTTCTAACAGATTGATAACGTGGGGAGACACAGCTAATCTGTTCTACGGGTAGAGTATATGTCAGGAGGTGATGATCTGTGATATCATCACTTTGAGGTATGATCTCTATATTAGAGACATCTATACCATGGGATATAATTAAATCTAGCGTATGATTAAAGCGGTGAGTTGCTCCAATTATATTTTGCTTAACCCCAAAGGAATTTAGTAAATCCATAAATGTGAGTGCTAAAGCGTCGTTAGCATCATCTACATGAATGTTAAAGTCTCCTACTATCAATACTTTGTCAGAGTTAACCAATAGGTCTGATAGCAGATGTCCAAATTCTTTAAGAAAATCGCCATATGGCCCCGGGGGTCTGTACACGGTGGCCAAGGTAAAATATAGCAAGGGTTTATTACGTATTTCATTTAGTGCAACATTAATGATAAGCACTTCAAATGAATTAAACCTGGGCCTTATTTTCTGGGTAACAGTGAGTACATCGTTGTAGATAGTGGCGACACCACCGCCGCGACCAATTAGACGGGGCTCGTGCTTATAGAAATATCCTGACGGAGTAGACTCATTCAGACCAAAATATTCATTTGGTTTAAGCCAGGTTTCAGTGAGACAGAGTGCGTCAAGGCAATAATCTGAGATAATTTCATTAACAATAAGTGCTTTAGGCGCAAGGGATCTAATGTTGAGTAGTCCAAACTTTAGAGGTGGATTTTGACTACTTATTTTGCCTTTTTCTGGTTTTATGGTTATCAGATTGTTTCGGGCAAATTTAACAAATTTATTCTTTTTTCTCAGTATTCGGGGAACAGACACAGTTTCTATAGGACAAGCTATGTGTGTGCGTCTATCACTACGGTGAGTTGTGATGTGGCTAATATGTTTGGAATCTACAGTATGACTTACCGCCAGTCAGATGGTTCGTAGTGTTCTGGAGATGTTGTCAGAGAGGACCGCTGCTCCAGCTCTGCTAGGGTGTAGGCCATCGGTGTGATAGAGCCTAGGACGCTCCCAGAAAACATTCCAGTTATCAACAAAGCGTAATTTCTGTTGTTGACACCAAGATTGTAACCATTCATTAAAAGCAAATAATCTACTGAACTTCTCGATTCCTCGCTGAAATGTGGGAAGCGGTCCAGATACGATGATCATTGTCGTGGGTGATGTGCTGCGGACCTTCTCGACCAGGCTCCTGAAGTCCTTCTTTAGGATCTCCGTCTGCCTCAGCCTGGTGTCGTTCGTGCCGGCATGAAGAACCACAGCTCCAATGTTCCTCCTCAGGGCAGCAGGCACCTGTGCAGCAACATCAAGAACACGTGCACCAGGTAAACAGCGTGTGTGCACCTTACCTTTAGCCGTGGTAGCACGCACGTGACGAACGATGGAGTCTCCGATGACCAGGACGTCGTGTGCCATCTCGCGGAGAGGAGCGAAGCGGTTTTGGGTCGAGATGTCGAAGACGGGTGGTGGTGGTGGAGAGGTCCTCGCCCGGGGCTTGGCGTGCTTCTTCCGCTGCTGCTGTATCCAGGGTCCGTGATGTCCCGGCGCCGGGGTGTAGGAACACTAGTCGGGATGCGTCCTTGGTGTGTTGGACCTGGGCAGAGAAACACGCGGGGTTGAGGTTGTAGGAGAATTCTCATGCCGAGAATTTACCTGGGACAGGTGAGTGTCGGTCTGCGTCGATTCCAACGTGGCTTTCCGCTGCTGTAACCGGGCCAGCTTCACCTGTAGCTCACGGATCAGCTTCTCCACGGCCTCCACCTCCAAATCCACCGAGTGCAGCTCTAATGTCTCCTCACCTGCACTCAGAGGCAGAATCACAACCGACATGGTGTCTAAACACGGAAAATAATCGGTGTGAGGAAGCGAAAACAAACTTTAGAAACAAACAAACAAACGTGATAGCCGGGCTAGCGATGCTAATGCTAATTAGCGATGCTAATGCCGGCTAAAAGCGATGTGCTGCAAAACAATTAAAACTTAACGATATAACACGCGTTTCGAGTAAATATATTATAAGATACTTATCCGTTTTATGTACACTCTTCGTAAGGGGACGAAAAAGTTTAAAAGTTGGTCAGTATGGTGGAGCTCGGAAAAAAGCAGCTTCTCAGTGTCCTCGTACGGAGGAAGTGACGTCAGCCTGGACAGGGTGCCAATCCATCGCAGGGCACACACACATACTCACACATACACTATGGGCAATTTAGGAACGCCAATTAGCCTAACCTGCATGTCTTTGGACTGTGGGAGGAAACCGGAGTACCCGGAGGAAACCCACCAAGCACTGGGAGAACATGCAAACGCCATGCACACGGAGACGGGAATCGAGCCTGGCCGGGGAATCGAACCCAGACCCTGGAGGTGCAAGGCGACAGTGCTAACCACTACACCACCGCGCCGCCTCACTGTATATATATATGTATATATGTATGTATGTATGACTTTTTTATTTTTTATTTTTAAAATATATACAGTATACAGTATAGTGAATAGGTTGTTACCATAGAAACAATAACACAAATTCATGCAATACTGTGATTATTAGAATTGCTCTGCTGTTATAAAATGCTGTCATTTTAAATTTGTAGGGTAAATAGGCAAATGTTATAAGTTAATATCCAGCAATGTTCAAACGTTTGTTTGCTTATTTTTAGTTTTTGCTGCACACACACTAAACTGGCTAATGATTTTTAAAAAATGTTTAATGTTTAAAAAAAAAAAAAAAAGCTGTATGCACATCACTATATGTTGTTGGGCTTTTGGCTGCTCCCTTATAGTGGTATCACCATCTAGCAGACCATTTAATCCACACCTAATCCATGTGTGTATAAACATGTGATACAAAATGCACTTTTGATACACTAGGGGGAGCAATGTCCTTTAAAATGTTCTTTAAAAAGTCCCTTTTACAAGACAGACAGAAGTGAACGTAATTAAAAGGATTTAAAATGACCCTTGGTAATTCTTAATGCCTTCATACTGTACATGCCATGGATATTATTGTAATATTTCATATCTTTTTTTCTTCCCAGAAGTGGTCTGTGATGCATCCAGTATTAATAATGCACTCATAGTTGGATGAAAGGCACTATCTTATACAAATAACATGACCATCCAGTACCAGTGTGATAAAGACTACAGCATAGAGGGGTCTGACCTGTAAGTGACAGGACAGGAGGAAACAGAGTTCATATTATAACATTAGAATAATGGATAATTATTATTATTATGAAGTTAGTAATAAAGGTTTATATGAAAGTGCTCTGTACATTGTACATTGCTCTGTTAACATATTGTAATATATAGTTGTCTATATATAAAACAGTATTTAAAAATAGGTATATATAAAATACCTATATTTTATATATATATATATGTATACCTAGGCATAGCAGGTTACTGTAGCTGTTATCACTGCTGACTCAGGATAGAATCTCTACTCCATTCTACTCCAGTGCATGTTCTCCTGTGTACTCTGGGTTCCTCTTACACACAACACATGCTGATTGACATTTACAGATTGTGTGTTTATTTCTGTGTATTTACCCATCCATCTACTGTAGGTACCTCTGTAGTCCAACTAGGAACCTATTTTTATTTATTCCCAATTTTACAACAGTGGTAGAACTTCCGGTCAACTCTCACACCCTTATTCGCACACTACAGGCAATTTGGGAAGGTCAGTATGTGTATTCTCTATGTCTGTGAGAGGAAACTGGAGTACCCGGAGGAAACCCACAAAGATAGGGGCGGACATGCACACAGACCCCAAAACAGGAATCAAAACCAGACCCTAAAGATGCAATACACCTACAGTAGGTTAAGCCCCACGACCGGTACCAAACATGGATAGATGGAGTGTACCCTTTAACAAGACAAGCTTTTACAAAGATTTTTAAAACATTTTTATTATAAGTGTGATGGACCTGCTGGGAATGGAAATCATTATTAATGTTAAACTTCAGAATTGTAGTGTTTCATACATGACGACATGATGCTCTAATCGCCACCTGAAGCTACCCAGGATTCTCATAATGTTACAAACATGATGTAAAATTAGTGAAGAAAGTTGTTTCCTCAGAACTATACTAATACTGCATTTTAAGGCGGTTAACAGGAAATTACAACAAAACCAAGCCTTTTTCTTATGAACTTCATATGAGCACTCTTAGACAACCACAGCCTTAAAGGACCGATTTCACGATTTGTTTTTAAAACTTTTTGTAATAAATTGCCTGATTTTAACTGAAGCTTGAAACACTGAAACACTCAGTTAGCTGGAACACTAAAGAGGCTGGAATGCAAGGAAAGTCATCTGTTGTTCAATGAACACAATGGCCTTTATCCACTTGTTTATTTTTACAGCCTATTTCCTGTTACACCCTTCGTACTGAGGTGTAATAAGAATGATTGTTATGAATGTTATTTTCAGTTCTAAAGCTTACTACTGTACCTAATAATGTGAGCTTTAAAAAGTTATTGTAAAAATTGTAAACGTGTTTTTCTTTTTTTTTCCTTTACAGAAATACAGCCTAGCCCTTTTCATTTTTTAAAATAATATTATTATCATATTATTTAACAGATTTTATTAGACTATGAGAAGGATTTGGATTCTGTGCTGCAAATTCTGCACTTAATGCTTAAATTGTACATTCTGTATTCAGTACAATCTTTAATAAAGATATGATAATGCTAGCTAATATAATTAATATATTGTTTATTTTTATATGTTGTTGTTGGTCTTTCGCTGTTATTTTTATATATTATGGATTATTATGATTGTATCTCTTTTACAATATGATGCATCAATTCCCATAACGTTTCCCATAATGTTGTTGTCTTGTTTTTTGGCAAACTTCTTGTCTTGACACTAAGTTTTTTTTTTTTTTATCTATAAATGCTAGCCACTTCCTGCTGATCAGTCATGTGTGGTGTAAATATGGTTCCAAAGAATTTGACTGCAGTTCGACACGTCATGTGTATGACGTGCAAGGGTAAGGCACCTGTACACACTGTTAACATTATAACAGTATTAACAGCCATTGCACTGTATAAGGCTTGCTTTGGGGAAAAATTTTTTTAATATCAAGATAGAAATATTAGTTACCATACGGATTTTCATCCCTTTGAGAGGTATTACAGGCCTAATTTTGTTGTTGTTTTTACCTAGAAGCTCCTGTAATACAACCTTTATGACTCTTATCATAGCCCATATATAATATAATGTCATAACACTAAGAGGTCAAATTTCACTAAGGCAGTGAGGGGAAATGATGAACAAACATGCTTTTAACAAACCAGAAAGGAGAAAACTGTTGCAGAAAACTTACTGACTATTACAAAAAGCTGACAAGCAAGACTCTTTCCATAAAGAGTATATGTCTCCTTACAGAAACCTTAATCGCGTGAACTATTGTGTGTTTTATTGTTAAACTTATTAGCAAAAAAATACAATTATCATGTCGTTGTACTATTATTATTATCATTAGATTATGGGGAATGGCTTGCATGCAACTGTCTGTAAATCATTGAAAAGTTGGTGTGTGTGCCACACAACACACAATGCAGACCTACTGTATGGTGAGCGTTTACACAATCAAGCTTAGTAGTATCAAGTTTAGTGGCATTCCTGGGATTTTTAAACATTATGTAAACTTTCCGTTTGTTTTGTTAGACACACCTTAACATTAAGTACACTATGTGAACAGTTAGAGAATGCAAATTATCTTATCATTTATCAATTTGTATTGAAAGAAAAATTACCACTAAGGGATGCATAATAATGATATGCATATTCGTAATCATGATCTGATCTTCAGTGGCATGATTTTTTTAATGATAAAGGTTTTTATTAACTATTTTAAATATATTTTCATTAACGTTTTTCAACATTACCCACAATGTCATACTATGGCCCATTGCTAGTGGAGGCAGTGGGAACTCTTCTCTACAAAAAAGGATTGATGCTGCAGAACTTTACTACAGATGCCTGGAGTTGTCTCAGAGTGAAAGAAAAAAAATTTTGTCTGCAATAAACTAACCGTATCTACTCAATGCAGTTTTCATACAAGTAAATTAACCAATATAACATTTGTAGATGAGTAGTACCGACTCTGAGACAATTTTTATATCCCTTATATATAGGCACTATTCTTAACTGTTAAACACTGTTTTTTTATCGAACTTTCGTTAGCTGAGACTCGCATGGTCGTGTGTGCTGGGGTGGACCAGGACGCTGTTATGAAAGTTTACCTTGCTAGCTCCTGTAGTTCTAGCCCCAGCTTGTGCCTCTTGTGTACTGCCTTACGTTATATTCAATACAATCACAGTAAGAAGTCACAGAAATAACCTGGAATCATTTTTTTGTAATTTTCAGAAGGCACGAACACTGTTCCAGGAAATACCTGTCCAGAGCACAAAAGCTGTAGTATTTTTTTTCTCGAGTAGTGCAGCTTTTGTAAAAGCGATGTTAGTAGTATTTGTGAAGCTTTAGCATATTTTCAGAGGAAAAGTTTTTGTGCCACAGACAGATTATTTCAATAAATATGTAGGAATAATTAACATTTAAATGTTCATTAAAATGTAATATTAATGTTAACCTATCAGAAGCATATACTGGAGCTATAGTACAGTAACAAAAGTGAATTATACAGGTTATAAAATCATGTGATTATATGATCTCATATGATCTCAGTGAAGTAAATTGCTGACTAAACTTGATTTGTTTTTTTATTTCCTCAAACTTTTCAAATATACAATGTTGCCAGTTTCCACTGTAAGATGTTGCACCAACAATACAATATTAATTCTCTGAACATTTATCTGGTTGGTGTTTTTACAGTGCATTGTGTCCCCATTTGGAATATGTAGTGCACACATACAGTACATCGTATAAGCATTTCGTGCACATTTGAGGATGTTGTGCTCATGTTTTAAGTACTTCATATGCAAGTCTAATTAGCTTCCTTTACTAAAATGTAGACACGATCAGTAGCATTTTTTTGGCAAGGACAAGAAAAGGCTTCCCCAATTTTAATTGAATGTACAGTACTTGTACATTTCCTTTATGTACAGTACATTTAATAAAAGCATTTTGATTAACAGTTGTGTTTTGGTAATTAACTCCTCTGTACTGCCTTGTCTTTCCTATTTTTCAAAGGGTATTTTACAGTGAGGTACAATAGTGCCTTCCTAAATTATATGTTGCAAATGAATTCTGTTGCATCCAAGGGTGCAGTGGTTCAAAGTACATAGATTTGTTTTATAGGACATGGATTGGGGTTTCTGAAAATGCAGCTTTTGGATGGTATCAGGTCAGAGGTCAAAGGTCAAAATAATTTGAGCAAATTTCCACAAAATACATATTCAACTACTGTATTGTTGATATTTTAAGTACAGTTGGATGTACTGTAACTATTTGGTGGAAACATTGAACTATCTATAGGGTACCTTATGCTGTATAAGGGGGCCGAATACTTTTTGCAAGTCACTGTAAGTAAAGGAGTTTTAAAGTTAAAGAGTTTTTTTGTTGTTGTTTTTTGGTTTGCATTTTGAGCACTTTCAAATGTTTATGGACATTATTAGCTTCTCTAGTCCATCAGTCCCCAATATCCCTTGTCAGACTACGGATGGCCAGGGGATTCCATTGTTTTATTTATTTTTATATATGATTTTTTAATATGATTTTAAGTTATCTGAGTTTTGGGGTTCAGCAGTTCAGCTGACCTAATAGATCATATGTTAATAATATCCTTAGGATATCTGGATCTGGTGCCATTTTTAATTCTTCAATGCTTTTTCAAAATGTTTGTTATGGGTTGACCATTAAGGAATTCTTTATTTTTGACCTTAGACCCAAAGGTCAAGGTCATCAGTCTTGAATTATATTGAAAAATAACGCACATTTTTGTCAAAAGATTTGATTTATTCATATGCATTGACAAGAAAAAATCATGCAAGTTTTTGGGAATGGTTGTTCATCTTGTGTATCAATGTTACTTTCACTGATTTTGAGGCCCAAAAATCCCAGTCACTTTATTTTAGCAATTTAGGATTATCATAAATATTAAATATTTAATCTACCTTGCCACATGAAGATTGACCAAGCTTCTATGTGTAACAGCAAATATCGGATAACAGACATCTGCCTTATACAGTTTTGTGTAAAAATCACACAGGGTTCTCTAAAAGTTCACCTGGTTACATTTCACCGGCTGTTAATCATTGACATTTGACATGTGATGGAAAGTCACACAGTAATGAAATGTGAAAAAGGACATAGAGGTATTGTACCAGCTGGCTTGCTCAAAAAAGATTAATTTAAAATGATTAATTTTGTAAATCAAACAAAGAAAGCATGAAACATTTCATTTCTGTAAGACTTGCAATCATATTTTTTTTTATAATGCATACAATACAGAAAATGTAGATGCCAAATGAGCTACTTCTGTAGTCTGTGCAACAGGGAAGTGACCAATCTTGCTTCCTTAAACATTTCAAGTTGCTAACGTTTCGAGAGATGATTTTATATGTGCCCCCCAAAGTGGCATTTTTTTTGCGTTATACTGTCTCACTTCAAACAATAATAATTTTAAATGCAAATTATTCATATTTCTTTGAGTATTGGAACTAAAATTTGTGTAAGCTTCTGGAAGAATATGACCTGTAAAACTGTTGCTTAAATTAACACATTCCAGTTTTTGGTAAAAAGCTTAACAAGCAAAAGATCTTGTCCGTCACGTCAAATTCATGTTGCATTATCTTAACTTCATTATCTTTGCATTTTAGAATAATAATCTTTTTCATGTTTATGTCTTGTCATGTAAAATCTAAATTGGCCAAGTTTCATCTGAATGACAATAATTAAGATCATTGAAAGATTTGAATTTTAAAGTTAGGGACACTACATAAAAGGCCATGAAACTGTATTTAGTAAATGTGTTTCTTTTTATCTGATATAAAGATAATGTGTATGAATATTTACAAAAAGCATGGACCAGGAGATAAGAAGCATTAAGTATTATAAAAGACAATGTTATTTGAAAATTCACTTTTTTCACTTAGGTGAGACACTTTAGCACCAACACCATGTTTTAGCCGATTAACAATGTGCCATCAGTGCTTAACAAACTCTAGCTTTTCACACTAAAAAAGGAAACAAAACACCAACTAACACAATTACTGTACCACCAGAACCATGGCACACTTTAGAAGTATTTCAACATGGCCAGATTTAATTTGTTTCTGAGGTGACTTTTACTTTACATATGTCGATATTGCCTCATGGTGGTGACTCAGCGTCTCCCCACAAAAAGTATCAGGTATTTGGTATTTCGTTTGGTGACAGAGTGTGCGCAAAAGGTGTTAGAGTTCTTCAACAAAAGATTTAATGAAAACAGGACAAGGTGGAATGTAGCTATAGCGACAGGGTTAATCAAAATACACCATAAAAAATGTATGATCTAGACTCTTATCTGAACACAAAGCGTCATTGTTGAGGAAGCAGTGAAACCTTCGATGATTAAGCTGACGACAATACAGCACTGCCCACCTGCTGACTCAGGTAACGTTACCGCTCGTTCCGTAAAGTCTTACTACACCTGGGGACGGTTCAGACGAGCTGTTCGGAATAAGCGGTGAAGGTAAGCGCTTAGATATGTTATTATTAGTTTATATATATTTCATTTATTTGTTATCTATTTATTTATGGTTGCTGAATAAACTAATGTTGCCGAAATACGGATTTATGCGTATCGGTGTTGACCGTCACTAATGTAAGACTTCCCAAACCCAGCAAATCTCTGCTTTAGATAACTCGACTTATCGACTTATTATTATTATTATTATGTTATTTTCTTTGCCACTTTTCTCTACAAAAAGCGTCCTAAATGTAGTTGACGTTAGAAACTAACATAGCCTACATTATAACCTTTCCTTACACCTGGTTAACTTTTTCGGAATAATAATGAAAGTTATGTTTTAAATCAATTCGTGCCAGTTATGTAGCTGGACGCTAAAGAATGTGCCCCCAAAGTTATAACTTGAATATTGTTTGGCCGCATAAGCGTTAGATAGTTTAATAAACTAGTCCATATGGTTAATAATAAACCTGTAGTATAATAGCCGGGTGATATCCAGTGTATGTGTGCGTGCGTGCATGTGTGTGTGTGTGTCTGTCTGTCTGTCAACACCTGTTTTCCGTTTGTTAAAAAAAAAAACCAGAACCGGAACCTTGGATAACCGGTAGTGTTGTTTTATCCACTCTGGCAACCGAATCTCCTTATTTGTCTCTCTCCTGGGTTAAAGAAGGAAAGATGTGGTACCCGCTGCTCATCCTCCTAACATTTCTCATGAAGGTTGCAGAAGTCCAAGGTGAGATCTTGAGTATTACACCATTAAAAAAATTTAAAAAATTATATATATATATATATATATATATATATATATAGAGAGAGAGAGAGAGAGAGAGAGAGAGAGAGAGATGTTAAACAATTTTCAACTTTATTCAATTTGCTATTACTTCATATAATTTATTTATGTCTTTAAATAAAATTACATATTCACTACATAGACAAAAGTATTTGGAGTCAGGATTGTGCAGTACAGAGTGACATAATTCTGTATTCAACCAGCTATACACACATGACTTCATTTCTTTTTTTTTAATAGATCACATAAGCATGTACAGTAAATAACACAAATTTATAAGATCACATGTTATTTATGGTTATTGTTTCTGTGACTACTACTACTAATAATAATAATAATTATTATTATTATTATAATATGGACATTTTTCTGAGTTCTAAATTTTTTGTGACGTCATTCCCATATTCAGAGAGCACTACAATTGATATATTTTAAAAGTAATGATAACTTTAGTTCCTTATGATATTTCAGAAAACCCAAATGCACAATGTAATGTCTGACACCTCCGACACACTGGCAGGACTTCCATATAAGCATATGTCACAGACCAAGGCTGTGTTGCCACACACATTTTGAGTTTCTTTACAGATCATGTGCAACAGTCAGTATCCCCCTTCTTATTCATTTTATGGCAGCTGGAATCCACTGCATTTACTGCCTCTCAGTACACTGCTCCTGTATATCATTATTCTCCTAGCACGATATGGAGCTATTGATCACAGATGGCAGACAGACAGGTTTTTAAAAAGCCTGAGCAAATATACCTGGGGGTCCATCAAAATACTTGTGGAGCCCGGTCTCTGAGCTTCTGTCTTAAGAGAATACTTGCTTTGTACAATGGGGCACAATCATATTGGAATAGAAAAGGGTCTGTTTCTAGGAAAGCAACCGATTCAGTACATTAACATCCTTATTAAAATGTCAATATTAGGGCATTGTTTTATTATTTAGTATTAATCTAAACTAATGATTAAGTACAAGTACAATAAAACAATTCAATATATTTTAATTATAAGGAAAGGAAGAAGGAAGAAAAGGAATGGAAGTAAGAAATAGAAAGAAGCAACGAGAAAGAAAAGGAAAGTTTTTCATAAAAGCACATTTCGTAACTTTAATCAGTTTTTACAGTGTTGTGACTGTCAATTCATCAAAAAACAGAGTTAAATCTTCTGTCATTTAGTTGCTTAACAGTAACCTTTTACTGTGCTCATTTATATGTTTGCTATACAACGTATATAAGGTCTTATATATCCACTAATTACTGTACAGTATGTTGGGGAATTTGAAGAGTGAGGTTTTACCTAATCATAAAAACTTGAAAATATGAAAGAAGATGTCAATTATAATTTAAGTATGACTTAGTTCTCTGAACATGACACTGACATGCTAATATCGACATGAAATAAATGTGATGAACACCAGAAGAGCGTTATTTGAACGAATGTGATCTTCTATACCGTGATTTGGACCTACCATGGTCATAGTCATTAATGTATCAGCATGGCAGTAAATGTGCGGCAGCTCAACGTTAAGGGACAGGACTATGTCCTTACTGGTTTCTACCGTGTATCTGCCAAGTTATACAAGCTCTTACTGCATTTACCTGATTTTTTTGAAGACACATGAGTCAGTGTGATGGGGGTTTAGTCAGACACGTTTGTTTCCTACATCTTCTGCTCACACTTATTGCAATGTAACTTTATTGAATATAATAAGTGCCAATGTGATTAATGTCACATAACTATGCTTGGTATCAAGTAAATTCTTGTCTCATGAGCTCAACAGGGAGTTGCTCCTATTTTTGTTGCAATATTGGAAGTTTATAAGAACACTGTACTGGAATTTGAATTCATTCAGTCACAATAATATACGTAAGTTTTGACGTCCAACTAAATTTGTATGACTCAATCAATGCTCAACCTTGCCAATATGGATGCAACTAAAGTATACCTTTACATATGCAAGTTACCTGAATACTCTTCTTTGCTACTATGAATAACACTCACATTTGTACGTTTATGCATGTAGCGTAATGAGCATGTTGTGAGGTAGTTACACAGAGTGTAACTTCCACAATGTCCAGTTGATCCAGTATAATCCAGACAGTGTGCACCAACTGACTTCATACTATTTTCACCACAGTTTGGTTTGCACAAATGACTTCCATAATAGCTTTTGTGTCCATAAAAAAAATAACCCTCCCTTACTTTGTCTCTTTTAGGTTTTGGAATGGCTAATTGAAGATTTTTCTTTAGCTGTTATATCTGTATTGGTCCTATATTCCTTTTTACTACAGTATATATATATTTTTTTATTTTCTTAGGACAATGTGGGAGACCCAGTGTTGGAGCGAACATGGTTATAATCAATGATGTCAGCAACCAGACATTCCCAAATGGTTCCACCATTACATTCAAGTGTTCTATTGGCTATGTGCCTGTGATTCCATCAGCTTCCAAGACAATCATCTGTGTTGGAACCGAGTGGACCAAACTGGAGCTAAATTGCACAAGTAATTCTTCTTATATACATTTTTTCATTCTTCAGTTTTTATTACAGGGTATTTGTGGTCGTAAATTTTAGTTTATTTTATGCCATTTCTTAAAACAATGTTTTTATTTTTGTTTCCTGTTTTGTTCTAGTTTGAGTTCTTAATTTAAATACAAATGCATAGACAATGAGTAAAATAAAAGCTTTTTACAACATAGCTTGCACATCTCTTTATATGACTGATAATAAATAGCCAATTTAACAGATGTCTTGTAATTATTATAAAACATATATAAGGAAGATATGAATTTATTTTTTGTGGCATGGCCATTTAAGACCTTTTGCATTAAATTTTGTAATATTTGGTCACTTTTAGAAAAGACTTGTGGCTCTCTTCCTGACATTGCCAATGGGAAATATACTTATCCAGATGGAAATCTGTTTGGTGCGACCGCTATCGCAGTATGTAATGAAGGGTAAAGTTATTTTGATCTTTTGTCTTTGAAGTCTTTAAGTTTATCTGCATTGCATTGTGTTTTTGTGCACCTGCATCCACATGTAAATCCATGAAAAGTTTATAAAGGATTTTATAAAGGAGTTTATAAAAAGATTATAAAGGTGTATTTAGATGATGTTAATTATGTATTTGTAGACATACACTTGTTGGAGAAAAAACTAGAAATTGTCGTGAAAATGGATGGGATGGAAGACACCCTGTATGTGAAGGTAATGGAATTTAAAGAATAAGAAATCTTACAAACTATTTGAAACAGCATGTTTAAACCAATTGCTTTCTTTTTAGTGGTGAAATGTGAACCACCTTCCACTATACAGAACGGCACATATGAACCCATTGATGAATTCTATAATTATAATCATGCAGTCACATACTCTTGTAGTAAAGGCTACACTCTGTTTGGAGAATCAACAATAGCCTGTTTGGCAAATGGAACCTTTCCTTCTCCTCCTCAGTGTTTATGTGAGTTGTTGATCTCAGTTAAGAATCAAGATTTGCCATGAAACATGTTGTTTAATATTTTTCAATAATTCACGTTGCTGTTTCTTTTGCAGTTGTAGAGTGTGAAACACCTAACATTCCAAACGCAATTAGAGTTGAAGGAAAATCACCACCCTATGGCTATAGGGATTTTGTCCGATATGTGTGTAATACAGGATACACTATGGATGGAGAAGGTCACCTGGTCTGTGATTTAAACGGATGGAATCCATCTCCTCCTAAGTGCATCAGTAAGATTAATCAGAGTTTTGTAATCTTGAGATTCTGACATGACAATAGAATAGTTAATCTGTGTTAAAATTATGTAATTATAAGCTTTTCCTAAGTAGGATCTAAGTGTTGATGATGCTCACCTCTAATATTACAATCTGCCATCAGTGTGAGCATACAATCTATTGCCTTGTAATACTGTTAAACTGGAAAATAAAGATTACTTCCCATTGGTATATTGTTAAATGGCCAATTAGAGATTTTTTTGCGAGCTGTTCTATCAGTATTGGTGTTATATTTCATTTTACTATATATTCAAATTTTAATTTGATCTTTTCACAATGATTTGGGAAATCAGACATTCTTAAATGGTACCTCTGTAACATTCAAGTGTTCTACTGGCTATGAGCCTGTAAATTCATCAGCTTCCCAGGCAATCACCTGTGTTGGAAACAACTGGACCAATCTGTAGCTTAATAGGAGAAGTAATTTACTTTATAGACATTTACCTATTCCTAAAATGTTCATAAAAGTTTTCTTATAAAAGGTCTGTGTATCTAACCTTTCGTTTTTGGAGCTAAATTAAATGATTAATTTATTTTTAATTGCGTATTTGTTACAGATTGATTTTTTGGTTAATTAAATCACACATGCATTGCTTAAGGGTACCATGAAAGCAACAAAAATAAACAAAACTTGCACATAAGCTTTAAAGGCCTAAATCTGATCAAAATGTGCTAAACGAATAAATATACATGGAAATTATACTGTACATACCTGTAACTGGTGCTAGATATCGATCCACAAATACATAATTGAGAGTAAAGATCTCATTTAACAGATGTAGTCATGTAATTATCCCAAAACATATAAAAAGAAGATATGAATGTATTTTTTGTAACGTGATAATGTAAGAACTGTTGCACTCAATTTTATACTATTTGTTCACTTTTAGAAGACTGTGAACCTCTTCCTGACATTCCCAATGGGAAGTATACTTATCCAGATGGAAATATGTTTGGTGCGACTGCTGTCGCAGAATGTAATGAAGGGTAAAGTTATTCTGATCTTTTCCTTGTCTGCATTGCATTGTGTTTTTGTGCACCTGTATTCATATGTAAATTCATGAAAGGCTACAAATTGTAAAGGTGTATTTAGATGATGTTAATTATGTATTCGTAGATATTCACTTGTTGGAGAAAAAACTAGAAAATGTCGTGAAAATGGATGGGATGGAAGAGACCCTGTGTGTGAAGGTAATGGAAGTTAAAGAATAAGAAATCTTACAAACTATTTAAAACAGCATGTTTAAACCAATTGCTTTCTTTTTAGTGGTGAAATGTAAACCACCTCCCACTATACAGAACGGCACATATGACCCCATCATGGAATTCTATAATTATCATCAGACAGTCACATACACTTGTAGCAAAGGTTACATTCCGGTTGGAGAATCAACAATAGCCTGTTTGGCAAATGGAACCTTTCCTTCTCCTCCTCGATGTTTATGTGAGTTGTTGATCTCAGTTAAGAGTCAAGATTTGCCATGAAACATGTTAGAATAAGAATAAGAAATCTTACAAACTATTTGAAACAGCATGTTTAAACCAATTGCTTTCTTTTTAGTGGTGAAATGTGAACCACCTCCCACTATACAGAACGGCACATATGACCCCATTGATGAATTCTATAATTATAATCAGACAGTCACATACTCTTGTAGTAAAGGCTACACTCTGTTTGGAGAATCAACAATAGCCTGTTTGGCAAATGGAACCTTTCCTTCTCCTCCTCAGTGTTTATGTGAGTTGTTGATCTCAGTTAAGAGTCAAGATTTGCCATAAAACGTTTAATAATTTTCAATAATTCACGTTGCTGTTCCTTATGCAGTTGTAGAGTGTGAGACACCTAACATTACAAATGCAGTTAGAGTTGAAGGAAAATCACCACCCTATGGCTATGGGGATTTTGTCCGATATGAGTGTAATACAGGATACACTATGGATGGAGAAGGTCACCTGGTCTGTGATGTAAACGGATGGAATCTATCGCCTCCTAAGTGCATCAGTAAGATTAATCAAGAGTTTTGTAATCTTGAGATTCTGACATGACATGTAGTCACATAATTATTCCAAAATGTATAAATATACCAATTTATTTTATGTAGCATGGTAAAGTAAGAACTGTTGCATTCAATCTTGAAGGTACATTATATGTGGACCAATTTTTTTAATGATAAAAGTAACAATAAAAGTTGGAGGCTATTTGAAACAGTTGGACGCAGAAGTGTAAGGTTATAAGCCCAGAGTTTTATGTATTCTGTATGTAGGTAAAATTTAACTTGTTTCCTTCTATCAAGCAAGCTAGAGTAAAAAAAATTTATTTGCACGTACACACGTATTATACGCCATTGTCTTTATTTTTTTATTTATTTTTTTTTTCTAGTTACAAGTTCATCCACCACATCTCACCCATCATATGGTAAGTGATAAGTCCTTTCATGTTATTAGTATTTTTAAAGCATATAGTTTTTTAAACCATTCCATATATTTTTTAATCCACCATGAAAAAAAATACTTTTAAACAACTTAAAAAATAATTTAACCATGTACTTTGAAATCAATCCTATTTAATGTTAATAACATAAAAACCTGTACATATTTTGATAAGTAACTGTCTTTTTTTTACAGGCATAACGATGATAGCCTTCCTTGTATCCATTGTTGTCCTTCTAGGTAAGTGTACAGTTACTTAATATTTGTACGAGTTCATCTGAAAAATTAAGGCTGTTGTCTTCATTCATCTAAACAGTCACTACAGAATGTTTTACTATTGGCAAACTGTTAAGGAAAATATATTTATCAAATGTAAGTACATGACAGGATCAGGAAGATTAATTATTAGGTAGAATTTTTTTGATAAAATGAAAAAGCATGTTTAAATGTATTTACCTTGTTAGCTCTTCATGAATAGTTGATGTGAAATAAGGATTTGTTGTAGATTTAAAAGCATTTTAACAAATGGAAGAGAGATGTCAGATAATTTATTAATAGTAAATTGATTGGAAAAGTGGATAGACAGATGAAAAGATAAAAAGGACAAAAGTACTGATAAGAATAAGCGTTTTAGAATAAGAAGATGAGAGCAATAAAACATATACATATATTCTCCACTGAAGAATATGGATATTGAACAGAGAAGCAACGAATAGGAACTATTCTTCTAAAGTGTTCCATGTTTTTGGACTCATGGATGACATCCATACAATCTTAAAATATTAAAAACATATTTAACAAAAACACATTCGTCTACCCATATGCTTTTAAGTGGACTGAATGATTGTTCACTCCTTTAAGTGTATTTTGGGTGTCTTGAGAAACTCCCAGGCACACGAGTGTGGAGAGAAAAATACAAAACAAGTATAGCTATTATACATACTATAGATCATCAATATACATAAATCACACATAAAGTCATACATTATTAAAATTAAATTAAAATTATTGAAGTCACATTTTCTGTTCATAATGTAAAAACAAATAATTATATTGTTTTCTTGACACTCTGATTTAACTTCAATCCTACCTTGGAAAGGAAAAGGGCATTTAAAAAAAAAATTTTTAACTGTCAATTGTGAATTGAATTGAACCCTGAATAGTTCCTGGTATAGACTAACTGAAATACACACTGAATTGTGCATCCGGCTTTGGGTTGGTAGAAATTAGTGGCTTCTAATAGCTGAGTGTGCTTTGGTGTGAGGTTAAACATCGCTGAATATTCAGCCAGTGACGCATGCTGGACTTTTGCAGCATAACACATGGCTACACAGGTATATATGAAAATATAAGAGCATCTTGAAATATTAGTGTAGTTGCAAGGATAATACTTATCAGAATATCTTTATAAGGGTAGAGTTCGATATACTTGCTTGATGCTACTTACTGTATTCATAGCATTGCCTAGAAGAATGCATGTCACAATATTAACATTTGTGCTTTAGATCACCTATTGTACTTTGTCCTGTTTTTTTTCCCCCTAGGACCAGAGCACTAATTCTGACTAATGGCAAATTGAGGAACAGATCTATTCATCTGTGCTTTTCTAACATTTTTCCTAGTTTTCATAGATCATTAATAAATTTGCACTTACAGTAGGTCTAGATTTTCTTAAGCTGTCATAATTTTATATTTAACGATACAGAGCATCCGCACCAATTTGCACTTTAATTACTAATTTATATAGATGGTTTGTGTGTTTTAAGTTATTTAATATTAGTAATCATCGGATTTTGTCAAAATAAAGTGTTGAGTTCTGTTTTCACAGATTTGACTGCACATGTATAAAAGAAATGTGGTGTTGTAGTCTTAGCAAAACTGCCGTTGTAAAATATTTGATACCAAACTCAACAGGCAATGCAGAGGAAAAAGGTTTTTAAAAATTCTGATTAAAAGTAATAATTTAGTGGAGCACCAACATGTGTTATTTTATTTAATTTTTTTATTTTTTTTTACTTTGGATTAGTAATTTTCACTTAACTGTTTTTATAAATAGGCTAAATTAAATAAGTGCACAATAAGTTGGACAAATGAAGAGAAACCTACAGTACATAAAGTTTTGCTTGAATGCTTCTCAATGAAATTCTTTTCTTGCCATAAAATATAAAAGAATATAAATGTGTTGCATAATGAAGTTTGAAAATATGAATAATAGGAATTAATGAAGTGTCTTGAACCACTATAATCTTTTTCTGGTCTTTGTAGAATAACAGTAGTTTGTAATTTGGACAAGCTATTGTATCCAAGTTCAATAGTGAGGTAGTGCAAAGTTTGTTTCAAATTACTTACTTTTATTACTTACTATTACTTATTTACTAATATAATTAACTTGTACAGACGTGTACACTATGTGGGCACATAATGATCACAGCTATTCTAAAACAGTAGTTTCAATATGGAGTTACCAACTCAATTAGGAGGGTTGTCCACATACTTTTGGCCATATAGAAATTTGACACTCAAAAGTCCACTCCTTAATAATTGTTCATTCTACAATGCACCTGACAACTTTTCTTTTTAAATTGCAAATCGGACCCCAAAAGAGGGAGTTGGGAATTTTATCTTATTTGCCTTATAGCTGCTACAGTATAGTATTAACAAAAAACATTTGTGTGAAAAAAAGCATAGAATATTTGTATGTTGTAGAAATACCTTAGTCTAAATAAAAAAGATTAAAAATAATCCCTTTCTGACACAGCTCTCTGGCATGTATCAGATTTTTCTATCCTGCAAAAAACTACTGAGACATTTGTTTCTTAGTGTAATCTGAACAAAATTTTGAATAAAGATACTGCAAGTTTTCAATTCCTGTTTTTATACAATCTGGTGTATAAATGATGTATGTATGTAAGTTTTTTTTTGTGTACTAAGAGTCAACAGTTTGGACGCACCTTCTAATTTCATGGTCTTACTCAATTTTCAGTTCTTTCAACACTCAGAACTGAAGGCATCCAAATTATGCAATAATCTCCTTTAAACAGATGATGATGAGATGTGTCTGCTACTTTTTACTGCCATAATTAAAAATAATAATAATTATTATTATAAATCCAAACTTGTGTCCAAACATTTGACTGGTGTGTTCAAACATTTGAATGGTTACAGTATGTATGTATGGTATGCATGTACTGTACGTATAATAAAATGTTTATTTGCATAATGTTTTTTTAATTATTATTTTGCAGTTATTATGGTGGGACTTGATTAATCCAAATCCTTTCAGTTGTGTTATAATAATTTTTTTATTGAGATAATTTTTTTATATTTAGAAAAGATTTATATTTTACAATATTATGTAACTGTTATAACATTTTAGATAAATGTTATTAGCTTACTTGAGATTACTGTGTTTTAAATACATTGACTTTATTGCTAACACAGCTATATGAGACATACTCTTTACTTATATTCACCAAATGCAATATCTGTAAATATTGCATAGGTGTACTAATTGTGTAGATCATGCAGAAATAATAATGTAACATAACTAATCATGCGTTTGGTCATTGCCAGTACTGTATGTCATATATATATTGTGTGTGTGTGTGTGTGTATCTCTTACTTTATATACTGTATTAATGCTAAAAACATCCCAGTGTTGTCAGCTGTACTTTGAAACACTTAAATACTTTTAATGTGATTCCATTAAAATTAATTAGTCTCAATCTAAGGTGATTCTTTAGTTCATTGTTATATACTGTAGCGGTACTGGTGTCTGATGAGAGTGCAGCAGGTATCGCCAAACTATTCTATATAATGATGTGGCCTGTATATATTAAAATTTTATCAGAAATTGAGAAACAGTGCAGCTGTCATGCACACTCAATCTGCGCCCGGCACTAGGACCCGGAAGTAAGGCGGGCGCCAAACCAGGAAGTATAAAAGAGGTAAACAAACGATGGCTTACCACTCAGTCATTGAGTTCGCCCGATGCCATTTCGGAATCGTTCGTCAAACCGTGAGTACTCACTTTCTTGGTCTTGCTTCCTGTTTGAGTGTGTGTTTATAGGACGCGGGTTTGATTTGTGTCTTTCCCTTGCTCTTTCTATCGTGAGAGTCCTTAGACTAAATAGCGTGATTATCCTGCCTACTCGTGCACTTCCGCGTTTGGGTTTACCATTCACGCAACAAAGGGCTAACCGCTAAGCTACGTCTTCTGCTCATCTCCGGTTAGTTCGTGACAGAATGACTGAGTCTGCAGTTAACCCAGCGGATTACGCTCACCTCTGCGACGTGGTAGAGGGACACGTTCGGTTGATTGATCGGCTGAACGCCGAGATCGCGACTCTCCGCAGTAGCGTCCAAGACCTTGCGGCCTTGCGGCGCGAGGTGGCGGAGCTGCGGCGCGAGGTCGCGGATCTTCGGCGCGAGGCTGTCAGTCCTCCGGCTGGTCTATCTCCCGTCGCGGTTGCTGCCGTGCCGCCATCTTCCCCTTCACCTGATGTATTTTTATCACTACCGGACAAATGGGATGGCACAGATGGGAGATGTAGCATTTTTCTAACCGCACTGGATCTTGTGTTTGAGTTTAATTCCACCAGATACTCCACAGACCGACTGCGCATCGCTCTCCTCGTCTCATTGCTATCCGGGCAGGCAGCTGAGTGGGCCACGGCGGTTCTTCACTCCGATTCAGACACGGCACATTCTTATAATGAATTCACCAAACAACTGAGACTCACCTTTGAACATCCAGCAGGTGAGGTGGAGACCGACACCAGATTATACCATCTGCGGCAGGCAGGTTCGTCCGTGAGCCGTTACACGGCGGAGTTCCGTACTCTCGCCGTCCAAACCACCTGGGGTAACACCGCTCTCCGGACAACCTACTACGAGGGACTGGCGTCATATATTAAAGACGAGCTCGTGGGACGAGAGCTACCTGCGACGCTGGAGGGTCTCGTTCAGCTAGCTCTCCGGATCGACCAACACCGAATCTCTCGTCCTAAACCAGCCCCACGAAACCTGACACCTGCCGTTTCATCATCTCCACATACCACATCACGACCATCCATCACCCCCTCTCACGTTCCCGCACCTGAAGCACGACCCACATTCAACTCCACCGTCTCGGTTCTCCACCACCCGCCGTGGTTAACACGGGAGCCGGGGAACCCATGCAATTAGGGCGCGCCTCCTTGACCGCTGCAGAACGGGAGCGACGATTTAAGGAGGGGCTCTGCGCGTACTGTGGGTCCAGCGCACATCACCGAGCCATCTGCCCCCGTCGTCCGGAAAACGCTCAGACCCGGTGAGGAACGAGGGCAACTCACCGGGTCATCTCCAACTCTCCTCAGTCACCACCCCGACCTCCCGTCTCGCGGTCCAAGTAAGTCTCCAGTTTGGCCACAAACGAGTCAGAAGTGCTGCATTTATCGATTCTGGTGCCGCAGGGAACTTCATTGACTCCACCTATGCCAATAAATTGGGGATAAAACTCGAGGCGTTATCCCAGCCGGTTCGGATCACATCCGTTGACGGTCGGCCCTTAGCCTCCAGCCCCATCACCACTCAGACCCAGCCCATCACCCTAATCATCAACAACCATCAGGAACGGATCCAGCTTCATCTCACCTCCATCACATCACCACCCATCATTCTCGGGTACCCATGGCTGCTTCAGCATGACCCCCTCATCTCCTGGGCCCAGAACCGGATCCTTCAGTGGGGGCCGACCTGCTCCGAGCTCTGCCTACAAGCACCGGCTGGGACATGCTCTAGGGAGTCCGAGGCCCCCGACGTCGACACCAACGCCATTCCTGCCATGTACCGGGACCTGGCTGAAGTGTTTTGCAGAAAACAAGCCACGCACCTTCCACCCCATCGCCCCTATGACCTGGCGATTGACCTCCAGCCGGGCTCGGTGCCCCCCCGCGGCCACCTCTACTCCCTCTCCAACACCGAGACGCAGGCGATGGAGGAGTATGTATCAAACGCTCTCCGCCAAGGCACCATCAGGCCCTCCTCATCGCCCGCCGCCGCGGGGTTCTTCTTTGTGAAGAAAAAAGGAGATGAACTTCGCCCATGTGTCGACTATCGGGGGCTGAATAACATCACCATCAAAAACCGACACCCGCTGCCTCTTACCAACTCTGCCCTGGACGCCCTCTCCGGTGCCACCATTTTCACAAAGTTGGACCTTCGGAGCGCCTACAACTTGGTGCGCATCAGAGAGGGCGATGAGTGGAAGACGGCCTTCATTACACCCACGGGACACTATGAAAGTCTGGTAATACCGTTTGGACTTTGCAATGCACCCGCCGCCTTCCAGCACCTCATCAATGACATTCTCAGGGACATGCTAGGGCGGTGGGTCTTTGCATATCTGGATGACATACTAATTTACTCACGAACTGTTAATGAACATATCCAGCATGTCAGAGCAGTTCTAAGGAGATTACACGCCCATCAATTGTACTGTAAGTTGGAAAAGTGCGCTTTTCACGAGCGCTCCACCACGTTCCTGGGTTTTGTCATCTCGCCCCAGGGTGTGGCCATGGACCCGCAGAAACTCGAAGTTGTGCGTCATTTGCCCCTACCCAAGACCCTCAAGCAACTTCAACGGTTTCTCGGGTTTGCGAACTTCTATCGTCGCTTTATCCGGGACTACAGTACGATTGCCGCCCCCCTAACTGCTCTGACCCGACCCTCATCATCCCCTTTCACTCTCAACTCCGTCGCCATCTCAGCTTTCCAGAGACTCTGTCAACGCTTCACCACCGCTCCAATTCTTCTCCATCCAGACGCAAGCAAACCATTCGTTGTGGAGGTGGACGCCTCAGATGTGGGCGCTGGGGCTGTTCTCTCCCAGCGAGGTCCAGATCAGAAACTACACCCCTGTAGTTTCTTCTCCAAAAAATTTGATGCCACTCAGCAGCGATACGGGGTAGGGGACCGCGAGCTGCTGGCCATAAAGTGGGCTTTGGAGGAATGGCGTCACTGGCTCCAGGGCGTCAGGGAGCCATTCATTATCTGGACCGACCATCAAAACCTCATCACCATCCGTAGTCTAAAACAGCTCAACCCGAGGCAGGCGCGATGGGCACTATTCTTTGAACAGTACAACTTCCATCTGTCCTACCGCCCGGGGTCTAAGAACACCAAGGCCGACGCCCTCTCCCGACAGTATGAAGAAGACGTCACCCGGGCGGAACCCGCGCCTGTCTTCCCACCATCCAAAATCATTGCACCTATCCACTGGGATTTGGAGACTAGGGTCCGCCAGGTACAGGCAATGGAGAACGAACCGGCAGGTGCGCCGCCTGGACGTCTCTACGTGCCCCCAACAATGAGAACTGAAGTGATGCAATGGGGCCACACCTCACCCATCTCCGGACACCCAGGCACCCGACGCTCCCTACAGTTTATTCAGCGAGCCTTCTGGTGGCCCTCCATGGCCCGGGACATCGGCGAGTTCGTCCAGGTGTGCCCAGTGTGCGCCAGGGCTAAAGACACCAATCAGCCGACCCCGGGGGAACTCCAACCACTCCCTATTCCCCGTCGGCCCTGGTCGCACATTGCCATCGATTTCATCACGGGCCTGCCGGATTCAGAAGGAAAGACTACCATCTTGACCATCATCGACCGTTTCTCCAAAGCCGTGCACCTGGTGGCCCTATCCGGACTCCCGTCAGCCAAGGACACCGCGGAGCTGATATTAGAGCACGTAGTCCGCCTGCATGGGTTCCCCAAAGACATCGTCTCGGACAGAGGGCCCCAGTTCACTGCCCGGTTCTGGAAGGCCTTCTGCCGTCTGATCAATTCCACCTGCAGCCTATCTTCTGGGTACCATCCCCAGACCAATGGTCAGACGGAGCGGGCCAACCAACAACTGGAGCGCTATTTGAGATGCTTCGTTGCCGATCGCCAGCGCTCCTGGGCTCGCTACCTCCTATGGGCTGAGTTGTCTCACAACCTTCACGTCTCCTCTGCCACCAATCTCAGTCCATTCGAGGTATGCCACGGTTTCCAACCTCCGATGTTCGAACACCAAGAACCGGAGGTTGACGTACCCTCAGCCCAACAGTTGGTCCGCAGGTGTCGGCGGCTCTGGACCCAAGCCAACCAAGCCATCCAACAAGCCAACACCCGCTATGCTGCTCAACATCGCCGCCGACACCCCCCGGGACGTTTGTATAACGTAGGTGACAAGGTCTGGCTATCTACAAAAAATCTTCATTTACACACTGAGTCAAAGAAGCTATCACCCAGGTTCATCGGACCATATCGCATCCACCTCAGAATCAACCCTGTCACCTACCGGCTCCAGCTGCCTGCGGCGCTCCGAATTCACCCGGTATTTCACACTTCACAGCTCAAACCCTTCACTACATCACCTATTAAGGCTCGTCTCAATTTTGCTAAAAAACATCTCAATGATTGCCAAGACTTGGCAATCATTGAAGGGAAAATACCTTGTGGACCGACGAGACAAAAGTTGAACTTTTTGGAAGGTGCGTGTCCCGTTACATCTGGCGTAAAAGTAACACAGCATTTCAGAAAAAGAACATCATACCAACAGTAAAATATGGTGGAGGTAGTGTGATGGTCTGGGGTTGTTTTGCTGCTTCAGGACCTGGAAGGTTTGCTGTGATAGATGGAACCATGAATTCTACTGTCTACCAAAAAATCCTGAAGGAGAATGTCCGGCCATCTGTTCGTCAACTCAAGCTGAAGCGATCTTGGGTGCTGCAGCAGGACAATGACCCAAAACACACCAGCAAATCCACCTCTGAATGGCTGAAGAAAAACAAAATGAAGACTTTGGAGTGGCCTAGTCAAAGTCCTGACCTGAATCCTATTGAGATGTTGTGGCATGACCTTAAAAAGGCGGTTCATGCTAGAAAGCCCTCAAATAAAGCTGAATTACAACAATTCTGCAAAGATGAGTGGGCCAAAATTCCTCCAGAGCGCTGTAAAAGACTCGTTGCAAGTTATCGCAAACGCTTGATTGCAGTTATTGCTGCTAAGGGTGGCCCAACCAGTTGTTAGGTTCAGGGGGCAATTACTTTTTCACACAGGGCCATGTAGGTTTGGATTTTTTTTCCTCCCTAAATAATAAAACCCCTCATTTAAAAACTGCATTTTGTGTTTACTTGTGTTATCTTTGACTAATAGTTAAATGTGTTTGATGATCAGAAACATTTTGTGTGACAAACATGCAAAAGAATAAGAAATCAGGAGGGGGGAAAATAGTTTTTTCACACCACTGTATTATAGAATTAATTTATCCAATTAAAAAATAAACTAATAACATTGGCAAAGTAAATAGATTTCTACCTTTCCACTTCATTACAAATACATTGTATATAAGATAAATATTCTGTCTCAGTTTGTAAACCGGAGCTTTAATATAATATATGGACAGTCTTTTCTCCCTGGGTTCAGCTGCATACTGTCACAGTGGAGCACCAGATGGCGCCATGCTCCCGGACTCCATTTTGTTTTTGTATGTGTTTTTCTTTAGTTTGGACTCCAGTTCCCAGAGTGCACCTCGATCAGGTGATGGGAGCACACCTGATCGAGGTTAGCCAAATCAGTTCAGTTATAAATAGGCTTTTGTTCCGTTGCCTCTTTGTCTGGCAGCTGTTAAGTTGAGTGGGTGTTTATGTCTCCAAGTTCTCTGCGTCATGCATTTCTTCTTATCTCCCTGTCTGTTTCTTAGTTGGTTCTGTTTAGCTCCTAGTCTGTTATGTTAGCCCTTTGTGTTTAGGTCGTTGTTAGCCCTTTGTGTTTAGGTCGTTGTTAGCCCTTTGTGTTTAGTCGTTGTTGGCCCTTTGTGTTTAGTCGTTGTTGGCTCTTTGTGTTTAGTCGTTGTTGGCCTCGTTGTTGGCCCTTTGTGTTTAGTCGTCGTTGGCCCTTTGTGTTTAGTCGTCGTTGGCCCTTTGTGTTTAGTCGTCGTTGGCCCTTTGTGTTTAGTCGTCGTTGGCCCTTTGTGTTTAGTCGTCGTTGGCCCTTTGTGTTTAGTCGTCGTTGGCCTCGTTGTTGGCCCTTTGTGTTTAGTCGTTCTTGGCCCTTTGTGTTTAGTCGTTGTTGGCCTTGTTGTTGGCCCTTTGTGTTTAGTCGTTGTTGGCCCTTTGTGTTTAGTCGTTGTTGGCCTCGTTGTTGGCCCTTTGTCTTTAGTCGTTGTTGGCCCTTTGTGTTTAGTCGTTGTTGGCCTCGTTGTTGGCCCTTTGTCTTTAGTCGTTGTTGGCCCTTTGTGTTTAGTCGTTGTTGGCCTCGTTGTTGGCCCTTTGTGTTTAGTCGTTGTTGGCCTCGTTGTTGGCCCTTTGTCTTTAGTCGTTGTTGGCCCTTTGTGTTTAGTCGTTGTTGGCCTCGTTGTTGGCCCTTTGTCTTTAGTCGTTGTTGGCCCTTTGTGTTTAGTCGTTGTTGGCCTCGTTGTTGGCCCTTTGTGTTTCGTCGTCGTTGGCCCTTTGTGTTTAGTCGTTGTTGGCCTCGTTTTTGGCCCTTTGTATTTAGTCGTTGTTGGCCCTTTGTGTTTAGTCGTTGTTGGCCCTTTGTGTTTAGTCGTCGTTGGCCCTTTGTATTTAGTCGTTGTTGGCCTCGTTTTTGGCCCGTTGGGTTTAGTCGTTGTTGGCCCGTTGGGTTTAGTCGTTGTTGGCCCGTTGGGTTTAGTCGTTGTTGGCCCTTTGGGTTCAGTTCATGTGTAGTCTTAGTGTAGCTCTTGTGTAGTGTAGATCCTGTTCTGTGTATCCTTTGGTTTCTCTTCCTTAGTCCCTTAATGTAGATGTCCACTCCTGTGTTATGTGTTTATGTTCTGCTTTCCTTTATTAAAGACTCTTTTCATTTAAGATCACCTCCGCCTCTATACCTTCTCCAAAACCCACACACTAGCACCCCGGTTACACATACAGGCAGACATGACCTGATGTCTTTCAATGCTATTTTACTTCCATGTACACCAAATTCACTTGTCGTATTCCATTGTAAGTGTTCTAGTTTTGGAACAAAATGTGTTAACTCTATTCTGATATATTAATGTGTTAAATTTTCCATGCTACTATGTTCCAGTCTCCTCTTGGATCTAATATTAATGTGTGAACACTCCCACTTATAAAAACATGTTTAAAAAACTCTGTATGTTGCTGTTAATGAATATAGACCTTTCTGACAAAAAAAAAGTGACTGTGTCTCTCCTGGCATCAGCAATTATATTAAAGCAAAGCAGACAGGCCGAGCAACTTGTTAATTCATCTGCAAAACTTGACACCTATGAAATAGTTTCTTCCTTATCCTCTTTCTTTATTTTCTAAAATATTTTTCACAGTGTACTCATTCACTCATCTTACTCAATATTTTCCAGTCCAGTTTTTCTAAACATGGACAGTGGTTCCTTCTCTGGTTCCTTCTCCTCTACTCTCCTTAGTTCTTGGAGCTGTGCCACCATGTCTAGCCTCTATTGCTTATATTTCCTGCATGAGAGCAATACATGCTCAGCAGTCTCACTTTCATTGCATACCTCAGAGTTTGCCTACTATAAATAGAATTCTTTATGGGTTGCTGTGTAAAATTCTTAGTCTGCTAATTAATCCTTCCAATTCCCTCTCCCCTCCCTCCTTATCACATACACTTTGTTTGGTATTAAATGCAAATGTCTCACTTTTTGTTCGTTATCTCACTTTTGTTGCCACTGTTGTTTAACCTTGTTCCACACGATACCTTTACCCTCTGACTTTGACAATTTGATATTGACCTCAATATCCACTTTTTTTTTGGTTGCTACATTTGCCAAGTCGTTTTCCTGGAAACCCGAATGAACTGGGACCAACAGGAAAGAGCATTTTTCTCTTGTCTAACTATTCTTGAGTTAGCATACACAAGATCCCCTCCTCATCATATCTCAGGTGAGCTCTGATCGGCCAGAAGTACCCTGCGAAGTAATACTACACAGGGTGTTCAGCCATCTTAAGTGTGATTCCAAACTGCAGGGCATGAAAATGTTCAGTTTGGTGTAGGGAATGAGTGAACAACAGGTCTTCACTTCACCTGAAGGGAATGAAAAGTGTCCCATCAGTCACTGCATCTCACTGGAGCGTGAAAAAAATGGAGCTCGAAAAAGGATTTATATATTTATTGTACTGGCCTTACTCTGACAACCAACTGTCCAGTAAGTTAAACAGTGACTTAAAAAAACCCTCGCTGGAGACATCAAGTCGTTTCTGAAGTTTATGATTCAACTGTAAAACTGTAAAGGTATACAAAATACAATTGTATCAAAATAACATTCTTATATGTATCACACGATATACTCAACATTGTATACTTACAGACCATGTGTCTAATAGAAGTAAAGAAAGATGATATTTAGAATGAGCCTCACTCAGGACAGCTACAACATTCTGCTGACTGCAGTACTAATTGAACTTCCTGGTTGGAGCCAAGGATGCAATCACTGCCCGCTTTTGATAGAAAACATATATTTGGAATACTACTGGATGATAAGAATAATAACTTTCTCATTAATATAATACTAATTTTAGGAAACTTTATTATTCATAAATGCAAGTGTATAAAAACTAAACCTTATTTTTCAGTTTTTAAAAAGGATTTTATTTGCAATTATGTTCCATCATTGGAACATACAGTATGAAAGGTAAAAAGGCCAAGAAACTTGTTGGAATAATAAGAGAATTTGGTTTAGTAGAAGAAAACTAAAGAGACCCTTTTTAATTTGTATTCACTTTATTTATTTATTTTTGATTATTTATTAATTTCTTTGTTATATATATTTTTGTTATTACTTCTTTGTTTCGATACTTTTTGTGTGTAATTAATGTGTGCCTTGTTTTTTGATCAACGTTTACACAACTTTATGATGCTATTATAAATGTATATCTTGTTCTATGTTTTTGTTCAATAAAAAAAACTAATTGAACTTCCTATTACCGGAACCATGTGACAGCTTTTCAAAATTTAAGTCCTCACTTGACTATACATATTGTAGCGTTTTTCAACGCTAGCATGGATCTTGGAGGACGAGTGAGCTTGGTGGCTACCCAATGTAATGACTGGGAGTAATTTATTAATCTCAGCACAACACACATACACACAGGTAAGCACACATACCACATGCTTAAACATGGCCGAAGCCGCTAACCTAAAACCAATATCCCACCCAGGGGGAACATAAACATAATGCTGGTGATCGCCAGCCCCGCCCACGCCACACTGCCCCCACCCGAGCTGTGACCGTCCCCGGTCACCCCTAATTCTTCAGTCTCTGAGACGTGCAGGCGGTCGGCGCTGGCGCTGTGAACGCCGGAGCCCTGCTGTAGACGAAACGTGAACATTAGCCTGAGGCGGTCCGGCCTCCGCAGCAGTTGCTGTCTCACCGGCATGCGGCTGGTAGGGAGCGAGACGGTCTCGGTGAAGCACAATCATCCGCGCTCGCCCCGCCAGCCGCACCCGGTAGATGACATCTGAAAGCCGAACGATCACCTTGCAGGGTCCCACCCAGTGGGACATCAGTTTGGGTGATAGCCCTCTCTTCCTTCTCGGGGAATAAACCCAAAATCAAATTCAAATTCAAATTTTATTAGTCACATACACAATCATACACAGTATAATATGCAGTGAAATGCTTTATACGACCGCCAGTGACCTTAAAAAAAAAGAAAAGAAAATCTTGTACGTAAAATAAATAATCAATAAAAAGGAAATACTAAAGAAATAATTTTAACTAGTAAAATTAACTGTGCATAAGGGCATAATAAAATATTGCAAAAATATAGAAATATGGTATTTAAGTGTCAGTGGTTGTGCAAATATGCATGAAAGGTGACATGTGCAATTGTCCAGATGTATGAGTATTTAGTGCAAGTGTGTATGAATGTGTCCATGATTGTCCAGTCAGTGTTGTGAGCTTAAAAGATTTTATTAGTCCTGTGTGGAGGTGTGATTGAGAGACCTTATCGCCTGCGGGAAGAAGCTCCTCCTCAGTCTCTCTGTGTTGGCCTTTAGGGAGCGGAATCTCTTCCCAGACCGCAACAAAGAGAACAGTCCATTACTGGGGTGACTGAGGTCCTTCATGATCTTCCTGGCCTTAGTCCAGCACCGCTTGCTGTAGATGGAGTGCCCATACCTGCTCTCCCGGCTCAAAGTCTCGCCCCCGGCTATGAGTGTCATAAACCCGGCGCTGCTTAACACCGGCGTCCGCCAAGTGTTTGCGCGCTAACTCGTGAACACGGAACAGTTTTTCTTTCAAAGAACAAAATTATTTTGGATTATTTGGATTATTACGTTGGATTATTCCAACCCTGGTTCCGTGGGTAAGTGCGATTGTGGAGGTGGTCCAAAATCAAGGTCCACTGGAGTGCGCAGCTCGCGGCCAAACATGAGAACAGCTGGCGTTAGCTGCGATGACTCCTGTACTGCTGTGCGATATGCCCAAAGCACGAGAGGCAAATGTTCGTCCCAATCGCGTTGCCGATCGCTGGTAAGTAGGTCGAGTTGTGTGCTGAGCGTCCGATTGAAGCGCTCCACGAGGCCGTCACTTTGTGGATGAAGTGGCGTGGTGCGGGTCTTTTTCACCCCGAGGCGTTCGCACACCGCCGCAAACACCTCCGCCTCGAAGTTGCGCCCCTGATCGCTGTGTAACTGCTCTGGAGCGCCGAACTGGCTGAACACCTCATCCACTAACACTCGGGCCGTGGTGGAGGCGCTCTGATCAGGCACAGCGAAAGCCTCCGGCCACTTTGTGAAGTAATCCACGACGACCAGCACATAACGATTACCCCGATCGGAAACGGGGAACGGTCCAAGGATGTCCACGCCCATACGCTCCATGGGTGCCCCCACCCGAAAGTCCTGCAGCGGTGCTCGCGAGCGCTGGGTAGCGATTAGTCCTGTAATCGCTCCAGCCAACGCGCTAATTGCCCCTCGGTTCTTTAAAACTAAGCAGCCACACTAGCGAAGCGTGATCAGTCCGCAGCAGGAAGGTTTGCCCGTATAAGTACGGCCGGAAATGTTTGAACGCCGCGACGAAAGCTAACAGCTCGCGCCGCGTGACGCAATAATTCCGCTCGGGTCCAGACAACGCTCGGCTGAAATACGCGACAACCCGCTCTTGGCCACCGGAAACCTGAGACAGTACGGCCCCCAGCCCTACATCGCTCGCGTCTGTGTCAAGGATGAACGCGCGCGCTGCATCCGGATAACCGAGGACGGGACACGTGACCAAGGCTTCGTGCAACCGAGCGAATGCGCGCGCATGTACAACCTCCCAGCGGAACGGCTGGTTCTTTTTAGTCAACCCATGCAACGGACTTGCGACGGTGGCGAAGTCTTTCACAAACCGGCAGTAGTACGAGGCTAACCCGAGGAAAGTGCGCAGCTGCGACACATTTACCGGTTCTCGCCAATTCTGTACTGCAGCGATTTTGGTTGGGTCGGTAGCAATCCCGTTCGCACTAATTATGTGGCCCAGAAACGCGGTCTCTCGACGCAACAGCTGGCACTTCCTAGGATTGAGCTGCAAGTTCGCCCGTCGGATAGCCAAAAATACCACCCGGAGATTAGCTAGCGCAACCTCAAACTCCTTGCCGTGCACCAGCAAATCATCCAGATAGACGACGCAACGGTTACGAGGGATATCCGCCAACACTCCATCAACCGTTCAAACATCGCCGGGGCGTTGCATAAACCGAAAAGCATACGCCGGAATTGCCCGATCGAGAACGCGGTTTTAGGGCGGTCTTCCGGAGCGAGCTCTACTTGCCAATACCCGCTACGCAGATCTAACGAGCTAAACCAAGCCGAGCTTGCGACATGTTCCAGCGTATCATCTATCCGTGGCAACGGGTATGAGTCCTTCCGCGTCACCGCATTTAACCGCCGGTAATCGACACAAAACCGCCAAGAATTGTTCCTCTTACGCACAAGCACAACCGGTGAAGACCACGGTCCGGACGCTGGCTCAATGACGCCTGAGTCGACCATCTCACGCAGCTTCTGTTCGGCGACAGCCCGTTTAGCTAATGGGAGGCGTCTCGGGTGCAACCGAACAGGAGCTGCGTTCCCCGTATCAATCCTGTGCTGCACCAGATTGGTATGGGTGCAATCGCACTCATCTACCGTGAAAACATCCGTGAATTCATTAAGGAACGATCTCAGAGTTTCGGTCTGTGTCGAAGTCAACCCCGCGCTGCTACGTTGCAAAAGCTCCTTTAGCACGCTCGCTCGGTCATGTACCGGATGTTTGTGTGTCGCAGCCTCCGGAAGATCCGCCCCCCGTGTGTGTGCTACTTTGTCATGCGGCCGTGGTTTAGGTGTTAGCAACCTAGCTACGCCGAAATCCCCACACAGAGTCCCGTCCATTAGGCTGAGCGCCGCCCCCCACCTTTCCAAAATGTCCAGCCCCAATATGCAGCTATCCTCAATGTTCCCCAGCAAAAAGTCATGAACATAGCTGTGCTCACCTATGATGATTCGCACCGTTCGACGAGCCCGTATCTTCAAATGGCTCCCAGACACGGTGCGGATGCTAAAGGCCGGCTTGGGCACTTTGCCAGCGCGCTCGCCTGGTCCCAACACTCCGTTGCGGAGTAGTGAAACAGTGGAGCCGGTGTCCACAAGCGCCCGCAGCGGGATGCCGTCCAGCACACAATCAATGTAGATCCCAGCGCGTTGTCCCACATGTCCCGAACAGAAGTCGACTCCGCCAGTTGGGGAAACAGAAACGGCCGTGGGAGGTGGCTTCCCCTCGCTGCCTCCCCGACCTAGTTTAACGGCTGCTGGGGTACGTTGTCCTCGCGCCGTGGGGAGTTAGAGCCGTAGTCCTGCGGTCCCGGGCCTCGAGTTCGACGGCGCCGTTGTAGAAAGCGCGCAGCTGTAAGTCGCCTCGCCGGTTAACGGCGCACGGGGCTTGGTCTGTGGGAAGCTCCGCCCCGAGGTCCAGTGCCGGGACCCTCATCTTGCCGCTCTGCTTTCGCCGCGCCGCCTTTTTTGTGCTGGCACCGTCCGGAAGGTGCTTCCTCTGCAGGAGTTCTGCTGCCACTCGGCGGCCCTCCTTGATCTTCTTCAGATCCTCCACCGTTCGCTCCAACTCAGAGATCTCCATCCCACTTCTGACACCAATGTAGCGTTTTTCAACGCTGGCAGGGATCTTGGAGGACGAGTGAGCTTGGTGGCTACCCAACGTAATGACTGGGAGTAATTTATTAATCTCAGCACAACACACATACACACAGGTAAGCACACATACCACATGCTTAAACATGGCCGAAGCCGCTAACCTAAAACCAATATCCCACCCAGGGTGAACATAAACATAATGCTGGCCCAAAACCGGCGGTTGCCAGCCCCGCCCATGCCACAATATATAAAATAATAAATTCAATGAAAAATCTAAATCGAATTCAGTCCTGCACATTTATTGTCATTATTATCGAGGACGACATCATATTAAAAGGACACAAAAATGAATATAATTTTAATATAATCAGAAAATCCTTAGTATTTAAGGAGTTAAGGATTTAACTATAATAAATAAATCTCCGTACATCTTTAATCAATTATTATTATAATTAATCAATAATTTATTTGCAAATTTATACACGTTTCAATAGTATGTTTTATAATGGTATCAGTTTTGCTTCAATAAATATTAAATATTTAGCAACAGGTATCCAAGGGGCCTATGTTACCATGGTGCTCTGGTGACTTTGTAGAGTGTTCCAAATGGTGGAGTTTGTCGAGGGGAGTTCCCTTCACCGATATTCCCTGCAAACGGAGCAGGGAGTAGGGAGCACCCTGTGAAGTACACTTTGGAATGGAACGCAGCCTGAGGCTCTTCCTTCTTCCTCTTTTGTTTAATTATGGAGATTGGCAAACAATCTAAAGGTGCATTACCGCCACCTGTGGCAATGGAGTGTGGAGCAGGATCCTCTCTGATCTAGTAGCAAAAAAAAAAAAAAAAACTTTTTTCCCCCTTTCTCTCCATCACATTGGTTCTGTCCGAACCATACTCTGGATATTACTGACTCTTCTTGTCTGTTTCTCCCAGGGCATGTTATTCCATAAGTTTTGACGAGTATCATTCTTATTGTATTTGGTTACTCACGACACAAAAGGCCTATTGAGTTCTTTTGTCTCTTGTTTTATTTTCAGCGTCAAAGATTTAACACTTCGTACAGTTGCCCAGAGTAAGTCCACTGTGGTTACAACAACCTATTCACTGTATCTCATTACGGTTTTCTTACGTTTACAACAACCTATTTGCTGTATCTTTTAGCTTACGGTTCAAGCTTGTGTTCCCCACGACTTCAGTATCTAAACTGACTTTTTACCGTGCAATAGTCATGCAACTACGTGCAGTAGTGGAGTGATATCACAGACCAACTTACGATTGTCATAAATGAATGTTTAATACTTAGCTAATAAACTTACTAATAAACTTGGTGCTTAGTGCATAACTAATAAAATAAACACAACAACAAATTCATAAAGTAAAATATGGCTGATACAATTATTATTATTATTATTATTATTATTATTATTAAGTATTATTATTTTTATTATTATTAAGAATAAACGTATAACTTTCAGGTGTAAACTCAATTATACAATTAACTGTCCACAATTAACAGAAAAAAATATATAGAGAATATATAAATAATGACAATAGACAAAGTAAACAAACAAGGAAACATGAATAAAAAGCAGGATGGGGGGGGGGGGGCTAACAAATAGCAGAAGAATTACAGTGTTTCTTCTGAATGCCGAGACAATAACAGAGGTGACTGGTGTTTTTCTATGAAGTTTAAGAGGGTTTGGCGTAACAAATATACAAAATAGTGCGTGACGTCGACACTTTTGGCGACATTTAGCGACTTTCCAATTAAACGTTGTACTTGGCGAGACGGTTGAAACGCAGTGTACGAATTTCAATGCGTTTTGATCATTATGGTGTTTCATATAACTTCCGCGTCATGTGACCAGCACAACAACAACAATTACGCCTAAAAAAAAAATTTAAGTATAAACTACAGCAAATTGGCTAAACCCGAGCAAAAATGAAATGACTAAAGGACACATGACGCTGTGATTTGCTATATGATATGCTATAAATGGACATTTGGGAAGTCATTTTCTGATAGGGTGTGACCACATTTCCGGCCATTCACGCACAAGCTCGGTGTAACTATCGGTGTATGATCAGACAGTCTCATTTTAGCTGGTTCCTTGGAGCTGCTCGTGACGCAGGCTGAAGGACGAGAGGGTGTTTACGGGTAAATACGAGTGAAAGTGGAATATAGCTCAAGGTTAATACTGATTCAAAGCTTTCCAGTTTGCCGTTTTGAATTCCCCGACCTCGGTAAGGTTCGCGATAACAAAGGGCCTCAAACAGATAATCTCACCTAAATGTAGAGGAAATTTAAATTAGTTTAATAGTTTAGCATTTTAACCAGCACTAGGTATTCTTGTACTTAATATTATAACCCGGAAGTGAATCTAGAACATGTATGTTCTTGACATTACAGCTAGCGTGTGAGCTAATTCAAGTTATTCAAATAATAAATATATAATACTCAAAATACTTGAGCCTTTTTGCTTGCTTAATTAAGAGAAACGATTATTATTATTTTTTAAACAGGTGGGTTTTTTTAAGGTTTGCAGTTTGTCAGTTAGCCAACTTACATGTACAGGTTTAAACCGAAAGTAACGCCTTCTTTTAAATATTTTTGCGATTTTGTTTTTTAAGCAAACACAGGTTAACTAGCTGGTTGGGTATTTAAATTAACCTAACTAAGTTATCTCTGTAAAAGACAACGCATGTCCAAAATTATACTTGTAGGTGTTTTCTTTTTCCTTCCAGAAATCAGTCCAACTCTGTGACCAAGCTATTTACTCACCTCGGTTTATTTATCCTCTGACTGTTGAATTTAAACAAATTTCCTCTTGCATCAGTGAATTGAAGAAGTTGGAGTGGAAATAACAACGATGTGTGAGACGAGGAGCTGCAGTCTGTTCATCCTCCTGCTGTTTGTCATCAAGGTTGCAGAAATCCGAGGTAAGATCCAGTTTAGTTTATCATTGTAGATGGATTGATTTCTTAAGTTCATAGCTTGTTGCTTGTATGACTGAAAAGCATTTAGCTTTTCAGTCTAAAATGCGGTAGTTGATTTTAAAAAAGACCCAATAGCTCACATAATCTGGAATAGATGTACAATGTAATAAACATGATAGTATGATAAACAAGCGGCATGGTTTGGTAGTGGTTAGTGCCCCTCTAGTGGTATTGGGTACGAGTCCCTTCTTGGGTCTGTGTGTGTGTGTGTGTGTGTGTGTGTGTGTGTGTGTGTGTGCGTGCGCGCTCCACAATGGATTGGCACAGAGTTTACACTTCCCTAAGGCTCTACGCCTCCAGGGATAGGTTCCAGCCTCCATGATATCCTGTACTACACAGGATAAAGCAGTTTAAATAATAAGTGACTAAGTATGAGCAACAGTATAAGGAGAAATGTGTTATGCAAATGAGAATCTACCCGTATTTCTTTATAAAATCGCCTTCTACACTAATGCACTTATTCAAACGTTTCACGAGGGCTTGCACACCATCTAGGTAGAAAGGTTTCTCAGTACACCAGAGCCCTTATAGGACTGCCTGCTTCACATCTGAAGCGCTGGCCTCCCAGGAATTCCTTTAATGCCCCAAACATGTGGAAATGATCAAAGTCAGCACTGTATTATACAGGTCCTTCTCAAAAAATTAGCATATTGTGATGAAAGTTAATTATTTTCTTTAATGTACTGATGAACATTAGACTTTCATATATTTTAGATTCATTACACACAAACTGAAAAAGCCTCTTATTGTTTTAATATTGATGATTGTGGCATACAGCTCATGAAAACCCAAAATCCCTATCTCAAAAAATTAGCATATTTCATCCGACCAATAAAAGAAAAGTGTTTTGAATACAAAAAACGTCAACCTTCAAATAATTATGTTCAGTTATGCACTCAATACTTGGTCGGGAATCCTTTTGCAGATTCTTATGTCTTGTGTCTCTCAACTTTCTCTTCACAATATCCCACAGATTCTCTATGGGGTTCAGGTCAGGAGAGTTGGCAGGCCAATTGAGCACAGTAATACCATGGTCAGTAAACCATTTACCAGTGGTTTTGGCACTGTGAGCAGGTGCCAGGTCGTGCTGAAAAATGAAATCTTCATCTCCATAAAGCTTTTCAGCAGATGGAAGCATGAAGTGCTCCAAAATCTCCTGATAGCTAGCTGCATTGACCCTGCCCTTGATAAAACACAGTGGACCAACACCAGCAGCTGACATGGCACCCCAGACCATCACTGACTGTGGGTACTTGACACTGGACTTCAGGCATTTTGGCATTTCCCTCTCCCCAGTCTTCCTCCAGACTCTGGCACCTTGATTTCCGAATGACATGCACAATTTGCAACCTGTAGCCCATTTCCTGCACACACCTGTACACGGTGGCTCTGGATGTTTCTACTCCGGACTCAGTCCACTGCTTCCGCAGGGCCCCCAAGGTCTGGAATCGGTCCTTCTCCACAATCTTCCTCAGGGCCCGGTCACCTCTTCTCGTTGTGCAGCGTTTTCTGCCACACTTTTTCCTTCCCACAGACTTCCCACTGAGGTGCCTTGATACAGCACTCTGGGAACAGCCTATTCGTTCAGAAATTTCTTTCTGTGTCTTACCCTCTTGCTTGAGGGTGTCAATGATGGCCTTCTGGACAGCAGTCAGGTCGTGATTGAGTCTTACCCATGATTGCGGTTTTGAGTAATGAACCAGGCTGGGAGTTTTTAAAAGCCTCCGGAATCTTTTGCAGGTGTTTTGAGTTAATTAGTTGATTCAGATGATTAGGTTAATAGCTCGTTTAGAGAACCTTTTCATGATATGCAAATTTTTTGAGATGCGTTCTAGTTGCTGAATTTTCACAGTAACCAATGCTGTGGGCTTTGAACCTCCAGCTAAGAGTCTCATCCCCATACCGTGCTTAAAGTCTTCTGTAAATGTCAATTGGCTTTACACCTTCTATCATGAGAAATTTCTAATTATTTTTTATTTAAATATGAGGTGAGTCAAAAATGATCTGCAATTCAGGTCCAATACTTCTGTTATCTGCGTTTTCTGTTCAAGACTGCTCTCTCCCCAGTCACTGCGGTGCGAGCAAAAATGGATACCCCACTTATGATTTTCAAAAAAAAGAAAAGCAGCGTGCAGTGATTAATTTTTGTCGTGCCTGGTGCCGCTGTTTATCGAATGCTTCGTGTGCAGTATGGAGAAAATGTTTGGATATCTCTTAGGAAGGTGGAAGTTTCTTAAATAGGATCATTACTCGACGAGTCATTGACAAGCCTGAGTGTAAACGGCAGAGTATGGAATGGAAACATCCTCAATCGCCGTACATGGGGGGGGGGGGGGGGAGGGGTCTGTCTGTCAAGTCTAGAATGGTGTTTTCCACCTGTAAAACCAGCCTCTGATGTGTACAAGTACTGTATATACACTTGCATAGTGCAGCTTCTCTTCTTTTAAAGCGTAGTGAAATCCAATAAATGTCTAGTGCAGCTTTTACATTGAGCAAAAAAATTGAAGAAAAACTTCGACAATAAGTGTAATAAAACTATGAATGTACATTTGTAGCATTTTTTTTTTAATGGGCATGCACAAGTTAGTGAAGTTTTTTCTGTACATGAACGCAAATTTAGATTAAATTAGATTTAAATAATAAAGAGAATTGAAAGTGTCATTGTGCAAAGTACCTACACAGAGCTAATGAAATGTTATCTATATACAATAAACAACAATTAGTTAGGACAACAGAAGATGCTGTAGGTAATAAAGTTACGATGTGTATATATAGTATATGCAGTATAACTGTGCAAAGATTTGCAGTGCATTTATAGAGGATAACATGCTCAAAAAAGTAACATGAAGGTTCCATATACAATGGAACCTTGGATTACAAAGTTCGTTACAATTCGTTCCACAACCCCAAAATATTTATATAAAATAGTTATAAAAATATAAAAAACATAAAGTAAAACTAAAATTTATTAACTTGCTCTTTACCTTTGAAAATAATCACACTCAAACAAGCGCACGGGCACACAGACTCATGGACACACACACAGCGAATACCGAATAGAGACTCACTCAATCAAGTGTGCGCACACACACACACACACACACACACACACTAACTAGCTTGCAGATAAGGCGGGGAGGGGGCTGCTGTGTAGGACGACTTTCTCACACACACCATTGGCTCAGTTCTTACTTGCAATCCATGGTTCCACTGTATAAGAGTTCTAAATTATATTGTATTTACAGCATAGATATGAGTGGAATTATAGCTGCACAATTAATAGAAAAAAATTATTACAATCTTGATTCGTACGTAGATGCGATTTCTGAATATCCCCTGCATGTATTTCCTGCATTCAGGTCACGCTGCATTAATGAGTTCACTTATAGCAATCTGGGATTGTTGTAAAGTAAATATCAGTCAAGGTTACTGTTTGCACTCACAACAAAACACTAATTATAATCATCAAATTATTTCATTATACAACTCAATCACCTCTCTTTCTCATTTATGGCGTTCCGCTGTCACTCACATGATGTGTAACAAGGAGGTAGAGCTTAACATGCTAACTAGTAATCAGGAGTTGGGGTTTTATGCTGTTAGTTTGAGGCCAAAAACTGTTTTGAACCCTGATTTTATTTTTGTCCACTTAAACGCTCACTTCATCAAACTCACACTTGCGTTGCAATACCACAATATCACATGCAATATCACAACACTCGCTCGCTAAATTTCAGCCAATCATAAGGGTTTTTTTTTTCGTAACGCGGGCGCAAGCTTCCATGAGGGCCGGCAAAAGATTAAACGTTTAAGTTTTCGCAAGGAAAGATTGGAAACATAATAACTACGGCAAAACGTGTAGTGATTCACTGCACGTTTTAACTTTACTAATGACCACCACATGAGACCGCATAGGTGAGATAGGGTTAAATTTTCTTCCATTGTTGCGTTTATCATGGCATAAGTTGATTATGCATTTGTTATTTTTATCAACATATGGTAAATGTCTCACACACATGCTCAAAACTTGAATGCATACTACTGTCTGATCAGAGATGGACACGTGCAGTCCTAATTGGCTATTACTTTAAGTATTAGATAATTAAACCTCCCATGTTGATTCGAGCTGTTATTCTGTACTCGTAGAGACTTCGAGAACAGAGCGAAAGCTGCAGAGGAGTATACTGAAAGTGTGTTAAGAGCAATAAATCCTTTGACAACATTAAATTCTACACATTTTAATTCTCCCTTAAAAAAGGGAAAGGTTTTAATACAAGAGAATTGAAAGTCCTGTGCAAACAACACTTTATTTATTTATTGAAGTGCCGGCAATGTTTTTGGTTGGAAGAAGAAAAAAAAAACGAAGAAAGAATCGAGTGAATCGTCATCTCAATTCCCATGGAGAAAAATTGTGATTTATATTTTGTCAAGAATTGTGCAGCCCTAGCTGGAATATACAGTAGTGCACTGATAAGCATAAGTTATGGATGGTGCAGAGATGCATAGTGGATGAAGCAGTGCGATATAGACAGAAAGTGACACCAAGGTGTTGTATTAGTTAACACTCCATGATCAGCTCTTTAGTGTGGTAACAGCCACAGGTAAAAAAGCTATTTTTCAGTATGTTGGTGTCGGCTCTGAGGCATCTGTAGCACCAGCCTGATGGAAGACGAGTGAATAGTCCATGAATGGAGTGAGAGGAATCTCTGATGATGCCTCCCGTGCGTTACAGACAGCGTTTCTCGTAAATGTAGTTCTTGTAATCTCCTCCCTGTAATGTATTTCATCGTTACCTCTGGTCAGACCCACCAACTGTGGTGTCATCTGCAACCTTGATGATGCTGTTTGAGGCAAAGGCAGTCATCCCTAAAGAACTCCAGTGCTATGGATGAGACTGGAAGAGGTGAGGTGAGCTGAATCTGTATAAAGCATTTAGCTCTTTACACAGATTAATCGATGCACCACAAGATGCAGATGCATTATATATTATACAGTATATAATGCTTTTGATGCACCACTTTCATAGCAATGTATCTACAGTAATGCTAGCTCGCTCCTGTACAGCCAACAGTGCTGCTGATGGCCAACTGAAAAACCCTGAGAGCTCATTGCACAGAAACGTTTAAAGGCTTTGTGAAGTGGCATATCAAAAAAAGAAAGAAATTGCAGGTTGTTTTTGTATTTCACCCACTTAAATGTTAAACTAATCTTGATTAAAAAAAAAAAAACCTTTAAAGTGCCCCTATTATGCTTTTTTATATATGATCTTTCATGCAGTGTGTCATGTAGCTGTATGTGAACATAAATTATCGGCACTATCTGTGGCGCCGACAGTGCACGATAAACGAAGTTTTTGTCTCTTAAAAAAAAAAAAAGACTCGGCTCATTCGCCTAAACGAATCGTTAACAATTCGAATCTTTCTCTGTTACGGATCCACATCACTACGTAATATATTTGCATAATGTCCGCTATGGCTGAGCAATATGGCAAAAAAGTAATCTCGATAATTTTTCCCCATATTGAACGGTAACTATATATATTTCAATATAAGCTGTTAATGCTGCCAGCTTTAAAAGAGAATCCCAACAATGACTGAAGTCACAAAAATTAAAGGGTTCATTAAATTATATTTTAAAGTATAGTTTATTAACAAAAACAGATGACTAATTTGGCCTTAAAAATTAAGATACTATAGGCGTTTCTGTGCAATGAGCTCTCAGGGTTTTTCAGTTGGCCATCAGATTTTTATATAAAAAAAAAATACTTGTGATGAGACTTTTTATCTTGTGATGATAAATTACAATGTTTTGAGATTTTTAAACAATAATGAGAAACAACATTTAGACCACACACACTAGGGCTGTCTTTTTATCCCACAATTCAGAATTAAATAAAGGCTATTTCACACGGCCCCAATAAACTGACATAATGGCTTAAGCATGCAATGACAACAAAAATGGAATGAATTATGAGAAATTTATCACGTTATTTATGTAGAACAGATGCATTACTCACTTTTTAAAACATGTAACATGCTTTTTTTATATATATATATATATATATATATATATATATATATATATATATAAATAGCGTCAAGCAGGTCTAGACGATCATTTATTTATTTATATCTGCCTTTACAGCACATGACCACACGCAAATTGGTGTTTGTTAGGGCAGTGTGAATACAACAGCATTTTCTAAATTATGCAGATCGCCTTAAATGTTGTGAAATGTTGTGAAATCGTAGGATATGTTATAAATCCTCATAAGCTGTTTTAGCACTGAAAACTTTAACTTTAGTAGATGCTTAACTTACCAATGGTTAGATGCAGCTATCAATCTGGGCCAGAACAATTTCACTTTTACTATATAGTTGGGTACCTGCTAGGTGTTGTATAGTTCATATTTGCTTGGCCAGAATGGTTTAAGCCAGTGGTTCCCAAACTTTCAAGCCCGCGACCCCTAATTGAAGATCAACAAGATCTCGCGACCCCCACTATCAAAAACAAGCAATAAACATAAGCTGTTCACAGTATTTTGACTACATTTACTATACATCTAAATAATTTTGGCTTACCTTTCAATGGGAAGGGTGTACTTGTTTTTGGCAGCACAAAAGCTTCATTCGTGGCCTGATGGTGGATACAGCTACCCGCATATCATCTTCGACATCATGACGTGAGCTGTATTTATTTTTTATATATGTAACAGAGGAAAAATACTGCTCACACAAATATGTAGATCAAAATTGAAGCAGTACATCCACTGCTGCAAGGGACAACTCGTGTATTCGGTTGCTACCGCAACTTAGTGAATACTGATACTGCACTTTATGAATTCTTCCTCATATTTCCGACGTTTTTTACTTTGGTCTGACAGGGTCTTGCTCTTTTGCTTGGTCGATGTACATGGTTCCGATGACTCAGACAAACAATTTCCTTAACATTTTTAGATTTGCGAATAACAAATTTATCCATCTCGGCAGTTGCGGTTTTCACATGCAGTTGTGCGCTGTAGCAATAACTAGTGAGTCAGTCGCTGCACAGTGATGTCATATCTATGAGTCGCAATTTTTTTTAACACTCAATTTAAACACTCAAACTCAATCAGTAATATCTTTACAAATCAGAAAATATTTATTTATAGCATTTACTTGGACAATCAGGCCTGGACTGACCGGTGGGCCGACGCACATTTTTGGGCCGCGCGCAAATGCTGATTGGCTGTTGTCGTATTGTTCTGCTGTGTGATTGGCTCTTAGATTAATCCATATCGAGCAAAAATGTCTAGAGCTTATCATTGTTATTAAAATCAAATAAATCACGATTCGATATGATATCGTTTATTAGGGCAGCCCTAATGTCTGCCCACGTTCTACGTCGAGAACAAATTGCCCGCCATCTTACAATTGACTTTACCACACTCTTGTTAATGTGATCAAGCATTCATGCCGGGTTCGCTTAAGCACTTTGTAATATAAAAAAAAAGAATAAAAACGAGAGCACACAAAATCCTTTTTAACTGTTTATTCTCCACCATTCACCAAAACTGAACGCCAACACTCGCGAAGTGCGCACGCCCTTCTACGGCAACCCAGAGAGGAAAAATGCATCACACATGCACGTCATGAGCGCCCGTGCATCTAACATAGGCCTGGGCGATAAAACGATAACGATATGTATCGCGATAGACACGTGATCGATATCAATAAAAAATTTGTTCGATAGAATGTTCGATATTTTTTTATTCTTTGTCGGAAGAAAACGCTGGTCGCGAAGCTAGTTTGATTGCTGTCATGCGCACTCGCTCCGCGACCGGCTCTAGGACTCGGAAGTAGTACGGTTGCGATTCAGGAAGCATAAACGGCGACAAGATGGCGTTGACATTTGCACCCACCCACCCGCCAAATTCGGGTAAAATTCGGCTGTGGCGGGTAATAACTTTAGTCTCACTAGCCACATTGGCAGATAGTTTATTCTTTGGTATGACAATTGTTATGTTTGCATCAATATGCACAACTAACATTTATAATATTACTTACTTTTTGTGTGAGACACCCAGAGGAAAAGAAACGGTATTCTTCTTTTACTGCATTCAGTGCACACAACACATATAGTATACAGCGCGGTATTGCCCCCTGGTGGCCCGCCAGTGAATTAACATCAAACTCAAATATATTACAACAATATATTTTTGTTGTAGTTTTCTCTAAAGGCATCTGATATAATAAACGCATTTCACTATTTTATTACACTTTATTAAGCATTTCTTACATTTTCTTTTAATTTTGCACCTTAAATGTTAAGTTTAATAATAATTAAGTGTTCATTGTGACTTTAGACTTATGTTTACATTTTAATTATTTTTCCATGGTTGTTGACATTTCTGTCTTAATAACTGAGAGGACTATGATCATAGGAAGGTTAAGTTTAAAATAAAAATGTTTAAATATAATCTTCTACTGGTCCTTATTTTAAATGGGTCATAAAAAATATCAATAATTATCGATATTGACTGATATGAAACACTATCGTGATACAGTTTTCAGCCATATCGGCCAGCCCTAATCTAACATTAGTACAATTTAACAAATTACAGTAGGTGTGTTACATTAACATCTGACACTTACCACTGAGAAACGTCCTGCTCCAGTCGTGCTTGCGAAACAGTTTCTTGTCGATGTGCCACTGCAACCGTTTCATCGGAATGGATACGGTTGTAGCGCAGCCACATAAGGTTTTTATATAGATAGATACAGACAGCCGGGAAAGAGCGGGGAGAGCAGTAGTAATGGTGGACCAGCGCTGTCGTGAAGTCTTCTGACATTTTCCACTCACTCGCGTTCACATACACATACCGTTTATTATATACAGTTTGTAAATATTGTTTATATCATTGTTTGGTTGTGGTGCACCTTTTTCGTTTACTTTATTTAGTTTTGGATAATACACGTTTGCTTTATATACTTGTTTGTGTTTGTCCTTTTTGCTCAGCGGCCTTTTAACGCAACACCGACACAAAGATAAAAGACCTCTCGATTTTTGTAGCCACAGTTAATATAAAATTAGCTGGTCGTTACACTGTAAAAACGACGCCATCTTTTCTATGTATTGCCGAGCCATCATTCAGTTATGGTAATGGGCGTTTAATTTTCGGACACATGCTGTAGCGGTAGACCAATCATAATGGGCCGCGCCATCTGACCTGAGGACTTATAGTAATTAAAAAAATATATATATATATATTACTTTTCTTTCTAATTACCATCTTGCTAGACACTGTCATGCGCTATTGCACTATACAGTGGAATCTTGGATTGAAATTTAAAAAATACATAATAATTAATAAAAAATATGAAGTAAAAATAAAACAAATTAACCTGCACTTTACCTTAAAAAAAGTCAAAATAAATTTCTGACTGAGAAGTGTTTCCGTTAGTGTGTGTGTGTGTGTGTGTGTGTGTGTGTGTGTGTGTGTGTGTGTGTGTGTGTGTGTGAGCGAGTATGCTCTGAGTATGCGCGCGTGTGTGTGTTTTTGTGCGACACCCTCTCCCTCTTCTCCTCTTACACAGGAACACTTCCTCCTCTCTTATTTAAGAGGAGGGAGAAGCTACTATGCAGGATGACTTTCGCACACACACACAAACGAAAACACTACCTCATCGGTAAAATTACCAAGAAACATCTCTAACACACTAAAAGACTCACTGCTGTAAAGTAATAAATTAACCTGCACTTTACCTTTGAAATTGGATCGCGACAGAGCAGTGTCTCCATCAAAGTGTGTGTGTGTGTGTGTGTATGCAAGAGAAGGAGGGGTATGTGTGAAGGGGCACGGTGTTCAATGACGTGTGTGCAAACATAACGGAATCAGGCTGACACAGAGAGAGAAAAAATGGATCTTTAATCACTTTATTGAGACTTTCTTTTGCTTTACACGCGTGCACATAGGGCTGGGCCGATAGACGATATCATATCGAATCGTGATTTATTTGATTTTAAAAACGATGGAAAAGCTCTAGACATTTTTTGCTCGATATGGATTAATCTAAGAGCCAATCACACAGCAGAACAATACGACAAAAGCCAATCACCGTGCAGCTTGCGCGTGCAGGTCAAAGTTAATTTCCTACCACACTTTGCGAAGCAAACTTGACACCAGGACGACAAAAAAAATTTAGTGGAAGCAGCGACGAAAGTGAATCTAACCTCGAGTTATTATCCAAAGATGTTGAAATTGTCGACAAAAAAAAGGTAGCACGAACTCCGTTATATGAACGCATCACCCACACGACCACACTGAAAGCATGAAAATGCGGGCCGATGCTACGTCGTCAACTAGCAGGGCTAGCAGTGGGGCTGTACCAAAGTAGATAACGCTCGTGTCGTCTTTCGTGGCCATTACACCTTATGAAAGGTGTTCCAAAAGGAGCAAGGATATAACCAGGGCCGTTTCTAACTTTCTAGCGAAAGATATGATGCCCCTAAGCACACAAGACTGAAGTTAGCTCCTTATTCGTAACTTCCGATTCGTTTGGCTCCTTATTGCGCAGCGCCTCATTATGCGGCTGAAGTTTAGCTCCTTATTCGCCTCGTTACTAACGGGAGTGTTCACGCTGGCGAAAGCCGCGCAGTTTATCAATAAAACGTTATGTTGGTGGCTTAAACCATTCTGGCCAAGCAAATATGAACTATACAACACCTAGCAGGTACACAACTATATAGTAAAAGTGAAATTGTCCTGGCCCAGATTGATAGCTGCATAATTCCTTCCATTTTTGTTGTCATTGCAGCTTAAGCCATTATGTCAGTTTATTGGGACAGTGTGAAATAGCCTTCATCTTCATTGTGGGATAAAAAGACAGCCCTAGTGTGTGTGGTCTAAATGTTGTTTCTCATTATTGTTTAAAAATCTCAAAACATTGTAATTTATCATCACAAGATACTTTTTATCATCACAAACATTTGTTTTTATAAAAATCTTTGCCTTGTAAAGATTCTGAGCATGTGCCTATAGTATCTTAATTTTTAAGGCCAAATCTGTCATCTGTTTTTGTTAATAAACTATACTTTAAAATGTAGTTTAATGAACCCGTAAATTTTTGTGGCTTCAGTCATTGTTGGGATTCTCTTTTAAAGCTGGCAGCATTAACAGCTTATATCGAAATATATATCGTTATCGTTCAATATGGGCCAAAAATTATCGAGATTACTTTTTTGCCATATCGCCCAGCCCTACGTGCACATACACATGTGTTATAATAAACAGCACATGCGCTGTACACACACGCATACAAACACAAAATAAAAGATGTTTTGTACACACACACACACGTGGTCACAGTGTTCTAGTAAACAGTACAATTGAGCGAATGCGTGATACATGATACTCGGTACTCGTAAACCAAGACTTGTTCGTTTTTTAAGTCAAAATGTAGTAAAAATCTTTGCTCGTCTTGCGTAACACTTGCAAAACCGAGTTTCCACTGTATATCTGTTCATTGCAAATTTCTCGTGATTCGTTTGAATGGTACTAATTTTGTACTAACATTATATTCTTTTTTTTTCTGATATCTTTTCAGGTCAATGTGGCAAACACTCTGTTGGCGAAAACATGAATTACACACCTACTCAAATGAATGAATACCCTGATGGATCCATTGTAACATTCAGTTGTTCAACTGGATATGTGCCTGTTACATCAGGAGCTTCCAAGTCAATCACCTGCAGAGGAAATCAGTGGACTACACTAGACCTTCAGTGCAAAAGTAATTCTCCATTTAGACTTTTCTTCATTCTTACCTTTTTGAATTGTGTATATATATTTTTCATAGTTAATGGTGCAATGCATGAAAATTAAGACGTTTCTGTATTTTTAGAAAAGTCCTGTGGAAATCCAGGTGAGGTGTCAAATGGAAGATATTTAATTCCAGGTGGAATTGATTTTGGTGCAATAATCACTGTTGAGTGTAATGAGGGGTGAGTGAAGTCGTGGTCACCTACTTTGTGTAAGTTTTTGTTCAAATTTACACAGGGAAAAATGCACAAAACATCGTTTTGTACAATCTTTCTGTTTGTAGATATATGTCTGTTGGACCTAAAACTAGAAGGTGTCTTGCTGAAGGTGCCTGGGACCAGAGATCTGGAGTTTGTGAATGTAATGAAATTTGTTAAATTTGTGTTAAGTTGAAATTTAATTTTTTTTAATGCAAATTAACTTGTTCTTTTCTTTTTAGCGACGAAATGCTTACCACCTTCTAAAATAGTGAATGGAACACATGATGGAGAGAATGAATCTTATGGTTATGGTGAAGCAGTCACATACTCTTGTAATAAAGGTTCCACTCTTATTGGAGTATCATCAATAACCTGTACTTCTGATGGAACATTTCAGCCTCCTCCTCCTCAGTGTTTATGTGAGTTATGCTGGAGGGCTTTGTTCTCAGTCAAGAATTAACATTTTCCAAAATATATTTAATTTAAGATTATTTAGAAATCAATTTCTTTTTGTTTTTTGCATTTTCAGGGATAGAATGTGAAAAACCTAACATTAAAAATGCATATAGAGTTGGAGGAAAATCACCACCCTATGGCTATAAAAATATTGTTGAATACAAGTGTAATGAAGGTTACACTATGCAAGGAGCAGGTGAACTGGTCTGCGATGTAAAGGGATGGAATCCACCTCCTCCTCAGTGCCTCAGTAAGATTAATCAGTGTTTTATTATCTTGATGATTAGTGACTAATCTAGACTTGTTATTCTTTTTAACTGTTTTTTTTTTTTTTTACTGTGTTTAAAATATTGAATTATAAACATTTTATAGAAGACACCTTTAGTTAGATAGTGTATATCTTACATTATTACATGACATCTTGCATTACATTCATGCCATAACCACCTCTTTGTTTTGTTTGAAATGGGGCTTTCAATATTCATGCGCTAATGCATTATATTAATCTAGCATTGCTTTACAAAAAAAAAATAAAAAATAAGCAAATTAATCATATGACCAAGTTTTGCCATAATGGCTTCCTATAATTGCAGCATTTAGCTAGCTGTGTGTTGTAATAGCATATTTAGCGTGTATAATAAGACGGCATCAGCAGGTGTGCTAACAAGTTTCATTATAAAAAGATTCTGAATGGAAGCATCTTTTTCAAAGTTGTGTGCTCAAGCTACCTTCAAGTTGATCTGTTTTTACAAGAATACATTGAATGTAAAATGTGGGATTGGTGGCTCAGGCGACTCTAGATTGTTGTTTTTTGGCTCTTAGGATTTGGGTTCAAGCCCCGCCGTCGGTTGGTTGCCACACTGGATACTACCATATGAGAGATTTTAAATTGAGCATTTGTTAAATGTTTTGAGATTACAAAACTGCATAATGTTTCCTCTAAACAGTTTTTCATGCTTTATTCCAACATTGCTCACTTATAATGCAAATAAATTAGACTATTTTCAAATTGTGATTAATCACTGACCATGGTCGTGATTAAGTAGATTAAAATTTTTAATTGATTGACAGCACTAGTTTAAAGTGGAGAAAAATGTTTTTGGATTGTATTTGTATTTATTATTATTATTATTATTGTGGATCTGACACATGATTAGCTAATTGGGCAAAACTCCATCAGTATGCAGTTTTACAGATATTCCTAATATTGTGCATGGTGAGGATAGATTGTAATGGCAAGGTCAAAAATGCATTTTGCTATACGTCGAGGAAATGTAATTAAGATTAAAAAATGAATGAGAGAGTAGATCAGAATTTAACCTCCCATTTCTTGCAATTAACATCTAGATGTGGTTAAATTGTACAGCATGGAATCTTTTGTTTGAATCCAACCACTGATACTGTAAGTGTTTCTTGTTCTTCAACTCTACACTAGTCGATTAATGTTTAAACAGTTAATAGTGTTGAATATTTGCTCATAGTCCGAGTTCTGGGATTCAACCGTGAAGAATTTATTCATTAAAGCAAGATAAACCAACATGAACATCAGTGAGCTGTCTGTTGGGGGATGGCAAGAGGAAATGAACCATTTTCAGCTGGCCAAATCAATGGCAATACCTTAACCCATTTTAATGTGCTTTTCACCTTCTGAAGAGAGACTGAAAGGAGAAACAACTAAAAGATGTGGTCTAAGTCTAGATCACAAAAGACGCAGTTTGGTTATGTCCATGGCTCTCGAGCTTTAAGCAGTTATTGAAGGGTATGCAGCCAAATATCCGGCGTTATTTATAATGAACTTTAAGACTCTGTTCGTTTATTTATCTACCACCAGGGCTAACCACAACCAAAACCCCAACTAAACCCTCAACTCCATCCCCAGGTCCAACTCCATCCCCAGGTCCAACTCCATCCCCAGGTCCACCCCGAGATGACAACCAGAATGAATATAGTAAGTCATATTTTCCAACCAAACCAATTTTTAATAATGATTTTCTTTGCGCTGAAATTTATTACATCTGGGTGTACACATTTTATTTGTTGTAAAGAGATCTGTAGATTAATATACTAAATAGAAAAGCTGTTTCTATACTGTGGTTTATTTGACATAGTTTTGCCATATTCTAAAGCACACATTAAAAAGCTTAAGCAGTATCATTGTGATATCCCTGAAGAGAGTGTTTGTAATGAGATTTATTTGAAGTAATGCTGTAATATTTTGCTATAGGTAAAGCAATTGGAATTGGAATTGGGGTTACGGCTGCCATTGCGGGTAAGTGCAGACTGATTAAACAGCTCAAATTTAAATTTTATTTGTCACATACACAGTCATAAACGGTACGATATGCAGTGAAATGCTTATACGACCGCATAAGACCTTAAAAAGAAACAAGATAATGACTAAGAAATATTTTATTAATTAAATAAGTATAAAATATAGACAAACTTTAGATGTAGAAAATATAGAAAATGAGAACAAAATATAAAATATACAAAAAAATTCAAAACTTTAGCTGTACAAGATATAGATGATATGGCATAAATATGGAAAATATAGAGACTGTTATGGAAATTAGAATATAATGTAATTAGAAATGTCCGTGGAGTGTGCAAATATGCAAGGATGTGATGATGTAATGATCATACAGTAAATGTGCAAAGTGCAGAAATTGTGTAAATGTGTTTAACTGGGCAGTGGTGGCTCAATCGGTTAAGGCTGTGGGTTTCTGTGTTACTGATCGGAAGGTCGGGGGTTCGAACCCCAGCATCGGCAAGTTGCCACTGTTGAGCCCTTGAGCAAGGCCCTTAACCCTATCTGCTCCAGGGGCGCTGTAAGCTGGCTGACCCTGCGCTCTGACCCCAGTTTCCTAATTGGGATATGCGAAGAAGAAATTTCGCTGTGCTGTAAAAAGTACATGTGACAATAATTGAATATTCTTCTTCTTCTTCTTAATGTCCTTTAAAATATATTAATTTCAAAAAGTTTTGAAAACTAATCATGTGAGGTATACAGAAACTATATGGTAATATTTAACTATAAAATTATACCGTTTAATGCATAATGTATCCATTGTCGAGTCAAGTCAAATTTATTTTTAATGCATATTTAACACAACTTAGTTGACCAAAAGTGCTGTACAATTCTAAAATAGCTTCAGACAGAGAAACGGACAATAATAAGAACATGAAATAAAATCCAAATGATACAATATATAACAATAAGAGGTCCACCCTCATTTTACAAAATAAGCAAATAAAACATGCTACAATAATAAATAAAATATAAAAGACATAAATAAAAGTATTCTGTATGAAAAAGGTCTTAAGGTGAGATTTAAAAAATAGGAAGAGTCGGGGCCTCCCTCATGTACAAGGGCAACTCTTTCCAAAGTTTAGGGGCTGCTACTGAAAAGGTGTGGGGAGTAGTGGGGCGTGGGGGGACGCTATTATGTAGGATGACTTTCACTCAATCTCACACACGCACACCCACAAAGTTTACTGATCGAGACTCTCACTCACACACAATACTGTATAGACAAATACTGTATAGACACAAAATAAAAGATGCTTGCACAGATGTTGACTGTACGAGTAACACACGCACTGAGACAGAGTATGGGAGACGATTACCAACAATACTGTTCGTATTTCAAGACCTCGCTTGCTTACAGAGTTACAATTTCTTTTAAATTACTGCTCGCACTCGCAGACCAAGGAACTCGCAATCCGAAATAAAGTTTCACTGTAATGTCTTTATCTAGAAGTTGCTAATATAGAAACATCAACCTGCATTTGGCCATACTCTCACTAAGCAGAATCAAGCATTCAGCAGCACTGCAGTATAAAGATGTGAAGTCTGTTTTATTGTTTCAGATAAAGATCGCATACACACCATTATAAAACAATGTATTTGTGATATGTATGTGTTTCATTTATTATTAATAATGCCATGTTAAATTTGCCTTTTAGTACTGATTGGAGGAATACTCTGTTTCATGAAGAAAGGGTAAGTGTAACATGAATTTCTTTATAGAATATAAGCACATTACAGCCAACTAACAGTGCAGCTTGTCCATGTCCATACTTACTGCTTACAGCTTATTTTAACAAAAAGTCCATCTTTATTAGCATATAATTTTTCTCCATGCCTATTTGCTGCAGAAGCATTCAGGAACTGTGATGGCATTCTCACTGAAAGTCTGATCCTGCCAATTTATTTATTTTATTTACACACACACGCACACATAATGGATGGCACTTGGATGGTACAAAAGTCAGAGCAGTTTTTAAGGGTTTTCTGCAGTGTTGCCAGATTTTGCATTTGATGTCCACCGCAAAGAGTCTTAAAAAAACTGCACACAGAACCACTCAAAATGTTTGGTAAATATTCCATTCAGCATTCTGTCACTGTGGTTTCCAGTTCATCATGATGCAAACACACATAAGAATATTGCACAACAGCCGTCAGCCAAAATTATGAAGTCAATAGCAGCAACACAGCGCAAAAAATGCTATTGGACAGCAGTGTGGATAAGAGAAACACTTGGCATGGGAGCTTTAATCTAGTCATTTGTCGGTCATGAACATGTCGCCTATTTTACATGATTTTTTAAAAATCTAAATAGGTTTTATTTGTTACAAAATATGGCACACCGTATTCTGTCTTGTGTGTGATTTTATTTTGAATGGTGTGTGTGTTGGATAGTTTTTGTTTTATTTTATTGTATATATTTCTGTATTTGATCTGAAAATCTCAGTAACATTAGAATTGGCCAGAAAAGGGCCAGATGCACTTTTAGAGTTTGTACCATAACACTAATAATAAAGTTCTGTATAAATGAACCTTTCATTAACTTGCAAAAGTATTGGATGTTTTGTATACTAATGACTTTATAGCTAAAAATTATAGTAATGGTAAAATTATAGTATTCTGCAACCAAGATTTAGTATAATTACATTGAATAACGTAAATTATATAGGTTAACGCATTCTACTTGTAAGTAGACTATTATAAAAGCCAGAAGTAGTAGTACTACTAAATGAAGAGCCATTTGGGAGTCAATAGAGCTGGCTATTTTTGCTAAGCTGAGCCAAACCATCTAGCTCTATGAAAAGAGGTGAAATTCCCTCAGTACTTTAATCCTTGTACACTTGTGTAAAAAAAAAAAAAATATATATATATATATATATATATATATATATATATATATATATATATATATATATATATATATATATATATATATATATATATATATATATATATATAAATAAAAAACACCACAATGTCACACACGCGGGTCAGCATTTGTGTTTAGTAACCAATGACCTCGAAGTAGCTATGTCTGTCCAGTAGGATGATGGCTGGAGTTCTGGCACTTTACCTAGGGTTTTTCAAATTACAGTTACAGAGGCTTACAAAAGTATTCAGCCCCCTTGAACTTTACCACATATTGTCACATTACAGCCACAAACATTAATCAATTTTATTGGAATTCCACGTGAAAGACCAATACAAAGTAGTGTACACGTGAGAAGTGGAACAGAAATCATACATGATTCCAAATATTTTTTTACGAATAAATAACTGAAAAGTGGGGTGTGCGTAATTATTCAGCCCCCTGAGTCAATACTTTGTAGAACCACCTTTTGCTGCAATTACAGCTGCCAGTCTTTTAGGGTATGTCACTACCAGCTTTGCACATCTAGAGACTGAAATCCTTGTCCATTCTTCTTTGCAAAACAGCTCCAGCTCAGTCAGATTAGATGGACAGCGTTTGTGAACAGCAGTTTTCAGATATTCTCGATTGGATTTAGATCTGGACTTTGACTGGGCCATTCTAACAGATGGATATGTATTGTTTTAAACCATTCCATTGTTGCCCTGGCTTTATGTTTAGGGTCGTTGTCCTGCTGGAAGGTGAACCTCCGCTCAAGTCTTTTGCAGACTCCAAGAGGGTTTCTTCCAAGATTGCCATGTATTTGGCTCCATCCATCTTTCCATCAACTCTGACCAGCTTCCCTGTCCCTGCTGAAGAGAAGCACCTCCAGAGCATGATGCTGCCACCACCATATTTGACAGTGGGGATGGTGTATTCGGAGTGATGTGCCGTGTTAGTTTTCCGCCACACATAGCGTTTTGCATTTTTGCCAAAAAGTTCCATTTTGGTCTCATCTGACCAGAGCATCTTCTTCTACGTGTTTGCTGTGTCCCCCACATGGCTTGTGGCAAACTGCAAATGGGACTTCTTATGGTTTACTGTTAACAATGGCTTTCTTCTTGCCACTCTTCCATAAAGGCCAACTTTGTGCAGTGCACGACTAATAGTCGTCCTATGGACAGATTCCCCCACCTGAGCTGTAGATCTCTGCAGCTCGTCCAGAGTCACCATGGGCCTCTTGGCTGCATTTCTGATCAGCGCTCTCCTTGTTCGGCCTGTGAGTTTAGGTGGACCGCCTTGTTTTAGTAGGTTTACAGTTATGCCATACTCCTTCCATTTTTGAATGATCACTTGAACAGTGCTCCATGGGATGTTCAAGCCTAAGCCTGCTTTACATTTCTCAATAACTTTATCCCTGACCTGTCTGATTTGTTCTTTGGACTTCATGGTGTAGTTGCTCCCAATATTCTCTTAGACAACCTCTGAGGCCGACACAGAGCAGCTGTATTTGTACTGACATTAGATTACACACAGGTGCACTCTATTTAGTCATTAGCACTCATCAGCCAATGTCTATGGGCAACTGACTGCACTCAGACCAAAGGGGGCTGAATAATTACACACACCCCACTTTTCAGTTATTTATTTGTAAAAAAATGTTTGGAATCATGTATGTTTTTCGTTCCACTTCTCACGTGTACACCACTTTGTATTGGTCTTTCATGTGGAATTCCAATAAAATTGATTCATGTTTGTGGCTGTAATGTGACAAAATGTGGAAAAGTTCAAGGGGGCCGAATACTTATGCAAGCGACTGTATTTCAAATTTTGTCTACTCGCCACCAATTTCAACCTGCAAAATGAAACCTACTCAATTAGACATGAAACTGCTGTGGTGGAAATTCTGAAACCAATATAAAGACAAGTAATCCATACACTGGGTAAGAGCAAAGTAACAAAGGTTTTATTTTAAACTTCTGCAGAAGGACCAGTCTCATACAGCAAACAGTTGCAGCATAGAGAAAGGTGATCTCTTTCTCTAGCTGACCTATTTTATACACAAACATCTCTGTTAACATAATCAACGCCCCGTACGTGAAGTTCCTACATTCAAACTCATGACTCTTTATCTGCCCCAGACTAGATGTCCATACCTTATCATTTATTCAGGGACAACTACAATCAGGTTGTTTCTATTCTGTTCTCGGCCTTGTGTCTCTAAGCCTCGACAAACAAGTTCAAACTTCTAACGTCTACGTTACACACTTACTGCAAGGATCAGATAGAATTAATACATATAATTAAAATATGATTTTTCCATTACAATTTCCCCCTTTTGTCATTCTATGACAACCTAAATATTTTAATTCTACAATTCAAAACAATACTAATAAGCTATGCATTAGGTAAATTTCATCAGATATTGTCTCTCCAACCTGGGTTTTTAACAACATCACCACTGGCACTCTAATGCAAACAGAGGACACTACAGCTGTCTTTATGGGGATAGACCCCTGACACAAAAGCATAAAAAAAAATTTGCAACCTACTTAAATATACATGCTTGACATTTCTCTAAAGATTTACATTATGTCTTCTTCCATATCATGATCTAAACATTCAAAATGATAGTCACCGGAATTTTGAACTCTGTCAGAAGTCGGGTCGTCCGTTTTCCGTTTTATGTTGTCAGTCTGTCTTAACATTTGATAATTTACTGTGTTCAGAACTAGTCCCTGTATACATCTGCAAATACAGGGTGTTATACAGAGGCCTAACAAAATTATAATCCCAATTGGTAGAACACTATAAACCAGCCAATAACCCCAGCCTCCCCATAATTGCGTTAACCACGAGATCCAAGACTCTACTTGGGGAGGTGGTTGCAAAGCCTTCTTCATGTGGTTTATGATGTTGCTGATATTCTGATGATCGTCATTGAAAGGCGTGAAAGGCCTTTACGGTGTCATTTTTTAGTATTAGTAACATGTATGCTAAACCATTTACCTTGTTTAGGGCTACAGCTGTTCCTCCGCCGAGGAAGAGTGACCAGCCTACATTTGCTCCTGGGCTAGTCCATGGGTTTCCTAAAGTGTAACCATGAAATTTAATAGGGACATCTCTTTTTCTTCTATTCTCTGACATCCGTGGCCCCCACGGATTTTCTGTGTGTACTGACACACTAGGGGTTACATATGCAGGATATCATGAGCCTGTTCAATTGAAATACCTGGGTAAGGTCACATATGCGTCTGACCCACACACCCACATTACTGTGTTTGTTGACGATAGTTCTATGAACGGACAACTACCATCATTTGGAAAATAATTACCATCTATACTACATTTAGGTGACCTACCTTTTGAACGATTGGTTATACGAACGTAAGTGGTGCACTCAGACCATCCTAAGTCAGGTTCCCCATTTTCCCTTTGATCTTGCACAACGCAAGTGTCTCCTTTTTGCCATGGGACCATATAAGTAGATTTGTCTTCATATTTCTTAACAGGCAATGGGGAGCAATAGCTCCCTGGCGCATCAAAACATAGGTTATTGGAATAATTACACTCAGGGACTGCTGAGTTTGGCCTCCCTGTTTGTTTGTATTATGCAGATATCTGTAAGATGGCCATGGTGGTTATTGGTATAATACAAGACGTGTTGTCTGCATTTGCTTCTGCTGCTGTGACATTATTTAGGGGCAGTGCTACCCAGCCCGAGGACATGACATGGCATACACAACACAAGAGGTTGTGTATGTCTGTTATATTATCAGCAATGTCTAATGATAGGGCACATTCCCAATTCCCTGCACATCTATTGAGATTAGCATTATGCCTTTTTTATCATGCTGTCTCTTCTCTTTATTCTAGTTAAATGCATGTGGCTTGAGTTTGTTAAATAGACTTTACCATGTCCGTTTCTCTCAGTGTTCTCAGTAAACAGTCCATATCAGGATAACCATGACTATTATTATTCCTAAGGCCACCCAGATTACTTTGGGGTGTTGTTGGAATTGATTTCTCATTTTTATTTATTTATTTTTTTTCTTACCGTCCAGTCCAGTCAATTCAATGTCTGTAATGTGAATACTCTCAGTCACTGATATTTTATTATTATTATTTTTTTGTTCCTTAAATCAGTCTTCTATCCTATCATTAGTTACAACACTTACTTTTAACTCTAATTACTTTTATATGTCACCAATGTTACTCAGTGCTACTGCTACTTTGACATCTTACAATTTCTTCATGTGTTGTCCTCAAATGTAGTGTACTTATTGTTGTGATGAATTTGAGTGGAGAGTTGTGGTTCTGCGTTGTTTCTGTCACTCTAGTTGGTTCTTCTGACCCATGCACTTTGCGTGCAGGTGCGGGTCTGTCGGGGTTTACAGGAGAGGTTACTAGCACATCACTGTTCACCCTTGTTGACCTCTGTGTTGTTTTCTCTTCGGTTCTGGAACATGTTTGGGGTAACTGGCGTGTACCCTCATCTCTGTTTCCACTACTTTAACTTCTTTTTGTGGTGTTAGGAGCACTGTCAGTGGGCCTGTATTAAAAATAAATCCTCAAAGAGCTGCAATTCCATTGTTGGCATTTTACTGATACTGTATACTTCAAGATCATACGTAGCATGTGTGGATGTTTCTAAGATACAAACGTGAATTGAATCATTGAAAAAGATAGCAAGCTTTTCTTCATTGCGATCAGAGTGTTAGTAGGAAAAATAATTATTTTTGACTCACCCTCTCCTTCGGGTCTGCTCCCCACGCCCCCGGCCATTTTCTGTCAATTTCCACCCTGATCCTCACCTCTCCTAATCCATTCCTCTCCTCTGCTCCTTCTCGGACAGTCTCTAATCCAATGGTCTTCACTTCCGCATGCATAACAGCCATTTGTTCTCCCACGTCCACGTCCTCCTCGTCCTCTTCCACATCTCCTGTACTGTACATCCGCAGTTCGTCTTACCATCTGCAACACTGCCAGCTGTGCTTTGTGACTCTGGTCTTCTCTCTTCTTGCTGCGCTTATCTTTTTCTTGTGATACCAGCTTTTCCGCATGTATTGCATGTTGTTCAATGAGACTAAGTTTTCCAGTGTCCCATCCAACGCATGTGTTTTTCACCTTCTGAGCGATGTACTCCTGTAATCCATTTATGAAACTGTTCCTCAAATGTGCTTCATACGGTGAAATTGCTGCCACAGACATGTCTGCAGGCCTCTCCAACCCGCTGTTCGCATCATGTACCTCAGTGAGACGGGTGAGATAGTGTGACACGCTCTCTCCTGGTTGTTGTTTGCACATTGTTATTTTAGTCATATCCATTTTTGCTGGGAACGCTTCTTTACACGCTGCTGTAAGGCACACCACAAAAACCGTTAAATGCTTGGTTTTCTTCATGATCAGCCTGAGCTCGCCGTGCGAAAACATTGTCCGTTGGCCAGGAATACTTAATCTTTGCAAAGTCCGCACCTAGTTTTCTCCCCAAAAGTCGTCGCATTTCATAAGATGTCGGGCGAAACTCTGAGCAAAATCTGCTCATTTCATCACCGAATTTCTGCCCTCCCCCCTCTCTCGGGTCTGGGAGTTGTCCATGTGCATTTTCGATGTCCTTTATTGTCCATGGTCGGTGAACAAGCATCACTGTGCCATCCGCCCCTGCTACTTCCATCATTGGAGCAGTGATTACTTGATGAACACTTCCTGTAGCTCCTAAGAGTTCCTCTCTCTCGTCCTCGCTGTCATCAGGTGGTGGTTGTCGATCAGCCTTTTCTCTTTTCAGCTGAGCCTTGGTTCGAGTATGTGACGAAATTGGAGACAGAGCCGTGCTGGCTGTGCTGGGGCCTGCTGAGAAGTCTCTTGTCCATGCTGTCTTACTGGATCTGCTGAAGGGGCTATCTGTCTAAGAGCTGGGGGTCGCGGGGGGCAGCCGTCCAGGTCGGGATCTGAAACAGACTTAACACACTGAAAAGAATCAATGTTTTGTGCTTGCATTTTAGGTTGTATGCGTTTTTCTCTTCTGTTTCTGCTTCTGCCTTCCACATATTAAATCCTACCCAATTAATGTTTACTTTGTTATTCTTTTTGTTATTGTAATTATCTATCTACACATGATTCACACATCCACAACTCAAAAGCAATCTCAGTAATTAATAATTCTACATTTCTCTTTTTTTTTTTTTCTTTTTTTTTCCCTGGATTTCCACATTTCTCAAACATTTCTCATAATATAATTTAGATGTTATCTTTACCAAGGAACGCCACAAGTGTAACAATCTTTTTTTTTTTTTTTTTTTTTTTTGCTGTTACCCATGATTTTTACTTGTCAATTTACACGTGCCACTAACTCACAGTGAGCTCTCACAGTCCCCTTGACTGCTACCGGTGCAGCAGTTTGCACTCTGCCATAAAGTCCTCTTGACTTTACCGGTGCACTTTACACTCTACCTTAATTTACCTCAACAGTCCCCTTGACTGTTTTTCCCGTAAAGTCCTCTTGACTTTTACGTGTGCACCTTGCAACCCTGCACTCTGACTTGCTTTTACCTCCGGAGGTCCTCACACCGAGCACGTCTGCTGCGGGGCCAAGTTTTTCGGAAACGAGGCGAAACCAGTACCCTCTCTCTCTTTTGTGCGCCTTTGCACCTTTTTGGGTACTTTTCACGAATCCCAGACTCGTGTGATAGATCCAAGTTTAAATCTATCCCAGCCACTGTGAGAAAGCGCACTTAATACTCAATTACAACTTACTTTAACTTTAACAATTACAACTTAAAGACTTACAACTTAAAAAATTTCCTTACCACACTATTTTAGTTCTTTTAACTCCGGTGTTGAGGTGACATGGTGAATCCCCGGTCCTCTCACGCTCGATTGCCAATTAAGCGTTCGAGATGAAGTGAAAAGCCTCCAAGGCGTCAGCGCTTACGCCTCCCCGGGATTCTCCAATGCCTTCCTCAAACACGGAGAACTGCCGACAACGCCAAGTTGTGGTGGAAATTCTGAAACCAATATAAAGACAAGTAATCCATACACTGGGTAAGAGCAAAGTAACAAAGGTTTTATTTTAAACTTCTGCAGAAGGACCAGTCTCATACAGCAAACAGTTGCAGCATAGAGAAAGGTGATCTCTTTTTCTAGCTGACCTATTTTATACACAAACATCTCTGTTAACATAATCAACGCCCCGTACGTGAAGTTCCTACATTCAAACTCATGACTCTTTATCTGCCCCAGACTAGATGTCCATACCTTATCATTTATTCAGGGACAACTACATTCAGGTTGTTTCTATTCTGTTCTCGGCCTTGTGTCTCTAAGCCTCGACAAACAAGTTCAAACTTCTAACGTCTACGTTACACACTTACTGCAAGGATCAGATAGAATTAATACATATAATTAAAATATGATTTTTCCATTACACTGCCCAATCTGGCAACACTCTCTGTAGTTAGGTCTAGTATGTTTACATTTATATAGTTTTTTTGAAACGTTGTTGCATTTTTTGGGATGAAGTTATCTTAAATAGAAAGGAAATAGAAATAGATTGGGATTTAACAGGCCAATGCTGGACTTTTGGTTTTCAGCACTGTCTGGGGAAAAGTACCCACTAGAAATGAAGGGGGAGCGTAACACCATCACTGTCCTGGTAAGTTTGTCTCATCTTAAATCATTGAGCATTGGGTTAAGCAGAACTTTTATTTATATATATATTTTTTTAATTGAGCATGATTATTTATAAACCTAGACATATCTAGACAGACATGGAATTTTCTTTGGGATCTATAAAGTAATTGTCAATGAGTGAAAAATTTTAGATAGATAAACACTCGTATGCGTCTTTTTTACAAGCTTTATTTTGATTAAAGTTTAAGTAAGTGATAATCTGAAGAAATGTCAGACCCTTATTTACATCAGTTTAGACTTGTTACTGAGTTATAGCTAAATCACATAAAATTAAGAAAGCCTTCATTCAAATGTTGTCTGTCGCACACATTAAAAAGGAATGTCCTCATGCTATTGCTTGCTAGTGTGAATGTAGCATAACTTGTAACTAACTTTATTACTAAGCTTGCTATGAGAAAAACTGTATAGTTCATTTGACTTTTCTAGGTCTTATAAGCAACCATTTCACCGCACATGACTAATTTCTGCTTAATGCTTCTGGCTGCTGCCATTGGCAAGAATTATACTTGTCACATTGTCTTGTTTTTATTTTTTTTTTATATTAATATTATCAATATCTGCTCCCTTTTTCTAGAACGCAGTCATAGTGAACACTATCTGACTGATCTGAAACCTCTGGCTTTCCTCCTTCCTGTTGGACTGTATAGATTCCTATTATGCTGATGGACACCTAGGAACGATCAGAGCTCCGGTTTAGTCATTTATTCTTGAAGGGTTTTGCCACTGGATTGTGTAAATGTGTTATATAAATTAAGATTGTTTTATGCCTTGGAGCAGGGGTTTCTAACCATTTTAACAACATGGACTGGACTGCAGGCCATAACAAATAGATTTTTGATTGTTTATTTGCTGTGGTGATGGGAGAACCAATCATCACTAATGTTTAGTAGGCTATAATGATATTACAGCCTACTACAGTAAAATCAAATCATATGATTTATTGCGATCTTTGGTAGAAATAATGATAATGGGAGAGGACCAAATTAATATAGTTTGTGCTGATTCATTGTTGTGACGTGAATGTAAAGAGCAAAAGCAGTGGCATGTTGAATGTTCATAAAGGTTACTTTCAGTATTTTCTTCATTAAGGTTAGTCCTCACCAATGGAAAGTGTAATACCCTCACAGTGCCATTGTTGTGGCCAAATGGTTGGGAATCTCTGCTTTACAAGGTTATATGACTAATAATTTGAGCTAATAATTAAAGTGAGTGCTTAAGTGGTATGGCTTAAGTGGTATGGCTTATGCTCTTAAATATTTCCTGTTCTACAGCATAGCTCAAACAAAAGTATTTAAATGGAATGGCCTAATGCCTGGTCCATATAGCGTACAATTTCAATTGGGGCCATTTTTAAGTTGTCCTTACCCCTGCCTTTTGTATAATATTTACTTGTCAGCAGCTAATCATCGAAACTAAAGGCTTTACTGGAGACACAAGAAACAAGATTCAGATCCATTAATCAGAACGTCTTAATTTATTTTGCATTTGGAAATCTTTTCATCTTCTGTTGTTCACAAAATGCACTCAGTAACACACAACACTGTTTATTTTGAGCACATGCTGCTAACTTGTGCCTGCTGCATCTAAATTATACATACGATGAGTGAATGTGCTACAGCGTACCACAGGTCGGGTCAAATGAGCAGTATTGAACATGACAATGTACTGTTTTATTAGTTAACATGACTTGTAGCTGTAGTGCTATACAGTTCATAAACAATTAGAAATGATTCTCATAGGCAGACTAGTTCTGCTATTTAAAATTGAAACAAAAGACAACTTACTATTTTGCAAGTGAACTCCCTGACTATAATTTAATTTAATAGTCTTTAAAAAAATTTTATAATATTTATAAGTCTAAAGATTGTGTTTTGAGATTTGACTGTTACAAGGAACACGTAAAAAAAAAAAAAAGGTTTCCAACTCTCTGACTCTAGATTATTATTTTTTTAGTGTCAAGTGTCAATTTTTTTCTGTCAATTATTTATCGCTTATATCAACTGAAGGTCTGAAATGCAAAACACCCATGGTCTTGCTTTTCATTATTGCTGTGAGGAAAACATATTGCTCTGAAAAGCAAAGCATTGATTGCATTAAAATATAATCAGCAGCTTAACTGCTTTTGAGAGAGATTTCTGCTATTGGTGAGCAAAAATAAAAGTGAATAATTGATTAAATGATTAATCTATGCCACTTTTTTGCATTTCATTGTTTCGGTTTGAAATGTAAAATACTCAGACTTTGGCCAACAGAGAATTATGTCCATTAACATAGTAGTGAAGAAGTGAAAGGCTGGGGATTGCATTCTCAGATCATTCATTTTCCACTAAGCAACATTTCCAATAAATCTTCATTATTGGTGTGAACACAGTATCGTATACCAGGTTTATTACAATAGTAAGCATTACACTTTCTGCTTTTGAAGACTGCTTAAACCCTTGTTAAAATATGCTGTACTAAATTTTTAAAAAATGATCATTTAATGTTCTGGCCTACATGAAATGAGGCCGTCTAAATCTTCAAACAAATTAAACTGTTCCTTTTGAGACGTGTGACTTTTATATGTTCAAACGAAATTTGCAAAGTGTTGCAAACATTTTATATTTAGGCAATTTTGCATTAAATTTATTGCTGCAAGCATGCAGTCTTCACCCAATAAAATGAATTGGTCTTTTTTTTTTTTTATATGAATGCTCATGTTTAAATAATATATTGTTTTGGTTTGTTTTTACATTGTTTAAATGCGTTTGCTCAGTAAGCAGGCAAATTTTGTTGGTAAGAGGTCCCTAATTCAGTTCAGGTTTTTCCACAGATGACCTACCTGACCTACGCGTGTAACCTAGAGGCAAGTGTTTCCAGTCATTTTAAATATGTTGCATGTTAAAATACAATGATGACCGTGTTTGTTTGTTTTTTATTTTGGTTTTAAAAAAGGTCATAATATCTCGGCCACAAAATCACAATGTTGTTTCCTCCCCCCACACACATTTATCACTTCAAACAAGAAACATGTTCATAGAATAGTACCATTATAAATGGCAAATAAAGGACAGGTGCTGCTATAAAATTAAAGAATAACTTTCATCTAACTAACTAACTGACAAACTGGGGAGGAAAAAATAAAAACTACTATTAAAGCAGATACTTCCCTAGAACTCTGAAGGTGTGCTGTGATGTTTTATAGATATTAAAGATATTAAAAGGTAGTATTAGGATATTCTGTTGCAATTAAGTGGTTTACTTGTTCTTTAACAGTTTAGTTTAGGGTACATGTCAAAGTACATCCAAATAAACTGCTGGACACAAGCAATTTCCCAGCAGGGCATTGCCCAGAGCATCACACTTTGTGGTGTATTGTGGTGCCATCTCTTGCATGAATCATCAATCATCACTTTCATCCAGGATTTTTGCCTGTCTCCTTCTCAGATAGCACCAGTTTTATATGAACTCTTCTGGTAAGGACTGAACCATTCCTGCATTGGGTTTTTTTTTTTTTTTTTTTGGTTCACGGTTTTGCAGCTTTATAGCTAGCTATAAATTAGTGGCCAATAATAGGCTAAAGTTCAGGATATTAGGTGATTAGCTACTAATGTGGATTGTCAGAAGCACCTGAAATGGGTCTTGCCACCTCCTCTCTTTTCAGTTCTTCCTCCTGAAGTCCTTCAAGCACCAGTTGTCTGGCTGCAGATCATACAGTTGAGCTTGTGCTAATGTTGGAAATGCCTCTTTTACCTGATTATGGATCTGAGACAAATCAGGGGACAGTTTGAGTCTATCCCTGTATTTGGGGGTCTGTCAAACAAGATTTCAAACAGACTCAAGTTTGTTTTTTGTTCTAATACTATTTCACATATACAGAAATACAGTTGGTAGGGACAATACTTTTTACCTGTCCTGGAAAGGGAAAAAATCTCTACTGTACAGTAAGTCTATTCTCAATCAAACTTTAAATGCTCTTTTTAAAAGGTCTTTGTGGTTGTGGGTGTTGTCCTTGTTCAACATTGTGAATTGCACATATGACACTTATGCACATATAATTTATATTTGCCACACTTATTTATTTGTTTAGGAAGGCTTTAGTAAGTTTGCTGCAATTTATTATACCTACCTCCTTTCTGACACATTTTCTAGACCATGTGTCAACCTTACATAATAGCAAAAAAAAAAAAGTTTACTGTACAGTATGGACAATACCATACTCCTTGGTTTGCCATGCAAACTGATTTATTCCAAACCTGTTTCACCTCTTATGTCTCATGACACTGAAGTTCAAGATCTACTGTTAATATAAAGCAGGGTTAGAGACACAAGTTATGGAACGAAGTTCCATTCGTCTTTTCTCTCGTGCAACATTTGCTGCTGCATCTGCTACTGGACTTCCTTTTAAAATAATGTGTTGTATTATTAGGATTTTTTTTCCATTCTCTGATGATTTTGTTTTGGTAATAAGGTTGTGTCTAAATGAAGAATGGTACTGAAGATTAGTGGTTAGCACTGGTTCCTTGCACCTTCGGGGGCCAGTTTTAATACCCACCTCAGGGTCTGTGTGCCCAGGGGGTTTCCTCCAAGTGATATGTGTGTGTGCCCTGCAATGCATAGGCACCCCTCCCAGGATCTACCCAGTTTCATGCACTGAATCTCCTGGGATAGGCTCCAGGGGCCCCCAGCCCTGTATACAGGATAAAGCAGTATACTGTAGACAGAGAGGGAGAGATTGTACAGTATAATTCAGAAATCAGGGCATGGAGAGGGCTGAAGAAAATGTCACTCTAGATTGCACAATCCTATATATTTATTAAAACATAATAATGAAAAGAATAGATAAAAATGCTTAGGGGTTTAAGGGCTAGGTTCTCTGACAAACAGTGCCATCTACACTAAAGAGTGTTTAGTATTTTTTTATGTACTTCATATTACTCTTCACATACGGGTAGATGGAGGGGAGGGTTAGTAGGTTGGATTTCTGGAATGTGAAATGAATAGAAAATAAAATACATCTAAATATTGTGTTAAAGGTCATATATATATATATATATATATACATGTGCAAATCTTTTGCAACTTTTTGCTTCAGAACTGCAAAAATAAAGTACCCAAGGTACTTGTTTTACAAGCAAGTTTTTTAGTTTGCAGTAAACTAATTTCTTTTGTTTTGTTTATAAGCAGTTCTTTTGTCTAGTATTATTGTAAGTTTTTTTTTTTTTTGGGGGGGGGGGGGGGTAATTTATTGTTTTAAATTATTTTAGTCACTTTTAATGTATTTTGGTTTATTTGTTTAATTCTTTATTTTTGTTCAATCCTTGTTTGGCACAAATCTCATTTCATAATGTCCCCATTTTATATAGACAGTCTGTAGCGAGGGGTCTTACATTTCTGTGTACAGGTTCGGTTGCATGCTCAGCTCCACCTTCTTGCCTTCCTCTTGTTCTGGCTTGTCCTCTTCCTTGCCCTCCTGTAGTTCCGCCTCTGCCAAGAGCTCCTCCCTGCAGGAAAAGTGCAGACCACTGTGTCTTCACCATCCAGGCTATTTCTGGTCTTAAGCCTTGAAAGGGACAGCGCTTATACTATTCTTCATATGCGGTATCATCCTGAGGACCGAAAGTTTATTGGCATGATGGTCCTGTGGAGAGCTTGCAGAGAGTGGGCTGTGAGGTAAAACAGAGTTTGTGCTGATAGTACCAGCACGCGTCAGATGAGGTTGCTTTTATTATTTAAAATGAGGCATCCTTCAGCTCATCTGTATTGTTAGGTGGGGTGTTCCTCATCTTCCTTTCAACAATACCTCGTAGGTTTTCTATGGGCTTCAGGTCAGCCAAATTGGGTGGCCAATCCAGTCCAGTAATATCAGGGTCAGCAAACAGGTTAGTGGTAGTTTGGGCACTGTGGGCGAAACTACATATTTATATTTTTTCAACTAAATATTAATTTAGTTTTCCTCAATTTAAAAATTCTCTTCATATTTTGGCATACAACTCAAGAATCAAAAATGGTCTTAATGACTGAAATATCCCTGACCCCAACAACAGAAGAGTGGCTGATGTATTGATTGATACAAAATCATTTACTTGTGTTGAAGAGGCCACAGTACTCTCCTGCTCTTACACATTGCACAACAGAGACAGTTAATTAATAAGAAACTAATCGACTGAAGTTCATAGTATTGAATTCACAATGAGTAAGCATACTATATAGGGAGATTTTGTTTGTTAAAATATTCTTTTCAGAAAGAGTCCATATATCCATAAATCCAATATATCCATGTTTAAATTATGTGTGTGAACAAATTAATGTAACTGGTTCTATAAGCAGATCTTTCAGTGTGAGACACTGTACCCGTGATTGAACATTGCAAATGATTCAAACTCCTCAGTATAAAGGCAAAACTGAGATGTAATGTGTATGCCAGTATGACTGTCTTTCACTGAAATGTCTTCAGCCAAATGACATTGTTAGCGCCTGCAAATCTACCTCTTTTGGGGAGAGTCACTCACTTTTTAGCAGGGGTGTGGCACAATGTCTGATCATTCACCCAGAAATTAGCACCTTTTGTTAAAATACCTAACATATGACATCATGTTGGCTCCTCCTACTGTACCTCTTTCGGGAAGGGTCAACCATTTTCTGGCAGGGGTGTGATGCAATTTCTGGTCATTCACCCAGGAATTGGTGATTAAATAACGGCCTGCTATCATCTCAACAGGTTTAGCTGTTCAGTATCTGATCTGAAAGGTAAGATTGTTTTGTTTGTTCATGGTACAGTCATTCCTCTGGGCAAAAATGGATATTTTTAGCCAAATGTTGATACTTATTTCAAGCTTTTCTATTCATCCTTTTTGGTTTCTGCAAGCTGTGTAAGTATCTGCATTAGATTAGTAACCAAGAAGGACCTTGGACAAACAGCCCCTGTTTACATGAACTGAGATAATTTGTTTAAATTGTCTAGCATGTTAGCCAGCAGTAGGTCATTTTTGCTCTTAACGTTATTATAACATCTTGTACTGTAGTTAGTTAAACAATGAACCCAGAAGGTAAGCTGCGATGCTAAATTTACTTCTTATGTTCTTGGTCTTCAGGTAACATTTGTGCGTAATGACAGTTAACAGACCACAGGGCTAAATAAAAACAATTTTTTACAATTTGGTGTTAATATTTTTCCTCTAGACAACTAAAACTGTTATTGACTCTGTTGTAGGATTAAATTGTAGAAATCCTAGTTACCTTAGTAACTGAACCCATCCAAACGATTTGGGAGATGCAGAGCTACAGTCTGATCATTCTCTTCATATGTCTCATCAAGGTCGGAGAAATCCAAGGTATGATCTGTTTTGTCATTTTTAGATTAATTTCATAATTTATCATCCATAGCTCTTTGATCTGTATGCGTGAAGTGTTTATCTAGCTTTTCATGTTAATAGTGCAATAATTGACACTAATAATATGAATAAACTAAAAAGATATGTATAATACGATTTAATAAAATCATATAAGCGACAGATGTGTATTGTGTGACTGAGAAAACCTTTCAGGAAAAACTGTTTGCCTGTAGTCACATGTTGCCAGTGTTTTTCAGGGGAAAGCACATACGGTTGAGAGAAGTCACCAGAAGATGTAACAGTACAATTCGAATATCCCCGATGACTTGCATATAAAGTGTAACATTGGATTACGAGCATAATTTGTTAAAAATAAAACAAATTAACCTGCACTTTACCTTTAAAAAAAAAAAAGTAAAAATAAATCCAGACAGATAAGTGTTTCCGTTTATGCACGCAGGCACTGTGTGTGTGTTTGTGTATGCGTGTGAAGCTAAAGTAAGAGGAGACTCTTGCTTTCAACCGCTCCCGTCTCCCCCTTCTCATCTTACACAGTAAACCTTTCTCCTCTCTTATTTTAATTTGACACAAACACACACACACACACACACACACACAGACATTAACGTAAAGACATAAAGACGGAAAAATTAGCAAGGAACATCGCTAATGACACTTGTGTGAGCGCATACTAACAATCACTGCTGTAAAGTAAAACAAATGAACCTGCACTTTACCTTTGAAAAGAATCGCGACAGAGCAGTGTTTCTGTGTAGAGCAGAGTGTGTCTGTGTGTTTTTGTGTTTGTGAAGCAGCGAGGTGGTGCTTCACACACTAAAGGTGAGAGAGACAGAGTGTGAACCAGCACGGTATCAAATTACACATGTGCGCACACATAATGACAGGCTGAGGTAAAAAAATGGATTTTCAACCGCTAACGATACTTTCTTTTGCACACGCGTGTATTATAAGTAACAGTATACGCATGCTTTCAAATGCAAAATAAAAGATGTTTTACACACACACACACACACACACGGTCACAGTGTTATAGTAAACAGTACATGCGTGCACGGATGTTGATTATACCAGTGAGAGACGCACATTAAGACCTAATAGGGAAGTCGATTACCCACAATTCCGCAGCACAAGAGAGAGAAAAAACAAAGTCTTGACTTGTTAAAAATTGGCTAAATAACATTAAATAAAATCAGTATTTGGTGGAATAACCCCGATTTGCAATTACAGCTTTCATGTGTTTTGGCATGCTCTTCACCAGTTTTCCACATTCTGTTTTTACAGATAATTTTTCTCCAGTGATGTTCAGTTAAATGATCAGTGTTAGGTGTAACGCGTTACAAAATAAGAGTACTTAGTTTACTTTTTTGATGCAACGAGTAATCTAACGCGTAAGGTCAGCTATTTAAGTACTCAGTTATTTAGTTTTATTTTCAATAATGTAATCCATTATTCACACAATTTATATAATCCGTGAGCCAGACAGCAGTTATTCAGTTAGTGTGTGTATGAAAGTCTTCCTACAAGCTCCGCCCCGATAACCAGCTCCCCTCTTTTATTCCTACTGTTATACCCCTATCTCACCTATGTTTTAACTGGATATGTGCCTGTGCTCTCTTTTTTTTTTTTTTTTTTTTTTTTTTTAATATCTTTTCAGCTCAATGTGGCAAACACTCTGTTGGCCAAAACATGAATTACAGGCCTGCTCAAATTAATGAATACCCTGAGGGATTCGAAGTAACATTCAGTTGTTTAACTGGATATAGGCCTGTTAAAGCAGGAGCTTCCAGGTCAATCACCTGCAGAGGAAATCAGTGGTCTACACTAGACCTTCAGTGCAAAAGTAATTCTCCATTTAGACATTTCTTCATTCTTACTTTTTCGGATTGTGTATGACATCTGAAACGAAAGTTACTGCATACTTTTGCTCAGAATCGAGGATCCAGAATTTTAAGCAGGTGCCAGATAGTTCTCTGAGATACCACAAAGCCAGCTTGGATGCATTTCAAATGCATGATTTTGTATCCATGAAGCATTCCATATTGATTTTGTTACGTGGGGCCTTATGGAGAGCCGCATCATGAAATGTTATGGTGTGTGTGTGTGTGTGTGTGTGTGTGTGTGTGTGTGTGTGTGTGTGTGTGTGTGTGTGTGTGTGTGTGTGTGTGTGTGTGTGTGTGTGTATATATAACGCAGGGCTTTAGAGGAGGTCAGCCCTTATTGATGATTTATAAGAGAGAGAGGGGTTTGTGTCTTGTTTTGTACTTTCATACTGTACTTAACCTGAGTGTGCATGCTGGACTGATGCGTGTTGCTCCCTCCTTCTCTCTCACTCTCGCTGGCGAGATATTGATGCTTTGCAAAAAACATAAAATTTGAATGGTTAAGAGGAAAAATAATTGTATTATTGTTCTGCTAGACACCATCATGGATCACTGCACTTTGGAATTTGGCATATTTCTCCTGATTTATATATCGGTATATTTTATATATAGGAGGTATATATTTTTCATAGTTAATGGTGCAATGCAGGAAAATTAAGACGTTTCTCTATTTTTTAGAAAAGTTCTGTGGAAATCCGGGTGAGGTGTCAAATGGAAGATATTTATCTCCAGATGGACTTGAATTTGGTGCAATAATCACTTATCAGTGTAATGAGGGGTGAGTGAAGTTGTGGGCACCTGCTTGACGTGTAAGCTTTTGTTCAAATTTACACAGAAAAATGCACAAAACATGGTTTGTACAATCTCTCTGTTTGTAGATATATGTCTGTTGGACCTAAAACTAGAAGGTGTCTGGCTGAAGGTTGGGACGGGAGATCTGGAGTTTGTGAACGTAATGAAATTTGTTAAATTTGTATTAATTTGAAATTGAAAACTTGTTTGATGCAAATTAACGTGTTCTTTTGATTTTAGAGACGAAATGTGAACCACCTCCTAAAATAGAGAATGGAGCACATGATGGAGAGAACGAATCTTATGGTTATAATGATGCAGTCACATACTCTTGTAATAGAGGTTACACTCTTATTGGAGTATCATCAATAACCTGTACTTCTGATGGAACATTTCAGCCTCCTCCTCCTCAGTGTTTATGTGAGTTATGCTGGAGGGCTTTGTTCTCAGTCAAGAATTAACATTTTCCAAAATATATTTAATTTAATATTTTTAGAAATCTATTTATTTTCCTTTTTTGCATTTTCAGGGATAGAATGTGAAAAGCCTGACATTAAAAATGCATATAGAGTTGGAGGAAAATCACCACCCTATGGCTATAAAAATATTGTCGAATACAAGTGTAATGAAGGTTACACTATGCAAGGAGCAGCTGAACTGATATGCGATGTAAAGGGATGGAATCCACCTCCTCCTCAGTGCCTCAGTAAGATTAATCAGTGTTTTATTATCTTGATGTTCTGACTTTACAATTAGACATTTATTCTTTTTATATTATGGAATTATAAGCATTTTATGAATAAGAACTTTAGATTGATGAAGCGTATATGTTACATTATTACTTAACATTCTTGTATAACATTCTTGTCATAAGCAAACCTTTGTTGTGATGTTTGAAGAGGACTGTAAATATTAACGACAGTCACTATGCAGTCATATTGTGTTAACAACAATTAACGCATGTGATTAATCTAGAAATGTTAAAGCATTACTTTTTATGGCTTCCCATAATCACAGCGTGGTTACCCGGCTGTGTATGATAATGGCTTGTTTAGTGCGGTTAATACGATGACTGAGGAAACATAAGCAGTTTCTTATACTGTCTTATAATTTCAACTTTTTTACATAATATACATATATCTACACTGGTGTTTGTCAATGGAAAATATTTAACTCCAGAGCGAATGCTTTTTGGCGTAAATAGCCTTTGCTCAATGTTATGAGGGGTTAGCATGATTTTGTATCCATGAAGAATTCCATATTGGTTTTGTTACGTGGGGCCGTATGGAGAGCCGCATCATGAAATGTTATAATGTGTATATACTGTAACGCAGGGCTTTAGAGGAGGTCAGCCCTTATTGATGATTTATAAGAGAGAGAGGGGTTTGTGTCTTGTTTTGTACTTTCATACTGAACTTAACCTGAGTGTGCATGCTGGACTGATGCGTGTCGCTCCCTCCTTCTCTCTCACTCTCGCTGGCGTCTCAGACAGGCAGAGGCTGGAGCTTTGCCTCTGTCTCTGAACAGCACACTTTGTTTCTGTCTTTCTTTTCTGCGGACCTGCCTGTTCAGAATATTGCAGAGTCGTTACAGGTTTAGCTGCTCCTGAAGGAAGAGAGCCACTTCGAGAAGGACAGAATGTGCTTTCCCCCTGAACAGTCCTAAGATACCTGTGCAGTGTTTACATACTGTACTAATGATATTATCCAAATTACTCAATGACAATAATATCTACCAGTATCAGGATCTCATAAGTATGACTTCTCATAATTATGACTTACTAACTCGTAATTATGAGATCATTTCTGTGATTTTTTTTTTCTTTTGTGAATGCAATGCGCTTCCGTAGCAATGCATGGTCATTAAGGCATTATTATATATTTAGAAAAGTCCTGTGGAAGCCTCAGTGACGTGCCCCATGGAAAGTATTCACCTCCAGAGCAAATCCTTTTTGGCGTAATAGCCTTTGCTCAGTATAATGAGGGGTTAGTAAAGCTGTAGACCTTTACATAATCATTAGGCGTTGTTTAGATTTATACGCATATGCACAAAGGATGGGTTTTTTATGGTACAAAATGAAAGGAACTGGCCATCTGATCTGTGAAGTAAACGGATTGAATCCACTTCCTCTTGAGTGCATCAGTAAGAGTAATCAGTGTTTCATAATGTTGAGATTCTGTCATGTCAATGAGCGGTACTCTGCATTTAGAAGTATGTAAGTTTTATAAAACGCACATTTCATGCTTAAAATTCATCCCATGATCAGTCAGATCACACTTATTCCTGCTGTTATACCCCTATCTCACCTATGTGGTTTGACTCGCGGTGAGAAGCGGTGTTGGGCACCGTGGGCCGGCCGACGTTCCGCGAAGTTCTGCAAGGTTCGCAAGCTTCTGCGAGAACCGACATGCAGAAAGATGAACACATAATCACAGCACCAAAACTCGCAGTGAACCATGATGAACAGATTATAGGTCAAACTTCGCTTTATAAAAGTCTTGACTAAAACAACATGCAGAAAGTAACGCTGTAATGTAACTGATTTCTTTGTAATGACAGTAATTCTTTTTACTTAATTAGCTACTTTAAAGAGTAACATCCCACAACATCATAAATGATACAGCACCAGTCCCAATCTTGACAAATTATAAAAATATCATTGATATTGCTGCTTTTGCAAAAAACATAAAATTTGAATGGTTAAGAGGAAAAATAATTGTATTATTGTTCTGCTAGACACCATCATAGATCACTGCACTTTGGAATTTGGCATATTTCTCCTGATTTATATATCGGTATATTTTATATATAGGAGGTATATATTTTTCATAGTTAATGATGCAATGCAGGAAAATTAAGACGTTTCTCTATTTTTTAGAAAAGTTCTGTGGAAATCCGGGTGAGGTGTCAAATGGAAGATATTTAACTCCAGATGGAATTGAATTTGGTGCAATAATCACTATTCAGTGTAATGAGGGGTGAGTGAAGTTGTGGGCACCTGCTTGACGTGTAAGTTTTTGTTCAAATTTACACAGAAAAATGCACAAAACATGGTTTCGTACAATGTCTCTGTTTGTAGATATATGTCAGTTGGACCTAAAACTAGAAGGTGTCTGGCTGAAGGTTGGGACGGGAGATCTGGAGTTTGTGAACGTAATGAAATTTGTTACATTTGTATTAATTTGAAATTTTAAAATTGTTTGATGCAAATTAACTTGTTCTTTTGTTTTTAGAGACACAATGTTTACCTCCTTCTAAAATAGAGAATGGAGTATACAGTATGATAGAGAGGACGAATCATATTCCATTAACAACAGTTAACGCATGTGATTTAATCTAGAAATGTTAAAGCATATTAAAGCATTACTTTTTATGGCTTCCCATAATCACAGCGCAGTTACAGTAAACCTTGGATTGCGAGCATAATTTGTTCCGGGCGCATGCCTGTATATCAAAGCTACTGTGAAGGATGACGGTCACATGCGCACACACTAAAGGAATCACTCCTCTCTGACAGAGTGTCTGGTTACTGTAATCTCCTTTTTGCGTGAATTTAACAAGGAATCTCTGTAATGACGCTTGTTTTTGCCACCTTTTGAGGATTTCGCAGAAATGTGACAGATTTTTGCTTTTTTACCTTTTTCTTCACAGGGGCCGTTATTGCAGTACAGTGACTAAAGAAATGTCAATACACTTGGACACACACATCAGATTAAATTTTTTGTGAACTGCTGACAATATTTCTCCTAAATTCAAAATATTACTATTGTTATATAGAATGTATAATTGAATTCATATGTTTTTATTTTTCATCGTTAATGGTGCAATGCATGAAAATTAAGATGTTTCTGTATTTTAGGGATTTTTTCCCCCTATTTTTAGGAAAAATTTCCTGTGGAAATCCGGGTGAGGTGTCAAATGGAAGATATTTAACTCCAGATGGAATTGAAGTTGGTGCAATAATCACTGTTCAGTGTAATGAGGGGTGAGTGAAGTCGTGGTCACCTGCTTTATGTGTAAGTTTTTGTTCAAATTTACACAGAAAAATGCACAAACATGGTTTGTACAATCTCTCTATTTGTAGATATATGTCAGTTGGACCTAAAACTAGAAGGTGTCTGGCTGAAGGTTGGGATGCGAAGCCTGCAGTTTGTGAACGTAATGAAATTTGTTAAATTTTTGTTAATTTGAAATCGAAAAATTGTTTGATGCAAATTAACTTGTTCTTTTCTTTTTAGAGACGAAATGTTTACCTCCTTCTAAAATAGTGAATGGAGTACATGATGGAGAGAATGAATCTTATGGTTATGGTGAAGCAGTCACATACTCTTGTAATAGAGGTTACACTCTTATTGGAGTATCATCAATAACCTGTTCTTCTGATGGAACATTTCAGCCTCCTCCTCCTCAGTGTTTATGTGAGTTATGCTGGAAGGCTTTGTTTTCAGTCAAGAATGAACATTTTCCAAAATATATTTAATTTAATATTTTTAGAAATCTATTTATTTTCCTTTTTTGCATTTTCAGGGATAGAATGTGAAAAGCCTGACATTAAAAATGCATATAGAGTTGGAGGAAAATCACCACCCTATGGCTATAAAAATATTGTCGAATACAAGTGTAATGAAGGTTACACTATGCAAGGAGCAGCTGAACTGATATGCGATGTAAAGGGATGGAATCCACCTCCTCCTCAGTGCCTCAGTAAGATTAATCACTGTTTTATTATCTTGATGTTCTGACTTTACAATTAGACATTTATTCTTTTTATATTATGGAATTATAAGCATTTTATGAATAAGAACTTTAGGTTGATGAAGCGTATATATTACATTATTACTTAACATTCTTGTATAACAAGAATCATAAGCAAACCTTTGTTGTGATGTTTGAAGAGGACTGTAAATATTAACGACAGTCACTATGCAGTCATATTGTGTTGACAGCAGTTAACGCATGTGATTAATCTAGAAATGTTAAAGCATTACTTTTTTATGGCTTCCCATAATCACAGCGTGGTTACCCGGCTGTGTATGATAATGGCATGTTTAGCGCAGATAATACGATGACTGAGGAAACATAAGCAGTTTCTTATACTGTATTATGATTTCAACTTTTTTACATAATATCCATATATCTACACTGGTGTTTATTTGTCAATGGAAAATATTTAACTCCAGAGCGAATGCTTTTTGGCGTAATAGCCTTTGCTCAATGTAACGAGGGGTTAGTAAAGCTGTAGACCTTTACATAATCATTAGTCCTTGTTTAGATTTATACGCATATGCACAAAGGATGGGTTTTTTTATGGTACAAAATTAAAGGAACTGGTCATCTGATCTGTGAAGTAAACGGATGGAATCCACTTCCTCCTGAGTGCATCGGTAAGAGTAATCAGTGTTTCATAATGTGGAGATTCTGTCATGTCAATGAGCGATACTCTGTATTTAGAAGTATTTAATTTTTATAAAGCGCACATTTCATGCTTAAAATTCATCCCATGATCAGTCAGATCACACTTATTCCTGCTGCTATACCCCTATCTCACCTATATGGTTTGACTCGCGGTGAGAAGCGGTGTTGGGCACCGTGGGCCGGCCGACGTTCCGCGAAGTTCTACAAGGTTCGCAAGCTTCTGCGAGAACCGACATGCGGAAAGATGGACACAAAATCACAGTAACAAAACTCGCAGTGAACCATGATGAACAGATTATAGGTCAAACTTCGCTTTATAAAGGTCTTGACTAAAACAACATACATGAGGAATCACAAAGGAGTTTTCATTTTCTGCAATGGAAAAGTACTCTTACTAGTTACTTTTGTCAGAAAGTAACGCTGTAATGTAACTGATTTCTTTGTAATGACAGTAATTCTTATTATGGAATTAGCTACTTTAAAAAGTAACGTCCCCAACACTGTAAATGATACAGCACCAGTCCCAATCTTGACAAATTTTAACAAATCCTTGATATTGCTGCTTTTGCAAAAAACATAAAATTTGAATGGTTAAGTGGAAAAATTATTTTATTATTGTTGTGCTAGACACCATCAAAGACCATTGCATTTTGCAATTTGGCATATTTCTCTTGATTTGTGCTAATATTGTACTAATATGACTTTTATCTGATATCTGCTCAGCCCAATGTAAGAGACCCTCTGTTTGGGGAAACATGATTTTCACGGAATCATCAGCTCTAAGAGATTATCCTGAGGGATCTACTGTAACATTCAGTTGTTTAACTTAATGTGTGCCTGTGTCCTTCTTTTTTTTTTTTTTTTTTTTTTTTTTTCCAGATATCTTTTCAGGTCAATGTGGCAAACACTCTGTTGGCGAAAACATGAATTACGGACCTCCTCAAATGAATGAATACCCTGAGGGATCCACTGTAACATTCAGTTGTTTAACTGGATATGTGCCGGTTAAATCAGGAGCTTCCAGGTCAATCACCTGCAGAGGAAATCAGTGGACTACACTAGACCTTCAGTGCAAAAGTAATTCTCCATTTAGACATTTCTTCATTCTTACTTTTTCAGATTGTGCATGTATATATTTTTCATAGTTAATGGTGCAATGCATGAAAATTAAGACGATTCTGTATTTTTAGAAAAGTTCTGTGGAAATCCGGGTGAGGTGTCAAATGGAAGATATTTAACTCCAGATGGAATTGAATTTGGTGCAATAATCACTATTCAGTGTAATGAGGGGTGAGTGAAGTTGTGGGCACCTGCTTGACGTGTAAGTTTTTGGTCAAATTTACACAGAAAAATGCACAAAACATGGTTTCGTACAATCTCTCTGTTTGTAGATATATGTCTGTTGGTCCTAAAACTAGAAGGTGTCTGGCTGAAGGTTGGGACGGGAGATCTGGAGTTTGTGAACGTAATGAAATTTGTTAAATTTGTATTAATTTGAAATTGAAAAATTGTTTTATGCAAATTAACGTGTTCTTTTGTTTTTAGAGACACAATGTTTAACTCCTTCTAAAATAGAGAATGGAGTATACAGTATGATAGAGAGGACGAATCATATTCCATTAACAACAGTTAACGCATGTGATTAATCTAGAAATGTTAAAGCATTACTTTTTATGGCTTCCCATAATCACAGCGCAGTTAAACCTTGGATTGCGAGCATAATTTGTTCCGGGCGCATGCCTGTATATCAAAGCTAGTTTGAAGGATGACGGTCACATGTGCACACCCTAAAGGAATCACTCCTCTCTGACAGAGTGTCTGGTTACTGGAATCTCCTTTTTGCGTGAATTTAACAAGGAATCTCTCTAATGACACTTGTTTTTGCCACATTTTGAGGATTTCGCAGAAATGTGACAGCTTTTTTTTTTTTTTTTTTTTTACCTTTTTCTTCACAGGGGCCGTTATTGCAGTACAGTGACTAAAGAAGTGTCAATACACTTGGACACACACATGAGATTAAATTTTTTGTGAACTGCTGACAATATTTCTACTAAATTCAAAATATAACTATTGTTATATAGAATGTATAATTGAATTCATATGTTTTTATTTTTCATCGTTAATGGTGCAATGCATGAAAATGAAGATGTTTCTGTATTTTTAGGATTTTTTGCCCCTATTTTTAGGAAAAATTTCCTGTGGAAATCCAGGTGACGTGTCAAATGGAAGATATTTAACTCCAGATGGAATTGAATTTGGTGCAATAATCACTGTTCAGTGTTATGAGGGGTGAGTGAAGTCGTGGTCACCTGCTTTACGTGTAAGTTTTTGTTCAAATTTACACAGAAAAATGCACAAACATGGTTTGTACAATCTCTCTATTTGTAGATATATGTCAGTTGGACCTAAAACTAGAAGGTGTCTGGCTGAAGGTTGGGATGCGAAGCCTGCAGTTTGTGAACGTAATAAAATTTGTTAAATTTGTGTTAAGTTGAAATTTAAATTTTTTTGATGCAAATTAACTTGTTCTTTTCTTTTTAGCGACGAAATGTTTACCACCTCCTAAAATAGTGAATGGAGTACATGATGGAGAGAAAGAATCTTATCATTTTGGTGAAGCAGTCACATACTCTTGTAATAGAGGTTACACTCTTATTGGTGAATCATCAATAACCTGTTCTTCTGATGGAACATTTCAGCCTCCTCCTCCTCAGTGTTTATGTGAGTTATGCTGGAGGGCTTTGTTCTCAGTCAAGAATGAACATTTTCCAAAATATATTTAATTTAATATTTTTAGAAATCTATTTATTTTCCTTTTTTGCATTTTCAGGGATAGAATGTGAAAAGCCTGACATTAAAAATGCATATAGAGTTGGAGGAAAATCACCACCCTATGGCTATAAAAATATTGTTGAATACAAGTGTAATGAAGGTTACACTATGCAAGGAGCAGCTGAACTGGTCTGCGATGTAAAGGGATGGAATCCACCTCCTCCTCAGTGCCTCAGTAAGATTAATCAGTGTTTTATTATCTTGATGTTCTGACTTTACAATTAGACATTTATTCTTTTTATATTATGGAATTATAAGCATTTTATGAATAAGAACTTTAGGTTGATGAAGCGTATATGTTACATTATTACTTAACATTCTTGTATAACATTCTTGTCATAACCAAACCTTTGTTGTGATGTTTGAAGAGGACTGTAAATATTAACGGCAGTCTCTTGAATCTTGAATATTGTGTTGACAGCAGTTAACGCATGTGATTAATCTAGAAATGTTAAAGCATTACTTTTTTATGGCTTCCCATAATCACAGCGTGGTTACCCGGCTGTGTATGATAATGGCATGTTTAGCGCGGATAATACGATGACTGAGGAAACATAAGCAGTTTCTTATACTGTCTTATGATTTCAACTTTTTTACATAATATCCATACTGTATATCTACACTGTTGGTGTTTATTTGTCAATGGAAAATATTTAACTCCAGAGCGAATGCTTTTTGGCATAATAGCCTTTGCTCAATGTAATGAGGGGTTAGTAAAGCTGTAGACCTTTACATAATCATTAGTCCTTGTTTAGATTTATATGCATACTGTATGCACAAAGGATGGGTTTTTTTATGGTACAAAATGAAAGGAACTGGTCATCTGATCTGTGAAGTAAACGGATGGAATCCACTTCCTCCTGAGTGCATCGGTAAGAGTAATCAGTGTTTCATAATGTGGAGATTCTGTCATGTCAATGAGCGGTACTCTGTATTTAGAAGTATTTAATTTTTATAAAGCGCACATTTCATGCTTAAAATTCATCCCATGATCAGTCAGATCACACTTATTCCTGCTGTTATACCCCTATCTCACCTATGTGGTTTGACTCGCGGTGAGAAGCGGTGTTGGGCACCGTGGGCCGGCCGACGTTCCGCGAAGTTCTACAAGGTTCGCAGCTTCTGCGAGAACCGACATGCGGAAAGATGGACACAAAATCACAGTAACAAAACTCGCAGTGAACCATGATGAACAGATTATAGGTCAAACTTCGCTTTATAAAGGTCTTGACTAAAACAACATACATGAGGAATCACAAAGGAGTTTTCATTTTCTGCAATGGAAAAGTACTCTTACTAGTTACTTTTATCAGAAAGTAACGCTGTAATGTAACTGATTTCTTTGTAATGACAGTAATTCTTATTATGGAATTAGCTACTTTAAAAAGTAACGTCCCCAACACTGTAAATGATACAGCACCAGTCCCAATCTTGACAAATTTTAACAAATCCTTGATATTGCTGCTTTTGCAAAAAACATAAAATTTGAATGGTTAAGTGGAAAAATTATTTTATTATTGTTGTGCTAGACACCATCAAAGACCATTGCATTTTGCAATTTGGCATATTTCTCTTGATTTGTGCTAATATTGTACTAATATGACTTTTATCTGATATCTGCTCAGCCCAATGTAAGAGACCCTCTGTTTGGGGAAACATGATTTTCACGGAATCATCAGCTCTAAGAGATTATCCTGAGGGATCTACTGTAACATTCAGTTGTTTAACTTAATGTGTGCCTGTGTCCTTCCTTTTTTTTTTTTTTTTTTTTTCAGATATCTTTTCAGGTCAATGTGGCAAACACTCTGTTGGCGAAAACATGAATTACGGACCTCCTCAAATGAATGAATACCCTGAGGGATCCACTGTAACATTCAGTTGTTTAACTGGATATGTGCCTGTTAAATCAGGAGCTTCCAGGTCAATCACCTGCAGAGGAAATCGGTGGACTACACTAGACCTTCAGTGCAAAAGTAATTCTCCATTTGGACATTTCTTCATTCTTACTTTTTCAGATTGTGTATGTATATATTTTTCATAGTTAATGGTGCAATGCATGAAAATTAAGACGTTTCTGTATTTTTAGAAAAGTCCTGTGGAAATCCGGGTGAGGTGTCAAATGGAAGATATTTAACTCCAGATGGAATTGAATTTGGTGCAATAATCACTGTTCAGTGTAATGAGGGGTGAGTGAAGTTGTGGGCACCTGCTTGACGTGTAAGTTTTTGGTCAAATTCACACAGAAAAATGCACAAAACATGGTTTGTACAATCTCTCTGTTTGTAGATATATGTCTGTTGGTCCTAAAACTAGAAGGTGTCTGGCTGAAGGTTGGGACGGGAGATCTGGAGTTTGTGAACGTAATGAAATTTGTTAAATTTGTATTAATTTGAAATTTTAAAATTGTTTGATGCAAATTAACTTGTTCTTTTGTTTTTAGAGACACAATGTTTACCTCCTTCTAAAATAGAGAATGGAGTATACAGTATGATAGAGAGGACGAATCATATTCCATTAACAACAGTTAACGCATGTGATTAATCTAGAAATGTTAAAGCATTACTTTTTATGGCTTCCCATAATCACAGCGCAGTTAAACCTTGGATTGCGAGCATAATTTGTTCCGGGCGCATGCCTGTATATCAAAGCTACTGTGAAGGATGACGGTCACATGCGCACACACTAAAGGAATCACTCCTCTCTGACAGAGTGTCTGGTTACTGGAATCTGCTTTTTGCGTGAATTTAACAAGGAACCTCTGTAATGACGCTTTTTTTTGCCACCTTTTGAGGATTTCGCAGAAATGTGACAGCTTTTTTTTTTTTTTTTTTTACCTTTTTCTTCACAGGGGCCGTTATTGCAGTACAGTGACTAAAGAAGTGTCAATACACTTGGACACACACATCAAATTAAATTTTTTGTGAACTGCTGACAATATTTCTCCTAAATTCAAAATATAACTATTGTTATATAGAATGTATAATTGAATTAATATGTTTTTATTTTTCATCGTTAATGGTGCAATGCATGAAAATGAAGATGTTTCTGTATTTTTAGGATTTTTAGGAAAAATTTCCTGTGGAAATCCGGGTGACGTGTCAAATGGAAGATATTTAACTCCAGATGGAATTGAATTTGGTGCAATAATCACTGTTCAGTGTAATGAGGGGTGAGTGAAGTTGTGGGCACCTGCTTGACGTGTAAGTTTTTGTTCAAATTTACACAGAAAAATGCACGAACATGGTTTGTACAATCTCTCTATTTGTAGATATATGTCAGTTGGACCTAAAACTAGAAGGTGTCTGGCTGAAGGTTGGGATGCGAAGCCTGCAGTTTGTGAACGTAATGAAATTTGTAAAATCTTTGTTAATTTGAAATCGAAAAATAGTTTGATGCAAATTAACGTGTTCTTTTGATTTTAGAGACGAAATGTGAACCACCTCCTAAAATAGTGAATGGAGTACATGATGGAGAGAATGAATCTTATCGTTATGGTGAAGCAGTCACATACTCTTGTAATAGAGGTTACACTCTTATTGGAGTATCATCAATAACCTGTTCTTCTGATGGAACATTTCAGCCTCCTCCTCCTCAGTGTTTATGTGAGTTATGCTGGAGGGCTTTGTTCTCAGTCAAGAATTAACATTTTCCAAAATATATTAAACTTAATATTTTTAGAAATCTATTTATTTTCCTTTTTTGCATTTTCAGGGATAGAATGTGAAAAGCCTGACATTTAAAAATGCAGTTAGAGTTGGAGGAAAATCACCACCCTATGGCTATAAAAAATATTGTCGAATACAAGTGTAATGAAGGTTACACTATGCAAGGAGCAGCTGAACTGATATGCGATGTAAAGGGATGGAATCCACCTCCTCCTCAGTGCCTCAGTAAGATTAATCAGTGTTTTATTATCTTGATGTTCTGACTTTACAATTAGACAGTTATTCTTTTTAAATGATGGAATTATAAGCATTTTATGAATAAGAACTTTAGGTTGATAAAGCGTATATGTTACCTTATTACTTAACATTCTTGTATAACATTCTTGTCATAACCAAATCTTTGTGATGTTTGAAGAGGACTGTAAATATTAACGACAGTCAATATGAAGTCATATTGTGTTAACAACAATTAACGCATGTGATTAATCTAGAAATGTTAAAGCTTTACTTTTTATGGCTTCCCATAATCACAGCGTGGTTACCCGGCTGTGTATGATAATGGCATGTTTAGCGCAGATAATACAATGACTGAGGAAACATAAGCAGTTTCTTACATAATATCCATAAATCTGCACTGTTGTTTTTTTTTTTTTTCCCTTGGTAATAATGCAACGTATGGTCATTAAGACATTATTATATTTTTTTTATATTTTTTATATTAAAAGTCCTGTGGAAGCCTCTGTGAGTTGCCCAATGGAAAGTATTTAACTCCAGAGGGAATCCTTTTTGGCGCAATAGCTTTCTGTTAACAATAGTTAGCGCACGTGATTGATCAAGAAATGTAAAAGCATGTTAAAACATTACTTTTTTTTATATCTTCCCATAATTACAGTGGTTAAACCTTGGATTGTGAGCATAATTTGTTCCGGGCGCCTGCCTGTTTTTCAAAGCTACTGTATAGCAGTACAGATTTACTGTCCTCTAACAATAACTCAACAGACTTTATTGTTTCATTTCTATAATATTGTCCTTGGAGAAGATGTACTAAAATGTTTGCTGAAATTAGAGGGGTGTACTCACTTGTGTGAGCCGGTGTATATACCAGCTTTAGAGTAATCAACATGCTGACATGTGTTTTGTTAAGTCTATAACACTTGTTACTGTACAACACTCATACAAGTTAGCTACATAGCTCGTCAGTTTCCAACTTCATCTGTTGATTGTGCTGAGATTCAAAATGATAATTAAAAGTCTATCTAATCATCACTTAAGGTGTAATGCAGCAATATATTTTACATAAACGTGTGCATTTAATTTTTATTAACTTGTACAAATCTTAAATGTCTGAGGTGGTATTTAAATTGTGGCTATAAGCTCACTGCCTTTAGTGACCTGCTGCTAAAAAATAACATGGCAAGAAATACATCATGCCATTTTTATGAGTTGCATAAGTTGCAACTGACCTAATTGCCAAGCTTGCTGTTAGAAACGTACAGAGCCCCTAAAGGGACTGTGGGAACATAAGATTTTTTTTTTTTAACCTTGGTACAGTATATAGGCTTTTGGCTTTTTTTGGTGAAAACTTGGAAAAACTTGAAGTTTTCTACCAGAAGAAATGTAGGAGTTGATACGGGATGGCATGTAGGGTATGAATGATGGAGTTCAAACAAATTCATTAGCATATAGATTAATTCTAGCCACCATAACATTTAACCAAGCTAAAGCTAAGCTCACTAGCTTGTGAGTGGTAACTGAATAAGGTGGGTGGGGTCCAAACCATAGCCAGGCTCCTTTTGTTTTACTCATTTGCCCGGTTACAATCCGGTTTAGGCATGTGGAAATTTCACACTACTGTAATTAAATATTGAATATTCATTCAAACAAAAGCAGATACAATTAAAAAACATATTACTATTAGTATTAATATAATATATTAGTAGTATAGTATTATATACTATTGAAATGTGTATAACTTGTGAATAATTTTTTTTTATTAATTTACCAGATGTATGGGGAAATTATGACTTATTATTATTATAACATTTCTTACAGATTACTTGCCTATATATTAGTTAGAATTTATTGATTTAATATATTTTTACATTTAATTAAAATTTTACATTAATTACAAATTCTTATTGTATCGACTTATTGTGGTCATTCTCGATAATAATGATAAAAACAAACATAAATCCCTTTTCAAATTCCATTTTTTCCCCCACACTCCAGCAAGGCGCAATGACTTACTGTATGGTAAATTTTGTAAGTCTACTTTCAGTGAAGTGATGAAGCATTGTTTACATTCCATGAATCCCCTGTGCAGTGCATTTCTCAGGGAACTACTTGTCGATTGGAATGTGACTTGTCCTTGACCAGAAGGGTTCGCATTATCGATTCAATCCAGCAGGTGAAAGTAAAAGCATGGAGATATTTACTGAGTTTTACTTTCAGCTTGGACTAAAAGTTTGGGTTCGTATCTCACCACAATTTTTATATAAACCTGAGACAGTTGACGATAACGTTATGTCAGATACGTACATATGTATGCTCTGGAAGACTGACCCGGAAATGAATCCCGTGATTATTTATTTTCCCTTTTTTATTCCTCCCTGCACTCTCTTTAGGGGCTTAGTAGAAAGCCATGTTGTAATTAAATTGACTTTTCCACTTGTAATCAAGCACCTGCCAATGCCCAGAAATACTGGTCACTCTGTCATGCTTTTCTAAAGATTTATTTCCACTATGTCCTTTTCTAGAACTCGGTCCAAGTGAACAATAACTGACTGACCAAAAACCTTGGTGTTCTCCTGCTGCCTATTGCTCTGTATGTTTTCCATACAGTCATGCAAATCCTGGAAAAACTGTGGAATTTACCAATCCTGGTTTCCAGACCTACAGTATGTGGAAAATAAAAGAAATGGCCAAGTTTGGGAAGTCATGTGATTTTTGTAAACAGTACATTTTCTTTTCATGTTTCAGTAGTGATGTTATTTATCATTAACTAATAGAAAATAACATGAATAACATAAAATTAATGTGCCAAAAGAGTTAATGGTGTCTAATGAACTTCTAAATTTACATAAAATTCTCTTAATTTGTTATAATTATTTTTATTATATAAATTAAGAATATGCATATGCATATACACTTATAAAGTGCCTTTCAAGACACTGAAGGACACTACAACAAACTCAACAATCATATATAAAGCTAGAATAAAATTTAAATGCAAAAAACATCCCCAAAGACCACACAAAATAAAAATAAACACATAAATATAACAAAATATAACACATTAAAACTATAACAATTATCACAACTTGCAAAGTCAGAGAAAACAACTGCTCAATCACACAATATGAACTATGGATAATGTACAGTACTGTGCACCATATTATATGCAGTATCAATTTTGTTATATATGTTTATCATGTCTGCATAAGTTTGTACAAAATCATTCAGTATTTCCATATATAATTTAAATATTAATAATTAGATAACATTACAGGAGAATATATGAATGGCTATAAAGAAAAAAATATAGAACAAGACAGACCAGTTTTCAGATGGAAACAAAAAAAACCTAATGTACGCTCCTGGGATTTGCATAAACATAGAAAGGAACGAGTGTGACAAAGTTATCAGAATAACTCGTATTCTCCAGCATGCTCAGTAAAACCTAACAGCTGTTTTACTTATAGTACTGTGCAAAAGTCTTGGGCACATACAAAAACGTGGCATAAGCAAAAGATGGTTTTGAAAACATTTTTGCAAAAAAGAAACTTCTATAAAGAGTAATAAAATAAACTGTCAATATTTGGAGTGAAAACTCACTGCTTAAAATCAGGATTTTAGACACAGATTTGTGCAGTTTTATAAGAAGACAGCTGTTAGGTTTTGCTGAGCATTTGTAGACATGATAAACATGTACTGTATAACAAAATTGGTACAGCATACAGTATAATATGGTGCCTAAGACTTTTGCACAGTACTGTATGTATAGTCCATCCTAAAATGATACAGTAGGTCCTGAGAGTGGACTTATCATACAGAGCAACAATCATGCTTGGCAACTTGCGTTTCGACAAAATAACTCAAAATGATGATAAATAAGTAACAACTCCAATACGCATCATTCTATAGTATATATGAGTATCATAATTATATATTTTATAAATAAATAAATAAACAATTAAATAGCCCCAGTCGGAGCACAATTCACCTTCTGAGACTGATAGAAACACTCATCAGGAGAACAGATGGCTGTTCTGTGGCTGGCATTGAAGATGGTCACTTGGTTGTCATAGTTCAGTGAGCGGTACTTGAAATCTTGTTAATCAAAAAGGTGAAGATTTTTGTTAAATAAATAATGGCAAAAAATAAAAAAAAGTTATGTGTTGTCTGAGTTTTGTATTTGTCTAATATTAAGACCGGTTATGAAAAAAACAAAAAAAATATTGTTTACAACAAAAAAAAAACTTGGGGTGGTAACTTTTGAACATGACTGTAACTGTGTTGTTATTTTCTAAGGGAATATTAACAAAAAAACAATATTATTGGTATAATGTAGAATATTAATATTGAAGAGTTGCTGGTTTTATCATAAATAGTGTCCTGTGTTCATGACTCAACCTCCTTTCAGCACAGCTTGGTACTGTTTGACTGTCTAGTATATTCCTTAGAGGAATAATTGTATGTGTAAAGATTCATATTCTGGTGTCAGTCAGAAGAGACTAGGTTCTCTTTTGAGATCCTTGTGTCTTGCTCATAACTAGTCTAAATATAGGTCAAGGTCAAGTCAAACCGGGATTTGTTTGAACATATCCTGTTAGTCGAGCTGGTAAAGGACATGTGTCTCCTGTTACACATGTCTCCTAAGCATGAAACAGCATGTGAGGATAAAATTTCTCATGAATGAGGGAGTAAATTACAGAAGACTTGAAGCTCAGTATGGTGATGAGACTGATGAGGAATGGTGCAATGGCTGAACGTCCCAAATCCTGTACATCCCAGCCAAGGTGACTCAGAGCTCACTACGGTCATTTTCATGAACATTCAGTGATTGGAATGCCTGATCCATAAAAATGTATGTATAACTTGTCACCAACTTTCGAAGGAGATGCATCTGTCTGTGAGAACTGTACACACCATCATTTACAACCACCTGCATTTTTGGAAGGTGAGTGCACATTGGGTACCAAGTGAGCTCCAATCGATTTTCACATGTTTGGGCCATTAAAGGGTTTCCTTTGAGGTTAGCATTTTTGTAACAATGATGTAAAGCAGGCAGTCGGATCATAGCTCCAGCATACTGAGAAAACTGCCCAGGTGTGGCATCTCAAGCTTGTTCCTCCTCGCAGTAGCAGCCCTGGTGAAATTCCTCTTCAGGACCAAATTCATACGATTTAATGATATCATAGTTATAATAACTTCACCTTATCAACCAAATAAATAGGGCTCAGATACTATTTATATTCTCCAACTGTTTACATACACATACATAAATCCCTCTGATTTCTTACTTTTTTTCAAGGAAACATTCAAAGGCTAAGAATCTTGATTAAGAGATAATACAACATGATGTGTTGTGTAGTCACAATAATATTAAGGAATACCATAAATACCAATGATTAATCACAATAATGGGAGCATTTTTGCATAAAGCCTGGCTATCCGCTAATTAAATCTTCAACTACACCACATACAGCCCAAACCTTTAATAGTTCAATGCTTGCAAACAACAAAACCATTCATAGATTTTCTTTTATCAATTATTTGCAGTTCAATGAACAGCACATATTGGGTGTAAATTATAATAAATCGTTTTAATTTGACCAGTATAGCAATATCTTACTTCCATATTTATAAGTCTTCTTCATATTCTCACTTAAAACTGACATGGGTTATTTAAGGTAACCAGGGACTGAGTAGTCAAGGACAAAAAAATAGAGCGCTACATTGACTGATGTATCCCTGACCCCAATTACAAAACACTAGCTGTTTATCAAAAACAATAATTGCATAGTCCACTTCTTCTCATAAAAAAAATTGCTTAATGATTAACAAAAAGTTGTAGACAGACTAAAGTTCACTGCACTGTACAGAGATTGTTGAAAGAAGACTGTTAGTAGCTATAAATAACAGCCTCTTATCTTTTCAGCTGTTCTGTATCTAATCTGAAAGGTTAGATTGTTTTATTTGTTGATGGTACATTCATTCCCCTGGGTAAAAGTGGGTATTAGGTAGCTTCAAGCTTTTCCATTTTGGTGTTAGTAGCTCCACTAAGGTTAGTGAACAGGCTGCCCCTGTTTACATAAATTAAGAGAATTTTATGTAAATTTAGAAGCTCATTAGCCAGCATTAAATCTTTGGCACATAAAATTAATGTTATTTTCTATTAGTTAAACAAGGTCTGGTAATTCACTCTGAAATTGATGATAAATAACAGCCTTACAAGAGTGGATTGATAAAAGAAGCAGGAATGATACTGTATATTTACATGTACCTCTCATGTTCTTGGTCTTCAGATAACATTAGTGTGTAATGACGTAAACAGACCATAACCTAACTTTAATTATTTGTGTAATTGTTGTGTTTATTTCTTTTCCTCAAATAGACAAGTAAAAATATTATCAACCCTGTTGTAGTCATTAAAACTCTTTAGTGAAAATAACCGTACTGGTCCAAATGATATGGGAGACGCCAAGTCTGATCATTCCTCTCACATGGCTGGAAAAATCCAAGTATGGTCTGGTTTAATTTATCATTAAAGATTAATTTCATAATTCCTCATTCATCATTGCTTGTTCATCTAAATGCCCGGAGATTGTGTTTCTCCAGCTTTTCATTTAAAAGTGCAATAGTTGACCCTATTAATACAAATGATCTTTAAAATATGTAGAATATGATTAAAATATAATGGTATTAGTTTAACCCTGTCTGCTCCAGGGGCACTGTATCCTGGAGGACCCTGCACTCTGACCGCAGCTTCCTGAGACATGCCAAAAAAAAAAAAAGGTACATGTGACAAATAATTGAATCTTAATTTTATTGTACTACAGCCATGTGAGTCTTGCCTAATGATCCTTGAAATCCTTGTTAAGGCTGCTTATCGTGTAAATTTTTATTTTGATATTACATTGCACTATATAAATACCAAGTGACATTTTAGCCAGATTTGTTTCAACTATGTTAAAATTCACTAATATTACGTTTGTGTTTCTGATATGTTCCCAGCCCAATGTGAGAAACCCTTGGTAGGGGAAGAATCATCTTAAATGTGGAATTTTCCAGAAGGATCCGCTGTAGCATTCACATGTTCCACTGATTATCAGCCTGTTGATTCAGGAGCCTCCAATTCAATCACCTGCAAAGAGAAACAGTGGACCACACTAGACCTTCAATCAGTGTGAAAGTAAGTCCCCTTATAGACATATAAAAATTTTTTAAACATAATATTCATTTATCTGTAATGTTGTTTTTTGTTTTCTTGTTTCGTATGGTTAATGGTCCAAAGCATGGTTAATAAGGCATTATTATGTTTTTAGGAAAGGTCTGTGAAAGTCCAGGTGAGTTGCCCAATGGAAAGTATTTAACTCCAGATGGAACACTGTTTGATGCAACAGCTACTGCTCAATGTAATGAGGGGTTGGTAATGCTGTAGTCTTGTTATTTAAATAGTCCGAAGTCTTTTAATATTATTTATACACACATACCCATTGTATAACCTCTCATTTTGTAGATTTATGCTCAGTGAACCTAAAATCAGAATTTGTCTAGATAGCAGTTGGAATGGGAAACTCGCAGAGTGTGAAGGTAACATGATTTATAGTAAATTTGTTGTTTTGAAGGAGAAATTAGTTTGAAGCACTTGAACATTTCACCAATTAAAAGAAAACATGTTCACCACCTCCCGATATACAAAATGTCAAATATGGGACTATGAATGAATCCTATGATTATAACGAAGCAGTCACCTACTCTTGTAGTAAAGGTTACACTCTGGTTGGAGAATCAACAATAACCTGTTGGGCTGATGGAACCTTTTCTTCTCCTCCTCAGTGTTTGTGCGTTTTTCCATTGTATATTTTTAATTAAACTTATTAAACTCTTTGATTTATTTTTTAAATATATAATTAAAGATCCGGTTCCTGCTTTGCATTTTCAGTTGTAAAGTGTGAGGCACCTTAACATTAAAACTTAAAAAAATTGAAGGAAAATCACTACGCTACAGCTACATGGATTTTATATGATACCAATGGAATGAAGGATACAGTATGTCACCTCGTATGTGGCATAAACAGATACTGTAGAATCCACCTTCCGAGTCCATCTGTAAGATTAGTCAGTGTTTAATAATCTTGAAATTCCGAGAGGTCAATTAGATTCTGCAATCAAAAGTAAGTAATTATGAACTTAAATAGAATATTTATGTTGATTAAGCTCATATCTCATATTGTGTAATATCTTAAATGGCATTCATATTATGATCAAAGTCAAAGATAACCGTCATTCCCACACCAACCTCTCTCTCGTTTTTATACTTTTTTATAACAAAACAAATTTATAGTATGTGAACTGTCCACCATATGGACACATGTTCTTACAAATAGTAAATAATAGTAATAATAGTTGGAGCCTATCCCAGGAGACTTGGAGCAAGAGGTGGGAAACAGCCTGGACAGGGTGCCAATCCATCGCAGGCCACACACACACATTCACACACTACGGGCAATTTGAGAACACTAATTAGCCATGTCTTTGGACTGTGGGAGGAAACCGGAGTACCTGGAGGAAACCCATCACCCTGTGCTTGATGGGTTTCCTCCAGGTACTCCGGTTTCCTCCCACACTAATTAGCCATGTCTTTGGACTGTGGGAGGAAACCGGAGTACCTGGAGGAAACCCATCAAGCACAGGGTGAACATGCAAACTCCATGCACACAGAGACGGGAATCAAACCTGGACCCAGGAGGTGTAAGGCGACAGCAAGGTCATTGCTGTTGTGATGAATATCAGCACAGATGTTATATATCTTTGTGCCTACAGCCGCATCACAGCCATGCTGATATTCAGCACAACAGCCTGACCTTAGTGTGATGAACAATATTGCAATTAAACTATTGTCAATTACAAGTTCAAATTTGTTTGTTCTTACATATTGCGATTAAAAAGACAGTGGAACCTCGGATTACGAGTAACGCGGTTTACGAGTGTTCCGCAAGACGAGTAGAGATTTTTAATAAATTTTTACTTGAAAAACGAGCGTTGTCTTGGATACAAGAGTGTCATGTATCACGCATGCTCTTCTTGTTTTGACACCGAGCGTCACTTCATCACGACGGTTTTTCTTCTATTATCTTCTATTATTCTATGCAGTGGAATAATATGGTATACAAGATAAAAGTTATTCCCCTTCCCACAACACTTTTTTCCCCCCACATTTATGTCACACAAAATAAAATTCATTGATAAATAAATGTATTTCATCATCAAAATAGTTCTTTTGTCCATATTCATATAATGGTAGCACTTTAAGTTGCACAAATATACATATAACCTTTCATTTATTGCTATGTGCTTTTTACATTATATATCCAAATATGAAACAGAGATGACACAGGCAGCGCCCTCTGGAGTTACAATAATATGAAAAAAAAAAAAATCTAAAATGTTGAATTAATCAGAAAATCTAATTCATTTCTAGACGGTAAATGTTCATATTTTTACAATTTAAATATTTACGAAAAACTTGAAAATGGACACCATTTTAAGAGCAAGATAAAATACCTTTAAACATTTTAGGCAACAGTTCCATCCTCAGCTGCATTTAAACTAACACATGATTAGAACAAATCAGGATTGTGAGAGGATTTTTGAGACCCTGAACAATGCCTAAAAGGGCTGCCTACATGGATCACATCCCTCCTCAACGTCACGCGGAGACAAAGAGCGCTACCTTAAATCATCACATTTAAAATTCAGTTTCCTGTTAACTGTTGCAGTTTACAGCATTGTTGGCTTCCTTAATCTGACTGTTCAGTGTTGATAAACTTTCTATAACAACAGCAGCATTGACAGCAGTGTCAGCTGCAAGGAAGATCACGTTTGTATTAACGCACTTGTCATACATTCTCACTCACTCTTACTCTGTACCGCTTAAGCCTGTACAGCATCGCAGGAAGCTTATCACAGGGGGCTTGGGGAAGAAGTGGAGTAAATCCAGGACTGGGTGCCATCCATCACAGTTACATACATTATAGGTTGTAGATTGTTTAATATCACTTCTATACTAAACAAGCTACACAGGAACTTGCAAAATGAATGATAAGATATGTATTTTGCAGTTCTGGAAAGAATCTCCAGTGTCAGTGTTCGGTATCAGAGGTCAACAATAAGCTATAAACTTTCTGATTAGGTAAAGTTTTCAGGATGGAGGACATTGCATTTGCATGTGTTTCTGTAACATTTCTTTTTTGTCTTATGCAAAATGATAAGTACAAACTGGTAAAAAAATTTTTTTAAATATGTGTTCTTTAATTAAATAAAAAGTGTGTCCTTTATTAGAAATTTAGTATTTTGGGCAGCACCTCAACGCAAATGCAATCCTAGTATTTGTCATTCACTTTGTCATATTAACTTGGGGATGTTGGGTGAAATATCTATAGTACAGTATACATATTAATGCCTAAACCACAGGCTTTTGTTTTTGGTATTAAAAAGACACTTCAGTAGCATGCACAAAAAAAAAATTATTAAACAAAAGCCTGTTCAAGAGCACTTATGTAGTACATTTGGCACATGACATTTTTGTAAGTACTACATCTGTATGAAATAAATATTTGCAATGTATGAGATATTCAATGTCAGCATGGCAATCTAACATTAAGAACAGAGCTGAATTAAAAAAATAAAAAAAAAAGCTACTAGAAGTGCAAAGAATACTTAACGAGAAGTACTGAGGAAACATTACATCAGAAGGGAAATTGCACCTGTGTGAAACAAATGTTGAAAGAAAAGTGTAAGAAAAAACTGATTCTGTACCCGAAACAGCACAAGGCTGGAGTGCTGACTACAGGACAATAAACACCTTGCATAGTGAGCGTGCGAGCTCTACAACTTCTGGAATGAATTTCAAATCAGGGTAAAAAAAATAAAAAATTAAGGCATAATTTGGCTTTGAATTACTCTGTCTGAGGCACTGAAATGCTCGGGCCTTTAGGATCGTCAAAGCGGTCCATGGTGCGCAGCTGCATAATCATGTGCAGGCCGTAGGTCAGGATCAAAACCATGAGCAGAGACGTGAGCAGCCCCATCCAGATTCCCGGAGTGAAGAAGCTGGCACAGTCGTTGGCGTACGAGAAATTTCCAGTCACGTTGAAGCCCTGGATCTGGTTTTAAAACGACATTCGTTAATTAAGAAAGGATCTTAGCATGGAAGGTTTATAAGCTCAGAAAAATCTGCTAAATGTTTCTTTGAAGGAATACAGTTTTCCAGACTTGTGAATAACAATGGGAATATGCATTGTACTGTAACTAAGATTATAAACATTAGCTTACAGCCAGCCAACATCTTACAATCCTCATTAGACAGCTCAAACAACTTAAACAGCCGGGGCCAGAGGTAGCTCAGTGGTTAAGAGATTGGACTACGCTTCGGAAGATCCCAGGTTCAAACCCCACAACCACCAAGTTGCCACTGTTGGGCCCTTGAGCAAGGCCCTTAACCCTCAAATGCTCATTCATTACATGTGCTGTCATTTTGAATCATAACTACCTTAGTCTAATGTTGTTTGTGTTTGCATAGCTTTTTGTCCTAGGTACTATATATACACACACTGCACTATATTTCATGATAATCATCCTGCTGCTCCCTTCATCCTTCTACATTTCCCTGTAATAAAATTTTTTTTAATGCTTGAATGATTCATGTGTTACTGTGAGGCTTAACACAGTTCAGGTACCGGGACTGGACTAAAAAATAAGAGCCTTACAGGAAACATGGAGAAGTATCCTGCAAGACTACATTAAAAATACAAGTCTGGCTCTTTGGAGACAAAGTATGAAGAGATGAGGGGTGACTTAGGAGTTTCGCACAGAACTACCAAACAGTTTCTAAAATGTTTGGTATTTCCATTTGTAAATAATCGTATTAATAATTTATATGAATTTTACTTATGTTTATTTCATTTAACTTTTCTTTAAGTAAAATTTTTATTATAAGGATTTCACTGAACGTCATGAAATATATTTTATATATATATATATATATATATATATATATATATTTTTTTTTTTTTTTTTTTTTTTTTTTTTTGTGAGGAATAAAATTATTGTTTTATCGGTCAGCTATAAAGAAAGTAAACAATATATAAAATGACCCACACACCCCCTTGCTCAAAAATATTACTATGAAATCAGACAAATCCCAAACAATACAAGCCTAAATGACCATTTCTTAAATCTGTGCAGATTTATTTTCTTAGCATAATCCACCTATTCAACTATGTACAATAATATTGTGACTATTTGTTCGACTCATAGAACCTTTTATTCCTGAACATTTAACCAACAGAACACTTATACAGTAAAGTCCAACCTGACATTATTCATAGACTAATTGCTTTAACGGTACTGGGATTTGGATTGAACCTTTTAAATCTTTTAAAGGACAATTAAAACTGGCTAAGAGAACAAAGTATGAAAACGATGGTTGTTGGATAAGTTCTACTGCTTTAACAAAAAAAAAAAAAAAAAAGATCACAGATCCCTTTTCGATCTCTGAACACTGCTTTGAGAACCAAGGGATTAAAATATCTCAGGAAGTGCAGGATGGTAGGAACTAATTATACTCAAGATGCTTTACAACACAGTAAATGGGCTTAAGAGATAAAAAGATCGATTCAGTTACAGATCACTATTTATTTGTGTGACAATTCATGTATCGCCACACTGAAAGCAAAGAAACATTGCTGTTGCACGTTTCACAATTTTACACAGCAAATTACTCACTCACTCATTGTCTATACCGCTTTATCCTGTATTCAGGGTCGGGGGACCTGGAGCCTATCCCAGGAGACTTAGAGCGCGAGGCAGGGTACATCCTGAACAGTGTGCCAATCCATCACAGGGCACACACACATACACACACTCACATACCCATTCACACACTACGGGCAATTTGGGGACGCCAATTAGCCTAACCTGCATATCTTTGGACTGTGGGAGGAAACCGGAGTACCCGGAGGAAACCCACCAAGTACGGGGAGAACATGTAAACTCCATGCACACAGAGACGGGAATCGAGCCTGGCCCGGGAATCGAATCCGGACCCTGGAGGTGCAAGGCGACAGTGCTAACCACTACACCACCGTGCCACCTCACAGCAAATTATTATTTGCAAAGTTTGTATTGAATTGTAAGAAAATTTGAAAAAAAAAAAAAAAAAAAGATAGAAAATGAGGATATTTACAAAATCACAATGCAAATTGAATCGGCACCTAGGGATCGTGATAATATTGTATCATCCCTGATGATTCCCATTCTTAATGGAATAAGTAATTTTTTTTTCTGCATGCACGTTGATTACAATATGTAGCTAGAATTGGCACATCTCAAGAGCTGACATACCGACATATTGAACAGTGCTTGCTGTGGAGTGCAAAAATACCTGGAAGTCAATGAAGGAAACTCTCCATGGATTGTTCGGGTCACGTGGCACCAGTAGGGGGCTATTAAAACTGTTCACATTCATGCAGTGGAAGGAATACTCAGCAGGAGAATAAATTCCACGGCTGGCGTTGAAGATGGCCGTCTTGCCGTCATAGATCAGCTGCACCTCCTGCATGACCGTCCAGTTACGAGCCGACACCGGGAAGAAGATCTTGTTCATCAAGAAGCTGGAAGTTAAACCAAAAATGTTTTATTTACCTCACAAAAACTGGTTAACAAATTTTGCAGGAAAGTACACCAGGGAAGGATTTGAATACTCACACAAGCTGGAGATTTTGGACATTTGAGACATTTTTGTAATTCAGGACAAGCCTGGAAGAAAAAAAAAATCACAATCTAAGCGTTTTGCTAAAAAAGTTCATTTTCCGTTAATTACGATTACATTCACTTCTAGATAAAATGCTCACTTGGAGATGGTTTCATTACAGGAAGAACCATCCAGGGAGACCGAACCATTGAAAGTAAGAGAGCCCAAGTCAAAAAAAGACACCCCGTTATTGCTGATGTTTAGTTGATCGGCCCAGAGCAGAATACAAGGCTTTCCTTCGGGACTGTTAAAAGTCACTGGAGGTTTCACTGTTGGTCCTGTTGAAGCCTGCAGCAGCGATCGTCCTGCTGAATCCCAAGCCATGGACGTGTCCTCAGTCACCTACAGACAAAGCAAGACAGCGTGAATCTAATAAACAGGGAAGAAACTTGTGCTAGTGAGTAAAACAGGTATGATACAAGTCCCGTAGTAAGAGTTTGAGAGTGTGGTTACTCAAACTACTGTAACAGGACCACGAGTTACTGCAAAGTGGACATCATTTCAATCACTTTTATTGCACTGGTATTAATGAAGTCATAAAGTTAAAACAATAGTATTGTTATACTGTAGATTTGTATTTTTCTCATCCTAAAGACGAGAAGCCCCGTGTTCATTCCAGGACTCTAGGGATGTTATCAACATTCTTTCAACAGACTCAGTACTGTTTGATTTGACAACACACACTTTAAAAGGTTTTCTGGTTGAGAAATGATTCATAAGCTGGTGTCACTTAAGAGGATGGGTTCCCTTTTAACGTTCCTCTGTCTTCCTCATCACCAAGCTAAATTTAGACTCCAGATTTAGACCAATTTAGACTTCTGTAAAGTTGCTTTATCGCACTGGGCCTCATTTATTAAGGTGGATTCATGAGTAAATCGTTTAAACTGATGAACAATTCTGTGTCAAGTCTTTGCAGAGCCTATGCCATAGTCTATGCACATGGTCCATAGCGTTGTGAGCATTTATATATTATTTGTGGGCAGGTGTGTCTCACTCTGCAGTTACTCTGTGAAAACCACTAGGTGGCTAATAGATGTTGAACAACAGTTACTTTTACTGAAATTACTGCAAAGCAGGAAAGAATGGAGACCTCAGAGGAGAGGACCAGTACAACTTTCAGCTCAATGGAGAGATGGAAGCGTAGAAGGACAAGATGTAAATGTAATGCTTCCAAGTGGACCAATCACAGATGTTGTGGTCTCCATGTAGTTATATTTCTGGGGAGGTTCACATAAGTATTTGCTGTAGGCTGAACCGCAGGGTATGGGCCCTGTACTGTACGGCACAGACTTGATACAGAAGCATAAATCAAGTGTTTATGCAAGAAATTCAGAATTCGTGAGAATCCCATCAACTAGCTACATAATTTGCATGGACTATGGTTGGTCTTTAGGCTTCTCCTGGCAAGGGGTTGCCACAGCGGTCCATCCAGTCTGCACATACTGTACAAGCTTGGCACAGGTTTTACGCCGGATACCCTTCCTGACACAACCTTCCCATTTTATCTGGGCTTGGGACCGGCACAGCATCTAGTAGATTACTTCACGTTAATATCCAGATTTTTTTTTATACATTTGTTATCCCTTGATTTTCTCCTTAATTTAGGTGTAGCTAATTCCTAGCCCACCATTTCCTTTCAACTAACCTATGCTAACAAACAGGGAGGATGAAGTGTTCATGTACAATTACGGAGCAGCATAACACCCTCTGAGAAAGTGCTATCCACCCCTTTTGCATTCGGCTGTGAGATGATTTCTTAGTGTCTCTGTCACTGATGTGAGATACATCGTCATTTGATCTTGTGATCTGCACATAATGGAGTGAATAATGTCCTCCATAGGTTGTTTGTATTACATTTACCATGGGGATCAGTATTTTCTAATATTTTGCAAATTCAGTGGAACCTTTTTAGTTCAGTATGGTTTACTTGACTAAAAGACGTAAGGCCCAATGTCTTTTTTTGTCTTCAAAGTACTCTACAATTAAGTAGCTTTTTCTACCATGCAAAACTGTGAATAATGCTTGCAGTTGAATTTGAATGATTGTTTTGTAATGCTTGCGATTTGTGTGGCGCTGCCTTACATGAGATGGGCTCAGGCCGGTGTAAACAGCAGTGTAAGGCACGCTCTGAGCTTTCAGTGTTGTCAGGACATCCCCAATTGTCTCATCTACCAACAGAGTGCAATGAGTAAATCCAAACAATACACACATGTATACATATAAACTATACAAACTTAAATAATAGACAGATCGACTCACCATTTTTTCTAAGAGTCTCTTTTGTTTGGGATCTGTCAAAAAAAAATCTATACATAAAGTATACTATATACAAGCTGCACTTGTTTTTATGGATGGACAAAATAGGCTGTATTGTTTCTCAAGAGGAGGTTAGTAAGTTGGGGAGATTTTATACCAGGGCAAATCTCAACTGATCACAAATGCTCTCACCCAGTGGGATATGGAAGCCTGATGACGAGTAGAGAAGGCTGTGCTGTGTTCAGCTGGAGCTGGCCAAGTTCTGACGGAGCAATGGTGAGCGCAGGAACTCCAAGCTCCTGTTGGAAGATTTCCTCTACAGAGACGGATGCTGTCCAGGCCAGAGCTGGCAGCACAAGCGGAGTGGATGCCTGCAACGCAGACTGAAGTACAAACAACAATAAACAGAAGAAAAGAAAATCTCTTCGCCTCTTAAAACATTGTGCATGCAGTTACTCAGCCAAGTCCAAAAGTCTTTATTTTATCATGGATTACTTTTCATAATTTAAATGCCTCTTAGGAGTGGAATGCACACATTACAACACTGTAAAAATGCAACTTCATGTTTCGTGTCTGATTTTAATTGTTTGATTAACACCTGTATAACAAGGCATTAACAATATAATTATAATTAATTTTCAATTATCCTGTCTGGCTGTACTCCTAATGCAAACACAAACTGACCAGCCAGGAAAAAAAGTCACAAACTCAAATTTCATTGACCACCTTTGGCTGGTGGTGAAATCGTGTGTGGAAATGATTCCTCATGCTCCGTGAACAACACTTTCATGAATTGAATCCTGGAATATGCCAGTTCCATCAGAAAAGAGAAATGGCATAGATGTGATACCATGGTCATTGAGTGCATTCTGGTCATCAGCTAAATTTTTCTTTTTTGCCACGTAACATTACTGAGCCTAGACCTGACAATGCATCCACAGGCTTGTTCAGTGGACACTATGCATGATGCTGTTTATCACTCATCACTCTGGTATAGAATCAATCCACATTCATCAAATCAAATGAACTTTCTCCATCGCTCCGAGGTCCAATCTTTACTGTATGCTCCCAAGCAAACTGAAGACTTTTTCCTGATTAGTCTCACTGAGAAGTAGTTTTCTTATGGCCGCACAGCTGTTTAGGCCAAATCCTGTTTGTTGAGTTAAAATAGCATTGTGTACGTGTGAAAATGCTCCTACTTTCACTATAGTTTGTTTTATACTGTTGACTTTTAACTATAAAACTTCAAGTGTTAAGTGATCTCCATTCATGATTTTATTTCTGCCCACATTTTTTCATAAAGCACTGTCCTCCCGGGTTTTGATAACGAGTTAAAGGGTTCTTAACCCAGTTCCAGTAATTTCAAATCTCTTTTGTTGTTTTCTTTGCTTGATGCAGCCCAATTATTTAACCATTCTGAAATTAAGATTTTTTTTTTTGGCCAAGTAGTGTATAAATAATCGTTGTGAAAGAAAACAATCCCTTCAAAACGCATTCAGAAACAATATGAGACAATGGTTCGTTTAAATACTTTAATGGCACATTTAAACATTCAGCCTCACCTCCAAATTTGGGAACACACCTTCACCCTTGTTGCCATACACACCACCATATGCTGTGAAATCATCGATGCTCAACTGCGCAGAAGAAGAAACGTTTAAAGTGTTAATAAACCTCAAAGGCTCTGCAAGTTTAACAGCTCTTTCAACGTTGAATCCTTTTCCTAAAATCATTTACACATTAGTGTACAAATCGTTCAGTTTAACAGATTCTGACGGCAAATTGTAGACACTTGCAGGGGTGCCTTCTAAGATAATTTTTTTTATCTCTTTATTTATATTGTATATGCTTTTTGTGAATTAGCTCCTACTATAGAAACAACAGCATGTTAGAACAAACACATTTCCAATATAAATATAGAAACTGAATGTGACCAATCAGACCTGAGAATTCAACCTTATTTTAATTCTTCCATTGTTATGTAATATTCAGTCGTTACAGTCCAGTTCCTCTAGCAAAACGTGTGGCAATTCGGGTGTTTCCTATGGAAACTCCAAGAGGAAGTGAGACCGTGTCTCAGCATCACACTAGGCTGAATGGACTCAGACAGAGCTGAGTCAGGATCACGGTTCTCACCTTGTCCTGTAAAAACAGCAGCAAGTTGTGTGGCGAAGTTGTCAAGATTGATTTTAGATAGGATGCCAACTTCGCACCTGAGACAATCTCACCGGCTGTTGGTACATCCAGGGGTGGAAAGGTGTACCTACATAAACAAGCAGCATTTAGACAAAACATCTGCCAATACAATATTATTTTTATTTCATACTTACCTAAAATAATCAATATGACAACATGTTAGCATTATTGCAATTAAGTGTCTGATCATCATTTTTCTCAAAACTCTGCAAGCGAATCAGTCTCAAACCCACTCAGAACACACATTTATACCAGTTTCAAAACACAGCGCAGATTTGTCCTGAAAATTGTGCTCATTGTCAAGTTGATTTTTAGTGACTTTGGAGGCATCTGAAGCGGTAAAACGTCACCGTTTCTTTATAATCCTACAAGTGTAATGCTCTAAACAATTCACACTTGTGACTGGAGTGAATTGTTTGCAAAATATAACTATTAGAGCAGATTACATAATAAAGATACGTGCTGCTCAACTACAATGTACCTTTTTTGTTTAATTAAATTTATCTTTAACTCATATTGTAAGTTACTGTATTTTCAAATTCAAATTCTTCATCATCATTTACACAGTCATACACAGTATGATATGAAGTGAAATGCTTATGCGACTGCTGTTGACCTTAATATTACAAAAGAAGGTTCAAAAGAAAGTTTTAGTGGGAAGAGAATTAAAAAAGTTTTACATAACGTACAAGCAATAAGATAATGAAAGTAAAATAGTAGAATAAAATAGAAATATTAAAAAAATGTATAGTATAATGAAATATATTTAAAATGTAATGTAGTGCAGTGTAGAACCATGTCCAGTTTTTTGTATTGTTTAAATTGTTTACACTTGGATTTTTACTGAGAAAACTTAAACAGCTTTACAACTTATGTTAAATTCAGTCAGCTGATAAAATCAGCCTAGGTATACCTAGGTATCATTCTCGTTTTACATCAGGTGATCATTGGGCAGTGATCACCCATCTCGAGGCAGCATGCTGTATTTTTGTGCAAAGTCTGTGTGTGGTGTCAAATAATAAAATTAATCAGATTGGAAATATTGAAATGACATCATAATAGCATTTCAGGACACTATGACTCTGCACACCAATTCTGGGTAATGAAATGGTGCATCTCTACGGGATCTGTGCATTATTGTACTTTAATTAAAAAGTATTTTACTAAGGGGAGTGACATTACCATGATAGAATTTTAATGTAGTTTAAGGACTATGGTTTGTCATTGTACAGCTTAGTAAGCATTTACTGCAGGGGGGGGAAATAAGGGGAAATAATAATTATATATATACACACATATATATATATATATATATATATATATATATATATATATATATATATAAGAAATTACATATATATGTAATTATATAATTACATACATAGACACACAATGCTGTGAAAAAGTATTTGCCCCTTCTTGAATTGAATTTAAATGTTTTTGCATGTCACACTTAAATGATATTAGTTTGATATATCACATAAATAAAAATGCATTTTTTGAATAAGACAATTCTGTCAATGACAAAAAATAACTAAGCTATTTAAACTAATAACTAAGCTATTTACTATCAAGTGATTAAACATAGATGATTTAAAGAGGTAGCATTAAGCATTAAGATAAAGAAGAACTTTATCAGGCATATAAATCTTTAAAAATTTGCATCAACACAGTCTGGTCCAAGACACACAAATAGAATGACACTAATAAATACAAATCTTAATACCATGGCTGATTAAAACATTACAGATAATAGTCGAGTCATGTTTAAGACACTATGGCTGCTAATGCTGGTAGCCAACTTACCACACTAGCCTCGGATTCAAAACTGGCTCAAATAAGATTAACTTAACAAGATTAAACACAAAAACCTACCCATCACTGCTCCACATGATTAAAGGCACTTGTCCCCTGCAGATACATAATAAAGAAAACACTAATAAAACTCCAAACTTCGCCATTGTAGAGGTACATCCAGTCCAACTACTAACTTCCGCCTTCCTCACAACAAGTCACGTGAACGCTTCAACATAACACCGGGGCTTGATCTCAAACCGCTGTGGCAGCTCGTGCACTATCTAGTACAGAGAAGCTATTGTGTCAGGGCCTCTGTAGTGCGCCTAGGGAGAGGGTCGGGTTCTGTTTGGGATTCGCAGCGACTGTCACATGAGCGTCTGCTGAGGCGAGATATTCATGAAGTGAGCTGTGTGTGTGTGTATATACACTCAGGAAAAAAAAAGAAACGTCCTCTGACTTTAACTGTTTTTACTTTCAGTAAACTTAGTGTAAATATTTGTATGAACACTAAAAGAGTCAACACCATAAGACATAAACTAAAAATGTTTCACAATGTGTCCCTGAATGAAGGGAGGCTCAAAATCAGTCAGTATCTGGTGGCCACCAGCTGCTTGAAGTACTGCAGTGCATCTCCTCCTCATGGACTGGACCAGATTTGTCAGTTCTTGCTGTGAGATGGAGGGATTGTGTGTTCCTGGTGTGACTCGGGCAGTTGTTGTGGCCATCCTGTACCTGTCACGCAGGTGTGATATTCGGATGTACCCATCCTGTGCAGGTGTTGTTACACGTGGTCTTCCAATGCGAGGATGATCAGCTGTCCTTCCTGTCTCCCTGTAGCGCTGTCTTGGGCGTCTCACAGTGCGGACATGGCGATTTATTGCCCTATAGCCACATCAGCAGTCCTCATGCCTCCCTGCAGCATACCTAATGCACGTTCACGCAGATGAGCAGGGACCCTCGGCATCTTTCTTTGGGTGTTTTTCACAGTCTGTTGACAAGTCTCTTTAGTGTCCTGCGTTTTTAGAACTGTGACCTTAAATGCCTACTTTCTGTAAGCTGTTACGGTCTTAACAACCATTCCACAGGTGCATGTTAATTAATTGATTATGGTTAATTGAACATGCATGGAAAACATTGTTTAAACCCCTTACAATGAAGATCTGTAAAGTTATTTGGATTTTTATTATTATTTATTATTGTTGAAATACACAGTGCTGAAAAGGGGCATTTCTTTTTTTGCTGAGTATATATGAGAATATGTATATATATGAAAGCTTAGTGGAGATCCACCCACAATAAAGACCAAAGTGTATTGAGAAATTGTGTTATTTGGGTTTATTGGGTTTGAAAGAAAATTTTCTTATAGTGTTATACTGACATTATTATTAAGGATAAATTCAGATACAGTATATGGCCTAATGTTTGGGGACATCCCATTCCAGAGTTCCTTCCTTTCCTTTTCCACTCTTCTGTGAATGCTACTGTACTTAACGTTGAAGCACATGTGTGATTATTTGCCCATTCGAAGAAGAAAAATAAGCATTTATTTGAAGTTTATACACAACACTACAATACAGTACAACATTTCAACGTGTCTTTCTTTTGCATATTCCATCTTCTTAAGGAAAGTCATGATATGGACACCCCCCCACCCATCCTTTCCCCCCTTTAACAGAACAGGCTTTTTGCTTATGGCCCAAACAGTGGCAGTTTGGTAATGCTGGTTTGAACCAATGGCCCTTAATCAGTGAGCAAGCATTGCCCTAGATTTAGTCACAAAAGCAATGATGGGTGAGAGAATTGATGTCTCACAAGAAAGCCTGATTTCATTATTTCATTCATTCTAGTCCTTCTTACCTTTCCATTTCCATTCTTCTGTGAGTGCTCCTTGATTTTGGCATGTGTAAGCAAATGCACATTACATAAAGCAACCATATAGTCTAGGTTGCCATGAAGTTCATTCATCTTCTAAAATGATTGTCCTGTACAGGAGACTTTGGACATGAAGCAATCCATCGGAGGGCACATACACACACACACACACACACACACACACACGCTATGGGCAATTTGGGAACAGCAAGTATCAGCTTGTCTTTGGACTGTTGGAGGAAACCAGAGAACCCGGAGGAAACCCACCAAGCATGCAGAGAACATATTAACATATCAATCCTGGAGGCACGAGGTCACAGTTCTAACAACTACACCAACGTGCTGTCACCATAATTTTCACTGGTTGTAAAATAGGTAATTTTATTATTCATCAGGAGGCCAGAGTTCAATTCCCACCTGATACAGATACAGTATATGGCCAAAAGGATCCCCTGCATCCCCGAATGTCACCTGAGGGGCTCTGTATAAAATAAATTATTACATACAACAGAAAATAAATGTATTAAAGATAAGCAACAGGTTTGTTTGTTGTAATCTGCACACCCACAGCTGAGCCATCAGCCACTCTCCCCTAGCAGAAGCAGCTATTCCAGCAGGGCTGCAGGCGGAAGGATACACTTCTTTACCGCTTTATTACCATGAGTATCCCTGATGCACCCTGCCCAACTGTGGGTTAACACTAAATAAATAACTCGAGACTATCATCACGATGTATAACATTCCCTTTTGCAATTTAGATACAGGTTTGAATAAATAATCCTTATTAAGTGAGTTATTTATTTATTAAATGTCGCGCGATGATGGAGAAGAAACACCCCGCGCACTATATCATGACGCGGAAGTGTCAGACACGCAGGAGGAGCGATGCTGTAGTCAGGGCCATCTTCCCTGGTGCTCTCCTCCTCCTCCTCCGTGCGCGCGTCGTACACTGAGACAGAAATCCACCTTAACACGCAAGCCGACTGCATTAAAACATCAAGAATTAAGGAATTGAGTGTATTGTGCTTTATTTTGACATCTTCATTTGTAAACCGGAGGGGATTTTAGCGTCGCTGTAATACAACATGGATGAGGAATATGATGTGATCGTCCTGGGCACTGGCCTCACAGTGAGTAGCTTATATTCTATGTATAAATATATAGAGAAATACTTTATAATGTATACAGTGCAAGCATTTGTTTATAAATTATTGTTTTGCTATTTCATTTTTCTTTATTTTTACTTGTAAACCGAAGCTGCGCGATAATCAATACGGGCCTGTTGGTGCTGACGCATCCTCAGCACCGGCGTTATTTCATTCCACACCGATATTCGGACAAACCCCGCCTCCTGCACGGTCATTGGATAGTATTTCTAGGTTCCTGCGCTTCCGTTAACCTGATATCAGCAGATTGTTTGAAGGAGGTGGTGATTAGCCAATCGCAAGGCGTGGGGCGGGGTTTGCGAAATGCGGATGGGAGAAGAAATGCAAGCTTTTGCATCATTGTAGGCGGTGATAAGGCGTGACTTGATATATACTTATATTTATTTGTATGCAATTAAATTGATCGATTGTGATTTATTCTTGTTTTTATTTGCATCTGTTAACATTGTTTGATGTGTTAATAAAATTAATCTGTCCTGAAGGCATCAGGTGTCATGATTGTGCGTCAAATACATGCAATTGTTGTTCCTATTTTAATTAATTTAATCGCGCATTTCTATAATCTGTCTGTTAAAGCATTATTTCACTCCTGAGCTAGTGTACTCCTCTCATGGAGGGAGGAAGGAGGCATTTATGATTCAGCCATGATGCACGTTTCCTCCCAGAATTAAACAAAAATCATGAATATGATGCACATGTACAGCAGCATGACTGTTATATTCAGCTGCATTAGTGATTATTATAGAGATGCAATGCATGGAGACAGAATTAAGTTTATTGTTTGGCTGAGCTCGGTGTGTGTGTGTGTGTGTGTGTGTGATATGAAGATGCACTGGGTGGAGCTGCATCCCAGAATGCAATGCACGAATTAGAATGAAGGATTTCTTTATTTATTTATTTAATCATAATCTTGGTAAGATTTAATGCATTACATTCAAACAAGGAACAAAAATTGCAATTAAAATTTATTACTTTGGGGTAAAATAAGAATTTTATCTATAGCATTGTTTCTGTGAATTAATTTACTATTATAATTATTATGAATATAACAAAATATTCTTTTTTTAAAATAATTTTTTCCTTGTCAACCAAGGACATGCAATGTAGACAGATTCTTGTTTCCACATTGACTCTAGTGTGTGTGTGAATTGTTGTATGAGTGTGTCTGATGACTAAAGACCTATCTGCTTCTTAGCTATTTGGGGTAGATCAGTGGTTAAGATGTTGGACTACTAATCAGAAGTTCAAACTACCATAGCCAAGCTGCCACTGTTGGGCCTTTCAGCTGGACCCTTAACCCTCAACTGCTGAGATGTATGAGATTAAAATGTAAGTCATCCTGAATAATAATAATTCAGTCTGCCAAATGGAATGGGTCGGCACCCCGTCCCCTGCCTTGTGCCCTAAGTTTCCTCTAATAGGCTCCAGGCACCCGGCGAACGTACAGGACAAGCAGTATGGAAAATAAATTTATGGATGATGATGATAATGGTGATAATGATAATAATAAAATCATAACTACTTGTTTTCTGTAGGAATGCATTCTTTCTGGCATCATGTCAGTCAATGGAAAGAAAGTCTTGCACATGGACCGGAACCCATATTATGGAGGTGAAAGTTCCTCCATCACCCCTCTGGAGGAGGTGAGAACACACGTTCGCCATCTGCTCCGCCTACTTAATGTTCTGTCGAAAGTTTTTTTGTTTGTTTGTTTAATCACATAATCACATATCTACAAGGTGAAAAAAACCTTCAACCTTTCTGATAAATGGACCATTTATTTACCAATTTATCTAATTATTTAATCCCTCACAGCTTTATAAGCGATTTGAGCTTCTAGACGGCCCTCCAGAGTCAATGGGCCGGGGAAGAGACTGGAACGTCGACCTCATCCCGAAATTTCTCATGGCCAATGGTAATGAAACATCCATATTTAGCTGTAGAACTAACTAAAACTAAACTAATTATTTTATAATAACGTCACCATATTATACTGCATATCCCAGGGTGAATGAGTTAGATGCGATGATGTCTGCTGCAGGACACATGTTTGATTTCAGTGTGCTTATGCACAAAATCTGTTATTGTTTCTATAGTAACAGCATGCACTGGGATCTGTATGGTGGAAGCTCATGTAATTTAAAACTTATTGTTGATACAGTTGAGGAGTCTTCTATCTCAGTGCTTTGTAAGAGAGAGGTTTGCACTTGTATATAATTATGTAGTAATTTGGGTATCTAGGTATTTTTAGTCTTATTAAGCTCAAGAGAAAAATGACAACAAGGTCTTACTTTTTTTTGTAGATGTTACAGAACTTTAATTATTTAAAAATTAAATTGTTATAAAACTTTGCCTTATTACTCTGGTATAAACAGAAAATTATAATTGGACTTCAGGATAGTAACAGTATCGTTAACATTGCAACATGCAGTTATTGATAATTTTCCTGTACTAGTATCCCTATTAGTTTTATTTCTTACATATTTTATAGGTTGTCTTTGTATTGTTCACACTACATTTGGTCAATTAGCGCTAAAACATGTCTGTTATCTACAGGGCAGCTGGTTAAGATGCTCTTGTACACCGAGGTGACCAGATACTTGGACTTCAAAGTGGTGGAAGGAAGCTTTGTATATAAAGGAGGAAAGATCTACAAAGTCCCCTCGACAGAGACCGAAGCCTTGGGCTCCAGTAGGTTTCCTTTAAATCTCACCTCATGTAGAGGCTCCAGATTAAACTCCAGCACCAATGCCTGAATGTTTTGTCATCCCCTTTCTCCAGATCTAATGGGAATGTTTGAGAAGAGACGTTTCCGGAAGTTCCTGGTCTTTGTGGCCAACTTCGATGAGAACGACTCGAAGACTTTCGAGGGCGTCGATCCCAAGCAGACCACGATGGGAGAGGTGTACAAGAAGTTTGACTTGGGCCAGGATGTTATCGATTTTACTGGACACGCCTTGGCCCTCTACAGAACAGACGAGTATGAACGAGTTTTAGCACGTTATTAATACTGTCATTCTTATAGACATTTTGGTTAGTAGTTTATTTGTGATATAAGCTCATTTTGACTTGGTCTTGGTCAATATGAGTGAATCTTCTACTGTACAACCAAACCATACTCAACTATAAGCTCTATTACTGCGCAACAGTGCGCCACCATTCATTTCTTCATATTAAAATTTTATGTAGTTATGTAGATTAAATTAACTAACTTGGAACAAATGTTTACTCTGACAGACTGCAAAATGCCTAAAGGTACAATTTATTAATGATTAGTTTTATGTAACAATCTCAGCAGCAGCCTTGTTTCCCCTCTCGTCTGTTCCAACCACTCAGCATTCAGCATCTCCAGTATACTAATCACCGGCCTGACCATCTGTCATCATCTGCACCTGTTTCTCACTGGTTCATGCCTTATGTTTTTCTTTTGAATGTTTTTTTTTATGCTTCAATGGTTTATAAGTCACTGTGTGGTTTAAAAAGAATTATTCCTCAACATTTAATTAAAAGTATGTGAAAGTCTAGGACTTTGGAAGCAAAATATAAAGAAATTAGCGGTGACTCAAGACTTTTGCACTGTACTGTAAATTTCAGTGCATCATTCGATTTTCTCCTCCACAGTTACCTTGAGCAGCCATGCCTGGAGACTATTAATCGCATCAAGCTGTACAGCGAATCGTTGGCCCGCTACGGGAAGAGCCCTTACCTGTACCCTCTGTACGGCCTGGGGGAACTGCCTCAGGGCTTCGCCAGGTGAGCAAACCACAGCTCTGGCACCTTAACTGAGTGTTTCATACGTTTAGTGATTTTCCACCACACACACACACACACACACACACACACATGCACACAAAATACATGAGGAAGTAAACTCATAAAGAGGAACCAGGCTCATAAGGGAACCTCGGCTTTAAAACACGAGTTATTGAGATTATAAATAATTACTTCTCTACAAGTCAAACTAAGTGTTAGAAAGATGTTAATTTTAAGTTCTATGATGAGCCTTTATGGTTACAGCACTTCTAAAGGATTTGTTCCATAATTTCATTGCATAACCGCTTGGGTTGTTCACTACTTCAGTTATGACACGTGAGCCTGTGTCAGACCATCATCCTGTGTTTGTGTTAACAGGCTAAGTGCTATTTATGGAGGAACCTACATGCTTAACAAGCCAGTGGACGAGATCGTCATGGAAGGCAGCCACGTGATCGGTGTGAAATCTGAAGGAGAGGTGAACAGTATTGAGTTTGCCGTTTACTGACATGAACATATTTATTGAGCTAACATAAATAAGTAAATAAATAGATTCTAAAACTACGGATTACAGCACCAACAGGAACGATGGCGATTACCAGTTTATAGTAGAACGCTGCTCCAGAGTCTCCAGAGGTGCCAATATTTATGATTTAGTCATGGCATTTACCGTAAAAGACGACCTACTAAAGGAGTACAATTTTCATCATTTTAAGCTCAAGCAACAGTCAAACAAAACTTCATTAAAATTTACAAAAGGTGTTCAAGTCAAACCGGGACTTTTAATTACACAGAATAACACAATTTTGAGGTTAAACACTCGCCAAAAACACTTATCCAAGTGTTTTACTAGTGCTTGAATACCATCAAGGTAGAAATATTTTTCCTCAGTACATTGTACCTGCTTCACGTCTGAAACACTGGCCTCCCAGGAACTCCTTTCATTGACTAAGCATGTGGAAATGGCTTGGAGCGAGGTCAGGACTGTACAGTGGATGTGGCAGTAACTCCCAGCCGGGATCCTTTAATGTGCAAGTGGTATTGGGGAATGATTGTGTGTACAGTGTGTACAGATTCCTCAACAAGTTAATCATAGATTTTCAAGAACGACCGCAGCGGGCTCTGAGCCACCCCGGCCAGGACGGTCATTCGTTGTCATGCCGTCGTCTTTAAAACGTTCAGATGTTTTACTGCGATTAAGAGTCTTGTCACCGTACTGTGCTTGAAGTCGTCTATAAATGTCACCCGTTTTTACGTCCCCACGAGTTTCATCACGAGTCCCGGTTTGGCTTGAACAAAGCAAGCTTTGTCTGTTGTCGTTTTAATCCAATACTTCCTTCTGTTCTTATCAGATTGCACGATGCAAGCAGCTGATCTGTGACCCCAGTTACATCCCGGACCGCGTGCGTAAAGCAGGCCAGGTGATCCGGGTCATCTGCGTCCTCAGCCATCCCATAAAGAACACTAACGATGCCAACTCGTGTCAGATCATTATCCCGCAGAACCAAGTTAACCGCAAGTCAGGTCAGTGCTGAACACAAAACGTACATCTCCGGATACATTTAAAAATTTTAATAAAAAAAAAAAAAAAAAATGTTGTCATGTATAATTAAACATAATGCAGTGTATGCATATGTAATATCATGAAAAATAATGTTGGCCATTGTCATGTGATATTTTAGCACACATTATACCTCAGTGCTGTTGTATTTGATTCTGATCATGTTCAGTTCAAATCATGGGTTTATATTAAAGCTTGTTTCTATAGTAACAGCTTATTTAAAGGCACTTGTATGACTTAAACAACTTGTATAGCAATGACAAGCATCTCCTCATTGATGTGGTGGCGATTTGTATAACATTTACATGAGGAGTCGCCAGTGTCTGCAGTTTGTAACCATCATTATGTTTTCCACTAAGTGAACGCCTTCACCCAGGATTGCTGTATAACTATAATATAGAATAAAGACAAGCTATATCGGCATCGCTCAAGTGCACCTTCTGCACAGAGCTACAACTTAAATTGTCTACAAATACACCTGAAGTTCTTGTATAGTAATTACACATTGACACCATTAGAGGGCGAGCTTGCATCATCTCAAGATGGTCACAGTTCAAATAAATTGAGAAGACTGTTTGCATAGGGACTAAACAGCTTCACTTGATCAGAGTGTGTTTATGTACTGTGACATCAAGCCCCGTTATTGTTTTCTGCACAGATATCTACGTGTGTATGATCTCTTATGCCCATAACGTGGCGGCCCAGGGCAAGTACATCGCCATTGTGAGCACCACTGTGGAGACTGCCGAGCCCGAAGCTGAAATTGAACCTGCACTCGAGCTGCTGGAGCCCATTGACCAAAAGTATGTTTTCTGCACACTCAATATGTCTGGGATGTTCTAAATTAGGGTTTTAATTGCCACAAATTCTGAAGAGTAAGCACCATTACACTAAAACATCTTAAACTAACTCGTAAAAGTCTTACAAAAAGTTAAGAAAAGTAATCAGGTTTTCGCCTTCATGCTTCAAAAACATTAAATCTAAGTTTAATATTTGTGGTTAACAGTAATAATTAAGGAGAAGTAGTGGTTCAGATGGTTTGGGTTTCTGATTGGAGGGTCAGGGGGGTCAAGCCCCTGGTTCGCCACTGTTCGGCTCCTTGAGCAAAGCCCTTAACCATCTTAAACACCAAATGCTCAAATGTATACCCGGCCGACTGATATAAAGTATCAGTCCCAAGCCCAGAGAAATTGGATGGGTTGCAACAGGAAGGGGTTAGCACTGTCGCCTTGCACCTCCAGGGTCTGGGTTCGATTCCCCGGCCAGGCTCGATTCCCATCTCTGTGTGCATGGAGTTTGCATGTTCTCCCCGTGCTTGGTGGGTTTCCTCCGGGTACTCCGGTTTCCTCCCACAGTCCAAAGATATGCAGGTTAGGCTAATTGGCGTCCCCAAATTGCCCGTAGTGTGTGATTGGGTGTGTGAGTGTGTGTATGTGTGTGTGCCCTGCGATGGATTGGCACCCTGTCCAGGGTGTACCCCGCCTAGTGCCCGAAGTCTCCTGGGATAGGCTCCAGGTCCCCCGCGACCCTGAACACAGGATTAAGTGGTATAGAAGATGAATGAATGAATGAACAGGAAGGGTATCTGGTGAAAAACTTGTGTCAGATCTTGCAGATCAAACAATCCAAATTTGCAAGTCCTAGAATAAAGGGACAACGCCCCCAAACAAACAAGTAAAAAAGTAAATAAAATAAAAAAAAATTAGTTTAGAAATATAACCAATTGCAAATGTATTAGCTGAAAATGTTTGTTTTGCACCATGTTTCTCTGGAGCTCACATATATATATATATATTGTTGTCCTGTTGAATGAATTGTAATATTCATAAAATCTTGATAGAGAATTGTGAAACAAAATCGATTTGGCACCTGTTGTAGGTATCATGATAACGTTGTATCAGGAGGTCCTCCTTATTTTAAAAAGTAAATTTTTGCAGTCAGTTTGGGGAGGCATAATCATTATTGTGGTTTATCATTGTGTCTTTATCCTGTAGGTTTGTGGCAATCAGTGACCTGTACGAACCGACAGATGACGGCTCAGACAGCCAGGTGAGCGCTCGGTTTTTGAGAAATTCAAACCTTGTGTGAGAAAATTAGAAGCGTAGCAGGTCAATAAGGCATTCTGATGTCTTGCAGATTTTCGCCTCGCGGTCTTACGATGCCACCACTCACTTCGAGACGACTTGCAACGACATCAAGGACATCTACAAGCGCATGACCGGCAGCGACTTCGACTTCGAGAACATGAAGCGCAAACAGAACGACGTCTTCGGGGAGGAAGAGCAGTGAGGGAGAGGGAGGCGAGATGGAGGGGAGGAGAAGGCAGTAGATGAGGACAGCTGCGAGCGGGACAGATTGAAATGATTGGGCTTGAGATGATCAGATGATTTTATGCTGGTTTTCAGTTAAGCAGGATTGTAGCGATCGGCAACCAGTTCAGCTGTCCTATACGTTTATTTCCTTCTACTCGCCTTGCCCTTTGCTTCCTCTTCGCTCTCGGCTCCTTTTTTGTTTTTGTTTTCCTTCCCCAAATTATGTACATTTTAGCACAGAGGCACAACGCTCTTACGCTCTCACACTTCCCTCGGCTCGTTTTTTTTCTTTTTTTTCTTCCGTGAACATGGTATCCATCATTTCCGGGCTAGCTGAAGTGAAACATATCCGAGTCTTATTTATTTGGTGGTAGTTCTGGTTTTATGAATGATGCCTTTTACAGCAGCCCTCGTGTCTTTACGAACTTCATTAACCCTTCGGAACAAGAATATTCTGTGAATCGCTGTAAACACACAAAAATCTAGTACTTTTAGTTCCTGAAAGGTTTAAAATGAGGATTTCTTAATCTGAACGTTTGTTATGGACATTATGAAATGACGTCTTTCAAATGTCATAACATAAAGGAGGCCGATCTGAACCAGGGAAGGTTTGCCTTTAATAATATATATATATATATATATATATATATACATTAGCAGCACGCATGCATGCATCTTTCATTCGCCTCCTTTCCGAACAACTTCGCTTTGAACCTGAAGCCTCTACGAACACGCTCGGCTTGGATGAGGATGGGTACGTGGACACATATGCAGTTAGGATTTGGAGTTCAAAAGCCATTATTACCGTGACGTTTCCGTTGCCCGTGTAGAAGCCGTGTTCCGGATCTACAGAAGCAGCAGTTTGTATAGGATTCATAGCGAAGTGAATCTTACCTTTAATAAATATCGTGTCCCTTCGTGGTTTGACACTTGTATATCTTCTAGGTGAGGTGTTCTGGTTTGTTAAACTAGGCTGGACCCTGGTCTAAGAACTTGGAGTTGTGTGTTCTCTTCTTCCTTCGTGTTGGTTTCGATAGAACTAATGCTGGAGTGATTATTATTATTATTTTAGTTTTTTCCCCATCATGCTTCCTCAGCCAGAGCAATGATTTATACCTACTTAAAAATGAAACATGATGTAAAGTTTTAACATCGATTTGACGTTAGGATTATTTTAAAATTACACAAGGATTCTGGCTTTCATCATACTCATACTCCTTGTGTGATTTACAAATGATGAAACTCCACGAATGGTTCATTCCAATGTTTTATTCTCAAAAAGTGCTCTTCGTGTTATTTTCTCTCTCTCTTTATTTTTTCATTACTGCAAATGGTTCCCTTGAACATCTCATCTCACAATGATGCTGTTTAAATACTATGCTACTATAAGCACACACATGTACACTTTTTTCCTCCATGTGTCTTATTAACTGACCAAAAAAATAATGATAATAATAACATTAACACTGGAAAATGGATCAAATAGCATTAATCTTGCCAGTGAGCGTAGCTCTTATTGAAATGATCTACTGTCTTTTTATTTTTTTGTTGTTGTTGTTGAACTCTAGCAGCTGTTTAAATATTATTTTGCACTTTATTTATTTCCCTTTACGTGTCTCATGGAACTAAACACTTAACACTGGAATATGAACGTGAAACAGTTGACGACTAAGATGTGACTTCATCACAAGTGTTTGAGCAGTCTTGTGCAATGAATGAAACAACAACAAAAAAAAACAACAACACGAATTTAAATGTGAATAAATTGCTGAAAACGTGAATGTCTTGAATGGGTTTCTTTCAGGAAGTGAAACTGGGCTCGGGTACCACATTTCCAAAAATACACATTTAATTGAGTATTTTGTACAAATACTGTATAGGTTTCTACAAATCAACTATAACTCTTACATTAATTAAAAAAATCTTTATCCTTTTTATGAATTTCAGAAATACATTTCTTAGTAATTTTGGTATAATTATTTGTTGGTAAATTAGCGACTGTAGCTTCACATCAAACCTTTCCATACTGTACACCCTCATGATAACTGCACTGTTGCACTAGTAGTGTCCTTTATTATTGTATAACCCTGCTTTTAATCAGTAGCTTAAAATGTAACCACAGAGCATTTAAAGGTCATCCACCACATAGCTTTGGTAAGGCCGCTCCAGAAGCCGATCCACTTCCACCTTGGGCACGACCCAGCACTGGGTCCAGTGGCGCTTATGTAGGTTGTCCTTCAAAGTCTTATCCTGTAAGCTGACTGGAATTTGTTCGTCCCCTTTCTTGAGTAATCCCAAGGCCAGTGTGCTGTTGTTGCTGATCTGACCGTGGTGGAACACGGCACCGTGTCGGTCTGATATCCTCACCACCTCTATGGTGCTGTGCTGGAACTGGCCTGAAAGAGGAAGTTCTCAGGTTCATATCTTATCTTAATGATGTAACTCTTCCTCTATATAAAGGTAAAACTCAACATAGTTTCCATCACAAGCGATGTATTTGCGCCATTGTCAAACTCAACTCTCAAATCCTCTTTGTCGCAGTTGGTGTGCTAATGATTGGTTTGTCTTCAGTTCTGGTTTCCCCTCATTTAATCTTCTTCATCCATCTGTGCACATTGCACCTGTCAGTGATGTCATCTCAAAGAATGTGTAGCGCAGTTGAAGATCATCAACTGCGACAAAAGGAATTTTCAAAGAAGATTTGAGAGTTGGGTTCAACGATGGCGCAAATGCATCACTTGTGATAGAAACTATGTTTAGTAATATGTTACGTTCTTTTATATACAGGTGTGCTATTTGAACCTCCTATGTCAGGTTATTCCTACTTCTTTCTATTGACTATGCTGCATAATAATATCTAAAATTACATTTATGTCTATGCAATGAACTATCATTTGTTTACTTGCTAATTTTCAGTAAGTTTTTTATCCTTGCCAAGATTGCAGTGAAGCCAAAGTCTATGCAAGGGAAACTGGATGTGAGGCTGGAACACTCCCTGGAAGGCACCATGCCTACACACTTTTATAGCTTCATTCATTAAATATATTTCCTATAGGCTTATTTTTGTGGAGGTAAACCAGAGAACCCATATTACAGGATCAAACCAAGGGCCAAATATGTGATGGATTTATGAGAATACCAAAACAAACTTTTGGTAATGTTCCAATGCTCATATATATATGCTTTGTGTCACTTGAAAGTCTGTTCAGTGGATAACAATGGATAAGAATAAGAATATTTTGTGCTACGTACCGAGTAGACCTTGCGTTAATGAAGACAAGCCCTGGCCGTCAGCTATATAGAATCCTAGATGCTCCATCTGGAAATAGGTGGGGTGACTATATCGATGGATCAGGACCAGAAACACAATGCCTTTTCCAAGCTCAATCCAACAGCTCTGGTGACCATCCAGCACAATCTTCAAGCCTGGGAGTGTTACAGATCCCTTTTGACTGGTAAGCAGAGTTTCAAGCCCTTCTCCTTTCACTACCACTGTGTCTTTGGTGAAGGTGATCCTGATGTCACTTTTTGAAATTCTGATGGTTATCCTGTTGAAGAAGGTGCGAGTGCGGTCCTCGATCCCAATCTTAGGAGGCGCCAGCATTAAATGGCCGTTCACTGTAATGCCTGCAGGTGGATTTAAAAGACATTGTGTTCACTTATAATTAATGAAAGATAGGATTATTTTACTGCAATTACATTACAGGCAAGTTAATGTGAAAGTATAACATTTTAAAAAGTGTGGTACAAACATATATCAATATAGATATTGATAACATGATTCAAATTCAAATTCAAATTTGGATAATATAAAGATAATTAGCCGATGAAAGTAATAGCCAATGCAACATCCATTTTTATATAGTGAACAAAACAGAACAAAAGCAGCAATTTCCAAAATGCTACTGTTTAAGTATAAGCAATAAATCTTTCAGCCATTTTTAAACTGTTGTCAGAGTTGCTGCTATGTAAAATTAACACTGTTATATTTACCTCTGATTGGGTCCTCCAGAAGACGCAACACATCGTTTTCCTCTCCATCGACAGTAAAACATAGATTTTCATGAATTTTTGGGAGCATAACAACAAAATGGGGGTCTCCATCCACTTTGAAAAGGTATATAAAAGGCAATTAGTGACTTAAAAAAAAATAAGGTTATAGATCTCAAAACTCAAAAGTGCACAAATTCATCCAATTACAGTACTGTGCAAAATCTTGAACCCCCCCCCCCCCCCCCCCCCCACATTATTTTATATTAAATTAGATTAAATAATGTATATTAAAAAATGGGAACAAACATTTTACCACAGCATGCTGTAAAGTGCCTAAAGATACAATGTAAAAAATGGTGGTTTTAGATCATCAACTTTCTAACTGGTTCCTGATTGTTATTTCTTTCTACATTGTAAAGGAATGCTGAAGGCGTCCAAAAAATGCATTAATCTCCTTTGAACAGTTGATATTGAGATGTTTCTGCTACTTCTGCTCTGTAAAGACTTCATAACGCCTCTAATCTGAGCTGCTGTTAATTGGTGATTTTTCAGGCTGATAACTCTAAATGAACTTCTCGTCTGCAGCAGAGGTAGGTTTTGGTCTCGTCCTCCTGGGACGGCCTTCATGAGAGACAGTTTCATTATGGTGCTTGACGGATTTTGTAAATGAAACTTGACAATACTGTTCTTGCAAGAACTATTACAGAAAGGCCGACCTCTGTGTCTTATAATAACAACTAACTGTTGTAATTACCTAATTCTATATGTGTTATTTTATAGTTTTGAAATCCCCAGTATTGTTGTAGAATATAGAAAATAAATCACTAAACATTCATTTTCTATACCGCTTAATCCTGTGTTCAGGGTCGCGGGGGACCTGGAGCCTATCCCAGGAGACTTCGAGCACTAGGCGGGGTACACCCTGGACAGGGTGCAAATCCATCGCAGGGCACACACACATACACACACTCACACACTATGGGCAATTTAGGAACACCAATTAGCCTAACCTGCATATCTTTGGACTGTGGGAGGAAACCGGAGTACCTGGAGGAAACCCACCAAGCACGGGGAGAACATACAAACTCCATGCACACAGAGACGGGAATCGAGCCTGGCTGGGAATTGAACCCAGACCCTGGAGGTGCAAGGCGACAGTGCTAACCACTACACCACCGCGCCGCCCCAGAATCACTAAACAAAAACAAAGAAATTTGCAAGTGACCCCAAACTTTTGAACGGTAGTGTATATTAAATAATACATTTCCATATGTAGGAAACTAATGCTTATATTCATTAATCTATTGCAATATATGAATGGATCATATTGCAATGAAGATCATTATATGTATACATATTGACTTTTATGCATGTTTAAGAATTATACACATTTTTACTTTGTCTGTGTACTCTGATGTATGCCTTATTCAAACTACATTAACATATAAGCATAAGGTAAAATATATATATATATATAAACTGATATATTCAATCAAATGCAATATATTCTGAAGTATATTGTTGAAAATAAAATTACATACATTAAGATATATGTTGGAATATATTTTAATATATTCCTCAAAATATGAAAAGTGACAATTCCTCATGTATTTTTCAATGTATTATAATATATTAATACAATATATTATTCTGTATATTGTGAATATCATTTTGAATATGAATATCATTTTTCCTGGTAATTATTAGTTACAGTACTATCAGTTAGTGTAGCAATGAGGAATATTAACATTATAAAATATTTTCAATTTACCAGTAGATCAGAACAGTAAATCATTTCATATATTGACTGTTAATATATAGAGAAATATATTTTATTTGCGTAAGGCCTCAGCATTCAGCATCACCAGTATATTAATCACTGGCCTGATCATCTTCCATCATCTGCACCTGTTTTCTACTGGTTCATGCCTTAAACTCGATGTTTTCTATGATTGAATGATTCATAGGTCACTGTGTGGCTTAACAAACAACAACAAAAAAAATCCTTGTGCATTCATCTGAAACTGGTCAGGTACAGGGACTGAAAATGTGAACCAACAACAACCTTCAGGAAGCCTGAAGAACTGTTCCTCAAGACTACATTAAAAAATTCAGGAATGTCTGGCTTTTTGGAAACAAAATATGAAGAAATGATTGGAGGCTCAAGAGTTTGCACATTACTGTATATCTGCTACAAATGTTTTATCCACATGGCAGTAAAAGAAGAAAAATGTACCTGAGGAGGAGAAAATTCCCACAGAACTTATGATGTCTGTGTCGTCTGGTGAAGCTGGAAGAAGAAAAGAGAGAAAAGAGAAACTGAAATGAAATTCAATTCATCCTGCGCAAATTACATGAAGATGTCTAGGAAAAGAATTAAAGTATACTGTACTGTATAGTACAGTATATATTAAATAATACTTGCTATAAATGACTGAGAAGTAATATATTGCTTGAGGAGGTCATCATGTCCATACAATGTGCTTTCTGACTTACAAGAATCGTAATGGACGATGTAGTCAGTGTCGTATTCAAATGAGACGTCATAGTCTACAAAATGGATGAATTCAGCATTAGTTAAATAAAAAAATTTGTGAGTTAAATCACTTAAATCTTCAGTGTGAAAAAGGCATGTATATTAAAAATTGCATGTATCAATAAATGTACATACCTTTGATATCATCAGCATCTGTGCATGTGATAAAAAAAAAATAATGAATAGGTTTTTAAAATGCTTTATGCACATTTTATCAACAAAATGAAATCATTTGCACAAGTTACTGGTAAGCCTACATTTCATTGTCAACCACAATCATTCATTCAATTACAAATATTTAAGTCATTTTAACATGCATTCCAGATATGTCTCAATAAAAAAAAGTCTACTGAGACATGTAATTATCTAAATGATACTTTATCTATGTAGGATTGCAGTATCATGTGTAAAGATATATCCCCAGCTAGAAGTCTCTGATGATGCATATAATACATGTAAAAGTGTTTGCTTTACCTTTTGTCAGGATGGCTGTAGAAACATCTGATAGACAGAGAAGAAAATGTTTATGAAAGTGCAATAAATAAGAAACCATAACACAAGAGTGTCTTGTGAACATTTTGATGCCAAAATATAGCTTTACTCAAACGGATTTCTTCATAGAAATCAAAGCTGCACACTTTCAAACAATATATTGCAGCTCTTGGATTTCCTTGTTCCATTGCATTTCATTGATTTATTGATTATTGTGTCTTTCAAATCTGTCAGACATAGATATACAGCCTTTGAGTATGTATTAAAGCCAATACACAATGGACATTTAATCAACCTGGGACTTTTGATTGTGCAGAATAAAGGAACATAGTTAAAAGCCTTTATTTTCTCTATATAATCTCCTGCTACACTAATAGACTTATGCAGCCACTTATGAGCGAGCGGGTTTTGGACAGAGACCAAACATGTGGAAATGGTTTGGAGCGAGGTCAGGGTTGTGGCAATAACTCTGTGAGTGGTGTTTGTGAATGACTGTGTGTACAGTTCCCACAGACAGATGCATCTCTTTCACAAGTTGATGACAACTTATTTGTCGATTTTCAAGGCCCAGACGTTCCACTCGTTGAATGTTCATGGGAACAACTGTAGTGGGCTCCGAGCCACCTCAGCTGGGTTCATCATTCATGGACATTCTTTAAAATTCAAATGGTTCACTCCATCTTAGAGTCTCATTAATGGATTGTGCTCTGCTTTACAGCTTCATTCAAGAAACTTTATTACAAGCCCTAGTTTGACTTGAATGGTCCTCATAAGCTGCAGTGTGATGGAAATATGTCAGCGCTCTATGTGCAGTTGTTCACACTTGCTCAACATTTACTCAATAGTAAATGCCGACTGTGCCTGAAGTTTGTTATTGTTGTAATGAAAAATGGGACCTGCAATAAACAGTAATGAACATCTACTGGGGAAAGTATCATGCTGCCTCATGGTTGCCAAGGCAACTGATTTGCCAGTGTCACAATATTTTAAACAAGGTTGGACTAGTTTTTAACGTCTTATTTATCTTTTTTATAGCAAGTTACTGGAATTAATTCCACCCCCCCCCCCCCCCCCAAAAGTAAAGTACAGTATCTACCAAATCATATATTTTACTAAATATATGCCAAAGATTAACCAGAGGGAAATAGAGATAGTAGTTCCCATGCATCATGTCAGTGCACCACATTGACCTTGATTCAGATGCAATGGCTAAGAAAAAGTAGAAAAATATGCCTACTTTCCCCACTGCATAAGTTTTTGTGGTCTATTTAGTGGACCATCTTTTTTATGGTCTATTTTGCAACCCCAAGTTCAGTAGCCCAATAAACCATGTAGATATCTGGTTATTTGGACTTCAGTAAAATGCTTGTCTTTACATACAGTACTACTGTTTTCGCTTCATGACAGCTACCAAACATTTAGTACGTCACTTAAAACAGAAGTGTATAATACTTGAATTTACCTAAAACACCAGTAGCTTCCCACAGACTTGGTGCATCTGTCATCCCTGGCATAGGGGCAAATGAGGCAGCCAGAACAGTAGAGATACTTATTTCCTGATCAGGATCTTTGAATGAGGCATTTGGAGACGGGACATCCTGAAAATCTGGCTGCAATGCAGGAACATCAGGTGTGGCAAAATTGACAGTATCTGATAAGAATGTGGGTTTCTCCATAGGCAAAACTTGCTGAATTCCTGAGCTGGGTGGTGTTGTGGTTTTAGCCACACTCGGCATTGAAACTGAACTGAGTGGAAGGAAAGTGGAAGCATCAGTTCTCGTTGTGCTGGTAGAAACAGTGGGAGCTTTGCTCAACAGAGTGGCAGATGTGGCCTTGGATGCATTTCGTGGTGAAGTTGTGGTGCTCTTAGGCAATGAGACTGCCACATTTAGGTCCGGAGGAGTATTTTCTGGATGTCTAGGAGGAGGGTGGTCTGGCCGAAATGGTTTGGTGAAAGACGTTTTACTGGGTTTTAAAGGTTTGCTTAACTTTTTTATTAAGGCTTCGGTGGTAGAAGTCATTTTTGACGTACTTGATGTTTGTGTAGGTGTGGTTGTCACAATTGGTGTAGTGGTAGGGACAGGCTTGGGTGTAGTCGTTGTTGTCGAAACAGTGGTTGGATTTGGCTCTTCAATATCTGGTTTAACCACGACCAAAGAGGTAACTGGAGTGACAAAATTATATTTAAGTGAAAGGTTGGTGGCTTTCTCTCCTAGCAAGCGTTGTATGAGTGGATCTGAGCTATTAAGTTTAGCCATCAAAAGTTCCTTGATAGTGTAATAGGCCCAAAGGCGATGGACAAAGTTGCCGATTCTATGCAGTTCCGTGGTACAACCCAATAATGCCAAAGTCTCATTTAGTTCAAGCTTGGGCAGTACAAACTTATTCACTATGTTCACTTTCTTCTTTGAGCCATTCGCTGTCAATGAAACTTTCAGATCCTGAATGTCTGTCTTAATCTTTCCGGTGACTACCAGCTCAGAGCCTTGGAAATAGTTGGGGAAAAGGGCGCCTGTGACTTCATAAGCTTGGTCGTCAAGGTAGGAAAGCTGGATATCTGACAGTAGAGGACGTGCTACTTCATCATAGAAACCCTTTAACTGGAGTGCAGCATCAGCATCCTCATATACCTGAAGGAAGTAGAAGAACAATCTATTACATTTTGCTGGCCATTTGCTAATTATTTGATTTTAATCTTAATGACTAAAGTACCTTACTACTTACCTACTAAAGACTTAATGAATAAGTACCTCTTCTTCATCATATTTAAACATTTTAAGTATTTAAACTATGTCCTGTGTATTACGGAAAACAAGAATTTATGGCTGCATACCATCCGTGCTATCCCACGGTTCTCCAAAGCCAGCCGTTTCAATAAAGGAAAATCTGCGTCGTCTCCAAATGCCAGGGCAAACAGAGAGACTGAACCCAGTGCAATATGGGCATTATGCAGAATGGCTTCTTGTGCAGTCACTCCAATTGTAGCCTCTCCGTCAGTCAGAAAGATGATCATGGGAACTCGTCGTGGTGACGACAAATGGCTATCAGGAGATGAGGAGTTGATCAGCTGTGCTGCTGAGAGAAGAGCTGCATTGATGTTTGTCCCTGGAAAGGAAGAAATGCAGGGAAAAAAAGATGGTCTATGCATTTAAGACAAATACTGTATATGACATTATGGACATTTGTAGGGACCCTGATAGACACGTACAACCATCTGCAGCGATTTTTTTGACAAATTCCCGGGCATCGCGTATGTTCTGCTTTGTGGCGGGCACAGTGCGTCCTTCCTTCCAGATCTGAACTTTATCAGAAAATGTAATGAGATTGAAGTAGTCGCCCTCACGTAGGTCACCCAGTATTGTAGATATTGCTGCCTTAGTCTGGGCATAGAAAAAGATGTAAGATACCTAGTTAGTGGCCAGGAATTTTATGCTGAATTTAATCACATTTTCATAATTGAAAAGATGACACCTTTATGACACCTGTTTGATCTTTGTCCCGATCATGGAACCACTGATATCAATGACGAAGATAATATCTTTAGAAACTACCGGCAGGTCCCGAGGGGAAAAGTAATGAACAAAGAAGCCTTTGTGCACCTGAAAAAAGAAGAAGCAAGGGTACAAAATGTGAAAACCGTTTATTGGCACATTAGGAAGAGTTTCTCTGTGTATGATAGTGTTTTAACCTGAATGTCTCCCATGAGATCTTTTTGCTCTACATCATACTGGAGGACAAAGTCGGCATTGATGCCTTTGGGGGAGATGGTCCTCTGCTGCTGCAGGCTGGGGTTGTAATGAATGTGAGCACAGTGTAAGTTCTGGTGCACGTGCGTGGAGGGGGGTGCTTCAGCCTTTGCTGCAACCATAAACACAGTTTATGAGCATTAGCATAGTAATATCGTTAAGTCTATTTACCTTCCTCAATAAAAGCTAAGATTCAGGATATGAAAAAGCCTAACAGGCTCCTTGGCTCAGCTAGACTCATACAGGGAGGTATATCTTCTAACAAACTTGGAGCACAGATATATAGGTTATTAAAAAAGCACATCACACAATAAAAGTGCAGTGGCGTAGCCTGGAGTTTCAAACCAAGTCATTTGTGATTATGGATTTGTCTTTAACTTGTACCTTGGTCAGTGCTGGTAAAGAGACGACTGGTCCTGAGTGGTAACACTTTAAGGAAGCTGATTCCAGTCCTCTCCGCTATACTAACATCCACAGAGAGATTCTGCACAGGTTGGCCAGGTCTGAGGCCCAACGCCAGCTCATAGCGCCCAAGCCTTCGTATCAACAGCTCCTCATACATCAGAGAAAAGTGCATTTGGACACCAGGAGGTACACTGACAGCCACCCGAAACTTTTCAATCTCCCGTTCCCTATAAACCAAAAGAACAGAGTACTAAAACAGTAAGGTGTGTACATCTTAGCAAATCTATGGCACTACTAACACAGTCTCATTCAAGAATAATGCTTATATATCATATCGTAATTGAAGCTAATATGAAATGCATACTGCTCAGCAAAAAGAGTCAATAAGAAAACATTTATGGATTGTGCGTATGCGTTGAACCAGGAGTGTCAAACTCATTGTAGGTATTACACAATACAAGTGGGCTCAATAAATGAAAAAAAAGGAGGAAACTACTACTCTACTATTATTATTATTATTATTATTATTATTAAACTGTTGAAAGGTGCTCTGACTTTATGGACTCCTACTGTCCCGGGGGTTCAGGGGTAGCTCAGTGGTTAAGGATTTGGACTACAGTTACCACTGTTGGGTCCTTGAGCAAGGTGGTCAACTGCTCAGATGTATAATGAGAAAGTCATTCTGGATAAGGGCATCTGCCAAATCCCTAAATGGACTGTGTTTTGTGGCTTTGTCAGTTTAGGACTTTTATGTTGAAACTTGTCTTGGACTTCAGTTCTCAGCATACACTGCACCACAGCTAGCATCCTTCATCTTATTCACCGGTACCACTTTAAGTTTCATTAGCTTGCCTATTTAACCTTGTTTGTCTGTTGGTTCTGGACTTGCATTCTGTCATGAAACGATTCACAGACATGTCATGTAAGTGCAGCTGTTAAAAATTTTCTAATAAACAAGAGCAAAACACAAGGGAAACAGACAGGGTTAGGAACAGAACACATACAAGACAATGACCAGCTGACATAGGAACTATAAATAGGCAAGCTAACCAAACTTAACAAGATATAGATAAATACAATTAAGACAAGATGACTGTGGTGCAGTGTATGCTGGGAACTGAAGTCCTGGACAAGTTTCAGCATAAAAGTCCCCAAAGTAATCCATGAGCTCAAGGTTTTATCCCGGACATTATATGTTGAAGGTATTTACAAATGCATTGTTGCTTGCATACACTGTAACAAATTGCTGTATTTTTTTTTTTACAGCAAAATTATACAGAAACTTACTGGTTTGCCATTTTACAATTTATTGCTGTAATTTGCAATGCATTATGGGTTATACAGGGTTTTACAAGTGTTAACTGTATATTTCTCTGTTAGCTGTAATTAATTTACAGGTAGACGGTGCTTTCACTGTATCTTAAATATTTGTACAAGAATTTACTGTGCTGTTACATTATGGTATTGCGCGGGCTGATATGGTTTGAAATCTGGTGGACTGAAGCACAGCTACAACAGCTGAAGATAAACGGCATTCGATTTTTTTGGTAAGTTCAATTAAATTTACTTCCATAAGTATTAATTATTTCTTTTAATAATTAATTATATAAATTAATAATTTCTTTTGATAAATTCTATCAGGATATTCCTCTAAACGTTATGTTTAGCTATTTTGTAAAGGGATGTGTAGTTAACTTTATCAGTTGCTTCAGGCGAGGAGGAGATGCGGTGCACCCCATTTCAGAAAGCAGCCTATTTTGTAAAGGGATGTGTCGTTAACTTCTTTTTTTTATTTTTGTCAGGCAAGCCGGAACATCACAGAGCTAAAAAGGTAAAAACGTAATGTCATGCCGGTGTTGTGTCGAAGTTGGTTCCCCCATCGGGATGCGTTTTCTTAGCCCCGCCCTTGTGAAAACGGCACAGCGAACGCACGTTTAGGAGAAGGCTCGCGCGCGAGGGGTTATGCGCGTACCACTGAGATTCTACGGAGCGCGTTAAAGGCCAAAAATGACATTGCTTTTATATTTAATAAAAAATGGACCACTACCTGTGCTGATTCCTTTCATACAGTATCCAGTTTGGGTTTATTCAGATTGATGTGAATTTGAGTGATTTATTTTTCAAAATCTTTGTTTTAATGCATTTACATCAGTATAATAGTAAAGTGCAGTTACAGTTCACAGCACAGTACAGCTCACAGTTAAAATAGTTATTTACAGGAATTTCATAGTAAAAATGTTACAGCTACATCTTGGCTTTTGTTGAATCCACAGGATTTTATTGGCAACTTTTTTGTTGCCAGGTAAGTACTGTAATTTAGCGTAATTACAAAAAAACTGTAAAGTTTAATTTTATAATCCTGTAAAAAAAAAAAAAAAAAGATACTGTATTCTGCAAACATCAATTTATTGTAAATTGCTAAGCAGTATTATACTGTAATCCATTTTACAGCAATTAACGGCTATTTTACAGGATTTTATTGGCAACTTTTTTGCCAGTAAATTATTGTAAATTCTACAGTATGTTCTTTACAGTGTAAGTATTCACCCCCTTTGTGTGAACCCCCTTAATTAGATTAGCATATTCATATCATTAGTAATTTTTTTCAGTAGGTGAGATGCTCCTGCATTGATTTCAGTTGCTAGAGACTCACTATTTTGTCCACAGACTGAATTAATTTCAGAGCACTCAATTAATTAATTTGATGAGCCAGATAAAAATGTTTTTGCATGTGTTTAAGGCCATGGGCTGTATGTTTGACACCCCTGATTTCCCCTTTAACAAAAATTTGAAAATAGAAATATGGCCTATAGCATTTTCAAGTGAATGTCTGCTCACTCAGTCAATGCCAAAAGAAATATGGCGTAATCCCAGCAGATGAGGTATCAAATACACTTTTGGACTGACTTGGTGGCAACAAGTCCTGTCGTTTTCCCCTGCTTCTTGGCATCATCATAGATCTTCCTGGCAGCAGCTCTCTCCTTCACTTCGGCCACATGGACTTTACCATTAGACGTGCTAAGGTGTGATTCACAAGTAAGAGAAAAAGGTAAAAAAAGTAAGGTAAAGTTAAAACTAACAAATAGTCATGTGAAAACCTTGAGACATTCTGGTGAAATAAAAGAATATTTACATTTAATGTGTTCTGCATTTGCAGTTCATTTATTAACATGAATCCTTAGTAACTGCCTGGTGAACTAAATAAGACTATAATTTTGTTTTTATTTTATTTATCAGTTAGAATACGTTGCTTAGCACTGTTGTTTCATGATTAGGGGTTCGAACCTTGCCTCCGGTCCCGTGTGCATGGAGTTTGCATGTTCTTGGGTTTCCTCTGGGTCCTCTGGTTTAATCCATTAGTCCAAAGACTTTATTGGTGAAAAATGCTTTTCTTGTTAAGAGAAGTTATGCAGCTGAGATTGAGGAAATATGAAAACCATGTTGGTACTGTTGGCTACAGTACCCCCTTTTTTTTCTTTTTTAATAATCGTCTGGTTTTGGTCAAGTTCATTAAAATTTTAAATCCAGACACAGTAGTACAGATGGAGATATTTAGAGAAATAAACTTACACAGGTAAAGATAGTGGCATCATGTTACACATCTACCTTATGTTATGTCATGTCATGTTATGTTAATGTTGTGTTGTATCTCCATTCCCCTATAGTCTTTTCTCTCCTGCTTACTCCAGTTTAACACATTCCAAATTGATCTGCATCAAGATCCTAAATATAAATCTGACCCCTTTACCTAAACATCTTTAAATAAAGAATTATCAAAGCCACCAAAATAAACAGGCAGCATTGAAACAGGCCTTGTCTCAGACAGAGTAATACTGAAAGGGGAGTTTAATGGCCAGTAGAAAACATGCAACAGTACAGTATGTCTTCTATGTGAGCCAGCAAGAGATCTGGAATAGCTGTTTATGGCAGAGTAAGATACTGAACACAAAGGTCTCAGTTATAACACGCATAACGTCACTTTTCCAGAGACAAGTATCAGCATTTGTATATATAGTTTTTGTGTTTGTGAAGCATTATGTGCAAATACGGGCGTGCTTGATTCATACGAGAAGTGTTTAACCACTGGAACTGTTTCTGGGAACTGTACTGTATACATGTGTAGGTGTATTGTACTTGCATGTGTAATGAATGTGTTTGTGTACACGTAACGATATGTGAGGGTGTATTCCTTGGCTGCGTGCCTTAGTAAACACCAGTGAGCAAGAAGAGGAGGAGACACATTGCTAGCTCATGGCATTTTCTCTGTTAGCTCTCTGACTTCTTGCTACAAAGCCCACTATTCATCTATCCTAAAGGTTCCCGATTAGTAAACCACTTCCACCCCCAAATCCAGCTCCTGGCTACGCAAGTTGCCAGCCTGCCATTTTCTTATTTGCGGGCATCTTGTTTACTCTGAGGAATCTTTTTAAAGGAAAAGTGGTTTTCAGACCTCTTAGTCATATACAAACGTGTTTTCTTTCCTTCAGCGGTGCTTAGAGAGAACTTCTCTGATGTTTTATTTCAGGATTAGACTGCTTACTGGTTTAAGAGTCATTTTTAAACTTTTCATTTCTCTAAGAGAACATTTCTTGTGCTGTCTACAAAAATGAAGAATGAGTCAGAAATATTGAATTACTTTATTTAGCTTTCTATGTACTTTATGAACCATTTAAAGCCTTATGTAGTAAAACCACAGTGCTGTTGAATTATCAAATTAAATATTATTAAATTATTTAATTAAATGATATTTTATCATTTAATAGGATACCAATCCATCACATGGCACACACAACACACTCAGGCTCTACGGGAGCACCAATTAGCCTAATCTGCACGTATTTGGACTATACGAAAACCTCAAAACACAGGAAGAACATACAAACTTCATGTACCGAGACCCGATGCATGAATCAAACCCTCAACCCTGGAGGTGGTAACCACTAAACCGCCCATAGGTATTCCCTTTCCTTAACTTTTACTTTCTAGTCAGGTTTCTTTGTTGTTCAACGATTAATTTTAAAATGCGCACTGAATACAAAAACAAGAGAAGCCAATAGTAGCATTTATAACTTACATGGTAAAGTTGGAGATGAAGGCTGATGGAGGCAAGTCGACCTCAAACGCTGCCTCTTTGGTGAAATGGAGCTGGTTCCACACTGTACTCTCTACTGTGGTGAGAGCGTAGCGGGAGATGATGGTGCATCGCACGTGGTAATCTGTGATCTTTAGCTAGAGCATCATAGATATAAAAAGTTAAAGGAAATGATATTGGAACTGTGCACCACACCAGTCACCAGCACACAATTGAAGACACATATGCATGTTATGTACATAATAAGAACTGTATTTTTTATTCTATTCTCGTTCTTTATATTTTGAAGCAGGTCTTCGGTCATATTTGATCATTATCTGATGTTATCTATGGATTGGCACGCTGTCCAGGGTGTACCCTGCCTCGTGCCCTGAGTCTCCTGGGATAGGCTCCAGGTCCCCGCGACCCTAATACAGGATAAAGCGGTATAGAAGATGAATGAATGAATGATGTTATCTAGCGATAGGAAATGAAGGGTGCAATCTGAAAATACATTTTGATTTTTTTTAAGAGAACAAGATGTAGTCACTTGAATGGAAATTAAAGGTGCCAAGTCTTTACAGTGCTATAAAATTCTGATAAAAGCATTTATATGAGTAAATGAGTTGTCCCTGCAAGTTGGGTTAATCTAAATTGCTGTGATTGTTCATCTGCAATCTCAGTCAAATGGGTACTTTGAGGAAAGTAGGCAGTTGTTGGACATATTTGGTGGAAAAACATACTCAATTATTACGTAAATCTGACTTGCTGGACTGTTTTTATGCACAGGAAAAAAATGAATGGAAGCCTTCATGAACATAATTGAAATTCTTAAGAAATATTCTAAGAAAAGACATAACTATTTTACACCCCTAATTTTCCATGCTACCAATCATAGACTGGTCTTGAGCCACCCATCATTTCATCATATTTTGCTTCCAAAGAGTCAAATTTTCCTTCTATTAAGGAAGGATTCCTGAAGGGCTCTTATCTTTTAGGAAGTTGTTGGCTCTCACTTCTTTAGTCCAGTCCCTGTATCTGAGCAATATCAGAGAAATAAATAAATCATTCAAGCATTAAAACATCTAACTTAAGGTATGAACCAGTGATAAACAGGTGCAGATGATGACAGATGATCATGCCGGTGATTAGTGTACTGTGGTGATGATGAATGCTGAATGGTTGGCAGACGAGAGGGGAAATGAGGCTGCTGCTCAGATTAAACCACCTGTGTTTACATTTTTTTCTTTAGACACTTTGCAACCTGTTGCGGTAAAAATAAAAAAACACTTATTTTTCATTTTAATCTGCATAATTTAATCTAATATTAAGAAATGAGGGGGACTCCAGAGTTTTGTACTTTTTCATTTCTAGTTTAATATTATGTACAATGAATAAATGAAGCGTACCTAAAGATTTAGTACTGTACATTTTTATAAATGTGCTAGATCAACTGCATCCCTGTGATTACAGGGAACTTGGAAGTGATGACTGTGGAAATTTTATAGCTAGTAGTGAAAGGAAATGTATAAGAAGGTTACTAGAAAGAAGGTGAACCGATAGGTGACCTTTCTCCTGAACTTCTTTTGAAACTCTATTTATGGCAGATACATGAGTAACAAGTGAAAAGGAGAAAATCAAACATGCACCTCATTTGTGGTTTTACATCATACACTTAAATATTCTGAGTGAGACAAATGATGTAGCAGATGGAACAATTCCACATAAAATTATTATTAGACCAAAACCCTTGGCAGGACGAATGTGTAATTATTAAATTATTAAACATAGTTTAACATACATTTATAACATATTTTTAGTTCCAGTGGTTCCAGTGCTGGTATTATTGGTTTAGTGAAAACCACAGGCAGAAATTGTGATTAACATGATAAAATCCTTTACGTGATATAATCATGGTATTGTGTACTTACTGCAGGTTTCGCTGCATTGCTCTGACGCTTGAATCTCTAAAACAGAAGCAACACCACATAATAACTGTTAGAGTTAGATCAGAAATAATGTTAGATTGTATTTCAAAGAGATTTTTTTTTCTCCCGGAGTCTGCAGCCAAAGGTCCGTGACAAAATCTTGTTCTTTGAATGTTTATGCCACATACTATAAGCATAAATTATGGAGTCCTGCCTTTTTGTTTAGACTAGTCTTTGGCACAAGTATGAATTACCTGACTCTAAAACAAGCATGACCAAAGAGAGTTTGCCCACAAGCTGAGGTGTGGTTAGTAACATATAAAACAATTTTACCTTTAAACTGGATAAATAAATAAATAATAAATGAATAAGTGACAGCAATAAACTAATGAACCAATGAAAACAACCCTGTTCGCTGCCACTCGTTTTGCTCCATCACAGCGACGCCAGCCTATGAGTCGTGGTTGGGGCTCGAGGTTGTATTAAAATAGACTGAATCAAAGCCATTCATGAAAGCGCCGCAAATTGAGGTAAATATCAGTACACAGACGACTTTCACTTGTTAATTATGCACATAGATGATTACTGTGTGAGTATATTACCGTATATCCTTTTAAACAAGAAATGCAGGAAATACAACATGAATATGGAAAATTGGAAAACACTCAGTGTGTTCCTTGGCTGTATTTGTGCACGTAAATACAAAAAAGTCAAATAACCTGGAAACAACTTACTGTACATCATTTAATTGGAATGCAAATGGAAATGAACAGTTCTCAAAAGCTTATGACTAGTTCAGTGTGCAATATACACTATAGACCTTAATACACTATAGACCTTAATACACTATAGACCTTAAAAAAAGACTGAAAATATACAATCAGGTAAATTTTAGCACTTCATTTTCTTTTGTGGTTACATGAATGCTTTGGCACAAGTTTAGTCCTCATCAACATGTACAGTATTACTGTATGCATGTGATTATTGCTCTGATGTCTATATATCGTGGTGGGAATCAAATATCACCACAATTTTCGAAACATCTAACAATGAAGTTCTTTTTGAGGATATCTGGTGACTCAACATTTTTAAGAACACTAAAACTACAGCATTTATTTACCAAAAAGAAAAATTGAATTCGGCAACTAAGGCTAAGATTGGGGCTGCTTTAGCTGTGTGGTGTGGCACAGCATTAATAAACTGCTTCACAAGGATGACGGTAGTAGGTTCTTACAAAGATGTGTATCTACTGTATGTTCAGTTGTAGCATTCACTTCAATTTACGTCTAAACCCCGAAAAGAAAAAAAGTTCCTGAATGGGATCACACCTGCATGGGATCTCCTTGGACACAGGTATGGTGTGAAAAACTAATATCACTAAGATCTCTTCACAAGTCATGAAAAATTTGTAAAAAAAAATTAGAACCCGATTATTTTTTTTCAATTTGCTATAAATCCTGACAACAGATGTTCCTCTATCAGACAGGGGTCAATGAGCCTTATCAGAAAATCTGACTCCCACTTACACTTGGAAGGTAAAGAGAAGACTTCTTAAAGAGCTCTTTTACTATAAATACTTAACCTTGTCTTCATTTAACTAAATAGTTTGACATACAAACAGCTGTCAAATAGGTAGACGCAAATGGAAAGACATTCTGCAGGTGGGCTTTCTAACAAATCACAAGCTATCTACTTTTCCAAAAAGACAGAATTGATATCTTTTAAGACTCATCTTTTGATACATAAACTCAGATTATCCCACACACACACACACACTCACTGTGAAAGCGGTTCCTCGTGCCTCTGGACGCGCGCTGCACTCCGCTGCTCCTCCAACACACACCACGACCACGAGCAGCCTGACCGCGATCTCGTGCACACTCACAATCATCTTTAATTAATCTACCGTCTCAGTTCAGCCTCCGTCAGTTTTATGCAAGATGAAGCATCGTGTGACAAAAAGCTGAGTGTTTTCTGTTTTTCGGTGCGTAAATCCCTCCCCTGTACTTCCACAAGTCATCCAGGTCTGTGCGCGGGAGAGAGCGGGACTGTGTGGTGCAGACTCGTACCTGTGGGAAGGCTACATATAGAGCAACGGAGGGGGTGTGTATTGGCTCAAGTTCAAGTACAGCTTTGCTGGAAATTTCGCGCAGTCCTGCCATCGCTTGGAGGCCCCAAGTATCCTCACATGGTTAACCCATGAATGTCTCCCTTATTTATCTCAGCTTTCTTAAATAAATAATAAATAGAATAAAAACCAAACATTAAGAAATCAACATTTCTTCCCTGATTTCTAGGATTTTCAGGTAAGGGGGGCTCAGCCCCCATAGATGTTTAACACATATTTGGCTTGTTCAGAATCAGTACTCAAATGAGTCTTCTTGATCACACATGCTGTTTATAAACCTTTTTCTATCTACAGGTACAATCAGAAAAATGTAACCAGAAAACAGCATATAACTTTAAACTTACATTGATTAGCAATATAAACAACACACCTATGAGGCTGGACAATGGAATAAACTGTGTGGGTGCCAATAATATTAAACATTTATCTGTTAATTCTTTGACAATGGAAAGTTTATCAAGTCACATGGGAGTAGGTCTCCAAATGAGCAGCAGGTAAGAATAGAACATCTTTTTTTTTCATGTGACTTATGAAAAACCCTCCAACTACAGTTAAATATTAAAACTTTGATCATCATGTTATCTAGTTTAATTTAGTGTTTTAGCTACATAAATAAGACAGTAGGTTCTCTATTCAACCCCTTAAAATTTCATAGCTACTAGGCTATTTATTCAAATTCATTAATATAGACAAACATCGTTTTAATGTAAATACACAAAGCATCTTTTTAATGTCATCCTTTTTTTGTTTCTATTCATTAAAAAATGTAACTTTTTCCAAATCAAAGTGACAAAAACCCTACTCTAAGGCTAATAAATGTATTTTATGATTTGGGACATTATTTAATACAATACAATATTTATTACAAAAAAAGAAGGATTTTTCTATCTCTGTATAAATCACACTGCTATACAGTTAAATGAGAGCACTGAATGCTGTCTGCCACTATTTTTAATCATTTATGCGCATAACTCTATGGTAGTTAATATCATATGCACTGTGCAAAGTTATATATAGACAGTTAGGTTTTCCAGTTAAAACAGCAGCGGCATGATTGTTTTATAAAGTATAGACTATAGGTTCATCGAGTCTGTATTAAGGGCTTAATTTTCACTAGAGGAAACAGTTGGTGTGATGAGGGTGAACACAGCGAAGATTTAACTGATTAATCCCTCATGACAATTTGTGTGACGTTTATGGAGAATTTTTAGGAGTACAAATGTTAGGGGGGCTAAAGCACCTCTAAAAATGGCCTAGAGAAGCCCATGCCTTATACTATAATTCTAAAGTGTTAATTAACTATCTCTAGAGCCTTTTATCTGGGCATGATAAAGACATTTTCATCCTCAGTGCTACATTTAAAACGGTATTTACTTTACTTTTTATATGACAGCAGAAAATATTAATAATAAGTTTTTAAAAAAGGGAAAGGCAAAACAGAGATCTCGCAGCTTGCCCAGGGTTTCTCTACTGTAGGTTCTTTGGTTTCTTCCCACAATCCAAATCCAGTGCTAAGGTTTAGCTACATGTGAATGTGTATGCATGGTGAAATCTGAATTTAGAATAAATTAATCTTTTTTCAAATTAAATAAAAAATTTGAAAAAATTATATATATATATATATATATATATATATATATATATATATTTACTTTTACTATATATATATATATATATATATATATATATATATATATATATATATATATATAATGTCAGTACAAATACAGCTGCTCTGTGACGGCCTCAGAGGTTGTCTAAGAGAATACTGGGAGCAACAACACCATGAAGTCCAAAGAACACACCAGACACAGGTCAGGGATAAAGTAATTGAGAAATCTAAAGCAGGCTTAGGCTGCTCAGAAATGTAGCCAAGAGGCCCATGGTGACTCTGGACAAGCTGCAGAGATCTACAGCTCAGGTGGGGGAATCTGTCCATAGGACAACTATTAGTTGTGCACTGCACAAAGTTGGCCATTATGGAAGAGTGGCAAGAAGAAAGCCATTGTTAACAGAAAACCATAATAAGTTCCGTTTGCAGTTTGCCACAAGCCATGTGGGGGACACAGCAAACATGTGGACGAAGGTGCTCTGGTCAGATTCTCTGGTCCTTTTGCTGTATTTGCAGGAAAAGGTGGTTCTACAAAGTATTGACTCAGGGGGCTGAATTATTACGCACACCCCACTTTTCAGTTATTTATTTGTAAAAAAAAAATGTTTGGAATCATGTAATATTTTCGTTCCTCTTCTCACGTGTACACCACTTTGTATTGGTCTTTCACATGGAATTCCAATAAAATTGATTCATGTTTGTGGCTGTAATGTGACAAAATGTGGAAAAGTTCAAGGTGGCCGAATACTTTTGCAAGTCACTGTATACACACATTTCAGAAGGGTCAAATTACTGTTGACACTGCGGATAAGTCAGCAAAAAAATTTAAGAGCATTTCCACATTAATATTGTGACAAAAGCTATAAGAGCTATACTATTCCAAAGTGATGGGGTCCATATCAGGGTAAGATAGGAAGCACATGAAGCAATACACTCAGAGCGCCCACTATGGCAATGTTATGCTCTGGGGTTGCTTCAGTTGGTCAAGTCAAGGACAAGTTGTGACAAAGTGGTTCTGGGACATGATTTTCACAAAATTCCATAGGATGCAATCTGGTGGAATGAACTTTCCACCAGATTGTGTGGGTAGTAGTACAGTATTTATTATTATTATTATTATTATTATTATTTTTTTTACCAAGCAGTGTATTCTAGTATGAACAATACATATTCAAAGTAAAATTTCAACATTTATTTCTTACAGAAACTATAGCAATTACAGGGTTGCTTATTTAATTTCATATACTTCTCCAATCACAATACTTCCTCGTTAACTGGACTGAAGTATTTAACACCGTACCAGAGTATTTATTTAGATAACCTGAAACAGCTTTGCTTGTGGTTGAACTAAAGGGATTTAGTGAAAACACTTGAAATAAAAAGGTGTTTTAGCTCCGTTCAAATTGTTAACCTGTATATATATATATCACAAATGAGTATTTGTTTGGTTGCTGTATGAGTTCCTGATTTCAAGATAAGGCATGAGTTCTCTCGCTGTCTTTCCCTCCTACTATATATTTAAAAAGAAACTCTCATCAAAGCTCTATCTCTTCCAAAAAATCTAATTCAGCTAATGTTCAGTACAACAATATATTGCTTTTATATAACAGTTCTATATATATATATAAAAAAAAAGCATTAAGTAGAAAATTTCAGACGCAATCAGGACAAATATTGTGTTTATTTTTCCCTCGTCATTGAAAAAGCTTGAAAAGAAAAGAAGTATCTGTACTGATACATGAAAATTGACTGTGTTGCATCAGACTGTATTAAAAATGTTCTGGAACAGTGCGAAGTGCTTCTTCTGGCCGTCTTGTCACATCAACGTTCTGAGAAACAATAACAAATAAAATATATACATAAACAAAATATGTTTTATGAACATATTCAGAAATAATTCTGCTCTTTCAGTTGTATATGTTATGTTTATTCTGTTATGCATTTGGTTGATTACCGCAGGTTTTTCTCTGTGTGTGTTGACTGCTTGGATGTTAAGGTAAATAGATTCCACTTTGCATCCTATATGCAAGTACAAAAAATGTATGAATTAATCAATTATCTAGGGTTATTATAAAATAATATAAAGCATGGCTTTTGATACTGACCGTAGGCCACTGGTGTTAGTTTGAGTACAGTATGGAGAGGACATATAAGGTACGGAAGTTCCTCTGCGGAAAAAACAAATAAACACATCTGCCACAGAGTCGTAGATTCAGAAATTCTAAGAGGGTTTCATAGTCATGAATTCTGAATGCCTGGTTTTTGTTTCTAACCTGCGCTTTTGTCTAGGAAGTAGGCCAACAGACAACGCATGACTGCCTGATGGCAGATGACCAGGACATTCTCCTGTCTTTCCAGCTCCATGATGACCGGCTCCAGGCGATGTACCAAGTCTTCGTAAGACTGTGCAACACACAGAGAAAAAAATGTTAGCTTTAAGGTAAACAGGATTTTAAAATGACATATTAGCATCCTATATTGGCTTCTCCAATGAATGGTCTATACCATCTTTGTATTTATTTATTTATTTATTTATTTATTCATTATACTTGGCTAGAGTTTACGCAGGCTGATTTTTCCCTAATGTGACCTCACGTAAGAAGATGCCCCTCCCCCTTACTTTTTCCTCAGCTCTGCGGTTCTCTGCAGGAGCTAATTTACATAGACACTAAAGTGAAGTATGAAAGGTATTTTGAAAAATGCATTATCTGAGGTGTGTTTCAACTAGAACTTTATCACACACTTTGGGGGAGCTCTGAGACTAGATAAACTCTAGCCTTTATCTAGAGTAAAAAAAAATTCAAATAGAGGACCTTTAATGTTGTGTTATGATATAGAAGCGACAAATTCACTTTCCCTTTCTCTGTAGGAGATAATAAGCCAAACCATATATATATATATATATATATATATATATATATATATATATATATATATATATTTTTTTTTTTTTTTTTTTTTTTTTTTTTTTTTTTTAAAGAATCCTTTTTTTTTCAGCTTTAGCTCTAGCTGTTGCAAAGTACTGGCACTGGAGACTCCTTCTATAAATGTCTTCAAACAGAAAACTTCACCATATCCACAACTACACACATTTTTTAATCTGTCAAGGTAAAACATAGATATACTTATGCAACTTGTATTAGATGCTGTTATATGAAAATAATATTATCATTTAGTATTGTTTTAATTTTAATTATTATTGATGTAAAGTTTTGGATACAAATACAAAATTCTGTCTCTTGTGAGAGTACAATCATGTTCATGTAAAAACTTGAACCAAGAGGCATAAGGATTTAAGAAAAAAAATCGTGCATTACAGCGTTAGACAAAAACATACTGTTTTGACACTTAACAAAGCAGATGTGGATCTTACCTCTCCTTTGGGATATCTGTAGCGATACTTGTCTTGATCTCTCATCGCAAACTCCTCTGGGAAGTTCTCCTGGATCTCTTCATAAGTCATCTCCTCGCACACACCCTTAAGAAATGAGATTTTGCCATCATACCACATGTACTTCTCATAGATCTGCTGTAATTAGTGTCCACATGAGGTATTATATCTTACAGCATCAATCTCATTCAGGGCTTTCCACTGCTCGTAAGTGACACCCAGATCTTCGGCTGTCTGTATGGTCCTTTTCAAGTGACTCGTCCACACCTTCAGGTCCTTTATGGATTGATGTCTGATGAACTCTGACAGAGCACTAGAATACTGTCAAATAAAGAAGAGTAGTTAAGTCTTTACTAAACAAGCTTCATTATGATACTTCACGCTTCACAGGGGTGGATCTAAAGGTGCTTTTGATGCTGAGGAAGTCTTCTAATGATGATTTCTTTTTCCCAGCAGATGGTGCTATAGAGTTGAGTTAGTGAGTCATAGCCAAGCTTGAGTGTGTCATTGGCTTATTTTGGGGAGATTGCACAAAAGGGATGCCAATTCTATACAAATACACATACGAATCCTATGACAAATTAGCATGTAAAGTAAAAGTAAACATTTTTATAAGAACCTATGCACATGTTTCAGATTAATAACTTTATACATTTGCATTAATGTCACAATAATAAAAATAATTTAACATAACTTTTTTTTAGAAACATTATGTCAATTGTAAGTTATAAGAAACACACATTTTAGTTCCACAACATTCATTTTCTCACCATTAAACCATTGCTATTTATTTTTTTATTGTGATATTGACTAATTGACTGACTATCCATCCATCCATCCATCCATCCAAAGGCATAGCACAGACCTCGGGCCATATACAGTACATATAGAGTCATATGTAAAGTCGACGGGGGTGGGGGTTGATCTCAAGATTTTTTTCTTTCCTGAGATCACAAGTTTTTAATGCATATTCTTTCTGGACCTTTGTAGTAGAGAGAGAGGCTAAAGGAAAAGGAAGACTTTTGAGGATGGTTACATTCACATCAAGTACAGGAAAAGTGGAATGCTTACGGCCCAACATACACTACCGTTCAAAGTTTTAGATCACTTTCTAACTCCATGATGGTTCCTGATTGTTATTTCTTTCTACATTGTAAAGGAATGCGCTGAAGGCATCCAAAAAATGCATTAATCTCCTTTGAACAGTTGATATTGAGATGTTTCTGCTACTTCTGCTCTGTAAAGACTTCATAACGCCTCTAATCTGAGGTGCTGTTAATTGGTCATTTTTCAGGCTGATAACTCTAAATGAACTTCTCGTCTGCAGCAGAGGTAGGTTTTGGTCTCGTCCTCCTGGGACGGCCTTCATGAGAGCCAGTTTCATTATGGTGCTTGACGGATTTTGTAAATGCACTTGACAATACTGTTCTTGCAAGAACTATTACAGAAAGGCCGACCTCTGTGTCTTATAATAACAACTAACTGGTGTTTTTCTTGTTGGTATGTAATTACCTAATTCCATATGTGTTATTTTATAGTTTTGAAATCCCCAGTATTGTTGTAGAATGTAGAAAATAAATCACTAAACAAAAAAAAAAAAAAAAAGAAATTTGCAAGTGTTCTAAAACTTTTGAACGGTAGTGTACATTTGTCATTTCTATCTGAATCAATCATCAACAATGAGAGCCACAAAGTAGGCAGCACATTATATGTTGTATGTTGCAATTTTGAAGTATTTTTTTGTAGTTCTAATCTGTGGAAAATCAAAATTGAAATTGTGTGAAAGCTTTATGCACACAGACAAATGGTATAGATGCGTGACACAGCTGCATGATGTTATCCTAATTGCTCCACTCGCAATAGTTTCAAGACCCAATAATAGAGCTGTGTAGGACCATCATAATCTGATAAAAAATGACTTCAAACAGAAACCCAGACTGGAGAGAAGATGAGAGTGTTTTTGCTTGCGGAGGAGGTAGTAAAAAGTAGGAAAATGGAAAATTCTGCCCTATTCTTACCTCTAAAGATAAGTAGAGGGAGTTTTTGTGAAACCATCAATGATGCCTGTCAGTTCCTGGTACTGGAATGAAAGTGTGAACGTGTGAAAGTGAATGAAGGGAAGAATGAATGCTCGAATGAAATTTTAACTTACAACAAAGGATCTAAAAAACAGTTGTGATGCCCTTATCTAGAGTGACCTTATCTCCATATGCATCTGAGCAGTTGAGGGTTAAGAGTCTTGCTCAAGGGCCCAACAGTGGTAGCTTGGTGGGGGTAGGGTCGGAAACTGGGACCTTCAATGCCTTAACCACTAAGCTACCCTTGCCCTTTATATAAAGCAATGCTATTTTTGCTGTGAGGACGTTTTCAGTTAACTCCAGCGATGCACATGAATGCAGGATACTTTGCGTTGACTTCCTGCTGCAATGTGGGGAAATGTATGAATATGTGCTTGATCTGTGGCACTGCAAGAGCAACAAAAGTTTTTAGTATTTATTATTGCCGACATTGTGAAATCATCACGGATGCAAAACTGTATCTTTGCGCTTTGTTCCTAAAAATAGTAGCAATCAACTTAGGTTCTATAGACGCAGCAACGGTTACTGATGGCCCAGTTGCATACCGCACAAGATCTGTTTCAGGAAGTATTCCATATTTATCTTTTTATGAGCTCCATGTCATTCAGTGTTACCAAAACGGCTCTTCTCCACACACATCTCTGCCTGAACAGAATTTCCTCACAACCAATCAGAACACCTCCAGAGAATTTTGCTTAGAATTTCGGAGCAATTTTCTACATTGAGACGCTTAGTAAATACAGGCCCAGAACTTATAAATGGTGTAGAAATCTTATATAATGGTTGGTTTGGACCACTGTTTGGCTAACCATACACTTATCATTGACAAACCTCAACAATAAGTATATGACACAAATTTCTGCTACTGTAATTTGTGTTAAACTGTTGCCAGATTACGTATCATGAATTTGAAGCCTTGAATTTTCACATTAATCACTGATAAGAATGAGGACACAAGTTACTTCTTGTACATATAATGATGCTCAAGGACAATATGGTAACATCTTCAAGGATAGCGAGTATATATGGTCTAGCAGGGATAAGATTTAAGAGAAAAAGGCAAAAAGACGTATAATTTGTCATCCCAACCGGAATACTCACTCACTCACTCACTCATCGTCTATACTTTATACTGTATACAGGGTCGCATTAGTGTCTGGAGCCTATCCCAGAGGACTTAAAGCACGAGGCGGGGTACACCCTGGACAGGGTGCCAATCCATAGCAGGGCACTTACACATACAAACCTTCACACACTCATTCACACACTACAGGCAATTTGAGAACACTAATCATGCCAGACATATGGAGGCCAGACTCCATGCACACAGAGACGGGAATCGAACCTGGCCGGAAATCGAGCCTGGACCTGGCAGGTATAAGGCGACAGTGCTAACAACTAAGCCATCGTGCTGCCCTCACACCAGATTACTTGCTGTTGAATGTCTTATGCTGGATTTTTTATGGACTTTTAAGGTGGTCATAATATGGACCTTTTTAAGGTGAAACAAATCTTCATAAGGTGTGCTACCTTATGTGATATAATGTTTTGCTCAACCTTAATATTTTAATTGTCGATATGTTGATAGATATTTGATTGAAATTCTCCATCTAACATTCATTTATTCCTCAATATCAGTGAAGATATCATGCAGATTTCACGAAACTCATGCAGATCTTATCTAACCCTTTTGCCTTGTGACGAAAGGCCAGAGTCCCCTCCGATGCGGCCCAGCAGGTTCAGCTCGCTCTCCCCGTGCCTACTGAGGTAGATGGAGCGCGGCGTAACGTGGATGTTCATGAGGTAGTACACGATTCGGCTCTGGATGTGGTCCTGCACTTTATTCACCAGATATCTGGTGCCCACGTTGAAGATCTTAATGTAGGACAATTTCCTAATGGATACAGGACAGGAAGTGGGAAAAAAACAGAACTGATTGAAATTTATGATTGGGTGATTTCTATAATAAGTTGTTTTTAAAATCCGTGTGCAGTTTCTAACCTGTCATTTTCATCATCAAGAGTAATGTAAGTCATCTTGTAGCATTCAATGCGCTTCAGGAAATCATCCACCACTTTCTCTTTGTCGCAGTTCTCATAGTCAGGGCTGCTTAGTTTCACTTCCTGTTAAAACCAACATAAATAGATTTCAGTAAAAAAAAAATTCATATTAACACATGTCACATTAGATTGAAGAACATTAAGTTCTTGTACTGTCCCTTACCATTATATTTGCCTCAATGATTTCTGGGTCATCACAAATCGACTCGATAAAAAACACCTGAAAATAAATGATTTACTGCTGAAGAACTATGAGAATGAACATGTTATTTGTTTTATACTTGGAGAAGCATTAATTATGATGTATGTGTGGGAAGCCCTGCACCTGCCTTGTAGCCTCTCTCGCTGGCAAAGCTGGTGATGATTTCTCTTCTCTCCTTTGTGGTGTTTGTGGCATCAAACACCTGTTTAAAATGATTTCATTAGACATTGCTTCAGCTTCATCACTCCATTATGTGTTTTTTCTGTTGTTCAAACATTCAGATGAATGATGGAATGACTAGGAAATAGTTTTTACTTTTTACAAAATCAGTGCAAATATTAACCTGATATTAAAATCAAGTTGAATTTTATCATAAAAAGACTGCCCTTAGTCATCAAAAGCTAATGAGAAAATATGGGCATTTTCACATTCCTTGGAATTTGAAATTGAATTGAATACTATTGAAGATGGCGTGGTGGTGTAGTGGTTAGCACTGTCGCCTTGCACCTCCAGGGTCTGGGTTTCGATTCCCCGGCCAGGCTCGATTCCTGTCTCTGTGTGCATGGAGTTTGCATGTTCTCCCCGTGCTTGGTGGGTTTCCTCCGGGTACTCCGGTTTCCTCCCACAGTCCAAAGATATGCAGGTTAGGCTAATTGGCGTTCCTAAATTGCCCGTAGTGTGTGATTGGTGTGTGAGTGTATGTGTGTGTGCCCTGCGATGGATTGGCACCCTGTCCAGGGTGTACCCCGCCTAGTGCCCGAAGTCTCCTGGGATAGGCTCGTGACCCTGAACACAGGATTAAGCCGTATAGAAGATGAATGATGAATGAATACTATTGGATGGTGATTAGATAAACTTTTCATCTGCTGTATTTTTTTAGCCAATTTTAGCCAGTGACTCAATACTGGCATAAAAACCTATTACAAGATAAATTATGTATGAGCTTTTTTGCATTTTTATTAAAAAAAATTTTTTAATTACAAATAATACATTCTTGAATATTAATCAATCTCGTTATTTGTAACGATGGTAAAAGTGCAACAATGTTGCTAGGTCAGTTTGAACACATTCTTAGGTATTTAAGTCAAACTTGTTCAGCACATAAGATCAAATTCCTTGATGTAGGAACCATGAAAACGATTGGAGCAGTGTTGGGGAAGATGTAGGATATTACAGTGTGTTTGCATATATTTCTATGCATTCAAATGTATTTACTGTATTCTACCTTTTTCAACTAGCAAAAAGTTTTAAAGGTTATTTTATACATTGGCATTTCAAAGTCCATCCTCTATACAGTAGCATATATTCTGTGATGGTGTATCTCAGGAAACTGAGGGCACAAGGGGTGCACCCTGGATAGGGCTCCAGCCTATTATAAGGCACAAGCACACAGTGTCTTTGAACTGTGGAAGGAAACCGGAGTACCTAAAGTAAACTCACTCCACAAACATGAGGAGAACACACAGAAGTGAGATTTGAACCCCCAACATTGGAAGGCAACAGTGCTAAGCATTTTACTTCCATGCCTGTCTTTTGCTTATATTGCCATACTGTAGCTATAACTATAATATTAGTTCTGCGGCATGCACTGTAAATGTCAATGTACATAAAAGTCTATGGTACTACAGATTTTTCAGTGCTTTAATAAGCAGCTCTATCGTATTCCCCCTTACTCACTGCTACTTGTCCATGCTCCTTATTGAAGTAGGTGGCAATGTCCTTGAGGGCCTTTAAAACACAAGCCCTGTACAAAACAAAATGACAACATTACCATACAATAATAACCCATGCACAAGCTATTGCTGTGCATTCATTACATGTGTAACTCGTTATGTATTTAATATTAATAAGTGAATATATAATATATCTTGCAACATACATGCGGATCTTCATGGCCTCTTCGTTATCTGGATGGAAGAATTCGTAGTTTTTGTAACACTTGACTGCTTCTCTTCTGTACTGGCCTAAATTAAAGACTGCAGAGAAACACATTTTTTAATGTCATTCAATCTTCTTGAGTTTCCTACTCAGAATTGGTTTTCTACAGTTTTGCAACAATGCCTGATTTCATCATAGTTTGCTGAAACATTGGCTCATCCTTTTATATCCTTTATGCTCCTCTACCACAATTAGAACTATGCCTTAATGCATTAAAAATTCAGACCCCTAAATTAAGTTCTCATATGCCGCAAATTATAAAAATCCCTACTACTTTATGTTAATGTTATTATGGTATATCTAACCAAATCATAATAAGTAATACTAATTAGTACTCTTGGTATGCTGGTTCAGACGTGGCCCTACAGGAAGCAGATGGTTTGCATGATATGCAGATACAACAAGTCTTAACAATATGTCGTTGTTCATATTCATGGTTCAGACACTAAAACCATATGAAACATAAATTGATTAATCACCTTGAGTTGGCACTCCAATCCAGTTGAGGTAGCGTGTAAGTTTCCTGGAGATATAAGTCTTCCCTCTGGCAGGCAGCCCCACCATTACAATCACGGTTGGAGAGTTTGTGAACTGGGGTCGTGACGCTGCAGAGTAATCAATATCACAGTGAGTACACCAGTGAATTTTCCTTAAAGGACAAGAATTGCACCGGTTAGAGAATCCTTATATGACAAAACATTACGTATTTTCTCGATATTTAAAAAAAAATATATAGCATTGGTTGGAGTAGTTTGATCTGATGCACTATAAAAAAAAGAAATAGTACATTTTACGGTAAAAAAACGGCAGCTGTGGTTGCCAGAAGAAGTTTGCCGTAAATTTTTTTTACAGATTTTTATTGTTTTTTTTTTTATGGTTTATAACTGTCTAATTAACATGTTTATGTTGTTATAAAAACAGTTTATTCCTGCCAAATTCCAAGGTTTACATTGTAACAAATACGGATCATAACCATGTTTTTTACAGCTCAGAACTGTCTAATGTAAAGATTTATGTTGTAATAATAACAGTTTATTTCCATCTTTTTTACAGCTCAGTACTCACACACTCTCACCCATCATCTATACAACTTTATCCTATATATTGGGGGGGGGGGGGGTGACTAGTACCTGGAGGAAACCCACCAAGCACAGGGAGAACATACAAACTCCATGCACACAGAGACGGGAATCGAGCCTGGCCGGGAATCGAACCCGGACCCTGGTGGTGGAAGGCGACAGTGCTAACCACTACACTACCATGCTTGCTACACAATTGCTGTCGTTGTTGTTGGATTATTTGTTTTATTATGAATAACCACAGTGACTTCATTCAGCAATTCTGTGAAAGCATCAGTTTATCACACTAGCTGGGAGCTAAAAGAGATAGAAGTTACATTGCTAAGCATTCGGATTTTACTGTTAAGAAACTATTAAGAGTATTTTTATACTAATTGATGAATACAAACCTAAATCTAATCATCAAAACCCATCAAAAGTTATTCAAGACTCGGACATCAGCATGGTCCCATGTATTTTTTAATAAAGGCAGCAAAAACAATATTTAAATTCTCAAAATCAAATATACAAGTGTCCGGGTGGACATTTTTTTGGGCAGACAATCTAAGTATGGCGGTGGCGGTGGGCAAAGTGGCGCATGCTAGCGGCTGTCCTTGCCACAGTCATCAAAGGGCGGAATACCATTCACAAATTTGAAGTCTTTGGTTAATGTAAATTAGACGGCTATTAACCATAGAAAAAACTATTAATATCCGTAAAATATACAGTATAATGAGTGCAATCCCGTACAAACAACAGTGTTGCTACCGTATTTTTTACGGTAAATTTCTGCCAACCACAGCTGCCATTTTTTTTTACCGTAAAATTTACGATTTATTTATAAACCGTAGAAAAAAATATTAAAATCCGTAAAATATACAGTATCATGAGTGCAGTCCTGTACAACCAATAACGTTGCTACCGTATTTTTTATGGTAAATTTCTGGCAATCACAGCTGCCAGTTTTTTACCATAAAATTTGAAAGTTTATTTTTAAACTCTATCAGCAAAGGTTTAGTAAAATATAAACTGATGCTCCATGATATTAGTAACAAATACCTTCTCTGAGAGTTTCCTTTTTATAAATACAGTATATCATACATTTTACTGCAATAAACCATATTTTCATATGTTTTTAACTGTTAAATTTAAGGTCTTACTCTGTAAAACTAATTACAGTTTTTCACTGTAAATTCTACGGTTATCCCAAGTTTTGTGAAATATGGTTTTATTCTGTAGCATTTATACGGTATTTTACTGTTAGAATTACGAACATTTTTTACAGTGTGGGCTTAGTCAATGAGTGACAGATTCCTATCTCATGGTCCCCACAAGGAAAGCATGTTGTTTTTTCTAAATAGTAAACTATGGTTCACTAAGGACCTGGAAGAACTGTTGAATAAACAGATTACAAATCAGAACTCCAAATGGTAGCAGTTAGAACTCAAGAAGTTACTAATTGAAGGCTATATAATGAAGAACAATGTGAAGAGTCTCCCAGCAGGCCATCCCACCCCACTAACTTATACCTAATGCAGTTCTTTTGTTTCATGTTTTCTTCAGGCAGGCATAAATCCCAACCCCACCCCCTTTCTTTCTTTTCACACTCAACCAATGATTCCCCCACTGAGAACCCCATAGCACCATCAAACTCTGTTCTGACGGTCTGAAGGCTAACTGAAGAGAGCTGGGGGTGTGTTGGAATCAGCCCCGGGGTGCTATAGTGGAATGCTGCAGTACCCGTTCTTTCTGTTCCGGGAACGAAAGACATCTCCCTAGCTATAGAGTATTTCCTGTATGGCTGCAATGAAAAACTTTGATAGACTAGACGGCAAAGGGATATAACCTTAAATATTAGTGTGACAGAACAGCTGGACTGGACTGATAACGTGTTGTACATGAAAAAACAGATTGTATTTTTCTATCAGTCTGTTGCAGTTCTCTTTATCCCTGTGGTCATTTGGTAGGTCAAAGTCATTGCAGGGGATGGCAATTGTCGCAAAGACATTCAGGAAACCCAATGCTATTAAAGGAAGTTGAAATTCCTGGAGGCTGTAACCATGAAAAGGATTATATCCTTATATAGAGAGAACATTTTGAACAATTTTGCACTGTATTGCTTTATATCAGGAACAACATTCCCAACAAACTGTTCATTGAAACACTATTGAGGATTAGGCTAACAGGGCTAACAGATTCCCCATGCTTCCTCACCGCATGCGGTCCTGCCCCCCATTTCTCTGGAAGAACATGTGAGTCGCTCACAATGCAATCATTAACTTGCAACACCATTCAAACTTTCTGGCAAAATTTGCTGCAAAATTTCCGTAAGTGTTTAATTAATTTTGCATTTGTGAGCGTCCACATTTCCAGTTGAGACAATAATCAAACATGTGGTTTGAAAGCACAACTGAAATCATAGCAATCAGTTACAGAAGGAACAGTCTGCTTGTTCCAACTAGTCACTGATAATTTATCACACAAACTGAAAAAATATTTAGAAGTAGTCTGTTACTAGAGATGTGAATTCTCCACTAAGTGCTAAAGAAGTAGCGGACTAAGACCAAAAACACATGATGAAAAGAAGAAAAAATTCTTTTGGTTCACACTCACAGCCTCTCCTTTGGCCCAGTGAGCCTCCAGCCCCAGGGACCCAGATTTTCAGCAAGGGGGTCTGCATGAGTTCTGTCTTTTCTGTAGACATGTCATATAGCATTTAACTTGTTCTCCGTCTAAGCCTAAAGTCATCAAGTCACACAGTCTCACACCCAAACACAAAGCAGCTCCTGTGAGTCCTGCTCCTTCTGAGGTCACCTGACTGTTGCCTTGGAAAAGCCAGTATGGGGAGGGAAAGGAGGAGGAGACTGTGATAAGAGGAGCAGTCAAGAAGGTCTATTGGATAAACTCATAAACCATCTGGAAACACCCAAGACTCTAACTTCAGTTCTGACCCTATCACATCCATCACAGAGTGTTGTAGAAAATGCGACTAACAGCATCTGTTTCCGTGTATCATTTAAAAAAATTGTATTTGTATGCAAAATAGACAGTTATGACCTTAAACTTGTTGTTGCCCAGAACAGTTTTTCTATAAATTTGTTTTCACCACATATCTTAAGAAAAGCATTAAGCTTATCTACAGAATGCAACATCCTGTCCCTCGATTGCAGCATAATATCACATAACTGTGGTTATGAGGTATTATACACCTTTTTTTTCTTAGTTTCACTTTGTGCTTTTGTTGATTAGGCTGAACCCTCCCCCAACCAAGTCACACGAACACAGGCATACAAACCAGTTCAGTTTATGACATCAATTGGTCATGGTCATGTAGATTGCATGAAATTAGCTTGCAACTTTAAGTTACCATAGTTTTGTGTTATTGTTTTGTAATTGCAGGATAAAAAGTTCAAGTTGAATGAAATTGTTGAAAGATTGTCACAAAGTCACAAATACAAGGCAAAATGTTTTTTTTTTTTTTTTTTTTAGTTTTTTTTAAACTAAGATATGCAGTTATCCTTCTTTGTTTCCTTTCTAACAAATTTAGATATTATTTCACAATATAGTAAACTTGTAGCTTAATTTAAGTCACTGCAACCCGAATAAATGCTGTAAATGCATTCAAATTAAAGTACATGCTTTTGTTTGTCTTGCAAGCTTTACATCTGACCAGTTCATCTTGTTCAAGTACAGTCAAGTCAAGCCGTCTTTTATTCAAATCTGTTTTGGTATATGAGTGAAAGTTCATCCATTAAAATTTTCCCCACAACATTTAAATTATAGTACCATGGTAACTAGTATCCTTTAAAAAGATACTTTCAAATTTTTCATTCATTAGATGCATTAGGGCAAAGTTTAATCAAACAAAATGAATAAGGCAACACAAAGCAGCTGGACTGTTACAACACCATCATGAATGCTCTTTCGTAAAAAAGACTAAGAGTACCAGGCGGTCTCAGACTGGTTATTATCCCTAACAAGGTTAGACAGCTGGAGTCTGGTTTGAATCATGTTTGATCATGTGCACTGTGCGCTCCTAGACCACACTGCAAGATGGTTATTGAGAGTCACTAGTGTCTGGCTCTTCTAAACTAAAAGAGAAATGTCAGTCTACCAACACAGATTTCAATTCATTCAAGGTTTTTGAAGGATCGTTCTATGTCGCAGAGAGCAGATCACAAATATTCATGCAAATTATTATTATTATTATTATTATTATTATCAGTAAAAGTGGCTAAATTTACTTATCATAATGTCTAATTATCTAATTAATTTGTAATATCTAATATGATGTTCTTAATTCTTTTCTTTTTTTTATAATTTTTTGGGTTTTTCCAATTTTCTCCCCAATTTAGTCGTGGCCAATTCCTCCCTGTCGCTAGGGGGCGCTCCCACATTAAGGCTACCACTACCACTCAGTCGGGAGGGCGAAGACTATCACGTGTTTCCTCCGAACCGCGTGACGTCAGCCGACCGCATCTTTCGAACTGCTTGCTCACGCACCATTAAGGGCGGAGTAACACACTCGGAGAAAAGCGCTAGCCGCTCCTTCCGCGTGCGCGAGCTCACAGACGCCCCTGATTGGCTGTAGAGCCGTGATTAATGTGGTAGCGCAAGTACCTCTCATCCCTCCCCTCTGAGAGAGCTCGGCCAATCAGCTCCCTCTATGCCTTCGGCTGTGAGAGGAAAACAGCATCACCCGGGGTTCAAACCAGCGATCTCCGGATGATAGGGCGAACGCTTTACCACAGCGCCACTTAGAGGCTATGATGCTCTTAATTCTTAATTTAAGATCACGGAAATGTGAAAAAAGTTTCTTACAGTATGCAAACATTAGCTAAAATGATGCTAACGTTGATAGTCACAGTGCAAACTGCCTTGATAGATACAAAGTGTACATACTGTAGCAGCAGATACAGTATGATGAGTATCAGAACAATATCTGAAATGTAGTGGCAAAGTATGAGGCGCCATATAGGGCTTAAACCAAACTTTACTCATGCACACACACATGAAACACGTGCATACACATATATGAAACAGTCACACATACTTATATACTACTAACTGCTCAGGCAACTACATATGAAATGCGCGCGCACATACACACAAACTCTCCGTACACACACCTATTAGACGCGCACAAACAAAGGAAACTTTAGCGGTGTAGGGAACGAGTGAACGGATCTTCACTTTAGCGGAAAAGGGAATGAAAAATGTCCTACCAGTCATTACGTATCGCTGACGCGTGAAAAAAGTGAACTCGAAAAATTATTTATATATTTATTATAATTATTATTGAGGACGACATCATATAAATATGACGCAATAATTTAAATTCTTCTTATTATATAGGCTAGTAATCTGTAAAAATGAATAAATACATTTCCGTGCATCTCAAATGTAATGTAATGGGAATGTAAATTATCGAATCATTTATTCATAAGTTATAAATGTTTCAATACGTTATATATTTTACAATGGTATCAGTTTTTGTTTCAATAAATATTCTATATTTATTTCCACAGCAGCAGCGACAGGTATCCGGGGTGCTTATGTTACCATGGTAACGCATGGAGGTGTGACGGTTAACCCCTAGAGGGCGCCTAACGCCCATTTTTGGTTTCGTTTTGTAGTTTGTTTGTGTTTTGTGTTTAACTTCAGTTCCCAGTGTGCACCTCGGTCAGGTGACGTAGAAGCTCACCTGAACCGAGGTAAGCCAATTATTAGTTGATTTGTTTGTGTTTAAATAGCCTGAATGAACAGCAGTCAGGCGTCTAGCTTTTGTTGTAGTTAAGTTGAGTTTGTGTTTGGTGTTTTGTTTCCCTTTTATGTTAATAAAAGAGAATAACGAACCGTCAGCTCGCCTCCTCTGCATTCATGCCACGACCACGCACCCGACGCAGACACAGTAAGGGGAAAAATCATGACAGAAAGCTAGACCGACCAAGTGGCATGGCGGAGGTTCCCCCCGGGACGAGTTTCGGGGGCGTGATCACCATCTCTAGCGAGCTGGCGGAATGGCTAGCGGACAGCGAGGACGAGATGTACCACAGCTGGGAGTACAGCTTATTGGTGGAGCAGGAGAGTTTGCTGGAGGACAGCGAGGAACACGGCGAAGCAAGGTTCGAGCAGAGCGGGGAGAACTGCGGGTACGCCGAGGAGGCGGAAAGGCAGGAGGAGAAAGCAGTCAAGGGGGAGACGAAGGAGTTCTACAGGCAGTGGGCAGAACGCAATGAGGAGTGCATTCGAGACCTGCGCGAGCAGGTGCTGCAGCTCCAACTGCAGTACGTCCAGGTTCGGGAGAACCAGCCTGTAGTCCCAGAAGCGATCGCCCTCCCGGATCTGGACGATGCACTCCTCCCTCGGTCACTGCCTGAACCCAGCGCGGACGCGTTTCCCCCATCCCCGCCGCCGGAGCTAAGCACAGCGGATTGTGCACCGCTGCAACACGGCAGCGCGGGGGGCTTCTACTGGCAGTGGGCGGAGCTCAACCGGGAGTGCATTCTGGACCTGCGCGAGCAGGTGCTGCAGCTCCAACTGCAGCTCGTCCAGGTTCGGGAGAACCAGGCCGTGATCCCGGAAGCGATTCCTCTCCTGGATCTGGACGATGCACTCCCACTCCTGCCACTGCCTAAAACCCTCGCGGAGGAAGATTTGCATGAGCGATGCAGCACGAGCGCCGTGCACGCTCCAACGCTGCAGTCGAGCGCCGTGCACGCTCCAACGCTGCAGTCGAGCGCAGTGCACGCTCCAACGTCGTCGAGCACAGTGCACGCTCCAACGTCGTCGAGCGCAGTGCAAGCTCCAACGTTGTCGTCGAGCGCAGTGCAAGCTCCAACGTTGTCGTCGAGCGTAGTGCAAGCTCCAACGTTGTCAACGAGCGCAGTGCACGCTCCAACACTGCTGTTGAGCTCTGCACAAGCTCCAACGTTGTCGTCGAGCGCAGTGCACGCTCCAACACTACTGTTGAGCTCTGCACAAGCTCCAACGTTGTCGACGAGCGCAGTGCACGCTCCAACACTGCTGTTGAGCTCTGCACAAGCTCCAACGTTGTCGTCGAGCGCCGTGCACGCTCCAACTCTGCCGTTGAGCTCTGCACAAGCTCCAACGTTGTCGTCGAGCGCAGTGCACGCTCCAACGTCATCGAGCGTAGTGCAAGCTCCAACGTTGTCGTCGAGCGCAGTGCACGCTCCAACACTGCCGTTGAGCTCTGCACAAGCTCCAACGTTGTCGTCGAGCGCAGTGCACGCTCCAACGTCGTCGAGCGTAGTGCAAGCTCCAACGTTGTCGTCGAGCGCAGTGCACGCTCCAACACTGCTGTTGAGCCCTGCACAAGCTCCAACGTTGTCGTCGAGCGCAGTGCACGCTCCAACGTCGTCGAGCGCAGTGCATGCTCCAACGTCGCCGAGCGCAGTGCACGCTCCAACGTTGTCGTCGAGCGCAGTGCACGCTCCAACGTCGTCGAGCGTAGTGCAAGCTCCAACGTCGTCGACGAGCGCAGTGCACGCTCCAAAACCGCTGTTGAGCTCTGCACAAGCTCCAACGTCGTCATCGAGCGCAGTGCACGCTCCAACGCCGCTGTTGAGCTCTGCACAAGCTCCAACGTTGTCGTCAAGCGCAGTGCACGCTCCAACACTGCTGTTGAGCTCTGCACAAGCTCCAACGTTGTCGTCGAGCGCAGTGCACGCTCCAACATTGTCGCCGAGCGCAGTGCGCGCTCCTACACTGCTGTTGAGCTCTGCACAAGCTCCAACGTTGTCGTCGAGCGCAGTGCACGCTCCAACACTGCTGTTGAGCTCTGCACAAGCTCCAACGTTGTCGTCGAGCGCGGTGCACGCTCCAACACTGCTGTTGAGCTCTGCACAAGCTCCAACGTTGTCGTCGAGCGCAGTGCACGCTCCAACGCCGCTGTTGAGCTCTGCACAAGCTCCAACGCCGTCGTCGAGCGCCGTGCACGCTCCAACGGCGTCGTCGAGCGCCGTGCACGCTCCAAAGCCGCAGTCGAGCGCAGTGCATGCTCCAACGTTGACGTCGGGCGCCGTGCACGCTCCAACACTGCTGTTGAGCTATGCACAAGCTCCAACGCAGTCGTCGAACACAGTGACAGTTCCAACGCAGTCGTCGAGCTCAGCACAAGCTCCTACACAGTCGTCGAGCTCTGCACAAGCTCCTACGCAGTCGCCGAGCTCTGCACAATCTCCAACCTCGTCGTCGAGCGCTGCACAAGCACTAACGTCGTCGTCGAGCCCTACACAAGCTCCAACGTCGTTGTCGAGCTCAGCACAAGCACCAACGTCGTCCGCGAGCTCCGTGCATACTCCAACGTCGTCGTCGAGCTCTGCACAAGCTCCAACGTCGTCGGCGAGCCCTGCACAAGCTCCAACGCCGTCGTCGAGCGCCTTGCACGCTCCAACGCCGTCGTCGAGCGCCTTGCACGCTCCAACGCCGTCGTCGAACGGCAAGTACGCTCCAACGCCGCCGTCGAGCGCCGAGTACGCTCCAACGCCGCCGGCGAGCGCCGAGTACGCTCCAACGCCGCCGTCGAGCGCCGAGTACGCTCCAACGCCGCCGTCGAGCTCAGCACAAGCACCAACGCCGCTGTCGAGCTCAGCACAAGCACCAACGTCGTCCGCGAGCTCAGTGCATACTCCAACGCCGTCGTCGAGCGCAGTGCACGCTTCAATGCCGTCGTCGAGCGAGCACGTCTCCAGCCCAGCCTCTGCCAAGCACGTCTCCAGCCCTGTCACCCAGCCCCCTGGTCAGGGAAGATAAGGTAGAACATTGGGGTGGGTGTCCAGGACCTCCGCTGATGCTCCGGAGGAGCATTTTTTGGGGGGGGGATACTGTGACGGTTAACCCCTAGAGGGCGCCTAACGCCCATTTTTGGTTTCGTTTTGTAGTTTGTGTTTTGTGTTTAACTTCAGTTCCCAGTGTGCACCTCGGTCAGGTGACGTAGAAGCTCACCTGAACCGAGGTAAGCCAATTATTAGTTGATTTGTTTGTGTTTAAATAGCCTGACTGAACAGCAGTCAGGCGTCTAGCTTTTGTTGTAGTTAAGTTGAGTTTGTGTTGGGTGTTTTGTTTCCCTTTTATGTTAATAAAAGAGAATAACGAACCGTCAGCTCGCCTCCTCTGCATTCATGCCACGACCACGCACCCGACGCAGACACAGTAAGGGGAAAAATCATGACAGGAGGAATGACGTTGCAGAGTGTTCCGAGTAGTGGAATTTTGTAGAGCGAAGTTCCCCTAACAGACATTCCCTGCACATGGAGTAGGGAATAGGGTGTAGTGATTTCAATGTATATGTGCTTGCCGAGTCATTCTCCCTGATTAATAGTAGTGTTTTTAAATAGACCGTTATTGGACAGTTTAGAAGACAGCGAGTGATTTATTTATCACCACAAAAGTGGGTGGTATGGAGGGTCAAAACAATGTTTGAATTTCCGATTCTGTATTTGATTCTATATGAGTGAAGTTTGATTTAAGCCCTGTACGGCACCTCATAGCCATGGCATCATTTCGATAAGTTTATGTAATATTTTCAACATTAATTTCATTCCAAGTTCTTGTACAGATGATGAGAGAGTTGGATCACTGCGCAAAGTCTTTTCCAGCACATCTCATTATCATCATCTTAAGATACATCCTCCTGGATACTGCTACATACACCAGCCTCGGTTAACTGGTAGAGGAGGAGGCGTCGCAGTTATTCACAATGATAATCTGTCTATCGTACAAAAACATGGACACAAATTTAACTCATTTGAAATTCTTTATAGTAACATAAGTGCACTTAAGTATATTAAATCAGCTCAGTCGATTCCACTATTTATAATTTACAGACCTCCAGGGCCGTATTCTGAATTTCTTAGTGAATTTGCAGATTTCATCTCAAACCTAGTCGTTTCTGTAGACAAAGTGTTAATTGCTGGAGATTTTAACATTCATTTTGAGAATCCGGAAGACCCTCTGAGAACAGCATTTATGTCCATACTGGACACCGTAGGCATAAATCAGTGTGTAGTAGGACCCACTCATAAAGCAGGTCACACTTTAGACTTAATAATATTTTTCGGATTAAGTATAAGAAATGTATTCACAATTCCACTGTCTGAAATTATCTCAGATCACTATCTTGTCTCCATTCAAGTGTGTCACAGTGGTAATGTACGCACAGCACCGCGCTACCATATTAAACGTACATTCATATCAACTACCACACAGAGTTTTATCAGTAATCTACCAGAGTTACCAACTTCGATTAGGTCACCGTCTGACCCCACAGAACTCGATCAGGCGACTGAATATTTAGAGTCGACATTTCGTTGTACCTTAGATAATGTAGCTCCAGCTAAAAGAAAAATTATTAGAGATAAGAAACTCGCTCCCTGGTATAACGATCACACGCGCACTTTAAAACAGACCGCTCGGAAATTAGAGTGTAAATGGCAATGGAATTAGAGTTCAAATAGCATGGAAAGAGAGCATCCTGAACTATAGGAAAGCTCTTAGTGTAGCTAGATCAACGTATCTCTCCACTCTTATAGAAGAAAATAAAATAATCCTAGATTTTTATTTAATACTGTAGCCAAATTAACCAGAAATAAGACCACTACAGAAATCTCCACAACAACATCATGCAATAGTGAGGACTTCATGAACTTTTTTAATAATAAAATTGTAAATATCAGGCATAAAATTGAGGCTATGAAACCGAACAATGTAATTGATACAGATGTTAACCTAGCCATGTCAGATTCAAACCTAGAATACTTTACTCCCCTTGAAGAGAATGAACTAATTTCATTCATCTCTTCTGCAAATTCATCAACCTGTATATTAGATCCTATACCGACACATTTTCTTAAACAGATAGTACCAGTAATAACAGAACCGCTGTTGAGAATAATTAATTCCTCACTCAGCATTGGTTATGTTCCAAAATCTTTTAAATTAGCAGTTATCAAACCAATAATTAAGAAACCTGACCTCGACCCCCGTCAGCTGTCCAATTACAAGCCAATATCAAACCTCCCCTTTATCTCTAAGATTCTGGAAAAGATAGTAGCAGAGCAGCTATGCTCATATCTACATAGAAATGGCATACATGAACTGTATCAGTCAGGATTTAGGCCTCATCACAGCACAGAAACAACACTCGTTAAAGTAGTAAATGACCTCCTATTGGCCTCTGATCAGGGTTGTGTAACTACAGTATGCTTGTATTACTCGACCTCAGTGCAGCTTTTGACACCATTGATCATGCTATTCTTCTTCACAGATTAGAAAATGTAGTAGGAATTAAGGGTACAGCCCTCTCCTGGCTCAGATCCAATTTGACCGATCGTTATCAATACTGTATGTAGACTTAAATGGTGATTATTCTGCATGTTCTCTAGTGGAGTTTGGTGTTCCGCAGGGTTCAGTTTTAGGCCCACTGCTTTTCTCCCTTTACATGCTTCCTCTGGGCAACATAATCCGTAAGCATGGTATTAGTTTTCATTGTTATGCTGACGACACACAGCTATACGTCTCAACAAAACCTGATGAGAAAAACCAGCTTACTAAAGTTGAGCAATGTGTGCAGGACATAAGAAATTGGATGCTAATTAACTTCCTTCTGCTTAATCCGGATAAGACAGAAGTTCTAGTCATAGGACCGCATACAGCTAGAAGTAAAATCTTAGATCACACCGTAACTTTAGATGACCTTTCAGTTCCATCAAGTGCAACAGTAAAAGACCTCGGTGTGATTATAGATTCCAGCCTTTCATTTGAAGCTCATGTAGATAATATCACCAGGATAGCATTCTTTCACCTCAGAAATATTGGCAAGATAAGAAATATATTGTCGCTAAACGATGCGGAAAAACTAGTTTATGCTTTTATCACTTCTAGGTTGGACTATTGTGATGCCTTACTGTCTGGTTGTTCTGTTAGGTGCATAAACAAGCTTCAGCTAGTCCAGAATGCAGCAGCGAGAGTCCTCACTAGAACCAGAAGATATGAACACATCACCCCTGTCCTATCTTCACTGCATTGGCTCCCTGTGAAATTTCGCATTGATTTTAAAATACTACTCTTGACATATAAAGCATTAAATGGTCTCGCGCCGCAGTATCTGAGCGAACTGCTAGTGTCTTACGATCCGCCACGCCTACTTCGGTCAAAGGATGCAGGCTGCTTGTCAGTACCGCGTATTATGAAAACTACAGCTGGGGGCAGAGCTTTTTCTTACAAAGCCCCAAAATTATGGAATAGTCTTCCAAATAGTGTTCGGGACTCGGACACAGTCTCAGTGTTTAAAGCTAGGCTAAAAACCTATTTATTTAGCCAAGCATTTTTATAAATAGATTTGCCATAGGTAAAGGAGCAGATCTGGGGGACTCATGGACGTAGAGTATTATGGTGAACTGGTATGTTTAGATGCTGTCTTCCTTACTCTCATTTGATCACTCAGGTTTGTTGACGGTGAGGTGATTGTTTGCTTTACATCTCAGGGAGCCCTCATGTTTGTGTTTCCTTCTGGCTCTCCCTTTTAGTTATGCTGTCATAGTTAGTCCTGCCGGAGTCCCTGCTTGCACTCTACAGTAAATATACATTCACATTATACATTGTGACTGTGACCATACCTAATTGCCATCTCTCCTCCTCTTCTCTTTCTCCCCCTCTTTCTCTTTCCCCTCTCCCCCTGTCTCCCCCTTTCACTCTTTCTCTCTCTCTCTCTGTCGAGCTACACATGTCGTTCCTGAGCTGCCAGTGATCCAGAATTGAATTAAGGTCTGGACTCTGTGGTGGCCAATCCATGTGTGAAAATGATGCCTCATGCTCTCTGAATCAGATATAAGTCCAATAAATCTGGAATTCTATAATAGGCACTAAGCATGATGGGTTCATCACTTTATCAACCTTACTTCTTACCGTCTGGAACAAGGTAAACCTAGACGCACAAAACCTTTTTTTCAATTATCCACGGTCTATTTTTTATGCTCTCAGCAACTCGAAGCCTTTTTTATGATTAGCCTCATTGATAAGTGGTTTTCTGCTCTTCGCATTGAGTGTGGGAATCCTCTGACTTTCACTAATAAACATAGCCAAGAATTATACTGTTGTTTTGTTTATGATTTGAGTTTACTAAGTATTTAAGTGATCTCCAATTATACTCATCCATGATGTTTTTTTTTTTTCTGACCACATTTAGTCCTCACATAGTTAAATACATGCAAGGAAAGTTTTTTTTGGCCAGAAAGTCTAAATCAAGGAGGTATCTAAGGAGCTTAGGTAAGTGTGTTTGCTATATATATATATATATATATATATATATATATATATATATATATATATATATATAGAGAGAGAGAGAGAGAGAGAGAGAGAGAGAGAGATTGATATACAGACTGATTGATTTGTACTGTTTTCCAGACGTGTCTGTCTGCCTCTTGTTGTTTGTTTAGGTAGGGGGGAGGGGGCTCTCTGAAGTTAAACATACAGTACAGATGACTAGACACCGGTGTAGTCAAGAAGCAGGGAACAGGGTGTCTCACTTGGAGTTTTTGTGACAACCCCTCATTAACCTAGTGCTTTTACTTAATGGCTGTGGACGTGAAATAAGGCATTAAATTATGTTTACTATTTTTACTTGCTTAAACATGTGTAGCTTCTACAGCGTTGTTTGAGTAAAAACAAAACCAACATGTGGTGACAGTTGCTTGTATGATTAAATCTTCTGCACTGAGCTGTGAGTGTCTGTGGTATTTCTGTGCGTCTATACGTGGATCTATGACGTGCTTTTCTGCCACATAAAATACTCACCTTTTAGAAAGTTGCAGCAAACCTCACCTTGACCTATTTATTGATTAAGGAGTGCAACCACAGCTGTGTATGATTTGTTTTTCAGGTTGTAGTTGGTATTTCACTCAAAAGCACATGCTTCTCAGCACACAGATAACAGTCTCAGCACATGGAGACCTTTAGATTACATTTGTGCTTAATTATGTCAGCCTTACACTATATTCCCGAAAGTATCTGCTAGCCCGTCTTCACATGCATATGAACTTGAGTAACATCCAATTCTTAATCCATAGGGTTTAATTTTAATATGAAGGTTTAGGAGTGTATTTATGGGCATTTTTGACCATTCTTCCATTTGTGAGGTCAGACACTGATGTTGGACGAGAAGGCCTGGCTCACAGTCTTCGTTCTAATTCAACCCAAAGGTGGTCTATCGGTGGAGGTCAAGATTCTGTCCCAGTCCATTTAAGTTCTTTTTACACCAAGCTTGCTCATTGCAGTCATGTTAGAACTGGTGTGGGTTTGTTTTTCAGGAGTTGGGCTCAGCCCCTTACTTCCAGCGAAAAGGAACTCTTAATGATTCAGCATACCAAGACATTTTGGACAATTTAACCATCAAGATTCAAGATTCAAGATTCAAAGAACTTTATTAATCCCAAAGGGAAATTGCATCAAGACATGGATGAACGAGTTTGATGAGGAAGAACTTGACTGTCCTGACCTCAACCCTATAGAACACCTTTGGGATGAATTAGTTCTCATAAACACACTCAAAAACTTTGTGGAAAGCCTTCCCAGAAGAGTTGAAGCTGTTATAGCTGCAAAGGGCGGGGCCAACATCATATTAAACCCTACGGATTTAGAATTGGATGCTACTCAATTTCATATACATATGAAAGCAGGCGAGCAAATACTTTTGACAATATATGTATTTGCATAGTTTGCAATGTAATAAACGAGAACAGCTAGCACTGTTATGTATTAGGAGTCCTAATACAGTGACTATATAACTGAGCATATGCTAAAAGGTAAAAGGTCAGATGATTTATAAATACTAGTTCATTATAGTTACTCATTGAATGTTTGGTGCTATTAAAAGCCAGACCAGCTGGAGTGACGCTACACATTCAGTATGTTAGCAGTGGCAGTTTTAAACCCAAGGGAGCTTTCCTCCAAAAAGCATGCGTGGTCTGTAAATAGAAAACAATGTGGAAAATGAGAGAGAAAAGTAAACAATGCTTTTAGAACAGCTTCTGCGCCCCCACAAATCAGGAGGTTCATTCATGACATGCTTGATGTCTAATGGTAGTTTTGCACTGGACCTATGAGACAAATGGATCTAATAAGTAATAGAAGTTTTATCTTAATTATGTTATGTAAATCCATAATCCCAAGTTTTCAAATAATCCAAGCGCAAATCTTCAATTTATATTTTGAAATTTGATGTAAAATAGCGGGGATAATCTGTAAGCATAATAGAGAATGTATCACCTGGATAACTTGCAATTAAAAAATCAAAATAATGTGCAATAATAAGCAAGTCTCTGTAATGATTTATTATTCTTGCTTAATAACCTATGAACAAACAATTAGTTTATAATGACATTGCTTACTGACATCAAGCACTGTGTCTCACTATCCATTCCTGTATCATGTTAGTATTAACAATAGAACTATTTATTTAAATTAATCCAAAAATTATTTGGATGGTGTGGGTGTTACAATCTGCTGTATGGTATCTCCTGTGTAGCTTCACTTACGGATCATCTCTTGTTAGTTCATCTACCTGGTCCTTACCTGTGCTGTCACAGACAGTTCGCAATTGCAACTCTTTCGGAAATACATCCATCGCTGGAGCAAAATTAAAAGAAGTGAGTCTGAAAGCACTGCCTGCCATGTGCTTGATTCTGTATGTTCGTATGGATGCTCTTGTTCGCTGTAACTGAGAGGCTTTGGCTGGGGTTCCCACACCCTCCCTTATTATGCACAGACATATGATCTGAGCAGTCTGACCTTGGCTTTTAACACCATCCAGGCCAAGGGGTTCACAACATACACATATCACACATAACAAGAGGAAAGGTCATGCTGTGGCTTTTAGCATTTACACTCATTCGCCGCTGATGCAGAACATAACTAACATAATTGAACATATTATTTGGCCAAAAAAACAATCATATTTCAGTTTTTGTTGTATTGTGAATGTCTTTGCTGAAGGTGCTGGTTTTATACAGTAATCTAATAGAGAAATCCTCTTTTTTTGTTTTTCCAATTTTCTCCCCAATTTAGTCGTGGCCAATTCCTCCCCGTCACTAGGGGGCTCCCTCATTAAGGCTACCACTACCACTCAGCCGGGAGGGCCGAAGACCATCACGTGTTTCCTCCGAACCGTGTGACGTCAGCCGACCGCATCTTTTCGAACTGCTTGCTCATGCACCATTAGGGGCGGAGTAACACACTCGGAGGAAAGCGCTAGCCGCTCCTTCCGCGTGCACGAGCTCACAGACGCCCCTGATTGGCTGTAGAGCCGTGATTAATGTACCTCTCATCCCTCCTCCCTGAGAGAGCTCGGCCAATCAGCTCTCTCTGTGCCTCCGGCTGTGAGAGGAAAACAGCATCACCCGGGGTTCAAACCAAGAAATCATCTTTTTTATACAACAGTTTGTCCCGACGAAGTAATCTGATTGGACGAGAAACACTCCATGAGTGCTGATAATAGAGCAACAGCTCTAGGCTGTTAAACTGTATCTGTATCACACCACGTCATGGTTTATTACACTAACTGATGGTTGCATTATGGGTGAAAATAGGCGGGTATGGTCCGCAGAACTGAAAAGAGGAGAGAGCAGCTACAGTACCACATTCAAGACCGACAGTAAGTAAACACATCTGATAACATTATGACATCTCAGACACTACTACGTCTCCTTAGTTATTGCTTCATTCCAAATTGCCTTGGGATTTTTTTTTACGGCTAACACGAACTAAAACCTAACTAGCGTCTAACAAAAGTTGTTGTGCTGATATTCATTACAACAGCACTCCTTCTTGCATGATATTGCTTAAATATCACATTCACTGTTGTAAATGTTGATCAATTTATTGTCATGTACATCATTTACATGACAATCAATCCTTATCGCTAATCATTCATATTATAATTTTTATTCATAGTATATTTACACACACAGCAAAATCAGTTGAATTAGGACTGTTATATGTTTTTATAGATCAGGTCCAAACTCTGAAAGTGTTAAATTAACACTGCGACTGCATGGGATCAAGATTTTCAGGACATCAGAGTGAATAAAGCTCCAGCAAAAGACTTGCCGAGGGCCTTGGCATTGATTCTACACATCCGTGCAACAATAATGGATAACCGAAATAGAAATATCTTTAAATTGTCCTCCAATTGCAAAACATCCAATTGCAATTTAACCACTGGTGTAATTTAATGGATTAATATGTATGTGCTAGAGCTGGCGAAGGTGAAGGAAAGTGCTGACAGTGGGGGCCAGGGGTAGCTCAGTGGTTAAGGCATTGGACTACAGTTCGGTAGATCCTGGGTTCAAACCCCACAGCCACCAAGTTGCCACAGTTGGGCCCTTGAGCAAGGCCCTTAACCCTGCTCAGATGTGTAATGAGATAAAAAAATAAATAAAAAATGTAAGTTGCTCTGGATAAGAGCATCTGCCTAAATGTAAATGCTGAAATATTATAGCATTGAATATTGACCCTCACAGATGGCGATAGGCTAAATGACCACAAACAGACCTAAAATAGCCAGCAGATGTCACTGCAGGAGTAGACTTATGATTAGCCGAAGCATTTAATGTGCACATGGTCATTGTGTAATGTTTTAGCCGGTGTGAAATAACTACTATTCTTACCACTAACAGAAAAACTGCTTTAACATACAGTAACTGTGCATCTCTTACTTTTAGAAACAGGAGGTTTGTAATCAGGATTCAGTTCTCTTTTCTTTCTGCTTTTTTCATATTTCCTCTTTCTTATATGGAATATTGTGTTTGCATAGGTTGGGACTTTTATGATAAAGATATCATGATAATGATTATGATATGACATGAAGCTTTAAAGAATGCTACACAGGGGGGTTGTGCTTGGCTGTCGATGCCCACCCACCATGATCAGGTACTCCAGACTATGCAAAAAAAAAAAAAAAAGCAAAGTCTTCTTCTCAGAAAATGCCCTGACTTCTGACTTATTTGGTTACCCTCAATCTTTTGGCAGACACAATGAAAAGCTATATATGGAGGTGTTAAAAAGGCAATGTTGTGTGTGGTGTGAATATGTTAATTGCCCCAGCTTATGATAAAGCTTCTCTATTGACTAACATCAGCGTCAACCACAGCCAGCATGCCCACGATAGTTGGCCCCTTCTTCCTGTTCTGTTTAATGAGGCATAGAGCATTCTGTTCAGGGCTACCTCGGCCACCCAGACCACATAAGCTCTCTGCAGTCTCTGTCTGCTTTTAAATCAAGCCTAAAGACGTATCTGTTAACTAAGACCTTTAGTAAGTTTTTTCCCCCCTGTTTTCAATGTTTCTGTATTTTTGCTTGTTATACCCGCTCTTTGAGATTGTGTCCGTTTGAACCATGCTCTTTTAAATAAATGTGTCTGGAAAGTGACTCAAGCAAAACCACTCTCTTTCCTTGAGGTTTTCTTACAACCTTTCTTGCGGTGGAAAGAAACTTTCCCTTTATCTATTACTTTAGCACCTACCAACTCTCCTTTACTACATAACAGCAAACAAATGGTTTATACATCAATTCCTGTTGATTTGTTGTGCGACGATGAATAATTTCTCCCCCTTTCGTTCACATTATTTTTGGTCTCCATTATGAGGTACACTTGCATACAGTATACTCCGATATAGAGAACAGAGTGAGGAAGTTATGTCTAATATAATTAAAATTACAGGGGAAAAAATCTGTTAGGTAAGAGGATAGGATTGAGCGCTTGTTATATGAATACAGATTACATGAACACATTAATATTGTAGCGTTTTTACCGCTGGAATGATCTTGGAGACACAGTTAGCTTGATTACTACCCAATTCAAATAGCTGGAAGGAATTTATATTTTCACACAGTCAACAGTACAGCATGGGAAACACATTCAGCTGAGAACCAGGTAATTCAGCCGAAGCATGAACTGGAGCACAGTTACCATGACGTAACCCCTAACCTTCTAACATGCAAACATGGCCGAAGCCACCAACCTCACTAACCTTCCCCACAGAGAACCATAGAACCCCCCCCCCCCACAAGGCATAATGGTCGTCAGCCGCCCTGCCTACGCTACACTATTATTATTTTTAATATTTAACCAAATACCGAATACATTTTATTTCAAGAAAATATGAAAGTGGCTGAAATTACCCCAACTCCCCCAATGTGGAAGAGGGTAGACAGGACTTTCCTCTGGTATGTAACACTAACCTGTGATCCAGCATGTACAGCATTTTGAAAAGATGCACTTCGCCGGCTTTACAGTATGTGCATGCGTAAGACTTCATCTACTCTGCATGATACGGATGAACTGGCTGGTGTGAGGGTTGCCCACTAGAGGGCAGTGTTTTAATTTGTAGTTTTTGTTGTAGACCCAGTTTCCCAGAAGGCACCTCGGTCAGCTGACGCAGATGCCCAGCTGAACCGAGGATGCAATTAGTATAAGCATAAATACCTGTTTGTTCTGGGAAGCTGGGTCGAGCATTGATTTCTGTTATGTGGGTTTTGTTTTGTTCTTTTCTGTTTTAGTTTAAACAGTATGGTTGGCCTTTTGGTTTCAGGAGCACTTTAAGTTAAGTTTGTATTTGCTTTGATTTAGTTTATGTCTCTTTGTCTCTGTGTCTCCTAGCAGGATTAGCCTCTAGGAGAATTAGCCTTTTGTGTTTACCCTTTTGTGTAAGTGACCCCCATTGCATGTTTAGCTAGTAGTCTGTTTCAATACTAATGAGGGTGATACTAACATGTTTAGATCTTAGTCTGTCTAGTCTTCGTGCCTGTCTAGTCTCCTTGTCTGCTTAGCTCTTAGTCTGTTTAGGTACTAACATCTTTAGCCACTAACCTTTAGAGTTCTTAGTCTGTTTCATACCTAGTCTGCTGTGTACCTTGTCTGTTCATTCCCTTGTGTCTCAGGCTACTGGCTGGTGTAGCCATTAGTCTGATTAGCTATGAGCTAGCTTAGCAGCTAATGTGCAGCTCAGCCAGTAGACCTAGCCAAGCCTGTCTTGTGTTTGTTTATCCCTTGCATGCATAGTCCCTAATGTTTAGTCCGTTAGACTGTTTCGTGTGTCTTGTCTTGTCCAGTTTGTATCCCATGTCTGTATTGTGAATCAATGTATGTAACCCCTAGTCTTATGTCTAAGTGTTTGAGTTCTGTTACAACATGCTCCCAAGTTTTAAGCCAACTCTTAGTTCATGTTTTGTTCACGTTTGCTTTTTGTTTGTTGAATTCTTATTAAAGACTCTTTGTTTCACTGCATCCCCTCTGCATCTATGCCTCAACACCCAGCCCACAGTCCAACACCATGGCAGAACGTGACAGCTGGTGGGATTGAACTGGTAAATAACCAAACTGGGGAGAACATGGATGAAAGAAGACCAAAGTTGCAGAGTTGAAAATGATCTTTAAAAATTCACGTGTTAATATAGCAGCTCATGTTATGTATTTACATGTTGTTATCATATTGAAGAAATCAGGTAGAAATGGTAGAAATGGTTAAGTCAGAAAGCACTGCTTTGTTTAAAACAATACACAGAGTTCATGTTTTATTGGGCAATGAATAAAGATTTTATACAGTATACACAAAAAGAAGATAAAAAAAACAAAAAAATAAATTTATAACTAATATAATAAGTGCGGTGTGAGATCGGGTATTAGTTGCAGATTTTGAAACCTGCCAGTGTCTTTTGTGAATTTAGATATTGGCTATTTTTATATATATTTATATATGTTATATATTTACTAATTAAAAAATCTTTCAAAACATTTCACCAACACTTATTATAGCAAAGAAAATAATAAAATAATATTTAGCAACAAAAATATTTAAATAATTATCATTATATAAAAATTTACTTTCCATATATATATAAAATTTGATTTCCAGTACATATGATACAAAAGTCTACAAATGTATCCTTAATGGATGTTAAGAAAAATCAGCTTTTCAGTTTTTTTATTTATAACAATTTTAACAACTGTCAGTGTCACAAAGCAGCTCTAGAGAATTTCTAAAAGAAATATGGAAATGATTTTTGAATAGTGTAAGGAAATATGTATAAACCCTAGTTATCAGATTGTCCTTCACGAGTTAAAACCGAGGGAGACAGTGTATTTATAATATAACAGACTTTGTTTTAACACTTTAAATGACTTTATCGTTAGGTTACAGTAAGGACATTTTAGAGGGACAAGCATTTAATGCTAAAAGAAAATAGCATGTTAAAAGTATATCCATATAATTTTGCTTAAGATCCATTTTGAAAAGATTAAATAAAATAAAATCATACAGCAAAAACTGCCCATAGTCGCAGAAACAGCATAGAGCACACTGCTTTGTTAGCAGAGGCCACGCTTATTTTCAAGATTCAAAGAACTTTATTCCAAAGGGAAATTGCTTCCCCATTTTATGAGGGGTGTTCAAATCGAAGCCGGACTTCTGATAAAATTTCACATGTATGAAGAATTCAAGCAAAGTATAATGATGAGACTTCACCGCAGTTAAAATTTGAATGATGCAAACGTTTAGAAGAAGGTTGTACATCCTTGAATGACGATCCAGATCGAGGTGTCTCAGAGCTCATTCAGTGAGTGGAAAACCTGATCCATGTGTCTAACATGCGGAAGAGGCGCATTGGTCTGTGAGAACTGTCCACAAAATCATTCACCAATACAACTTGCACATTACAGGATCTCGGATAGGAGGTATTGCGTCATCCCCCGCACAGTTCTCATTTCACTCAGTTCACCATTTCCACATGTTTCTGCTTTTATAGGAAGTCCTATATTGTGAGGTCAGAGATTCAGATGTGAAGCAGGCAGTCCAATCTTCGCTCCGGTCTGCTGATCATGAAATGCCCGGTAAGTGCATTAGTGTAGCAGGGGATTAGAGAAATAAAGGAAGTTTGTTTTCTCTTATAAAAGTGTTCTACGTATTAGTCAGCACAGTCAAAAGTCCCGGTTTGACTTGAACACCCCTTGTATATAGTAAACAATGCTTTACGTGAAATGCCATTATAATTTTAGTCAGTTATAATAATGAAAAAAAAAAACACACACATACCATAAGACTTGTTCACACTACATGTTCATTGAGAAACCACACCTGAAATGACCTGATTATACCGATCACTCACTTTAGATGTGCAAGATGATTTCAGTCCTCTGTTGATCGCAGTTGCGAGAGTTCAATTGAACGTGGATCTTGTTGTTTTTTTCCCTTGAAACTGAAAAACCTCTTCAGCAGTTTATTACTGTTCAACAGATACACCAGCGGGTTAATGGCGCTGTTCAGACACGCTAGTCCGTCGCTTATCTGTTTGGCGATGTATATGCTGGAATACCATGGCTTACAGATGCCCTTCAGTTTTGAAATGCGAGTCACCAGGTTGAGATTTCTGAAGATGACGACAGGGATGTAACATATGGAAAAGAGCACGGCGAGAATCACCACCAGCCTGAGGCACTTCATCTTCAGCATGCTGTCTCCGATGTCTTTCTTGATGGCTAGAATCACAGCCACATGGCCATAGGAACAGACTATTACGACAAAAGGGATAACAAGTCCAGCAGCAGTCTGTATGATGCTGTATTGTAGATAAGAAGCAAGGTCACCGTCATTAGTTGAGTCATAGCATTTAGATCTGTTTTTGAATGTTTTCTCATAAAACACATCAGGCAGGCATTGAATCAAAACCACAATCCAGACCAGTGCAGATATTCCTATAGAATGCCTCACATTTATCCTGCCTTTCACCTTCATAGTGTGCACAATGCCCAGATACCTGTACACGCAGATGCAGGTGAGAAATCCAATACTCCCATAGAGATTCACATTGAATATGAATCTTGTTACCTTGCAGAAAGGGTCTCCAAAGATCCATATGTGTTTCTTCACTTGATAGGTCAACAAAAATGGCAAAGTAAGCACGTACAGGATATCCGTAATGCACAGGTTTAAAGCCAATATTTTAATGTTTCCCATCTTCCTCCAATTTGTAAAAATAGATTTCAAGCCCAAGCAGTTGCCAAGAAGTCCAAAAATAAAAGTGATAACATATACAACAGTTAAGAAGATCTTTGGAAAGTCATAGTTAACCTTAAAGCAGGCATTAGAAGTAAAGTTGGCCATTGGTTTTCGTCTGTCGGAGTAGCATCCGTTGCTTGAACTGCAGTCGAAACCTTCAGCATATGCATCCAACTAGCACACGTGCTGGAACTGTCGCTTCTTTTTCTGAAAGGCGCATTAATACAACCACCCAAACAGGAAGTTGGGTTCTCAGAAGCAGGTGTCTTGAGTAAAAAACAGCAACCATACTTCCATTAAAATATGCTACAGCAGACAGTTGATCATGTAAAAGCAGCTACCCAGCCAGTTTTATACATTATTAGTATCTATTTACTGATATTTTATATCAGTGTCTAAATGACAGTAAGTAAGTAACTATAAGTAACTATAATTGTTTTTAAAAATCCATTATCATTTCATTACAAATATGAGGGTAACTTTGTGGGGTGTTCAAGTCAAACCTGGACCTGAATAACACAACAAAAACTCTCTATGATTTATTTCTCTGTATGATCCCCTGCTACACTAATAGACTTATCCCAGTGTTTCACTAGTGCTTAAATACCATCAAGGTAGAAAGATTTCTCAGTAGGCCAGAGCCATGATGCAGGACTGCCTGCTTCACATCTGTGCACTCCGAACCGCCTCGGATGGAATCATCATTCAAGGATGTAGAGCCTTTTTAAAAATGTTTGCAAAAAGAGTATCATCCATCTACTGTGCGTTAAGTCGTCTGTAAACATCAATCGGTTTTTACACCTTTATTCTCAAAAAATTTTAGGTTTCGGTTTGACTTGCAAACCCCTCATATGTTATAGCGGTACAGTAGCTAAATGTTGCAGAAGCTGCAAGCGGTTTTATCACTAGTTTTGGAGATGCTACTCTGACCAAATTTTGGTTCCTTTCCAGCTTAAAAACTCAGTGAATCACTTTGCCTGTCTGTAAAGTAATGGGTTATAGGTTATAATTAAATACTCCAAATAAATTAAAAAATCTACCTCTGTCCATTTTTTCACATTTGGTGTTACGGTTTTGCACTCCACTAACAGGCCTTGATTTCAGATATCATAACCTATCAAAGATCAATACATCTTGAATTGATTAATTGTTTAACGATGTTCTTGATTTTTGTTTTAAAAATCAAGCTTATAAGAATAATTAGGTTTTTTAATGAAATACCTAAACAACAATCAATAATAAATATAACATCCTTTGTTCCTCAAGATCTGCTGGATCTGGCTGGGCATAAAATCAAAAAGAAGTCTGAATAACTCTGGGGTCACTCGCTTAATCCATGACTGCTTGATTGCTTTTTGGAGATCATGTACAGTTTCATGTACATTTGGAGAACTTTGAGATTTGTTTCAAATATAAAGTGCATTATAAATAAAATGCATTATTATTATTATTATTATGTACAGACATTTGCAAATCACTTGAGAATTCCCTTTATTTAGACAGTATTGTGCAGAGCTGGAAACCCTGACTTCAAAAGTTAACGCCCTGCCACATACTGTACTGTACAGTGTTTTACGATCCAGTAACTAAACCACTTAATTTTAATAAGCACAAATCCTCCTCAGCCATGTAGGCTGAAAAGTTGTGCTAATTGGTAATATCACACAAGAGGGAGTGCTATACTGCTGAATATAGCACGGCTGTGATGTGGTCGTGGGCACAAGGGGGCAGCCTGTGTGCTGAAGGAACTATTGTATAATCTTCCGAGTCTTGCATAACTAACTAACCATGACTAGCGAAGCTGGCGACCCACAGTGTAATTAACCTGGTGAAAGTAGTTTTAAATATTTTCCGGCACTAGAGGAAGAGAATGAACCATGGAGGTGGTGAACAGGCCTGTAAATCAAGTAATATTTTAATACACACATTTCCACTTATTCCGCTCTAGAATATCAGCTCCTTTAATTTCCGGGTTCCAGGGTTGAACCACAAATAGCATTAAATGGAAATCTATAATCCACTGTAACAAACATACCAAGTAGGGCCCTTGATCAGCGGTTGGAGAGCGATTTGGAATTCTTCCTTGTGTTAGAAGCAAGTTAGCATAATATCCATGAATAAAAGAAAACAGATGTTGAGGATGCGATTTGGAATGAAACAATTATTAAGCAGTCAAATTGTTTTTTAAGGATGACATACTCTTATCAGATGTGTTTTCTTGATGAAAGTGCTATTGTAACTGTTTTTGCATGTGTTTTTTTTTTTTTGCCAAGTAGTTGCTCTCTCTTCAGTATAGTAGACCATCCAGATATACTTTCACTCGTGCTGCGACTGACAGATAGCTTAATTAAAAGTCATTAGAACACTTCTAATCAGAACTGGTGTATAATTAGTAACATCACCCGTTTGGTGCACGGGGTGAACACTTTTAAACGTGGCAAGCACTTTTTTGAATACTCTTGAACAACACTGGGACCCTTGAATAATACATTTGTTTCTGCAACAAGAGGCAAATTAAGAGAATTGAGTCACTTCCTGGAATGTCAGTGACACTTCAAGCACTGCTTTTTTTAACTCACTTATCAAATATTTTTATGCATGTGCATTTCCTTCCTTAATTGAGAACACTGTGTTTTAACAGGCTTCAGATAGGAGATGACTAAGATGATTTTGAATGTGATTTAGCTTCCCTTGCCCAAACCATTTCACCACAACTTATTGCCCAAGTTTCACTTTTAATTCTGTACTGCACCATGATTCTACTGTACATACAATTATAAAGCATGAAGTACTGTAATCTTACAGGGTTAACTGAAGGTTTATGAATGCGGCGGAAAGTGAACGGGAGCAATAATAGAGATAGATGATTAATATTGACGTATGCCAAATGTGTGGGTGTATATATGTATTGGATGTGGCTGAAAAGGAACTGTTAAATTCATATGAGCTAAAGCATCAATGAAACATCTTGTCCTAGAAGCAGATCAAGAGAGCCTAAATAAACACAGGAGACAAAAAATATCCCCCCCCCCCCCCCCCCCGTTGTTCAGCCTTGCAACTAAATATAGGAATTTTATTGCAATCCTCACTTGAGGTCTTTCCACATCATTTCCATAGGATTAAGGTTAGGCCTTTGACATGGCCATTCCAAAACATAACCTGACCTTTTCTGTTAATTAAGTTTCATCAATGACAGCAAGCAGTTCTGGCTCAGATGAAGCACAACAGGTCCAAGCCTTTATACTACCACCACCATGTTTTACAGATGGGACAAGGTTCTTATACTGGAAGGCTTATTCTTTCACTAAACATGATGCTCCTTATTTAAGCCAAAATGTTCTATTTTGGTTCCATCCATTGACAAAACTATTCCTCAAAATACTTGGCTTGTCCGCATTATCTTGTGCAAACTGTAGATGGGCAGAAATGTTAATTTTAGAGAGCAGTCGTGTTCTCCTCGCAACCCTGCAATGCACTGCGTTGTTGTTTAGTGTTCTCTTAATGGTGGACCTGGTGAACATTTAACATTATCCAAAGTAAAATAAGCCTCTAGATGCTTAGAAGTTTCCCCAGGTTCCTTTGTGACTTCTCAGTTTCCTACACTCCTGGAGTTAAAAAATCAACCTAGGGAATGGAACAATGGTCCTAAATTTCCATAATTTGTGTACAATCTGTCTGATGATGGATTGGTAAAATCCAAATTCTTTAAAGATGTTTTTATAATGCTTTCCAGCCTGATGAGCATCAAAAAATTTTTTAAGTTCAGAAACATCCGCTGTTTCAGTCATGATACACAATCACAAACGGAATCAGACGTTCTGAAATATATCAGGAGCCCCACTCATACCTGATTGTCATCCCACTAATTAAATCACCTGACTCTGATTTCACCTGTAGGGGGTGTTTTCACTGGGATCATTTCCAAGTACCCCAAAAGTCTGGATCATTTTGATCAGTGAGAACATAATCATATTGCACTCTGGAACTGTGCCCAAGTCTGCTGGAAAAGATTTGGAAGCCAATCATACCTGAAAATGGAAATGGATGCGATGCCATCAATGCAGCTTGTCCCCATCCCCCCCCCCCCCAGAATTCTCTGTGTGCTTGTAGCATGACTTACACAATCATAGCTGATAACGTTGACAAGTTGGAAAGTGTTGTTCTTGACATTCCCGAAATATCATTAATATTAGGCATAGTGATTTGAAGTGATTTATATTGATGTTCTTGTTCTCTTCTTTTTTGTGTGTGTGCATACTGCCACCTGCTGTATTAGAGGGTGAAAATACACAAGTGCACCAGAGTACAAAGAAAAATAATAATGTAAATGCTGGCCAGTGAGGGAGTGAGGAGGGGAGAGCAATCGTTCCTGGGCAAAGTACAAATCAATCGTGCCTAATGTGAAAGTGCTATAAATTAACCGGTAATCCCAAGAGGTTCTGTTTAGAGGTTCTAAACAGTCTAAAAATTTAAATATATTTTTATATACTATCATCTGCTTAATTGAGTTCACAAAGAGTTCACAAACTTTCAAGCACCACTGATAAGACTGTACTGAAAGGTGACGGTAAACATATCATAGCATCCATAAATACCCAATATTCTATTTAGGTGCTATATATCTCACTTTTTCAACACTTCTGTTACAGTCAGCATTTACAAAAGTAAAATCTTATGATGTAGATTATGATTCTCAGAGCATAACCTCAAGAAAAGAGAAAATAAAAGAAACTTGTTTGAATCAGACATGTAATCTGTATTGTTATGAGCACACATAATTTACAAACCAATATATATATAAACATATAAAAAAAGTGCATTTACAAATATGTACAGGAAATTACATGGACAAAATAATGTGTCTCATAACACAACAGTTGGTATCTCTTTAAAATAATAATAATAATAATAATAAAAAAAAAAAGGTTAGACCGTACAATATTTCACCCTTATCCAAGTGACTGCCTGGATCTAAGAAACTTCTAGAGTACGAATGGAAGGAAAGAAAATCATATTACAATAGCCTTCTGGATAGGAATGAACAGTATTACAATACTTTCGAAAGCTTCCTGGCATTTGTATGAGGCTGAATATTGATAATAGTGTTCAAGGTCGAAGCTTGGCAGAAACTTTGGAAATGTTGCTCCACACTGACCTTCCAGTTTTAAACATTCAAAAGTGTTCAACATTGCAGGACCGTAAGTGTCCAAATGCTAATTAATTTACATAAGAAGCTGTAAGCGTTCCAGACTGATAGCTGCCATTATATGATCCTAACTAAGAGGGATGGGTTAAAGATCTGTACAAGATGTAAAAAATTTTATTCTTACCACATAAAAAAAAAAGAGCAGTTCTATATACATAGGATATAAGTGAAGAATCGAGTCAGTCCGCTACCTTATCAAGTAAGGTCAATAGAAATATATGTGTGATCACTCTTTATACACAACGACAGGAACTGTTCAGTGACCAGAGCTATTAGGCAGTGCGGCTGCCCGGTAGGCGGGTCTCCAGGAAGTATAAATTTGAACCAAAATTGTATAAAAAGAACTGGATAAACCCTCCATGACATCACCCATAGGTTTTCAAAAGAGCAGCCATCTTGGGGAAGTGGCGACTCAATCGGTTAAGGCTATGGGGTACAGGACTACTGATTGGAAGGTCAGGGATTTTAGCCCCAACACTGCCAGGCTGCCACTGTTGAGCCGTTGAGCAAGGGGTGCTGTATCCTCTGTCCACAGCTTCCTCCCGAGATACTTGAAAACATCTTTTCACTGTACTATAAGGTATATGTAACAAATCTTGGCACTTGTTAAAACCTTGTTAATCCATAGGTGGAGCAAACAGAACTTAGCTTCTGGTTGGAACATGCCTACCTACCTCAGTTACCACATGTTAGCTAGCTTGGCTTTAGCTTAGCTAAAATTCTAAGGTGGTTAAGATTAATTGATATGCTATTGTTACTTTCCATTGATTGAACTCATCCATGTCAACTTCTATATGGCGTGTGGTAAGTTAAACTACAACAATTACAGCTAGCTAATTAGCTTAAGTGATGCCTAGCAGATAGCTAGTAGTTTGACACCTACATTTACTGTAACTTAAATCGACCGCGCGTCTAATTATATAAATTTTCTGGCTTAATACAATTTAACTAATGAGCGAGGTAAAAATGTACCTCCATCCGGTTGCCCTGAACAGGAATTCTAGCCGAGGAAACTAAAACCAAAGCTGTTGTATGTATGTACAGTTACAAAATATGAAAGCCAAATAATTTGTAATTCTGCCTAATAGATTGTTAAACAACTGAGTTAAAGCTTGCTTATGATCTGGATTTTAGTGGATTTGGTAAAAGAGTTTGTCAGGAGAAAAGCAAGAAAAAAGCCAGTTGCCTAAAATAAAGCTGTCTTCTCTAAAACAAGATTTACTAATCCATCCCTGGTAAAAGAAAATACTGCGTCATGTGCAAAGTGCTATTTCCTAGGCTTCAACCGTTGGTTTGTGTGAATCAGTGCATTAGAGTCTCTATCCCCACAGACCAATACTCTTGTAATTCTCAGTAAATGAATGGGGGCAGTTGTAATGACAAACACAGGACCTGATCATCATGACACCTTGGCGGATCAGGTGGCCCCCTGGACAGCGGAAGGTCACTGTGACGGTATGGGTCCGATAAGGTGTGCAACATCGGCCGTCAGTGCAGAGGCCACAATAACGGGGATGGTAAACTTGTATGCTGTAGCAGCCTTGATAGAGCAGGTGTGTGGGAACATTTGACCTGTAGCTAGACTGGCATTTCCTTGGCCACTAATGCAGGGGGAAAAAATAATTAGCATATGCTTCCTTCTCCAATAGGAACACAATTATAACAATATAAATTATGTTCTTTGTACAACAAAGCACAGTAAACTTACAATCCATTATCATGTATCCTTTGTGTATTAATAATTATTTGAAGTGTTAGCATTGATGGTAAATAAACATTGGCTCACCACAGGTCTTGGATGTAGCAATGCATGGCATGATCTGATGTTACACATCCTGATCTGCTTTTCAGGTCTGCAGGCTGCATTCTGGTTGCTCACACGAGTGGAAATCCCCTGGCCACAAGTACTTGAGCAGGCACTCCACTCCGTGCTCTGATGTATACAGTTCAGGCTGGGGCTGGTCCGGTAACCGGGAAGTGCAGTTAAAGCATTGGCATGTCTGTAAGCTGTAACAATAAACCAGGTACAATTTGATTATACATTGAATTACTAATTCAGTGGCTAATGCTATTAAAGTTATTAGCACACATTCATCTGATTGCAAGAAAATTTCTATCCTGATGATCGTGCTTTTTGTGCAATTAAAATATTTTCCACCTTTGATAAACATACACCTTTTCTGGAACAGTGCATACTGTACGTAAATGCATTGTGGTTTGTAAATGATTGAATAATAATCTAGTAGTTAAAGAAGGTAAATGTTGCTCATTTGAGACCTTGATTGGCACATCGGAACGAAAAACGTCTAGGGCTGATCAGAGTATTTTAGCCATTTTCGCTTTTGTTTTTTTAATAAACATGTACTGTATAGGGCTCAGGATTTTGTAGTATAGAGTGACATCCTTTTTTTCAGCAAAAAATTCCCCCCAAAAAAATGGTCATATAGGTAAAGACATGATCACATGTTTTTATTGTTTCTTTTTTTGTTTGTTGGTTGTTGTTATTTTTTCTATGACCAAAAAGTAATGATAAATTTAGTTGTATCTGACATATCTGAAAACCTATACACAGTTAGAAGTCTCTCCATTAACACACACCAGCAAGGTGTGTTTCCATTTATTTTAATTTTTTTTAAACATCATTGACCTATGCTGTGGGGCCGATAAAACAAAATCTGATAAAAAAAAAATGCAAATGTAAATTCTTTAACCCAAAGTTTTAATGATCAGCTGCTCATTTGCCAAGCGTATATGAGTAACTTTAATCGTCCCTGCACTTGCATGCAAGAGAGCCTTAAAAGGTGCTGTTGCTCTTGGCCTGACTTTGGTGACATTATTGAAATTTCCAGATGTCCCCATAGTGACCAGAGTTTTGCCAGCCTCTCATCATGTCCACTCAACAGCAGGCCAGTTTTCAGCATTAATTACTGGCTCTAACAAACACAAGCCTAGTTATGAATCATGGAAAGTGTCTGGAAGCAGTTCCTATTTGGGTGGTTCCATCTTGGCAAGACATTTTTAACTAATTGCTTAAGATCTTAAAAACTGCTCAGTGTAGAATGTGACTAACCACTTTTAGATAACCTTGCAGTTATGGTCTGTGCAATGACTGGGATAAAAGACCAACATTTTATGAAGCATGAAAAAAAATCCCATAAAAAGTGGGAAGGCTAGCTTTGTCTCTAGATGCTTGTGAAAAACAGTCTGGTAAGCTTTAAGTGAAAAAGAGTTTTAAAAGTAAATAAATTAATAATAAAAAAAGAAAAGAAACCTAGTCTTACTTAAATGGGAGTGGCTTAAATATTAACGATAATTATCAATGATATATTATTTATTAATTGTCATACCGGATTTGTCAATTCTCACTGGTCAGAATTTCCATATTTTTATAGCAAGCTTGTCCATCATTTGTATAATAGCAGTTCGCACAGACATAAAGGCATTTTGAAAAATGTGTAATCAGTGATCAGTGCAGTTCTCCTCTGTAAGGAGCTGTTTTTCTTTCTCAAAGAAATTTCCACTGTCAGTGACTTTTAACAGTATTTTAATAGTCTTTGAAGTTTTTAACAACAGAAAAACAATTTCAGGGTGGAAAATCTTTGAGGTTTCTTGGTAACATGAAAAGCTGAATTAATTCTCGTATTAATTTCAAGCAAGAAATGAAGAGTGACTGATGAGGGAACAGTGAGATCTACTGATTACATAAAAACCTCAGCAGTAACCTCATTTCCCGTCTTGTCTGTTGCAACCACTCAACATTTAGCATCACCAGTATACTAATGACCGTCTGTCATCATTTGCACATGTTTCTCAATAGTTCATGCCTTAAGTTGTTTTTTTTTTTTAAAGATTGAATGATTCATAGGTCACTTCATGGCTGAACAGACCAAAAACATTCCTTTAAAACTGCTCAGGTACATGGAGTGAACCGAAAATGAGAGCCAACAATTTGACAAAAACGAGAGCCAAAAAATCCTTCAGGAAGCTTGGAGAACTATTCCTCTAGGCTACATTTAAAACACAAGAACATCTGGCCCTTTGAAGCAAAGTATGAAAGAATGAATCGAGACCTTTTGCACAGTACTGAATGTAAGCAACATAGAAATTGCCTTTTTTATTTTTTTACCTTACCTGTTTGATCATTCTGTAACACTCTGTTGTCCAAGCTCTCACACACCCACTCCTTACAGCACTTTCCTGGCAGCTGCACCCTATGAGGATACAGGCAATCTGAGCTGGGCAGGCGGATATCTTCAGGACACAGGGGCATGCAGGTCAGTCCTCCACCTGTACATTTGCACTGTGTGGTGCAGGACGGCTGGAACACCTCACCGTCTTGATAAGAGACGCCATTCAGCTCACAATGCAGATCTTCCTGACCTTAGGGTGCAAAATATAGTGCAAAGGTTCACAGACAAACATAGCTTATGGATAAAAAGGTGAATTCCATAGCATAATGTCAAATATGTTACAAAGATGGATATTGTAAATGCTATTTTATTTTATATGTAAATGTAAATATTGCTTTATATTAAACAATAAACAATAGTAAACAATAAACAGGGATCTAATCATTTTGATTCACACACAAACATTGTATATAAACTTCCATAATTTCTTTTGATTGTGTTCAAGCTGCCTTGCGACAATGACAATTGTTAAAAGCGCTTTACAAATAAAAATTGAATTGAATTGAATCTTTGTTCAATGCTACAATAGCATATATTAATAAATAACAGGAAACTATGATTCATTGATTCATTATCTATAACAGCAGCTCTGACAGTATTACCAGCTTTTATTCAGCTTTCCATTTAAATGTAAACAGTTTTTTAAGTATGCTTTGTAACTCTTTAAAAAATAAAGTTAGTTTTGATTAATTAATTAATTTAGGATAAGAAGAATAAAATACATGACAAGCTGATATGGGAAAATAATTAGCTTCAGGATTGATGGTTATTTTCTCGTAATATCACATATCTCCCAATAAAGCCCGATATTTATTTAACCTACATCACTTTTTGGCATAAATTAGAGTAATATTTTTAATGTTTTGATAAGATACACTAGGTAAAAATGATTAAAATTATGAACGTTTTTGTATTATATAAAATTATTCAAATTATGTTTTTAACCATCAATACTGTACATCAGGCATTTGATCTAAACAACGTAATAAGTTTATGTTGCTGCAGTGATATACGACATCTATTTGATTATAAACTACATACTTTTTTCTATCATTCATTTTTGCGTGGTCATACACTGGACAGTTTCACCTCCAGTGTCAACAGTGTAAAGGAAGTGGAAGCAAGAAAGTTGTCAAGACATTTTTTGAGGAGGGGCTGTTGTAGGTAAATCCTCTCACATAGTAGCCTTATTTGTCCTCCTGCTTGGAGCTAGGATTGCTAATTCTGTTTACAAATCCTGTCCTGGATACAAACTGAGACATGCTGTTCAGCACAGGGCAGTAAATCTCACTACTCACTGACACACTCTCCTGGGTCTCCGGGGTAGCTGGCGCTGTAGTCACATTCCAGGCCCTGCTGCTTGTCACACACGAGTATGTCAGTGCAGGCTTCACCCTTCTGCCGGGCACACACTTGGCAGCATCCACATCCGTCCCGGACGAGAGCGACGCCATCAGGACAGACTGGAACGGAGCTGGGACACTGGCACGGCTTGGCACACTGTTGACAGCATACCTAAAGCAGTAGACAGGATGCGGTCTACTATGAAACCACATTTCTCAAATGCATGCAGCCCCAGCTAAGGTGATGGCATTAGGAAAGAGGATATTTTTCTTTTGTAACAAACTTCAGAGCAGCCTAGTTCAGATGTTTATTTCCAAATTGTCCAAAGATCTGGGTTCAATTCAGTGAAAAGCAAATCCACCAAAGCAAAGACCTTAATACACTGAAGCTTAAGGAGAACTAAAAAGAAAATGGGAAAACATCCCCTAGCTTTAGTTTTTAGAAGAAATACAAATATGTTCTCAATTAGAAATGAACTTAAAACCAGAGCAGATAGGAAAAAAAAAAAGTTCAGCATATATACACAAAGCACACAAGTTTTTGTAATCCAACTGACATTTATAGATAAAACAAGCACTCTATACTCAACTTCCACTGTTTAATCCCAACTGAACTGACAAAAACTAAATAAGCAGCAATAATGAATTACCTCAACACCTCAGATCTCCCAGTTAGTGTATCAGGTGGAGAGAGAGCTTCTCACCTGGGAGCACAGGTACAACAGTAGTGCCTGTGCCAGCAGCGTGTATGTGTTTTGCACTTTTTTGTCCATCCCACTGTCCCAACGCAGAATGCTGAGCTACCGGTGCTGCTGTTTGCTCACTGGCTAGCTCTGTGCACACTCACTTTTATAAAGTCACCCCCCCCTCTGATGTCACAGCCTGTCTGTGGTGTAAACAGTGGCTGGCCAGTAATCAGAAAATGTTTCAAATTCCACATCCCTGTTGGCCAGGTCCGCTCTGCACTTTCTCTCCTCCTCACAGCTACACTTGAACACCAAAAAACAAGCTGTGAAGCAAAAGCAGGCGCAGCAATGGGATACGTTCTTGGCTGCCACAACACGTTCCTGTTAAATGAGTTTGATAAGTTGATGAGGCTTCAAAGATTTTATCCAGTAATCAGCTCTCGTAGTTTATGGTTTATGATAATGAAGCGTCTGGGTTTTGAGTTTGAGTCAGTGTTATGGTAATGACTAACATATTAAATCAAAAGAGAATTTTTTTTCAGCAAAACTGAAAAGGAACGCGTTCGATTCCCCGGCCAGGCTCGATTCCCGTCTCTGTGTGCATGGAGTTTGCATGTTCTCCCCGTGCTTGGTGGGTTTCCTCCGGGTACTCCGGTTTCCTCCCACAGTCCAAAGATATGCGGGTTAGGCTAATTGGCGTTCCTAAATTGCCCGTAGTGTGTGATTGGGTGTGTGAGTGTGTATGTGTGTGTGCCCTGTGATGGATTGGCACCTTGTCCAGGGTGTACCCCGCCTAGTGCCCGAAGTCTCCTGGGATAGGCTCCAGGTCCCCCGCGACCCTGAACACAGGATTAAGCGGTATAGAAAATTAATGAATGAATGAATGAATGAAAGGGAACGCAAATAACAGCAGATGTGGAAAGTGAATAAATATAATTTAGTGCATATGGATTCCCATAATATGATACTGGAGATTTACAGGACATACAAAACAGTTACGGTAATCGTTGCGCTGTAGTAGAAATGACTCAGTAGGACGCATTCTTGAATAGTTACTATTTTAGTAAGGAACTGTACTTTAAAATACAAAACCACCTGTGATATCTTCCCTTTCCAGAAGGCTTTAAACATTTTGTTTAAATTAAGTGTCCAGGCAAATAACCATATAAAAATTCACGGTGACTAGAAACACAGGTTTAAATATAGACATAGACAGCGGAAATTCACCGTACATTAATCCAGATGGGACCCATGTGGTCTGCCAGATACAGCAAATGTCAAGAATGTGGTCTGGTCTCAAAACTTTGGTCCTCTCAGCTCTCAGGTTTATTTTGCTGCACTTTCCAAAACTCACAAGCTTGGAATGTTCCGGAATAGTGGAGTGTTACTGTGAAGGGCAGTCTTGGCATTAAGACAACTTAATTCAAAAAGCAGACCATCCATTGGGAAGAATTTTGTCCTCTTATGTTAGGGAAATTTCAACTCACTATTTACTCAAAAACCCATCCATAGTTGGACTAAGAAGTTCAAATATTATTTGTCCTATACAGTTCAACCCCCTGGACACATTTTAAATAAATGTTGAATGAAATGAACTGTAACATGCTTTGAACCAACATGGAAGTCCATGAAGAAATTTATGGCAATAAAGAAAAATACTTCTTAAAACAAAGTTAAATATGTTATGTTTTGTCTTTTAAACTTTTTACCTTGTTACTATGTTGGATGCATTAAGCATGCAGGGTTCATATATTGAGCATGCATACTGTATTATACACTGCTTGGACCAAAAGAAAAAAGTTGCAGTATCAGAAGGGCCAAATTAATAGGCTGCATCAGGCAAAGAAAACACTCACTCAACACCTTGAAGGATAGTGCTGAATCGTCAACTGTGGAGCTAATGTGGTTGGAAAAAAATCATGAATGGAGATCACTTAAATACTTGAAGTTGTATGCTAAAAAAAACACTTGGTGAAGTTGTATGCTAGAAACCATAGCTATGTTTAATAGTGAAAGTGAGAGCATTTCCATATGCACACAGTGGGATGAGAACGCACAGGATCGGGACTCAACAGTTGTGTTTCCATTTAAAAAAAGAAAAAAAATTCCTAGTGAGACTAATTCAAAAAAGATGTCAATTAGAGATGTTCCGATACCATTTTTCCCCTCCTGATACCGATTCCGATACTTGGGCTCAGGGTATCGGCCGATACCAAGTACCCAAGTATCGGTATCGGTGTATGTGTGTGTGTGTATATATATATATATATATATATATATATATATATATATATATATATATATATATATATATATATACACACATATATACACACATATATAGCATTTCTTTTTTTAAGTAAAATACTACTAGCCCTGTGTAACGGGTTCAACCCTAAATGCACGGGCGACACCATGAAACACGGACACGAGACGAGGTCTTACAGGGAAAAGGGTAATTTATTTAGAAAAATGGGGAAGGAAAGGGTTAAAGGCTCAATGCGGTCTTTTCCACTTCGGCGGCAGGGATGTGAAGGCGGGCTCTACGCGGAAGTGAAGGTGCTGCGGGAGCTCGCGCAGCTCGTTCACGCGCTCCTTTCACGGAGATCAAAGGCACCCCCTTTTTAAAGTCTTTGGGGCGCATCACATCGCCCCGCTCTTGTGCCACTGTCTCTCATAAAATCCACTGCGTCACAAAGTCCAGCTTCCCAACAGTCAGACCCTGAGCTACACTCCCCGCTGTGTTTTATAGCGCCGGGATCATTAGCGGCGATAGCTCATGGGCCATTGCCTGATTCTGTGACCCTGCTCCTTCACATACCCAAAGAGAGGGAGGCCGCCTAACTAGTGAGCGAGGAGCGATATCAATTCGGGCGCACACCCATCACAGGCGCACGCCGTGACACTCTGTAAGTAAGCTAAGCTAGCAAAGCTAGCGGGCATAAATAGGTTATGTTTAGGGAAATGGTATCGGATCAGTACATGGACTCAAGTACTCGCCGATTCCGATGCCAGATTTTTTTGTGGTATCGGCAGCATTTCCGATACCAGTATCTGAATCGGAACAACCCTAATGTCAATATGCTAGGGGGCATAAAGACTTGGTCTGATGAGTTCAGATTGAGTCTTTTCCAGAGCGATCAGTGCATCAGGGTAAGAATGGAAACTTTTTTGAGGTTGCTTCAGTTGCTTCCAGATCTAGGTCAGCAATGCTACATGGCAGTAAAATAAAGTCAGCTGATGACCTGAATGTACTGAATGATGTTGTTATTATATCAATAGAGTTTTTCTTCCCTGATGGCCTCAAATAGTGATAAAGTGGTTCTGGGAGCATGAGGAATCATTTTCACACACAAACTGGGTTTTCATAAACTTTTGTTTGGTGTAATCAAAGCAGAAGGTGATTGAATGAAATCTATAAACACTTTCTCTGCATTCTCTGAGTCCAATGAGCATGTGTGAGTGGAAGGGTGTGGTTTAGCCTAATTGCCATAGCTCTGGAAGGTCCCAGGTTCAATCCCAAATACCACCAAGTTGCCTGAAAACTAAGTCAAGATCTAGTTCAAATGAATGCAAGACCAAGTCAAGACTAAAAACCATCACCAGTGACTGACACCAATGGTCACAGTTCATACAGTAGTTCCATGCTCTAAGCCCACCAGGGATTTCAACACAGATCCAAAAACACCCCCCCCCCCCCCCCACATACCCACTTTATATCTACTCCACTTTGTCCAACAGCATGAAAGTGTTCTCTGCTTTCCTCACCTTATCTCTGTTTCCAAACATTATAAAATGGAATAAATGTTGCTAACCAGCTGTGTGGGATTTTACAGCACCTTTTTTACTCTTGCTTAAGTCAGGAGAAGGTTCCTGTGCTGTGGAAGACATCTTGCCTTGTTCCAGTGGCTCTAAATGTCTACAGACTGATTGTCCTTACATCTCACATATTGAAGGTCCATAGTCTCAGTTGATTCCTCCAGTGCTTTTAACACAATTCAGCATTTGCTGCTAAAAGAGGAGCTCCAGAAGATGCAGGTTGACACTTCTACAACATCTCATTACTGTCTACCTGACAGACACACCACAGTTTATGAATCTGCAGGAATGTGTATCTGACCAAGCATAGGAGGCCCGCTGGGGACAGTTTTTCACACTATACACCTCAGTCTCCCTGTACAAATCCTGTCCTGTCATCTTCAGAAGTTCTCAGGTGCAGTTGTAGGGTGTGTCAACAGTGGACAGGAGGTAGAGTACAGAGGTCTGCTGGATTGTTTTGTGAATTGGTGTGTGAGCAAATTCTTGCTCCTGGTTCTATTCTGGGATCAGGACCAGGTGGAGGTGGAGAGTTACAAATATCTCGGAACACCTTGAAAACAGACTGGAAAATGTAACTTGGATGCTGTCCATAGGAAGGGACAAAGCAGACTCTAACACTTGAGGAAGCTCAGATCCTTTAATGTTTGCAGCAAAATGTTGCAAATAATTTACCAGTCTGCTGTTGCCAGTGCAATATTCTTTGCTGCTATCTGCTCAGGGCCAGTGAAACCAGGAGACTAAACAAGCTAATCACATTCAGTACTGGGGATTCCCCTGGAGGGTTTGGACTTGGTTGTTTAGAGGATGCTGCTGCACAAACTAATGAAAATCATCTCATCTACCCACTTCTTGGTCAAACAGCAGAGCACTTTCAGTACAAAAAATGGTGAACTTAGTTAATTAGTGCCCAATGTCATTATGTGGTCTGTGGAAGCCTGTACCTCTTGGATCTTGATCCTCACCTAGGTGTCATTGAAATATCTGATTCAATGGATTCATTTCCATGTTGGCAACAATACCACTTAGTATGTGACAAATGGAAATGATGGAATGACTATGTTTCTGTCTGTAGTCACCTTTGTAAGTGGCGTACTGTAGATGGTGTTCAGACACAGATTGAGGAGAGAGTACATCTGCTTCAGGTTGAGGCTGCTTCCGGTGTCAAGGGGGCTGTCATCTTTTTTTTTTTTTTTTTTTTTTACAAAATCTTGGACATTAAACAATACCATGGTTTCATCATGGTTTCATTCCTATTTTCAACTCACTGATCTTTGGGTTCTGGTGGTGGTGGTAGTGGTCAGTATTTCCAAAAAATTTGGATGGAGGATTTAGCAAAATGATACCCTACTGAACTAATGCTGCTGACAATGGATCTAAGGAGGGTTTGTACTTTATTTAACTTGGGTAGTCAATAGACGTAAGTAATGGCCTCTCCAGGGTACAGAATACAGGCAGTGTCACCCTGTCAATGGTGCCATCCTTTTCCAGTTATTTTAGGCAGTCTATAACCTTTTTCTTGTAATTACTGGTGGGGTCTCTCTTCATTTTTGTATGTATGATGGATGTCCAAGAGCATGATGACATTACTATGGTGGTCTTCAGTGTTTAAGATAACTGTGCATCTTCCTTTGTCTACTGGCAGGATGGTAATGGTTTTAGCACTGCTGAGGGCTCTCAGGACACTTCTTGCCTAGTTGGTGAAGTTGGGTGGTAGAGGTTGAGCACTGGATAGTGAGCAGATGTTGTGCCTTCAGTAGTATTATGTCCAATCTGTGTCTTGACCATAGATTGCAGGCTTGTGGGGATAATGCTCTGTTGTCCACATTGGTTAAAATGCAGGTGGTCTGCTTTTCTTGCCATCCTTTGATATTCCCACTCCAACTTTAGGGATTCTTTAAGAAATATCTCAATGAAGATTCTCAGTTGTCCAAGTGAAGTTGTCCTGAAGTTGGGTCTTGTCAACCCAACTACTTTTGTTGGTTCTAAACATCTTTCTATCCACTATCTACTCATCCAAGTAGCTTCTTCTGGCTGGAAAAGGTTAATTAGGAACCCCAAATGTATAATCCAGCTGTCTGAGGTGAGAATGGGGAGAGTCATTAGAATTTGATGGTCGCACACTGTATACTTCCTTGTGACCCTGAAAGGGCTTGTAGATTTAGCTTCCCTGGTGGATGTGTAAAGGGTGTGTCTGAGGCATCAAACTCTGTAGAGGGAAGAGGTTTCAACTTTCATATACTGTAGATGGCTTCTCTTACCCGTCACTTTTCAACCATGTATCTCAAAATCTCTAAATGTGAACATTGTTATCATCAAATGTGTGTCTTTTGAGTTTTAAAAGCAGTGTACCTGCATTTAGCGTGCTGATTCTGGTCAAGATGTGTTGTTCCTCGTGTGCTGAGGCTGTTTGGTTTATGCAATATTCAGCTCTGAATACTTTTCACTGCACTTCTCATTCACTCACTCATGGTCTGTATTGCTTTATCCTGTATTCAGGGTAGTGGGGGCCTGGAGTCTATCCCAGGAGACTTAGGGCATGAGGTAGGGTACACCCTGGACAGAGCACACTCACACACACACTACGGGCAATTTGGGATTCACCAACACACTTAGGCCAATTAGTCTAATCTGTAGGTCTTTGAACTGTGGGAGGAAAACTGGAGTACCTGGAGGAAACCTACCAAGCACAGGGAGAACATGTAAACTCCATACAATTTGCTATAACTATATTTTATCTTTGTTTTACCTTTGTTTGTATCTTTGAATCGAACCCAGACCCTGGATGTGCAAGGGAACAATGCTGATCACTACACCACCATCACAGCACTACATACACTATATTTCTCTTCTTGTGTTTTGGGGTTCAGGGTGGCTTTTGGGTGGACCAGTCACTTAGGGTGGTTAGTCTCTGCCTCAGTGTGTTGTTGGGTTTAAAATAAACCAATCTCACCTCCTGTATTGTTCATCAATGCATCTATTCAGGTCAGGTTAGAAACAGACTTGGATGATATATTTATGTCCCTAACCATCCTTTCTCAGACTCAAGAAACTACTTGGAAGAGTAGTGAAACGTTTGAATCCAACAAGAAGTCCAGTTGACATAATTTAACTCCCACAGAGCGCTCCTAGTTTATACATTTGGCCCCAATTTTGGCATCTCATTGCAAATCTTGTGAGGATTACTCGAAGTGATGGATGAACAGCTCCAGACTATCTCAAGCAATGAACAGTGGATTGTTCTGTTCTTATGAGACCGTCATAACATCATATGGCAAAGACATGTGAACATGGCATGATTCAATCATGATCTTGTCCATACAATTTGCTATAACTTTCAACCATAAAACAGCTGTTAGGATGTATGCATACATGCTCAGTACCTCATACAAAATAGTTTTCTCTGTCTCTTTCATCAATTTTATATCCAAACAGACACTCGGTTCCCACATCTTCTGATTAAGAGGAGTACTTTGACTAATTGGCATGTAAGACCAGACAAAATACAAGTCAGTCCTTTCTAGACACTAGCTCATTCACTCCTAAAGTATTATAAACAAGACTCTCGAATTGCGTGTAAGAACAGAAGAATGTCATTATCCTCATATTTGCAACACTTCTGTACCAAAGTCAATAAGGAGAGTGAATTAAAAACAGATGCCTGTCCAGTCTTTTTTTTTTTTTTTTTTTTGGTCTATAACACATCCTTATCACTTATGTACGTAAAGGTGAAATTTAACATGACAGTATAGTGAAAATTGTGTTGATGTTAATGTTGTTAAGCAGTAAAGTAAGGTTATTTAGCATCCAAACATACCTCCTGTGCAAGGTGATTATTGGGTCTTGGATGCATCCCTGAAAGCGGTGTGCGAGGATCACTTTCAGAGTTTTTGCGTTCATAATGTGCACACTGTGCTTCTTTGTGCTTTCTTTGGCAAACTATTGACTTAAAGGTGGTGGTAGGGTACTCTTGGCCAACTTTCCTGATTTTCTGTGCAATGTCACTCAGTTTTCATCATCTATCCCTGGTGTTCTCCCCAGGCTTAAAATTTCCCTCCTTATCCTGTTTAGGACCAAATTTCCAATGTTTTTGTATAATCCCATAACGCTGTATGAAGTTAGCCAGGAACATGATCTGATTAATAGAGGAAAGGCTTATCTGCAATGCATCCATCCACCTAGCAACCTCTGGAGTCTGACTAGGGACTGTGGAGGCCAATGGTGACCATTGTATTTATTCCCATTTTTACAACTGTGGTGGGATTTCCGGTCACTAACATACAATCTCAGAGTCGATCCACTAAAATCGGCACTATATTTTATCTAGTGACATCTATGGAATCTAGCGGCATGGTGGCTTAGTGGTGAGCCTTGTCGCCTTGCACCTTCAGGGTCTTGGTTCGACTCCCAGCCACTTTTGATTCCAGTCTTTTCCAGTTCTCCCCGTGCTCTCCCTGGGTACTTCAGTTTCCTCCCACAGTCCAAAGACATGTGGATTAGGCTAATTGGTGTTCCCAAATTGCCTGTGGTGTGTAAGTGAGTGTATGTATGTTTGTGTGCCCTGAGATGGATTGGCACCTTGTTGATGTACCCCACCTCGTGTCCTAAGTCTCCTGGGATAGACTCCAGGTCCCCCACCACCCAGAATACAAGATTAAGCGGTATAGACGATGAGTGAGCGAGTGAGTCCAGAGACATGCAGATGAGGCTAATTGGTGTTCCCAAATTACCCCGGAGTGTGTGTATGTGTGTGCCCTGCGTTGGATTGGTACCCTTCCGCTGCAGGTCCTCCGTTACCCTATATACAGAATTAAACAGTGTGAGAGATAATATCTACGTAACCCAAAATATTTGCTTTTGGAATTTCCCTTTTAATGACGTCCCACGGTTGTCATGTATTAGGCAGGGCTGCATGGCAACACTTATATTATTACATTACTAAACTTTTGTCTTAAAGTAGAGTAAGCAAAGGAAATATCTCTTCATCAATCCCATACATTTGCTTTGTTGAATTCTAATTGCATTACAGATGACTGAGCAAATGCATTAGGTGAAACTAAACATCAAAGTATTCCAGGTGATTTCCAGCTTTATTTGTTGTTGTTGTTGTCATAAGCAAGAATTCTTTTTTTAAGCATTTAATCCCAGCTGTACCCCAGATGAACACAGCTATGTGAACACTCCATCTTCCAATTATAGTGAGATACTTGCCAAGCTTTAGTCGGCAGTCTGTTGTCCAGAGAGGAAACGGTACCGGGATTCCTCACATTCTATTAAGACATGTGAAAAGGCCGCAGAAGCGTCACAGGAAAGCCCTGGATGTGTGATTTAAGACCAATGACTCGGGTAAGGGTCAGCTAGTGACGCAGACATGGACATCTACCTGCACCCTGCAGGATGGCACAACCCACACATCCACCTGCATTGACAGCTTTATGGACATTGTATTGCAGCTATCGGAAAATATGCATCAAAGGGGTTTGGATAATTTTTTCAAGCTGCAAAGTTCTCATGCCACGCATCTAGAGTGATTTCTTTTTCTTCTTTTGTCTTTATGGGATTACATGGCTAACATTTCGTCATTCAGTGGCACAATATGAAAAAAAACTCCAAATCACTCATTCGGAAAACTGGAGCCCATAGCTCATCACTGCTAATAGTTTAACCATATATAAAGAAGCTTAAAAATATTCAACAATCAGGAATTATGTGCCATGACTAACTGAACTTGATCCTCACTTTTATTCTCTGCCAAATAATGTTCTGTTAAATTTCATACGCATCAACGTTTTTCACTGGCATGACTTGGCTCATAGAATTACTGAAAAATTCTCCCTGTTTTGCTGCTTTCACCATTTGGACTGTGTTGTACTTAAGTACTGGTGTTGAATTTGATTACTCTTTCCATGCCGATCAACTGGTCTAGCACAGTCACGCAGACATTCTGATTAATGCCTTGACATTGAAATGCCTTGACATGCCTTGTTTTTTTCCTTCATAGTTTACATGTACGTACACTGATTGTACGTTTCTTTCCTGTGATCCAAATAAACTCCGTCTTGGCAGTATCTTCACTTCCTGTGCGTTTAAGTCAAACCGGGACTTGTGATGAAATTGCTCATGAAAGAGGGTGTAAAACTCAGAGGTAGCTCAATGGTAAAGGCATTGGACTATGGTTCGAAAGGTCCCAGGTTCAAACGCAGCAACCACCAAGTTGCCACTATTGGGCCCATGAACAAGGCTTTTAACCCTCAACTGCTCTGCTGTATAATGAAATTAAAATCTAAGTCGCTCTGGATAAGATCGTCTGCCAAATGCCACAATTTTTCTTATTCTTCTTTACAGAAGACTACAATCACAGTACAATGAGGAGACACGGTAAAACATTTAAATGGCATAAAAGTTTTTAAAAAGCAGTAAGTCTAATCCCGGCGGCACGGTGGTGTAGTGGTTAGCACTGTCGCCTTACACCTCCAGGGTCCGGGTTCGATTCCCGGCCAGGCTCGATTCCCGTCTCTGTGTGCATGGAGTTTGCATGTTCTCCCCGTGCTTGGTGGGTTGACCAGTGTGTGTGTGCTCTGTGATGGATTGGCATGCTGTCCAGGGTGTACCCTGCCTCGTGCCCAGAGTATCCTGGGATGGGCTCCAGGTCCCCGTGACCCTAAATACAGGATAAAGCGGTATAGAAGATGAATGAATGAATGAAGTCTAATCCCTGCAGGTGTTTCTGTGAACATACAGCATTCTGGTTTTGCAGGACAAACCACTTGTATAGGCGTCAGGTGTAGCGCAGTGGTTAAGATATTGGACTATGGTTGGGAAGGTCCTACTGTAGGTTCAAACCCCATGACCATCAAGTTGCCACTGTTGGGCTCTTGAGCAAGGTTCTTAATCCTTAGATGTAGCCTACATTATAATAAGATAAAAATGTAAGGTGCTCTAGATAAGAGTGTCTGTTAAATATAAATGCACATTACAGAAACGTATTGTCCATAAAGTCCTGATCTTGCGGCAAGTTATTTCTAATCAAGTTATGTTTGGCCCATTAAAGGAGTTCCTGGCAGGCCAGCGTTTCAGATGTGAAGCAGGCAGTCCAATCATGGCTCCAGCCTTCTGAAAAAAAACGTTCTACCTTGCTGGTATACAAGCACGAGCATGTTATGAGTGCATTATTGTAGCAGACGATTATATAGAGAAATACAGGTAGCTTTGGTCTCATGACTGTGTTCTATTGTTCTGCAAAATTAAAAGCCCAGTTTGATTTCCACCGCGTTATAGAATAGTATTCAGCTGAACTCCATTAATAAAGTCCAAAGACAGCTTTGTACTGTATATGCAATAAGCATTAATGTATTGGCAAACTATTTATGATTTTTCAGCATGGTCCTAGGAGATGATTGGTTACTTAAAAAACATTGTCCAGAGAATGTCTCCTACAGTACATTAACTATAAGTAACATATTATGTGGTGGGAAACCTTCAGATGCATTCAACTGGAATATAATTTAAATCTCCCTCTCTCACACTCTCTCCCATACTGTCAGACACAGGAAAATGTAACTCAGTTTAAACGCAACTTTTGACAACACAGTGATTCAAAGTGACTAATCGTCAGGTCTTTGAGCCAGATATTCAGTACGGATTTTGTCAGAGTTTCTGAGAGTTATGATATCAGAGATTGTGAGAATTCATCATTATTATTAAGCAAAAGATTCTGGAGTTAGTTCTGGAGTTAAATAGGGCATTATAAAGGCAGACGTTTTGGGCGATTATCATTGAAACATATCAGAGATTCTCAGGGTTCAAAAGTGTTCTATGAAGTCAGAATGTTTGAGAGTTTGTCATTATGAGAAATGAAAAAGTCAGATATTCTGGAAGTTAATTAGGTACTGTCAAATAAGGCATTCTGGGAGGTGAGGGCATCATTTAATTGCCTCCCACTGTGCTTTGTAATGTTTACGGGACATGACACCATGGGCAAGATCAATGTGCACAAATGTTTAAAGAAAGGGAAACCAGCACTGAAGACAAATCATGCAGTGGGAGACCATCGACTGCCTCAAAGAGGATTTTCAACGAGGATTCGAGAGTTAGGTTCAACGATGGGGCAAAAATGCATCGCTTGTCATGGAGACTATAAGGGGAATACAAATGTGCATGTTGACCGCTTACTGTACGTATGTCAGTAATAATTACTTTCAGTACAGTCCTTGTATATTCAATACACCACAAACGTGGTTAAAATTGTACAAAAGTGGAACGGTGACATAGCGGGTAACACTGTGGCTTCACACCATCAGAGTTGTGGGTCCGATTCCCACCTCAGGTTTGCATGCTTGTGGAATTTCTCCCTGTGCTTAGTTGGTTTCCTCTTACAGTGCAAAGACATGCAGATTAGAATAATTGGCATTTCCAATGCACACATACTGTACAAGTGTGTGTGCTTGTGGTGTTGTGCAATGGACTGGCACCCTGTCCATGATGTATCCCGTCCTGAGTCCTCCTGTGACACTGTATGAGATAAGTTGTATAGAGAATGAATGAATATACTGTACAGTGTACTTTTAACATTCATTCATTCATTCATTTTCTATACCGCTTAATCCTGTGTTCAGGGTCGCGGGGGACCTGGAGCCTATCCCAGGTGATATCGGGCACTAGGCGGGGTACACCCTGGACAGGGTACCAATCCATCGCAGGGCACACACATACACACACTCATACACCCAATCACACACTACGGGCAATTTAGGAACGCCAATTAGCCTAACCTGCATATCTTTGGACTGTGGGAGGAAACCGGAGTACCCGGAGGAAACCCACCAAGCACGGGGAGAACATGCAAACTCCATGCACACAGAGACGGGAATCGAACCTGGCCGAAGAATCGAACCCAGACCCTGGAGGTGCAAGGCGACAGTGCTAACCACTACATCACCGCGCCGCCTACTTTTAACATAGTATATCAATACATTTCTTTACCATTGTTATACATTAGTTTATAAATGATGATTTATTTACTCTTACAGTAGCAATACATATGATTTAGGAGAACAAAGTCAAAATACACAATGTATAAACTGTGCAATTGTATACACACTAAGAGTATATTAAATAGCACAATCAAAAGTGTTTAAATAGTTCTTTCTTTCTTACACATAAATGAATGTAATCATATGCATGATGACCATTTAAATTGTAACCTGTTTATTTGTGTTTGTGAAATAAAAGAGAAACTCATTGCTTTTTGCAAGCATTTCGGAAAGGTGTGACTTGCCGCCAAGACTGCGTACAGACCACTTTCCAGAAATCAGTGGGTTATTTCCAACTCCTTCATAGGTGGGGCGTGGGGGGACCATTTTAAATTGTGCTAACCTGTTTTCCCTGGTGACTGCGTTAACAAAAATGAAAGTATGATGTTCCATTCTAGATTGTTGTTTCTGCGTGACTCATTAGTTCAGAATGAGTTTATGGGTTTTATGGGAATTTAACATGGACATTAACATTAAAAGAGTCTTTAAACACACACACACACACACACATACACACACAAAGCAAACAATTTTTTTTTTGTCCTTTTCTAAACCTTAAAAATAAAGCAGAACAAATAAACAGGGAACAAGGGCTGAATTCATTGTGCAGTCGCTTCATAAAATGCGGCTGGAGTGTCAATATTTTGAGCACAGGATGTGGCTGCTGCAAGTGAGCAAGCACTTCTGAGACGGAATGGTCAGTAGATTTCTAATTCCAATGAAAGACCTAAAATGGTAACAGTCATGCATTTCAGGAACATTATAATATGTCAGCCTTCAAACTTTCCATTATGTTACTTGACATTAAATTGCATGTTGAGTTCGATTGTTTTAAATCGGACCATTTTTATGTTAAAAGGTATCCTACTCTTGGTATCTTCTGCACCTTGATCGATTTTTTTGTCTTAATGGTTCAATTATAGGGTCTTTTAAAAAAAAAAGAAATGGATGTGGTGTAGTGGTTAGGACTGTGGCCTCACATCAGGGTCAAGCACTCGGGTCTCGCCTTCGGGACTGTTTGCATGGAGTTTGCAGGTTCTGTCTGTGCTTGGTCAGTTTCCTCTGGGTCCTCTAGTTTCCTCCCGAAGGAAAGAGCCGGCTAACGGTGTTTCCAAATTGCCTAGTGTGTGTGTGTGTGTGTGTGTGTGTGTGTGTGTGTGCCCTGTGATGGATTGGCACCCCGCTCAGGGTGTACCCCACCTTGTGCTCCGAGTCCACTGGATATCCCATGACCTTGTACAGGATAAGCTGTATGGAGAATGAGTGAGGCTTCAAGGTAATTCTTCTGCTCAAGATTCAACTAATGTGTTAATTACTAGCTCCAGTGGGTGTGTTTTAAGCGTTTCGAACTGTGCTTGACCCTGGCCCAACAGGACTAGAGTTGAAGATGCTTAATGAAAATGGTTATCTACAAAACCACTGTTGAATTCAGCGAGATTATTTTGATCTCCTAGTTTCAAGCAAAGAGCACGGGCAACAAGGAAAAGGATGCCAGATGGAGGAAAACCACACACTAAGAGGAAAAAGTCATAAATAAATGTCCGCTGGAAAAACTAATGTTTTCACATCTGGTCAGAAGCTTCCGAAGCGATACCCTCGCAGCACGGGGACCACGTTTCTCGTCAGCTAACACATTCTTGCCACCTATTAGAGCACGGCTCATGTGTGACACATTGAATGGGATATTTTTCGTTGGTTGTGTAATGGAAAAAGGCTGGTGTAGGTTTCATGCTCTCTGTGTCATTTTCTAAACATAAAGCTTGCTTTGAGCAATGCTCTGCTGTATGAGTACGGAAATAAGCCTTGAAGGCGGCAACTGTTTTAAGCTTACATCTGTAAATTAAAGTCACAATGGCTTCCTGTTAATGCGACACACCTAACTATGTGCATTTTGCACCGGTGCTTTGGTTTGACACAACAGCAAGTTGCTTATAACACACTCAGGTATATATTCAAATCTATGTTATTACGATATCTTATTTTATCATCAGTTATACCACACAGATACTCATTTACAGCCATGGCCAATTTTGCATAATGATTCTATAAACATACATCGCCTTTGCAGGGACAGGACAAAACCCAAGACCCTAGAACGTCCAGTCAGACACAGGTAAACTAGAAAAACTGACTAATATTGCTTCAATGTACTGATGAAAACAGACCCCTGGGTTCACTGTGTGCTCACTACTACTGCAATGCTGGCATCTAGTGGCTACAACTTAAGGTCACATGCCATCCTTTATCTTGATACCCGAAAGCCTATTTTATAATTTGGGGTACATTTCACGTAGGGTAGTGCAAATAAATAAATTTTATTAAACTCATAAAGAGTAACAATGACAATGAGCTTAAGTGGCATGATAGTGTAGTGATTAGCCTTGTGGCCTCGCACCTCCAGGGTTGAGGATTCGATTCCTGTGCAAGAGGAGTTTGGATGTTCTCCCCCTTGCTTGGTGGGTTTCCTCCGGTTTCCACCCACAGTCCAAAGACATGCAGATTATTCCATTTGACATTCATAAAGTACCAATAGTGTGTGTGGGTGTGTGCGTGCGCACCCTGTGATGGATGTACTGTACCTAACCTTGTGCCCAAAGTCTCTTGGGATAGGCTCCATGGCCCTGTGACCTTGTACTGGATAAGCGGTATAGAAGACAATGAGCTTTTATAGAAGAGAGAGAGAGAGAGAGAGAGCGAACACTTACCACAGTGTGTTTAAAATGTATGCCAGAGAGAATAATAAGGCTTAAGGACGCTGTACATCAATACTGTCCAAAAGCTTCTCTGGGCTCTGCATCTGAGATGGACAATGGCACACAGGACACATGTTTTGTGGTCTGATGAGTCAAGATTTAAAATAGTTTTTGGAAACAACAGCTGTCATGTTCTCTGGGTCAAAGAGGAAAAGGACCATCCAGGCCGTTATCAGCATCAGGTCTAGAGCCAACATCAGTCATGGTATGGAGTTGTGCCAGAGACCATAAATTGGACATCTTTGAGGTGCCCATTCATGCAGAAAAATGTGTTCTTTTTTGGGAAAATATGCTGCCATCCAAACACCATCTTTTTCAGAAAATTCCCTGTATTTTCCCGCAGGACAGCGCCAGACCGCATTCTGCTTGGATTACACACGCATAGCAGCTAAACAATCACCGACCTACCGAGTCCGGTACACATGTGCACCTGAAGACTTATTAATGGAAGAATGGGGGAAACTCCCGCTAGCTAAACCTGAGCAGCTGGCGTTTAAGCATTTAAGTGGCTAAATGCTTAAAACGTGTTATTAATAGAGAGGTTGATGGTACACATTGGTATACAGTCACGTGTCCCAACCCTTTTGGAGGAAAATTTGAAATGAGTACATATTATCAACACATAATTCAATTCACATAGTAAATCATCAAATAATGAGTTGTTGTAGCGTTTTCAATAGATTACAATGTGAAGAGGCTTTACAGGTGACTACGTTTTGGGTTTCATTGCCAATTTCATTCCTGTCTAAACTTTGTTGGAACAAAAATATTTAGCATAAATATACTTATCATCAACACACATGATTATAGAATAAAATTATAGAATGACTACTGAAAAGATGTTGGTTGGTGTTGACCTATTACTCTTTGCCAGTCACCGTAAAAAGCGGCGATTTTAGTAGCATATTGTAAAACTGTAGGGCGTGAAGAAAGGCATGAAAAAGCCTTGTAAAAAAAAAAGATTGCGTAAATGCAGTTCTACACAGAAATAGAGTTTGCACAACCATAAAAGAACATCTTACCAATAAAACCCACCATTTAGTATGTTTTACTTTTGTAGTTATGCTGAGTGACTAGCATTCTGTCAGCACGAAATGAAATAAGAGCAGACGTTGTAAATAATCTTCAACAAACCGCTGAGTTGTCCTTCATTTTTTTAACCTTTCCTTAATGAACAAAATGTTTATATAGCCCTCAAAATCCTTCTCGCTTAAAATAATGTACTCTGATTCAAATGAGTTTTTTCTAAATGATCAGAAATCTGTAATAAATAAAATCATTAGTTATTCTTGTAAAGTCATCAGGATCTACTAAGAGTAAAAGCAACATGAGCTCTATTTCACTAAACTCAAAGTTTGAAAGTATCGAATAAAATAAGTCATGTATGTACAGTATTCATCAATAAAGTGTGCTAAATTAATGCATTGAGTAGGCTCATTTGTACTTCTTAAGCATATTCAGGTATTTAGACACAGAAAAAGGGTTTATGGGTAACCATAGCACTAAATTCTTTTACCTACTGTATGTGTGTAAAAAATCCTTATAGGGTGTGAGAGGTATGTTAATAATGCCTTCAAATATTTGCAAATAATTCATCCAGTGTGTTTTCCAGCAGCTGGAATAAAGAGTAAATATACTAAATAAACTCTGATTATTTCCTACATACATTCATTCATACATTCATACATTCATACATTCATTAATTTAGAGTCTTGCTAAATCCCAAGCCTATACAGGAAATACTGCTTGTGATGCTGGAATATATCTTTTGGATGAAGCATCAGTCCATCACGAGGTACCACAGGCAAACAGAAAGACAGGATATCCGAAACTATTAGATAAATACAATTGTGAGTTGTCGTTTAAAAAAAAAAAAAGTCTGTAGCAGCAGAAATTAAAGGGCCCATATTTTACTATTTCCCTGACCTTTTTTTCTCTCAGAGGTTGCCCATGGTGTGTCTGTTTCAACTCGAGCTGAAATACCCTCCAGATAATATATATTTTTAATATACATCTTACACTCATACTGTAACATAAATGAGCTACTGCCGAGCCAAGCCCCTTCAGAGGACAGCATAGCTGAGGAACAAGCTGGAGGTGGTTACCTTTTTATACAAGGTCAGATTAAAGGGAAAAACCCCAGCACATACAAAAATAGAAAGGGAATTTTTCAGCACAATTTTTCAGCTTTCATATTTGAGGTGTGTTTTGTGGATAAAGCAGACGAAACTGTGGTTAACGGTCATGGTAGTCTTCTTTTCATCAGGGCCATATCCACTAGGTAATATCCAAAGGAAGCCCAAAGATTTGCTATAGGCATTATATGAAAAAAAGAAGAAAGAAAAAATAGGCAGCACAGTAGCATGGTCGATAAAGCACTGTGGACTTGCTCGTTCAGGGTCGGAGGTTCAATTCCCACCTCTGGTTTGGTGCTTGGTGGGTTTCCTTCAGGTACTTCATTTTCTCATTATGTAACAGTAGGCAGTGTCATCGATTGTAACAGCAGACATGCAATTTATGTTGCCTGGCATTCCCAAATTGCCCATAGTGTGTGTTTTCATGTGTTTGCCACACAGTGGATTGGCACTTTGTGCCTTAAGTCTGCTGGGATAGGCTCCAGGCCTCCACTACCCGGTACACAGAATATAAATGAATGACTGAATAAATCTGTTTGTTTGTTTGCATTAGGATTTATTGCCATTTCAGCTTCTCAGCCTTTTTTATGGCAAGATTCATATCAAATATTAAGCTGGTTTCTTCTAACCAATTTTATGTTATGTTATAATGTAAGTGATTTAGAGAGTTGTGGGAATGTAAAAAAGGATAGAATAATAATAGATAAAAATAAATAGCACATTATAGCGTGGTCTTGGTCAGAAGAACAATATTTTACATTAGATTCTTGTTTAGAATTTGGAGAGAAATTGTAAAAGTTTTTCTGGGGTTTTTTTTGCAGTATATATGTTTTTTAAATCTTGTTCTAGTAGATTTTTTTTCTTATAGTATTAAAACTTGAGCAGTCCAAAAGTATGTATTTTATGGTTAGAGTAGTTCTACAGCGCTGTCATTTTGGAGCTTCTTCATCCTTTAATAAGCATGAGTAACATTTGTATGGCCTATACGGCACCTTGGTCATGTCTTGATTCGATATCTTTTTCCTACCACTGGGTTTATTTAGAATAATTTGTTTTGTTACTTTCCCATTCTACTTGCAATTTATTTGATATATATTGATTTATCAGTGGTTTGAGGTCAGAGGGTGTGGTTTGGCATACGCTGATCTGTAAGGGCTTGTCTTGCTGCCACTTCAGCTTGTTCATTTCCCTGAATAAATCTATATAATCTATTTGTCCTGCCATGGGTGGCCAGTGTAGCAGGAGTACCTACCATGTAACAGTTAGCAGAGTCATTGAATGTAACAATAGAAAACATCATCATCTTTTATAACATACTGTGAGGTAATAATATATCTGTCGAGTGGAGTGGCAGGGAGTTAATTGGCTCACTTGCGGGTAATGGTAACATGCGGGCGTCATGATCTGCACGCGGACAAAGTTTACTACCTCTATTGAGTCATGTTCTGTGGAAACCACAATAGTATAACTCAAAAAATAAAGGCAATGCAATCTCATAACATAAACAATCATACAAAGGTTGTTCAAGTCAAACCGGGACTAAGTGTTCCATATTAAAAATTTCTTTTCATTCATTTTTTTAAAGCAATATATATTACAACAATATGAATGCATGATTATAGATCAAAGGTCCATTTGCTCTGATATTAATAATTCAGTTAGTGTAGTGTACATTAATTAACTGGCTGCTGCACTGGCTTTTCTCACTGAGCTCTTGTTGTCTCTGAAAATATCTTAATAAGCTTAAAGTTTTATCTCCGTCTTAATCGTTGTTGACCAGACCGCAACTCAAAGTTTAAATAATCCCCATTCCAGTTGTAAACAAGTGAAACGTGAAATTCTTAGTTCTTCGGGTTACTGTTCAAAAAGGGCGGCAGCGTCAATGAAGGGGCGTGGCTCAAAACGGGCCACTTGCTCTCCACGTGACCCCGACCGCGCAAAGTATCCAAGACTTAACGGCTCCTTCTTTCCACTTACACAGTGCGCAAAAAAGGTTGCCAGTTCCATGATTATCCCTCAACCTGGCCTACCTGATCGGATACATACTGTACAATCAGAGGTGGAAAGTAATGAATTACATTTACTCGCATTACTGTAATTGAGTAGATTTTTTGTGTACTTCTGTGTACTTTTAAAGTAGTTTTTAAAATCTTTTTTAAAGTAAAACGTTTTTAAAGTTTTAAAGTATTGTACCTCACTACATTTTAAATCATATTCGCTACTGAGTAAAAAAAAAATGAATGGGAATTTGAAAAAATGGAAAAGAATTGATGAGCGTGGAGAACAAATGCGCTAAATTCACAAGTACGATGGAGACGGACAAAACAGATGCCAGTGATGAAGACACAGCTGAAAGTGAAATGCAAACAAATTCTTATGAAGCAAACCCCTGGTCATATTTAAGCGACCACTTTTGATTTCAAGCACAACAAAGGGAACAGATTTATTATGCAAGGGTGTTCCATCCCCCAATGTAACTCGGTAACTTTTACTCTGAGTAAATTTTTAATGAGCTACTTTTTACTTTTACTTGAGTAGATTTTATAAGGGTAATTTTACTTGTACTTCAGTAAAAGTTCACTAAAGTAACAGTACTTTTACTTAAGTACTAAATTTTATTACTCAAGACTATTACTGCATTTTATTACTGCAAATGCACTTGACAATACTGTTCCAAGAACTGTTTGAGAAAAGCTGACCTTTGTGTCTTTAAATAAAAATTCATGATCATTGTATTCTGTCCAGGATTTAATCAGATATCATTCTCATATAGATATTTAAAAAAAAAAACAGCAAGGTTGATTATATTAAAAGTGGTTATTTTGGGAACATGGTAAACAAGAGAGCAGCAGAAAAGTCTTAACTAAGTCACGGGGAGTGTAGTGGTTAAATTACTTGCCTAATTGGAAGGTTCAAACTCAAACATCACCCAGTTGCCACTTTTGGGTTCTTGAACAAGGCCCTTCATCCTCAACTGCTTAGATGTATGATGAAATAAAACCGCAGTCGCTCTGCGTAAAGGTGTCTGCAAATATGCTGTAAAAATAATAAAATTAAATCAGTTGGCCATTTAATGCATACAAGAGGTTGAAAGCAAAAGACTATATTTTACAGTCAAAAATAATGAATTGTCCTGGAGTCAGATACTTAAATCCAAATTTATACATGCATTTAACAAATGGTTGTCTGTCCATTAGCCAAGTCTCATAGGAAGAGCATGGACTAAAATTATATTCTATTTATATTTATATCCTACAGTTTGATAGAGGATGGGATAGTAACTCTGTCATACCACACATGCATGTAATTAAAATTTAAATGCATGACCTGTTGTTTAACACAGCTGTCTAGATGATTTAGAGGAGTGAGTAAATGACCCGAAGGTTCCTGAAGCAATAAAAATCATATGACAATAACTAATAACTAATGTACATAATAATACCCTTTTAACATACACTACCGTTCAAAAGTTTTAGATCACTAGCAAATTTCTTTTTTGTTTAGTGATTTATTTTCTACATTGTACAACAATACTGGGGATTTCAAAATTATAAAATAATTCATTCATTCATTCATTCATTTTCTGTACCGCTTTATCCTTATATACAGGGTCGCGGGGGCCTGGAGCCTATCCCAGGAAACTTAGGGCACAAGGCGGGGTACACCCTGGACAGGGTGCCAATCCATCGCAGGGCACACACACATACTCATTCACACACTACGGGCAATTTGGAATGTCAATTAACCTAACCTACATATCTTTGGATTGTGGGAGGAAACCGGAGTACCCGGAGGAAACCCACCAAGCACGGGGAGAACATGCAAACTCCATGCACACAGAGACGGGAATCGAGTCTGGCCGGGGAATCGAACCCGGACCCTGGCGGTGCAAGGCGACAGTGCTAACCACTACACCACCGTGCCGCCATTATAAAATAACACATATAGAATTAGGTAATTACAACAGTTAGTTGTTATTTGAAGACACAGAGGTCGGCCTTTCTGTAATAGTTCTTGCAAGAACAGTATTGTCAAGTGCATTTGCAAAATCCGTCAAGCACCATAATGAAACTGGCTCTCATGAAGGCCGTCTCAGGAGGACGAGACCAAAACCTACCTCTGCTGCAGACGAGAAGTTCATTTAGAGTTATCAGCCTGAAAAATCACCAATTAACAGCATCTCAGATTAGAGGCGTTATGAAGTCTTTACAGAGCAGAAGTAGCAGAAACATCTCAATATCAACTGTTCAAAGGAGATTCATGCATTTTTGGACGCCTTCAGCATTCCTTTACAATGTATAAAGAAATAAAAATCAGGAACCATCATGGAGTTAGAAAGTGATCTAAAACTTTTGAACAGTAGTGTATGTAAAAATATACTAATTATTTTATCACAAAACAAATTAAAACTAACCCCCATGGAAAATATAGTCTGTACTTATACTGTAGGCCTATAAATACACTCTCGCAAATTATATACTCATATATAAGTAATATATAAACAATATAGTGGTACAATGTTTGTGCCAGATGACTTTTTATTTCTAAAACATATACCCAGGATTTGAATTTAACAAATGAAATGCACTCTTGTTACAGTTGTTAAGTATGTGAGTTTCCATCAATGTGTTTTTTCCTGGGTTTTGTAAATAATATATGATTTTTTACCTAGTTCATGTCATATGTTATAAAGTGAAAAAATGCATTTAACCCACTAACACTATAAATCTCTGAAAAGGAAAAAAAATGCACATTTTAAATAATAATCATTTTGAAACCAAATAAAAAAAATTAAATAAATTTCTTCCAAAAGTCTACACATCAGATACAAAATGCTTAGTCAGAAGCAGCAGCATTATCTGAAGCATGGAGACAGATGATAACCCCTAGACCAAGGAGATACTGGCTCTTCCCTGCTTGACCTCCAACCTGCTGAAACACATAAAGATAAGAAGTTGCAACACCCAACATGTACGTAAGAGGCATAGCAAGCTACACAGGCAGATCAGTTAACATGATCCAGTTAGCTAAGTAACAAACTTGAAAATCATAACATATACTGTATACACAGACTACTGTTTAATAATTTATTTACGGGGGTACAAGGTTTTCAAAAATATGAACTAACACATATGAAATTAGGTAATTACTGTATGTCACAACAACCAGCAGACAGTTGTTATTTTAAAATTCAGAGGTTAGCCTTTCTGAAATAGTTCTTGTGAAGAATAGTATTGTGTTAAATGCATTTGCAAAACGCATCAAGCACCATGATGAAACTGAAGACCATCTCAGTAAGGCAAGACCAAAATCTCCCTCTGCTGCAGTGAGAAGTTCATTTAGAGTTACCAGCCTCAAAAATCACCAATTAACAAACAGCACCTCGGATTAGAGTCGTTATGAAAGCTGAATATATCTATTATTATAAAAATCAGGAAAGACCGTGGAGTTAGAAAGTGGTCCCAATCTTTTGAGCAGTAGTGTATATATTTTTGTAGACAAATAAAAAAACGACCAATTGTAAAATAATTACTTACTTGTATTTGAGCACTTTTCTTTATAACGACTTAGCTTTTTTTTTTTTTTTTTTTTTGGAAAGTCCTCTCTAGAACACAGCAGGGAGGCTTAGTGGTTAGCATGGAGTTTGGATGTTCTCCCTGTGCTTGGTGGGTTTCCTCCGGGTACTCCGGTTTCCTCCAACAGTCCAAATACATGCAGATTAGACTAATTGGCATTTCCAAATTGCACAAAGTATGTGAATGAGTGTGAGTGTGTGTATGCGTGTTCCCTGCAATGGATTGCCACCCTGTCCAGAGTGTACCCCGCCTCGTGCCATACGTCTCCTGGGATAGACTCCAGGCCCCCCGCGACCCTGTATACAGGACTAAGAAGAGTGAGTCCTTTCTAGGTTAATCAAATAAATATGGCCATGCAGATCATAAGTAGCACTTCTTCTCTTTAAATTGAGTTATACAGTATATACCAGGATTTGCTTTGGATTAATTAATATATAGACATGATCACTCCAGTTTCCTCACACAGTCCAAAGACATGCAGATTAAGTGAATTCCCAAAATGACTGAAGTGTATGAATCAGTGTGTGTGTGTGTGTGTGTGTGTGTGTGTGTGTGTGTGTGTGTGTGTGTGTGTGTGCCCTGCGATGGATTGGCATCCTGTCCTGGGTGTACCATGCCTCGTTCCCTAAGTAAGTGCCCTGGGTTAAGCTCCAGGTGTATACAGGTCCTTCTCAAAAAATTAGCATATTGTGATAAAGTTCATTATTTTCTGTAATGTACTGATAAACATTAGACTTTCATATATTTTAGATTCATTACACACAACTGAATTAGTTCAATCCTTTTATTGTTTTAATATTGATGATTGTGGCATACAGCTCATGAAAACCCAAAATCCCTATCTCAAAAAATTAGCATATCATGAAAAGTTTCTCTAAACGAGCTATTAACCTAATCATCTGAATCAACTAATTAACTCTAAACACCTGCAAAATATTCCTGAGGCTTTTAAAAAGTCCCAGCCTGGTTCATTACTCAAAACCGCAATCATGGGTAAGACTGCCGACCTGACTGCTGTCCAGAAGGCCATCATTGACACCCTCAAGCAAGAGGGTAAGACACAGAAAGAAATTTCTGAACGAATAGGCTGTTCCCAGAGTGCTGTATCAAGGCACCTCAGTGGGAAGTCTGTGGGAAGGAAAAAGTGTGGTAGAAAACGCTGCACAACGAGAAGAGGTGACCGGGCCCTGAGGAAGATTGTGGAGAAGGACCGATTCCAGACCTTGGGGGACCTGCGGAAGCAGTGGACTGAGTCTGGAGTAGAAACATCCAGAGCCACCGTGTACAGGCGTGTGCAGGAAATGGGCTACAGGTTGCAAATTTTGCATGTCATTCGGAAATCAAGGTGCCAGAGTCTGGAGGAAGACTGGGGAGAGGGAAATGCCAAAATGCCTGAAGTCCAGTGTCAAGTACCCACAGTCAGTGATGGTCTGGGGTGCCATGTCAGCTGCTGGTGTTGGTCCACTGTGTTTTATCAAGGGCAGGGTCAATGCAGCTAGCTATCAGGATATTTTGGAGCACTTCATGCTTCCATCTGCTGAAAAGCTTTATGGAGATGAAGATTTCATTTTTCAGCACGACCTGGCACCTGCTCACAGTGCCAAAACCACTGGTAAATGGTTTACTGACCATGGTATTACTGTGTTCAATTGGCCTGCCAACTCTCCTGACCTGAACCCCATAGAGAATCTGTGGGATATTGTGAAGAGAAAGTTGAGAGACGCAAGACACAAGAATCTGCAAAAGGATTCCCGACCAAGTATTGAGTGCATAACTGAACATAATTATTTGAAGGTTGACTTTTTTTGTATTAAAAACACTTTTCTTTTATTGGTCGGATGAAATATGCAAATATTTTGAGATAGGGATTTTGGGTTTTCATGAGCTGTATGCCACAATCATCAATATTAAAACAATAAAAGGCTTGAACTACTTCAGTTGTGTGTAATGAATCTAAAATATATGAAAGTCTAATGTTTATCAGTACATTACAGAAAATAATGAACTTCATCACAATATGCTAATTTTTTTAGAAGGACCTGTACAGGATAAAGACGATGAGTGAGTAATAATGGTGTCGGGATTAAAACGTTTTCCTCAGATGCGTTCCTTTCGCACACCTGGCAACCCGAAAGAGCCAATAAATGGGGAGGGGTTAAAGTTCCAAGCGCCAGCGCGTGGAATTGAGCAACTCAGCAACTTCGTTTCAGTTTCTTCGGCACTCAGCACAGTTAGTTTGGTGTGTTTGAGTGAGAAGCATGGCGGAGACCGGTGTAAACACAGCCAAAGCCACGTTTGACAAACCTAAGGTGAGTGTGTTTGTTTGTTTTTCCTCGGGGTGTTAATTCGCAGGAAGTGTTTCCGTGTTAACGGTTTGGATATGAACGTTTGTGTTGTTGAAGACTGGAACATCACCTGACCCAGCATCATTCAGACTGCTACTCCTCTCCTACTGAATAATAATAACAATAATAATAACAACACCAACAACAATAATAACAATAACAATAATAACAATAGAAAGCACTGGGAAGCCTCTGTACTGTATTCTGGGTAATAAACTGATCCTCCAGTATAAATACACATTTAATTTATTTTCTTTTCAGAAATGTGCATGTTAGATGTCTTTATGTCTTCATATACTCCAGCATTACCCTCAATCATTTTTAGGAACCACTACATCCCTTATTCCAGGCGTAAACACATGATCACACCAACCACAAGCAAAACTACCTTTTTTTCCCCACTAGTAGATTTTCCCTCTAAGCTGCACAAGATGACGTCCATCTAGGATCCTCTGTAGTCCAACTAGGTTCACACACTACGGGCAATTTGGGAATGCCACTTCCTTAATCTGCATGTCTTTGGACTGAGGGAGGAAACCGGAGCACCTGGATCAAACCCACGAAGCATTTACATTTAGGCATTTGCCAGAGCAACTTACAAAAGTGCTGCAAAGTTTCCGTCAAAGTAGAGGTTCAATAATGTGATTATTACCCTATCAAATTTACCTACGGACACTGTTACATCAGAAGTATCCTATATATGTTGCAGCTACTGTATATAGATAGGACTAGTTTAAATATGTGCTTTTTCTGTATTATGTGCAAAAAGAATAGGCTTGTTAAATGAAAAAATAATCAAATTAATTAGCAGCAATAATGCAGACTTAAAGTTTAAAGGATTTTTTTTTCAAAGAAGTTGAGTCATACATTTATTTGAAAATGTTTGACTTTTGATGATGCAGGATAACAGAAGAAGAAGTGCTTAGGAAGAATCCTTTCTCAATAAGCCGGAACCATGTACTGCCTGCGTCAGGTCTGAAACCCTGGCCTCCACGGAAATACGTTAAAAGTCAAACATGTAGAAATGGTATACAGAGGTTATGGCAATAGACAATTTCCTGTAATATGCAAGTAATATTTGTGAATGATTGCATCAACAGTTTCTACAGAAAGATGCATCTCTTCCTCAAGTTGGCCTCAAGTTATCCGTTGATTTTCAAGGATCAGGCGTTCCTCTCTGCTTCTTTAAAACTTTTGAACCATTCACATGGTTTACTACGGCTAAGAGTGACAATACTGTAAATGTCATCTGTAGTTGTCAATTGGATTTACGCCTTAATTCATGAGAGTGCACCACAAATCCCAGTTTGACTTGAACGCCACTTGTATCAACAAAATTTATACAGTCACTCAAGATCACATCATGTCTGTCAAGGCAGAAGTAAAGGTACATTTAAATGAACATGCTATTTTAGGTCTTTCCACTAAGCACTTTCCGCTGCTTGGACTGTGACCTCACACCTCTGTGACCGTTAAGGGCGTGATTCTTGACCTGAGTCTGTATGCATGTTCTTCCCGTGCTTTGTGGGTTTCCTCCCGTGCTGTTTCCTCCTACAGTCCAAAGATTAGGCTAATTGACTGGTGTGTGCACCCTGTGACCAACCGGTCACACCTCCTAAATGTAACCCCAACCCAAATGTAGCTTGGCAGTAAAAAGGTCAAGCAGGTGACTGTATGTCTACTGATCCTGCAGTGATGCCATTTAGTTCTTGCTAAATTGTGAATTATAATTTTCCCTCCATGGGAATAGAGATCACGATTGTCTCATACAGTTCTAATTTTGTGCATTTACTGATAAAAATAATAATAGAACAGAACACTTGCAATGATAAAGTACATTATATACTATCTGCTAAACTCAAGAACAGGTTTGTCACGTGCAGATCGAGGGGCACAGAGAACATCAAAAGGAGCCAATCAAAAACAGATTGTCAGAATGTATCTCTCCTCTAGTTACTGAATACCAGGGACCATGCCAGCCTAGCCTCTAATTGGCTGAAATTCAGTGAGCGAGCATTGTGATATTGAGCGCATGTTAATATCGGAATGTAATAAACGATCTGACCATGACCGTGATCTTGACATGCAAGTGAATTGAATCCATTCGGAAACGAGAACCCCCTGTACGTATGTATGTATGAATCAAGATTGTGATTTTTCCCCCCGATTCATCAATGCAGCACCGATGCAGTTGCTGCGAACCAAAGAGAAGAAAAGAAAATTTCCGAAAGCAAATTTCACCGACCGTTCCCTAACAGAATGCTGATTGATGGTCACTGCACTTTGGAACCATTTTTTTTTTTTACTGACTCAGCATGAGGCGAGTAAAGATATTGTGAACTGGTACAACAGTTCAACAGATACGAGCTTTATGGCGTCCGCTGTAGCAAATGTGAGCCTTTGCGCTCCATTCATCATGGGGGTGATATAGTGTGGAGAGGTCACCATGTGTATGACTGTCATGCTGTGTCATACTTTTATCATGTATGTATTTTTTTTAATCTTTTTTTTTTATTGTGACAGATTTTTTTATTGTGACAGAAGTTTATTATTTTATTATACTTCCGGGTGCTGAAGCGAGTGGCAGCCCATCCAGTAGCTCCATCTGTGTGTCTTTTCTTTCTACATTGCTTTTGGCTTTTAATTGCTTGTTTTAACTTATGAATGAAAAAAATGTAATTAAAAGTTTTGAATAGTCTATTCTATTCTGGAATTTCCTTTCAAGAAGTATATATATCTATCTGTCTGTCTGTCTGTCTATTTGCTGTTAAAAGTGATTTTTCGAGGGGCATTTATTTTTTATTTTTTATTTTTTTTTTGGAGCCAAGTGCAGCAGAACCGCAGCCAGCAGCACTATACAAATGGCACATGTGAAACACTGGATTGTGGATGTAATCATTGAAGATGAAAGTGAACACGGTTTATTCTGTAGTCTGTTTGATTGAAATAAAAGGGGTACAGCCTTTCTGTTTAGCGTTTTTGGAATTAAGGGGACAGACACATGAACACATGAGGGCTAAAGTTCTTTAGTGAAAAATAAAATTATATTTATTTGTCTGGAAGGATTTTATCCCCCATCATCTTTAGATAATTCGTCAGTCATAATAGCCTCATTGTTAGGCTGTTGATTGATTTGAGTGAATACCTCTGCTTGTTGCATGGATGGCCTTACGCAAAGTAAAACGCAATATACTTTATTTTGCATGAATTACAGCAGGTGCCATTTACTTGCTAAGCATTATCCCAGCTATTGTATCATGTTTCTGCTAATTTTGCTCAACATCTACAGTACCGTGCAAAAGTCTTGATCCACCCAAATTATTTTTTTATTTAATGTAGTCTTGATGAATAGTTCTCCAGGCTGCCTGAAGGACGTTTTGCCTCACATTTTCATTCCAGTCCCTGTACCTGAGCAGTTTTAGAGGATTGTCCTTTGTTTGTTAATGACCTATGAATCATTCAAGCTTAAAAAAAAACATCTAACTTAAGGCATGTTAAAATCAGGTGCAGATGATCAGTTCGAACAGATGAGTGGGGAAATAAAGTTGCTGCTGAGGTCGTTACAAAAACAACCAATTTTTAGGTTGTATCTTTCTTGGCAGGATTTGTTCTCATTTCTTTAATCTACATAATTTAATTTAATATGAAGAATTGAAGGGTGACCCAAATCTTTCGCAGAGCAACGTACATTACAGTTTCCATCCGTGTTTGTCTTTTAAAATGTGCAAAAGTCTACAGTAGATCATGTATTCTCAATGATTTCCTGCAGAAAATATGGCCGTAATAGGCACAAGTACGGATGGAGATGTTCTACGCTAATCCTCTCCGGCTCATGAAAACTATGTCCTTGTTAAAGGACACACAGCGAAGGTCCTGAAACTGAGACAGACCATCTGGGAATGCATTTTATAAAATACACAAAGTTCTCTACAGTTTACCCAAATGTAGCACATAGTTTTTCCTTTAGCTAAGTCCAAACACTTAAATTTTTTTCTAGAAATTGTTGAAACCCTTTGAGAGGTTTTTCAAACCCCTAGAGGTCCAGTCATGTTCTTAACAGATGTGCTTTGCACAACGTGTATCCTTTTTCACCATCACCCCCACAATGGACATGTTTACACTGGTCCAGGGTGTGGACATCTGTGTTTGTGTGTGTTTAAGGACTACGACGGGAAAAACGCACAAGCATCGATCTGATCCCTGACTTGACCAGATCCATGCTGGGATTTAAATCAATATAGTCCATATTATAAACATAGTAGTTTGTAGTACAATTTTATTTGAAAAAGGCTACATTAAAGTCTTGGCTGTAAGTAGACACCACATGACAGATGTCCAGAGCTTGGGTGGCACAGGTCCAAACAAAGCGAGTACAACAACTTTCAACTAATAGAAGCAACAGTGCACGAGAAGTCACTCATAATTTTCTAGCTAATATTCGTGTCCAAAATTTGTGTACTGTTGTACAAAATTAATATCTCACTTGCAATCAGGTGACTGTAGTGAATAATCAGCACAACCGTGATGAGGCTTAATCATGGTTGTACCGGGATTGGGCATAACCACACTCTTGCTTAAACACGCTACTTGGCCAAAACATGTCTCTCTCTCACACACACACACTTGTATATTAAGCTGGAACAATGCCATAGCATTATTTCAACAACCTGTTGTCATAATGTTTATTTCTGATCAGAGTTGCATTAATATTTGGCTAAGCTCCTGTGCTGATGAAAGGTGAGTACACAAACTCACTGATCATGTTTAGTTATGATTTTCCTCCATGAAGGTATAAGGCTATCCTTCCAGGTGTTAATATTGTGCCAGACGGTTCTTAACCGTATTCCAGTCATTTCAGCAGTTTCCAGTCTCATTTCTCCCTTCTGAAACTCAGCTAGAAATACCAGTACTGTTGGTGTCATAAATAAACAGTGTAAATGCATCACTAAGAGAGGTGGATGATGTAGAGGTGAGGCAAAGTGCTAAACCTATTACTCTATGTACAATAGGAAAACTTTGACTAAGCGACACGTGGTATCACAAACAGAAACGGAATTAGTTGGATATTTGTAATTTACCTCGACTTTAATCACCAGTTACACCCGTTATCATTTTGCCAATCAAAATTTGACAAAAATAATTTTAAAACCTTTTTTTTCTCATGTTTGAATGCAAGCCTGTGTTTTTTTTTTTTTTAATCCTGTTTGCACAATAAAACAGTAAAAGTTATTTGTGCTTGTCTAATCTATTACTGAAATACTTAACATACATAGTTGGTTCCCAGGCAGTTAAGGATAAATAAATGAACGAAAGAATGCTGTCCTTTTCTTTCCAGCAAAGCTTCATATCTGGCTCTTTAAAAAAAAATAAAAAATACTGCAAGTTTTCATCCCTTCCTGTGGTATCCTAGTCTTGATGTATATCTGTAGACATAATCATAAAGCCTGTGAAAGAATATATAGTGCACCTTTTATTTGTACAAGGCCGTTCAAGTGAAACCTGATTTGAGCTGACCTTTACAGAAGACCTCAAACACAGTACGGTGAGGAGACTCTTGACTGCAGTAAAACATTCGAATGGTGCAAATGTTTTAACAAAGTCTGTATTTCTGTGAATGACGATCCCAGCGAAGGTGGCTGTCCACTGCAGTGGTTCTTGTGAATATTCAGTGAGTTGATCCCCCCCCCCCCGTACAGTCCTGACCTTGCTCCAAGCCATTTTCACCTACTTGGGCTATTAAAGGAGTTCCTGTGGGGCCAGTGTGAAGCAGGCAGTCTGATCATGTTGAAATGCCGGAATAAATGCATTTGTGTAGCAGGGGGCTTATATAAAGAAATACAGGTAGTTTTTAACTCTCACAACTGTATTCTGTTATTCGTGCAATCCAAAGTCCTGGTTTGACTTGAATGCCCGTATACAGCATGTTATCTGTTCAGGTCAAGTAATGCTTTGGGAAGGATGCTACAATTTCCACATTACTATAAACACCATGTTATTTCTCCACAATTTTATACTTTATCTGTCCGTGTTTTTTTTTGTTTTTGCTGGTTAATAAGACGATTTATAACAGATATTGTGTCTTGTTTATTGACCCACAGGTTGAACTGCATGTGCATCTTGATGGTGCCATCCGACTCGAGACCGTACTTGATGTGGCCAAGTAAGAGGAAATTCTATTGCTACTGTATTAATACAATGTGTATTTTTCTTGGAATTAAACAAGAATGTGTTTAAACTAGCTACAGTAATTTGCTGGAGAAGTCGTTCAATATCAATTATAAATTATCAATGGTATATCAGCAGATATGATTTTATGTGGTAAAAAAAAATTAAGAAACATATTACTTTCTTTAATATTTGTAGTTAAACTGACATGATTGTGCAAACTGACATAAACCCAGAAAAAATTTTCTAGGAAAGGAAACCATAAAACAAGCCCACTCAATTTTTACAGCTGTGGCTGTATAAATCTTTAGCTAGCTGTTTCATTGACCTGGCAGTTTCACAACTGGACTAGTCTTTCATAACAGAAAAAAAACAATCCAGATGTTGCTTGTATGCACTAATGATGGTCGAGTGTGATGGAGATATGTTCTGTTACACATTATACAGCACAAGTCTAACTTTCAAAGACAAATGATATTTAATTTCAGGTTTTCAGCAACTTTATGCGATACCATACATTTCTTTTTGCAAGTCAATTATGACATCATCTTTCTTCATCAGAGGTAATTTTAAATAAAAGAAAACAGAAACACAGAACGCGAGAACGGACGAGGCTCTAGAAACTGAAACAAAACTTATATCCTCTCGGGACTTATGCCCTTATCGAGGATTTATTGGAGAAAGCTTCTTAATATGTGCTTTGCACTATATCCAAGAGTGCATGTTAAACCGAGGCATGTCGCTCTCTCTCGCTCTCTCTCTCTCACTGGCCGGCGTTTTAGGGAGACAGGAGCTGGGTCTTTGCCTCTCTCCCTCTCATGAGCGTGCTTGTATGTCTATCTTTCTTTTCTTTGTCTTTCTTTCTTTGTCTTTGACCATGATACCTTACCGGTGCTACCTAAATGATCACACAAAATAGAGAGGGATCCTTATATAAGACATATTATTCAACATGCCGCCAGGTGCTGCTCGTTGCCTAGCAACCGCATGTATAAAAGGCCGCGCCCTAGCCTGTTCAGAACTCTGCGTGGTAGCAGCCTGCGGATTCTGAACAGTTTATGCACGGTTCCGCCCCTCGCGCGACCCGCATCGTTACAACTAGAATTAGGAGGTTTATTGTCAGGTAAAATAAGTTTAAATAAATATTTTTGTCAAATAGCAGGCATAAGCCCTCCTAAGATGACCGTTAATGAGCAACAAATGTCATCACCTCATCATCCGTCCTGGAAAACTTCCAGAAATATATGTTACTATAAAAAATAAAAAAAAAAACGTAAAGCTTGAATGTTATATGAGCTAGGGGAATGGGAATCTTTTATCTATAATCTAGCAGAGTTTGCACTATTTGTAGAAATGAAACGAACTCTAAATTAACTATATTGAAAAAAAAAATAGAAATGGGCTACAGTCAAGATCTTGAAGAACCACCAAGTGTTTATTTTAGAAAATGAGAACTTAAAGCTACTGTAGGCCATCTTTCCCAAATAAGTAACTTAAAATGATTCTAAACAAAGAGGGGTCAGGAAGACCAACACACATCAGATCAGCTTAATGGGATGTAGCCTCTTGATACAATGATTACATTTTATAATTGGCCGCAAAATGTAAATCTTGTTACACCAAAACTGGCTACTGCCACAAAGGACAAAACTATGGCAAGTGTTTTTTACTGTTATTATTATGAACGTCTGATGTAGTTGAGGAACCAACTACATCAGATCCAAAAAATAAAATAATGCAAGCTACTGTAAGCCAATGCCATCCTTCCTAAATAACACGGCAGAGAAACAAAGAGGCCAAGCAGATAGTTACCAACCAGATGAACTTGGGATGGGATGAGGTTACATAGGCCCAGGTTACTTGTAAAATGTAGCCTTTTTTTAATATACTGTATTAAAATAAAAAAATTGGCCACAAGATGTTTCAAACCAAAACATGCTGGGCCTCGGCCTACTCACACAGACTACAAAATCCTTCAGGTCTCAATCATAAAAGGCAAGTTTCGCTTGATGACTATGAGCATCTCCACATTTTTTGATGTCATCCGGTTTCTTTTGTCATCAATAATGTTTGCAGCTGTGCTAAACAGTTGCTCCTATCCACACCTGTGCACGGAGAACAAAGATATGCTGTTGCTGCCTCTGCAAGTGCAGGGAAGCGGCCTTTATTCGCCTGCCAATAAGCAAATGGCTGTCCACTGCGTGGCATTACAGCCTCTGCTAGATATTGGTTGATCTGTGAGAAGATAGTGATTTCCTCATCAGTTTCTCCTCCACCAGTTCAGCAAACATTGCCTGTAAAGAGCAAGCTGGTGGGCTTTTGTCTGTTGACCTGCTGGAACCGAGCACCTCCACGCTGCTTGTACTTGGCAGTTCAGTGTGGCAATGAGCTGTAACGACGTCCCGAAACAGGTCACGCACAGTTGGTTTAAGATCCTCTGGAAAGTATCTGAAATACTGTAGATATAAAAATAAAAAACTATGTGAAATCAATTATAGTGATATGCCATGCAAGCCACACTCATACATTTGTGTCAGATTACATAGTCTAATAAAATTAAATACTAGCAGAGTAGCCCATTTCCAACTATGACAAAAAATATTAAATATTTTAGATTACCATAAGCCTTCCTTCAAATAAGGCATAAGAAAAGCCTAATTATCTATTTAAAACAAAGAGATAGTTCGCCAAAGATTGAAAGACAGGGAAAGAGTAATGATAATAAGTTTCTCTTACCTTGGATCTAGCATCGTCGCAATTGCATATAGCTTCTGTGTATCAATGTCAACGAATCCTCTTCTGACAGCTTGCAGTAGTACTGTTTTTGATGTTCTCACACCATGATCAGACTCCACCGTCTTCTCCAAGAGTCGGGTGAGAGCTCTTATACACGGGAATCACATCCGCAGCGGACGCAGTTGATGAGCTGATCTGTTTTGTGAGTTCTTCAAACGGGGAGGATGGAGACCATATTTTCGATTAATTTCCACTGGTGAATTGTGAACGTGCATGGCAATTTGTGTTCTGCAAGCTGCAGCGCCACTTTCTGTTCTAACAGACTTTGGAACATGTACAATGTACTATTCCATCGAGTGGACATATCCTGGCGGAGTTTTTTAATCGGCTGGCCGAGTTGCTTTTGAACATTTTCCAGCCGGGTATACGCCAACGGAGAATGCTTAAAGTGCCCAACCATCCGTCTCCCTGAGACTGTGATATCCAAAATACTTTTCTGGGATAATAACCCCTCATGCACAGCAAGCTGGCCAGGCCAGGGAAATCTGCGTCTCTCTCATTGCTTTCTGCATGTTTTTGGCGTTGAAATTGTCTGTTAAAATTGCGTGGATTTTTTTTCTCTTTGAATCCCCCGTGACTGAAACATGCCGCTCAATGCGTTCACCAAAGCTTCCGCAGAATGTGACCCTGTGAAATCCTGACAGTGTAGCACAATGTTGTGTCTTGCGAAGTTTGAGTCAATAATGTGTGCTGTTAAGCTTAGCAGGGACATTGGACAGGCGTCTGCACTCCATATATCGCTTGTGAAGCTAATATATACACTGTCCTTCAGAAGCCTGTCAATGTTTGTGTTCACTGCTTGGTACAGCGTGGGGAAACATACATCAGTTGGGTATTTCCTGCCTGGGGGGCCGTATCGTGGATCAAGGCAGCTTAGCAGGCGACGGAACCCTTTATCCTCCACAACGGATAGAGGTTGTTCGTCGAGGCAGATGAATTCCATAATTCTCAACGTGATGTCTTTCCACCTCGTACTATCCTTGCTGTATGGTTCCCGTCGTTTAAATGCATCACTCTCAGTCGGCTGGTTGAGGGATGGGGATGTTGTTGGCTTCGGCTGGTTTAGTTTCTCATACTCGGCATATTCAGTTGTATGGCGTGTTCTAAGATGCCTAATCATGTTAGTGATGTTAAAATGCCGTAGCTTGCTTCCACCTCGAGGGATTTCATCATGACATACATTGCGAACGGCTAACTTTACGTCTTTATCGGACACTTTGAAAAACTTCCAGACGGGAGAACTCATGTTGCCACTCTACTCTGCTGTTGTTTACTTGTGCATGTACATGTGAAAAAGTCACGCGAGTAATTTCTGTTAAGTTATCGGCTTTTTTGATGGGCGCTTTTGGGGTTCGCTGATCAAGCTATTTTTAGCCAATATCGGCTGATCGTGATCGGTGGCCGATCAATTGGAGCATCACTATTAGAATTAATCTGGTCTTAGAATTGCTGATCAATAATGCCAACCTCACGAATTTGTCACTAGATTTAACAACTTTAGAGGCCCATTTAGTGACTTGTTTTCAAAAATGTGACTAGTGACAAAATGTAGTGATTTTTGGACAGAGTTTAGCCATTTTCTCTAGATGGTGCAGTCTTAGTTGCCGGACATAAGAATGTCCCTCTTGGCTTCTACTCCACTCAGTGATAGCGTTCAGCCAACAGCACTGTCGCTGGCAGAGACATGAACGAGCTATCTGTTTGATTAGGGAGCTCCTTCTATGTTTTTATTCACATATTTATAACACTTAACTACAGTATGTAATTTAAGTGTTTCAGTTTGTTTCAAATATTTAATATAATTAATTATAGGAAATATTATATAATCATGAGGGATGTTCAAGTGAAATTGGGATGCGAAGGTGTGAGGATTGACATTTACAGATTTAACATCAAGCACAGTATAGTAATGAGTCTCTTAGCTGCAGGAAAACATTTGAATGGTGCAAATGTTTTAAAACTCTCTCCCGGCCGAGGGGGATTGGAGCTCACTGCCATTGTTCCCAAATACATTCAGCAGTCGAATTATAACTTGTCTCCAGCTTGCAGAAGAGACAAATCTGTCTGTGGGAACTGTACGCACAATCATTCACCAACACCACTTGTACATTACAGAGACTAATCTAATGCGTTAGGACCACCGTCGCCGTCACCCTTGGCTTGCTCATCAGAGAAATTTCATTCATTCGTCTCATTATTATCTGCACATTTTTCTCACACATCCACACTTCCAATTATTTTCTTTTCTATAATTATTATTATTATTTGTTTTTATTTATTTATTTTCTATTATAATTTTATTTATTTATTTATTATTTTATATATAATTATTCTATATATATATATATATATATATATATATATATATATATATATATATATATATATATATATATAATTTTTTTTTTTTTTTTTTTAATTTATTTATTTATTTTTTTTTGTTAAATTTCTTAAATTTTTGTGAAGCTGCTTTGAGACAATGACCATTGTTAAAAGCGCTATATAAATAAAATTGAATTGAATTGAATTTAAGTACTCAGTTATTTAGTTTTATTCTCAAAAATGTAATCCGTTATTCAGACAATTTGTGCTTCCGTGAGTGAGTGTCAGTCAGTCAGACATCCTATAACCCCCGCCCCCGATAACCCGCCCCCCTCTTTTATTCCTGCTGTTAGTAGTTAACAGATTATGGGCCAAACTTCGCTGAGTGATGATGGTAGAATAATTATAAAGGTCTTGACTAAAACAACATGCATGTGGAATCACAAAGGAGTTTTCATTTTCTACAATGAAAAAGTACTCGAACTAGTTACATTTATCAGAAGGTAATGCTGTAATGTAACTGACTACTTTTTAATACGGCTGTAGCTATCGAATATTTTAGTAATCGAGTATTCTACCAAGCATCTAATCGAGTAATCGGATAAAATGTACTTTTGCTTAATTAAACAGCAATGTAAAATATATAAGAGAAACAAAGATTAATTGGTTTTCTTTTTTTGAAAAATCCACTTTTTTTAAATGCATACAGCAAAAATAAACATTGTCATTATTCACAATACAGTACAAGGAATAGCTTATACCCCTACATGTATCTCACCTATGCGGTGTGACATATCACAAGCTATCACACATACGAACTAATCAGTCACAAATTTTGTTTTCAAATCTGAATGGTCTGGCATTTGTGTATTTTTCAAAATAGTTGATATAAAGTATGTCACCAAATAGAGCCACATGCAACTAACTAATGAACAAACTTGGGGATACTTTCATAGGTCATATGGATATGCCGTGAGCACTGAATACACTTTTATTGGTGTGATATTGATCTCCGTCACTGTATTCAAAATCTGAGAAGGTTTATAGCCTAAATTAAGTATCACATGCTCCATAGTGACGATGCACACTTCTGTTTAAAAATGAAGTAATGAGACCTCTGTGAAAGCAATGTGCATGTGATTACATTAATCTTTATCTGGCTGTGTTTCAGGAGGCGAGGTATCGAACTCCCTGCACGTACACTGCCTGAGATGACCACCCTGTGCACAATGGCTAACCCTGGAAGTCTCACTGAATTTTTGGACAAGTTTAATCAGTACATGCACGTCATTGCGTAAGTATTACCATAGCTAAAACATGATAAAGGCCTCAATTTAGGATGTGAATTAACACAGTAAGTGCATGGACTGCAAGGTAGATTTTTATTTTTACACCAATGTGGTTTGCATGCAACATCATCTTTGCTAGACATGACCATGGCACATTGTGAAATATGATTATGGTTGCGATATCTTGGCATGTGAGAAACATGGGTTTCTCAGTTTCCCATGACGCCATACATATAAACTATTTATTGCAGAGTACAGAGAATGTACAAATTGACTATTACTGTAATTACAATAAAAAGTCTAATACTAATGTAATGCATTAGTATTACTGATAAAAAATAAATAAAAAAACCCTGGTCCCAATGAGCCTCTGATTTCTTGCCTCCCAACCCACTTAATTGAACTAATCAGCTAATCTCCAGATTCGTCTGAAACAAATTGGGTAAATTACAGTAAGGAAAACTCTAAATTGTGCAGGACAGCAGCTTGTCCAGGACCACTTTGATGTCGATCAATACAGAAATCACAGCAGACAATAGCCAATATTCTATACTGTGCAGAAGTCTTGAGCCACCCCTGGTTTCTTGATATTTTGCTCCCAAAGAGCTAGACTTTCTTGTCTTGACTTTCTAGGCTTCCAGTTAAACCACACAGTGATTTATGCATCATAAAAAAATCTAACTTAAGGCACGAACCAGTGATAAACAGGCACTGATGATGAAAGATGATCAGGCCGATGATTAGTATATTGGTGATGCTGAATGCTGTGATTGGAACAGACGAGAGGGGAAACGAGGTTGCTGCTGAGGTTGGTGGTACGTAAACAAACAATTTTTAAATAGTTTCAAGACTTTTGCACAGTACTATGTCAGTAAAAAATTTTTTTTATATATGTTTGGCTAATGTTTTCTTATTTCTTATGTTTTCTTATTTCCCCTCCATCTGATCAATATAACAGTTATAATAAATAATACAGGGCGGCGCGGTGGTGTAGTGGTTAGCACTTTCGCCTTGCACCTCCAGGGTCCGGGTTCGATTCCCGGCCAGGCTCGATTCCCGTCTGTGTGCATGGAGTTTGCATGTTCTCCCCGTGCTTGGTGGGTTTCCTCCGGGTACTCCGGGTTCCTCCCACAGTCCAAAGACATGCAGATTAGGCTAATTGGCATTCCCAAATTGACCATACTGTGTGAATGAGAGAGTGTGTGTGTGTGTGCTCTGCGATGGATTGGCACGCTGTCCAGGGTGTACCCTGCCTCGTGCCCAGAGTCTCCTGGGATAGGCTCCAGGTCCCCGCGACCCTAAATGCAGGATAAAGCGGTATAGAAGATGAATGAATGAATGAAATGGCCATAAACACAATCAATATAGTTGCAACTGAAAATACAGTATAAAGCTAATAAGTGCATTTAACATTAATTAGCATCTAATATTAGCTAGGGTTTAGCGCATTTAGCACAATGCTAGCATAACATTACAAATCCCATAGACATGCTAGTCCAATTAGTATCGTATGGTTTTATATTCGCTACAAGACACAAATAAACTAAGCATACTGTAGCTGCCAGCTCTCACCCAGTGAACATGAGGCTCACACAATCCCTCGTCTTCTCACGCTCTCATGCCCTCCTTTCCAATTTCTCATGCTTTCATGTTCAAAACAATTGTCTGTGAAATGTCAAGCAAAATCATTGATCTCCAGCCTCATTCTGCGTACTGTAGGTGTTTTGCAGCCAGAGCGCTGTTTTTCAAGTGAAGAGAAATAATATTCGCGTAATCTAGTTGAAATTAACACCCATTTACAGCTGCGTGAAGACATCAATCAAACACAAAAGCAGGGATAATAATTGAACAGTCATAACAGTGCTGAACAGATCAACATTATAATAAAAGAAATTGACATTCAAACGCATTTCCAGACTGCAGTAAGGTTACGCACCAGATTAACAGATTGAGTGAGTGTGGTGACAGTATTATCCAATGAGGGAAATACACGTCAGTATTTAACCAAATTATTAAACCAAATCATTCATAAAACGATGTAGCACTTTTTATATTCATAAGAACACTCAAGTGACTAGCAAACTAGATTGAGAGAGAATCACGTGCGTATGAGGGAGAGAGAGAGAGATTTACAATCATCCATGCAGCACTTTATATTTTGTATCTTTTTTCTTTTCCTTTACTTCTCCCCCTTTTTTTTTTTATTATTATTTTTTGGGTTTTTCCAATTTTCACCCCAATTTTGTCGTGGCCAATTCCTCCCCGTCACTAGGGGGCGCTCCCACATTAAGGCTACCATGACCACTCAGTCGGGAGGGCGAAGACTATCACGTGTTTCCTCCGACCCACGTGACGTCAGCCGACCGCATCTTTTCGAACTGCTTGCTCACGCACCATTAGGGGCGGAGTAACACACTCTGAGGAAAGCGCTAGCCGCTCCTTCTGCGTGCGCGAGCTCACAGATGCCCCTGATTGGCTGTAGAGCCGTGATTAATGTGGGAGCACCAAGTGCCTCTCATCCCTCCCCCCTGAGAGAGCTCGGCCAATCAGCTCTCTCTATGCCTCCGGCTATGAGAGGAAAACAGCATCGCCCGGGGTTCGAACCAGCGATCTCCGGATGATGGGGCGAGCGCTTTACCGCTGCGACACTCGGAGGCTCACCTTCTTTTGTATCAATAATAATTCCACTTTGACTCTACTTTTCACATTCATTGTTGTTTTTTCTTCGTCTATTATAATTATTACTATTATTATTATTAGTAGTAGCAGCAATTTGATTATTATTATCATTAATACTACTATTAATACCTTTTGCTTTCTTTTTTTCACTAGTGTCACATTTATTATTTGCCTTAAGATTTTCAATGTTTTTGACTGAACCATTAAATATTTTATTGTGTATATTTTTTGTTTATGTCTGTTATTTTGTGACTTACTTCTGAGCTTACGAATGTCCATATTTGTCATGCCAATAAAGCACCCGTTGATTCTCTTTCTCTCTCACACACTCAATCTCTTAGTGGACTTTTCTAACAAACAATTCATAATATTTAAATTTTCCTCAGTTTCTGCATGGCCTTAGTTTCCTCACTGTCCTCATATATTCTCTTTGCACTTCACATAATGTTGCATGTGTTTTGTGTTTCTCTCTTAATCAGTTGTGTTATCTGAGCGTTCTTACAAATATACATAGTGATACAATGTTTTGTGTATGATTAAACTCAGTGCAAATATCATAATTGTCTCTGTTCTGTGTGTAAATCATTTTACTGCCTCCGGGGTGTCATAGTGGAGGGTGTAGGACTCCTCGGGGCCCCAGAGATATGAAAGAAGAAGGGAAGGGGCCTAATGCAATGGCTTATGTATAGGGCTTATGGCTGGGCTTACACAAAGGAGCCACAATACCACAATGTGGCTGGGCCTCAATGGCCTTATACTGTATACAGGATCTGAATTCAAGCTGTTCTGAAAAGTTGGCAACTAGTTTCTGAACTTTTTAATTGTCTGTTGTTCCACAGCATCAAACACTGGGCTGCTCACAGATGTGCTTGCTTTATACATTAGATAATATCGGCCAAATTGGCTAGTTTGGCCGATTGATTTTCACAGCGAAGGCTTGTTGTAGAGTTTCATATGTTGCTCTCTGTTCACTTCAGCCTTGGTGCATCTGGTTGAAATAAAAAACATTTTCCAGCCAAAGCAAATAACTCAAACGTCAAACTCTTAGCATTTGTACATGTTGTGCCACTAGGAAACTCAACAGTTTTATAATCTTTTCCACAATGCAGTAATTCTGAAAGAATGTTTTTTTTTAGTAGAGCCCCAAAAAATCCAAATATGGAGAACTTATCCGTTGATTTGGCTCATGCTAGACTTTGTTCTTTATGTGTTAAGGTGAATCCTTTAATTTTGTCACATACTGTATATTACAGGTGGTGTAGTGGTTAGCACTGTCGCCTTGCACCTCCAGGGTCTGGGTTCGATTCCCCAGCCAGGCTCGATTCCCGTCTCTGTGTGCATGGAGTTTGCATGTTCTCCCCGTGCTTGGTGGGTTTCCTCCGGGTACTCCGGTTTCCTCCCACAGTCCAAAGACATGCAGGTTAGGCTAATTGGCGTTCCTAAAGTGCCCGTAGTGTGTGATTGGGTGTGTATGTGTGTGTGTCCTGCGATGGATTGGCACCCTGTCCAGGGTGTACCCCGCCTAGTGCCCGAAGTCTCCTGGGATAGGCTCCAGGTCCCCCGCGACCCTGAACACAGGATTAAGCGGTATAGAAAATGAATGAATGTATATTACAGAACAGTGGAATTATTATTATATTATGTTATACTGTATTATTATTATTACATACAGCAAGTATTATTATTGTTAATATTACTTATCACAGCTTGTTAGAAAGTTGGGGACAGAGCACAAAAGCACTGCCCCTGAAGTAAAGAAGGTTTGGGGTCTTGTTTAAGGGCCCATCAGTGGCAGTCCACCAACATTCTGATTATTAACCAGGAGCCTTAATAGTCCAACCTTATCTGCAGGGCACCTGTGCTTGTGCAGGGTGTCCTTTCTATTAAGCAGCACCCATACCCCATCTCACTTATTTAATCAGTTGCTGTTGACTTTTTTTTAATAGTGTGTGGCTTCTGAACGTTTAAAATGAGAACATACACTGGCTGTTTGTTGGTAATGTTGGACACCTTGGGGGTGTTACTGCTATTGTTTGCACTTTTGTGCTTAGGGTTTCACCTCTGTGTGCGTGTGCGTGTGTGTGTGTGTGTGTGTGTGTGTGTGTGTGAATGAGAGACATTCTTTACTATGTCAAGTGCCTACCAGTGTAAAGGAGTCCCTGTCAGTAGGTTAAAAAAAAAGTACAAAATAATCAGGTCAAAAGTTGAGAGCATTTCCTTCCTGATAGTTTCAGAAAGTGTAAGTACATTCTACAATCACATCCTGTTTTTCAAGGTACATTTAAGTCTAGCAAGATCAAATACAATGTATGAGTTAATCCGTAAACCTTGCTCATGTTTGGGAATTCCCCGGTGGTGGGAATGTAGGTGTGTATACACAGGTGACAATGTGGCAAAGTAAGAACTAGTTAGATACTTAACGCAGTTGTTTCACTTTTACTGCTGCACACACATGCAGAAGCGACACTGTATATAGTCTTTTGGTTTGTTGTGCGAATTATCCTTCTTTATGTTGTGACTGTAGGGGGGACAGAGAGGCCATTAAGAGAATCGCCTACGAGTTTGTAGAGACCAAAGCTAAAGAGGGAGTGATTTACGTGGAGGTGAGGTACAGTCCACATCTTATGGCCAACTGCAACGTGGAGCCGATCGGATGGGACCAGAAAGAGTGAGGCATCTGCAAATGATTATATATTTAGAAGAATCACATTTTCATTTAATTAAAAACAAATGTAGTTTATGGTTATTTTTTGACCATGTCTTCGTCTCCTGTTTCTCTCACCAGAGGTGACGTGACCCCAGATGATGTGGTGCGTCTCGTGAACGAGGGCCTGAAGGAGGGAGAGAACAAATTCAAGATCAAAGCCAGGTCCATTTTGTGCTGCATGCGGCACATGCCAAGTAACGTACCCCTCCTTCACTCTCTCTCTCCCTCACTCTCACTCTTACTCACTTCCTGCCCTCTGTGAGTACATTATGTTGATCTGGGTGAGAGTGTAGCGAAGCTTAATTCACTGCTAGGCCCTATGAGGAATCTCACAGGTCAGTCTTAACCGAGTCTGCCAGTAAGAGATCAACACCTATGTGCTATGCATGCTTGGTAGTACATCACGTTGATTTATCATCTTGCTGCCATCTATCATCTTGCTGCCTTCTATAGTGTGGTATTTCAAACAAGGAGGTGTGAAGGGAAAGTAGACTAGCTTGTTCAGTGTTTCTCTCCCAAACAGTAAATCTTTACTTCTGTGGGTTTTTTAAAAAATCCTTACTTAGATCTCAAATCTGTCACTAGGAACAGTGTGTAATTTACACAGTTGGAAGTTTAATGTACAGTATGTACTGTAATGTATCAACGTACTTTGTTGTGCAACTTGTCTGTATAATACATCATATGTATACTAGCGTCACATATGGCTTCTGTGAAAGAAGATAGAGAATTTCAAAGACACTATAAAGACCATCACTTTAACATGATCACAAATTAGGTGATCATGCCAATCCATCACAGGCGGAAGGAAAGGGAGGAAATCGCAGTGCTACCCACTACACCACCATCATGATGGCTCGGATTAAAAATGCCTTAATTTAAAAAGGAACGTCTCTAGTGTCTCTAGCCCTGTACGTTTTCCACTATGATAAAGTCTTCATAACAGAATACTTTGTACTTTGGTCTTAAATGGTTATAACAGGAACATTGACACTCACATTAACTATAAACAGATTTTAAACAATATCACTTTCTTCAGTTAACAAAATAAATCATGTTACTGCATTAAATGTAACTATTAATGGATCAAACGTATGACACACACACACGCATGGTGTCTGAAGATCTCTGTTCTTTATCACCATGTTTAAGCTTTTGGCCAGGTGCCCTTTGTCACGTACGTCTTGTACTGTACATCAAAGGAACCAGTCATTAAGATGTAATTCATAGATAGACCTGGAGAGAGACGGGCACCTTGATAAGGGATTTGTTCAGAGGCCCAACAGTGGTACTGTAGTGTTTGGTAGTGCTGGGATTTGAACCTGTGTCCTGCTGATCCATACTGTAGGTCAGCATTTTAGCCACTGAGCTTTCCAAAAAGAAATACTACATGATATTGAGGATTATCTACAGCATGTTTTAAAATAAAGAGTGAGCTGTTAGAAATGCTAGCTATCGCTAAGTTAATGGGAGCTGTTTTTAAGTGCAACAAAATTTGGTCACAAACAATACAGAAATGATGGTCAAGACAGTTTACACAATCTAATTCAGCCCTTTTGTTTTTTAAAGGGTGTGAACTACTACTTATTTACAACAATCTTTATTGAGATTATTCCATGACAGCATACCACTCAAGTATAATCTCTACATCTGATTACATCTGATAATTATTTTCAAGTCAGTCATCAACCATTAGGGTATAATTAAAATTTTATTGAACAAACCTCCTAATGATAATATTTATTTTAAAACAAACAAAAAACGAAAAACACACTGTTCCAAATTATTATGCACAACAGAGTTAAAACATTGTAAAGGTTGTAAAAAACTGAAAATAGGCTTTTGTTGAATTTGCAGCATTATGAGGTCATATTTACTGAAATCAAAAGCTATTTAAATCAAAAACATCCTAACAGGGCATGTTACATCTTAACATAGGACGCCTTCTTTGATATCACCTTCACAATTCTTGCATTCATTGAACTTGGGAGTTTCTGCAGGATGTCAGAATAGCCTCCCAGAGCTGCTGTTTTGATGTGAACTGCCTCCTATCCTAGATCTTTTGCTTGAGGATGCTCCAAAGGTTCACAGAGGTATTCTTTGCAGCATGAGATTTTGCTACAAAAGGCACGGTTCTTCTTTTTGTCAAAAACCCTGTTTGCAATATACTTTGCCGAAGTCTTTTTCACACCTTCAGGGACCCTAAGGGACCCTACCAGCTCTCTCCCCATGATTCCGGCCCAAAACATGACTCCACCAACTCCTTGTTGGGACATGGTAGCCATCCACCAAACATCCACTACTACATCAACCTGTACCATCCAGGGTTGCACAACACTCATCAATAAACAAGACTAGTCTTCATGTATGCCTGGGCCCATTGCAACCGTTTCTGCTTGTGAGCATTGATTAGGGCTGGCCAAATAGTACTGTAGGTTTATGCACAACTGCAAGCCTTTAAAGGATCCTACACCTTGAGGTTCGCGGGACTCCAGAGGCACCAACAGCTCCAAATACCTGTTTGCTGCTTTGTAATGGTCTTTTTTGCAGCTACTCTCTTAATCCGATGAATTTGTCTTGCAGAAACCTTCCTCATTCTGCCTTTATCTGCACGAACCTGTCTGTACGCTGAATCAGCCACAAATGTCTTCACAGTATGATCACGCTTAAGTTTTCATGAAATATCTAATGTTTTCATACCTCGTCCAAGGTATTGCACTATTTGATGCTTTTCGGCAGCAGAGATCCTTTTTCTTTCCCATATTGCTTGAAACCTGTGGCCTGCTTAATAATGTGGAACAACCTTTTTCAGTTCTTTTCCTTTAATTGGGCTTATTCAATTCAATTCAATTTTATTTATATAGCGCTTTTAACAATGGTCATTGTCTCAAAGCAGCTTCACAAAAATGAAAGAAAATTTACAAAAAATGAAAAACAATTTTAGAAAATAAAATCATTGGAAGTGTATATGTGTGAGAAAAATGTGTCTAGATAATAATGAGACGAATGAATGATGAATGAAAATCTCTCTGATGAGCAAGCCAAGGGTGACGGCGACGATGGCAAGGAAAAACTCCCTGAGATGGCATTAGGAAGAAACCTTGAGAGGAACCAGACTCAACAGGGAACCCATCCTCATTTGGGTGATAACAGATAGAAATTATATAACATCTTGTGTGTTGTGCAGGTGAAAATTCAATATGACAGAAATTATTTAAATTGACATGAAGACCAGTTCAGCATAGGGACGAGTCAGTAGGTGCAGAGGGCAGATGAGGTCTGGATCACTGGAAGCACAGGAGCAGCATGTGTAGCTCCAACCATCATAAAGCTGAATCCAGCTGGAGCTGGTCCTTCTCTGGACGCCTCAGGAACCTCGCAGGGTCGGCCTTTGTCTACTGAAGCTGGCAAAATCTCCCGATGCCTCGGGATGGGTAGAGAAATACAGAACAGATGGGGAGAATTAGCGTAGTTGCCATTCGGGATAGGTGTAGTGGAGTATGAGATTATGGGATGAGTTATGTGTATGCCAGATTAAAAGATGCGTCTTGAGTCTACTTTTGAACTGGGAAACCGTGTCTGCTCCCCGAACACTGTCTGGAAGGCTATTCCAAAGCGTTGGAGCTAAATATGAAAAAGCCCTACCCCCTTTTGTAGATTTAGAAATTCTGGGAACTACCAGAAGTCCGGAGTTTTGTGATCTTAAGGCGCGTGGTGGATTGTAGCGCATCAGAAGACTGGTTAGGTATGTGGGAGCTAAACCATTTAAGGCCTTGTATGCAAGTAATACTATTTTGTAATTTATTCTAAACTGAACAGGTAGCCAGTGCAGGGATGATAATATTGGGGTTATATGATCATATTTTCTGGATCTAGTGAGAACCCTGGCAGCTGCATTTTGGATTAACTGAAGCTTGTTTATTGAGGATGCAGGACAACCACCTAGTAATGCATTACAATAGTCCAGTCTGGAGGTCATGAATGCATGAACTAGTTTTTCTGCATCAGATACGGATAAGATGTTCCTAAGTTTAGCAATATTTCTAAGATGGAAAAAGGCTGTTTTTGTGATATTTGAAATGTGATTTTCAAAAGACAAGTTACTGTCTAATATTACGCCCAGGTCTTTTACTGCTGAGCTGGTAGTAACAGTACATCCTTCTAAGCGCAGGCTGAATTGTGAAAGCTGTTGTGTGCTGGTTTTGGGGCCAATAAGTAATATCTCTGTCTTATCTGAATTTAATAAAAGAAAGTTATTATACTTTTTATTATGCTATTATACTTATCTGGCAAACTAATTATCACACGTGTCTGAGATTCATTTCAGTGACTCAAAGAGCCCTGAGACACAATACCATCCATGAGTTTAATTCAAAAACCAAACATTTAATGTTTATGACACTTACATCCAGTTTGCATAATAATTTGGAACGCGGTGTAGAGGCCGAAGAGTAGATGACCTGAAAAGAATAGGAGAGAATGTCTGTGTGTGATATAAATACCAAATGATCTTCTGAAATCTGAGTCAGTGCTCACTGCATTTTCACACTACTGACGCATCCTGTGTAACACATAAAAGCCACTGCACCAGGAAGAACACACCATATGATCATAAAATGCCTATATATGGAAATTTTTTTCTTAAATGACTGAGTAGTCCTTTTTATTTCCTAATCCATTACCATCTTAAGCTTTAATAAGTCATTTGTGTTTGTGTGCTTCCTCTATGCAGACTGGTCCATGGAAGTGGCGGAGTTGTGTAAGAAGTATCGGAACGATGGCGTAGTAGCCATAGATTTAGCAGGAAATGAATCTCTAAACTGTTTAGCCTATCCTGGCCACCGCAAAGCCTATGAGGTACACATTTCTCTTACAATTTATATATAAAGTGACATATGCTTTTTTCCTTTTTTACCTTTTTTTACACCTACACAAATATAACTTAATTAAAAAATATTTTTTAAAAAGGAAAAAGAAATTGCACAGATATTCTTAAGATCATGTGTTTATAATTGTTTATAGTTGTTTGTGGTTATTTCTGTGACCTGATAGTAATAATAACAATACGCACATTCTTAGTTAAACATTTTTTGTGACGTCAGTCCCATATTCCAGGAGCAGTACAATTTAACGTGTTTAGAAAGTAGTGACAACTTTAATTCTACATGACATTATCTAAAAACTCAAATGCCCAATGTTATATCTGAAGCCTCCTTGTTAACATACTGTACACCTGCAGACTTTTTCTTTGGTTCAGTGATGTGTTGCCACACGGATCCGCGTGGCTTGAATATTTTGGGATAATCCACCTTTGTGTGTATTCACGGTTTCTCTGCAGGGCATGTGCAACTGTCAGTATGCCTTCTGGCATCCGCTGCACTTACTGCCTCTCAGTACACTGCTCTGGCGTTATCGCTCCTGTACCTGTTTACTCTGCTAGCGTGGGAGGGTCCACTAGTTAATCGATCACCAGATGGACCGATTTTTAAAAAGGATCAGCAAATATACTTGGACAGCTCGCCCAAGTATACACTTTGTGTGGGAAACAATGTCACTGTCGACTTCTTGATTCTGATTGGTCAGAAAGTAACTACAGTAAAAATATTCTAAGGAGCTAGAAGGTAGGGTGCATTGTTCCAGTGGTGTCACTAATGGCGCTTTTCCACTGCATAGTACGGCACGACACGGTTCAGTTCAGCTCACTTTTGGGGGGTTTTCCACTGGGAACAGTACCTGGTCCTTTTTTTAGTACCACCTCAGCCGAGGTTCCAAGTGCGCTGAACCGTTACCAAAACGTGACGTGTAAACTCCGCTGGTCACTGATTGGCCGGAGAAAATTGTCATTACTGCGTCACTGAACTTGCGACACGAGACACAACCGAACCGCTATATTTAGAAACAGCCAGAGAAGGATCGGACGCACCTTTTTGTATTCCTTCGTCTTGCCGTTAAAAACATCCACATGCCGAGAATGAAGAACACCAATCCGTTGATATGCTCCATTGTTGTGTGTTTTGTTTGTGGCGCGTTTACGATGATGTCACGGCAGTAGAGGCGCCGCAACTATAACAACACGTGAATAATCCCGCCCACTCTAAAGGGTTACTAAACTACAGTGGAAGCGCAAACCGAGCCAAACTGAGCTGTACTGAACCGTGCTGTGCCGTACTATGCAGTGGAAAAGAGGCATTAGGTTGGTGTCAGCCAGTGATGGCCGGGAAAGCCGTGTGTGTGATGGGGTATTGTCCTCTCTCCAGGGTGGTCTAGGATTGGGGTGCAAGTGTGATTCTCCAATAGTAACACAATAGGACACTACTTGTCATTGAAAAACAATAAGAGTAATAACAGTCAAATGCCTCATTTTACACACGTGTGTTTCTGCAGGAGCAGATTAAGTTTAACAGTGGAATAAATTAACTTTCTAAATTGGGATCCTTGACATTGCGTGATGTAGGAGAGCCATAATGTTTCTTCACATTTGACCTCCGTGGGTGTTATAAGTGAGGAAAGATATTAATTAACCTTTATCAGAGCTATTATGAAATCACCATAGTGAAATTAGATAACAAGCATATCATTAGGCTATCACATTGCTTATCTGTAACTTGTTGATACATTCAAGGTCTCCTGTGACACCGCAGGTCACTCATAGGTTTTTCTTGGAACCATAAAGTGCAGTATAGTGCTTTAAAGAACGGGTTGAAGACCTAGTGTGAAACAGGAACAGAAAACATGCATTAGTTTCTCCAATGATCTGCAGACATGATTTTAAAAGTTTCTTTTTTATTACTGTTCATATAAAGTGCCCCAGGATGAATGACAAACCTTTCAGACAAACCTTTCTGCCAGAGGGTAAGTATGATATGATAAGCAAGGTTGTCAGGTTGTCAGTTAGAGGTTTCAGTCATGAGACTGTTGTTACACACAGAAAAAAAACATGGTTTACTATTTGGAACATTGAGTTATATTGAGGATCATGCTACCCTGGGAAGTGTGCACAGCTAAGCTTGGAGGGAAGATGCTTAAAAATATGGAGAAAATGAAAGCGGCTCCCGGGGTACATTCCTGGTCTATGATCATTTGGAACATGGCTGTGTTAAGACATCTGTTTATGCCATAAACTTGAGACAGAAAATCCCTTAAATGCATTACTTATCATATTGTAATGATATATGATAATTATAGGATATGATATCAATGTAATTGAGTGTATCGTCTTGTAAATGCATTAGGCTACAGTATGTTCACATTCCTGGTCAAAGTTGCCCTTATCTATCTATTTATTTATTTATTGCTTGTTTATTCATGCTAGTGAGAACAGCCCAAACTACATGGAATCTGATTTGTTTCACTTCTGATCTGCACCACTTCTGCCTTGTTCAGACTGCCAGCCAAATCAGATTATTTTGCATATCTGGATTGAAATCAGTTTGTAATCAGTTTGCAGTAAACAAAACAAAAACAATTGATCAGATTTTTGCAAAACAGATTAAGATCGGATTCCTAAACATGTGTCTCGGTCTGGATGCTCTACCTGTTCAAATCAGATCTCAAACCATCCGTTATGTCACTAGCAACCTAAAATGAAAGTTCAAGTCCTCGTGATCATGTGGCATGAGGCATGGATCGAGCAGTTAGATGAGCAGGAAGGGGAAGAGGGAGACAAGGGAATTTTTTTTTCCATTTTTGGCACCATTACTACTTAGTATGTAAAAACCACACCCTGAAATTTTGTGCAGCTTGATTAACCGTGTTTTCAGGATGATCAACTGGGTCAACCACATTTAACTGCATGTGAGCTTCCGGGGTGTCATTACCACAGCAACCGATGCAGATTGGACAACAATGCATCACATTTGGGCTGAGCAGAGCCAAATCCGACCTGGGCCCGTATTAACTAAGCATCTCAGAATCACTCCTTGGAATCCGACTCAAAAGTTCATTTAGGAATAAAATTATTCATAGCCCAGAATAGGACATAAAAGTTTAGGAAGCTTCCTATTCTTGTTTTCAGTGAGGAGTATGACTGTGCCAAGGAAAGCGTGTGACGTCACTCTTTACGACACTGAGAGCCGTAAAGTAAGCTGCACTTTATAGTGGGTGTGGTAGTTTTGACAGGTTTTTGTAAAACTGAAAAGTGGAATGGTGAAATCAGCACCAGTTGTGTGAAAGCTTTATGCGCACAGATGAAACTTATATATACGCGACTTGGCTACATGTTATCCTAATCAGACTGGTCAAATCACAACTGTTTAAAGCCCCTATAATAGAGTTCTGTAGTACGGTCATATTGTCAAAATGAGAGCATTTTGCTTGCGGAGGAGGTAGTAAAATGTAAAGAAATAAGTAAAGCAACATTCTGCCCTACTGTTATGTCTGATAAAAATGAACTGAGGCAATTTGTGAAAACATCAATGCCACCCGTCAGTGTGCTGCCCGTATCCTAGAGGAGTGTGAAACACTGGGATACGCTGTGTTAATGAAGTGATGAAGTGCTGCTTATAACGGAAAATCTCAAATAACAGTTAAATAATTAAATTCAATTTTATTTATACAGCGCTTTTAACAATGGTCATTGTCTCAAAGCAGCTTCACAAAAATGAAAGAAAATTTACCAAAAAATAAATAAATAATAATAATAATAAATAATAATAATAATAATCATTTTAGAAAAGAAAACAATTGAATATACAGTGGGGCAAAAAAGGTCAGCCACCCACTTAAAAAGATGAGAGGCCTGTAATTTTCATCATAGGTACAGTATACCTCAACTATGAGAGACAAAATAAAAAATCCCGGAAATATAGGTTATTCTATATATTCTATATGGCTAAATCCGGTACTGAATCAGATAGATCTGCTTTTTGCAATCCACCCTCAGTCTGAACAGTCAAATCGACCCTTATCACCATTTTGTGCTACAAAAGGAGAAATAATATTCACATAATACAGATCAAATTTGTGTACATTCATTCATCATCACCTGAAGATCCAATCCTTGGCCTAGTAAAGCTCATGTCATGCAAGCGAACCAATGAAAACAATGAAATTATTGATTAAACCTTAAGGGTATGTTGATTAATTCAACAAAACATTTCCACCTTAAAAGTTGCTGGTACACTACAGACACTAAAGATGCGAACAAAAGTTAATATTAAGGATAAATGTGCCTTGATTAGATTTGTTCAGATGTAAGGAAAAAAATCTGATGGTCAGTAAATCAGATATGGGTCAGATTTTAAATGCAACCATGCTCGTTTACTAGTTTATACACAAGTGGAAACCTGTTTAATGTTGTATCTTGTGCACACACTGAGTTGGACTGAAAAAAAGATCTCTCGTATTTCATTTTACAGGGGCGTTGTGGAACATGCAGCTTGTTGCAGCTTGTTGCTGAGAAATTACTAATTCCAATACACCACAGTCTTTTTTTTTTCCCCTTAGACTTTACTGTTGTGGAAACCTTAAAAAAAATACATTGCTGACACTGGAAATTTTAAATACTGTATGCGTGTAATTGTATTAATCATATTAATGATTACTTTGTTATAAATACCAATTTTTTTTTAAATCAGTTTGTTATTAGGCTTAGCTTAGGTGGAGCCTCCGCTATACAAGCCCTTAAGGGACAAAAAATTTAAATATAGAAGCGATAACATAATAGGACTGTAATTTGCAGCTGCACTACTGTCAGAGAAAACTGACCAATCAGAATCAAGAGTTCATCAACTCAACAGTTTGAACCTGTATAACAGCATCTGTCTTTGACAGGAAGCAGAGAAATGTGGCATCCACAGAACAGTGCATGCAGGAGAGGCTGGCCCTCCATCTGTTGTGAGAGAGGTGAGGCTTCTTTGTTTTTTCCTTATGGAACAGTATGCACCACTTCCTGTGCTCATACACGGACACAATCAGACTGACCTTGGCTAATCTGTATATGATGAAACAATTATGAATTAATAATAAATGGTTATCAAGATGTGGAGGTTGTACATGCTGTCAACAGGTTAAAGGCCTCTTCAGAAAAGCGTGATTACTTCAGCAGATGAAATACACAGCATAGCGGTGTAATGTTGAGAGATTTTGAATGAAGATTCTTTCAGAGAAAAGATAAACATGTAACATTGATTTAATGAGATCTTTTTATAATTACTGTTGCAGGAGCAGGTTTGATGTAAAATTTTATTTGTCGTCCCAAGTAACAATCAGCATTTTTCACAAGTGCAGTGCTGCTGGAAATTTATCCTCAAACCTACAGCAGTGGACAAAAGTGTTAAGACAACATATGACTTAATATACAGTAGAATAGGCTGATTTAGTTAAGGAGTGGAACAAACACTATATATCAAAGGACTTTTACTTTCTGATGCCAGGGTTTCCACCTCTGTACAAAAATATGAAAACTAGGGAGTTCTCAATTATAGATTCCTGTAAATTATCTTTATAAAGGAATCAAGAAGGTTTTGAAGAGTACTAACTTCATACTAAATCAATAAATTCATGCTTAATTGTTGTATAGCAATTGCATTGCGTAAAATAAATTATTCTTATTATATTGATGTTATTCTAAAAATTACTGTGTCATTAAAACAAATCAATTTCAGGAACTTCAGGAAGCCTGGAGAACTATAAAAAAAAATAAAAAAAAAAACACGACATGTTCTTCATGTAAAAATATGAAGAAATAAGATGTTGCTTAAGACTTTTGCACATTATTGTATACTGATGTCACATTTGTCATAACCCTTCTTGCATGCTACACAAATTATTTTCTTATCGTATTGCTTCAGTCTTGACTAAGCCCTTATTATACATTTTCTTGTGTCTGTAGGAGGCTTAGCACTCTGCAGCATGAATAAAATAATAAGCAATACTGTATAGTAATAGTCACATAAAGAAGTTAATAAGAGATTTTTTTTCTTATTACTGGACAATTCCTAAAATTATATTATCTGTACTAGTTGGCCTTAATCATCAGATTATTATTATTATTTTTTTAAATAAAATTGTTAAAAACAGAACATTTGCTAGTTAAATTGTAATAAAAGGGGTCACTGATTTATTTACACATTTATTTATTGTACTTGATCCTGAAGTACAACATTATGATGAATTTGGTCATAACCAACATTATGATTAATTTTTTTTAAGAAGTAAATGAAGTGAAAGAGAGTGAAAGCTCAGCTATACACATATACCCTTAATAGGTTTCCTTCTACTTTGTTATTAATTAATGCCAGTGAAATAGGCTGATCCTAAATGTGCAGTATTCCCACAGCTCCCAGAGTTCTCTGCTGTATATGAGCTAATATGGTCCAACAAACCATGACCCCATGGTGAATGAATCATTTTGCGTCCATTCTGTTCTCCCCTCATTTATCATCATGACACACCAAGACAAACACTTGAGAAAGCAGCGCACTAACTCTTACATTTCTCATTGTTTCTATTTACAAAATACATTAAGGATATAATCCGGATGGATTTAGGAAACGTACACATAGGAACATTTGAAGAAAAAAGCCTAACTGAGAATTTCAACTGAATTTACAAAAGCTTACTTTAAGCCTAACATGTGTTTTTATACTTTATACAGGCGGTCGAGGTGCTGAAAGCCGAGCGGATCGGACACGGTTATCACACAGTCGACGACGAAGTTCTGTACAAACAGCTGCTCGAACAGAACATGCACTTTGAGGTATAAACACAGTGCCAAAAGCGGTTCTTGTCTTGGTCAGAGGTTGCCTTGTATTATTTATTTATTTATTTATTTATGTATTTTCTATTAAAAATATATATATATTTTTTATGTTAAACTGCAGTTTAAACTGCTTAAACATCTGATTGATGTTTAAATATTTGCAAATTTCCAGTAATTAATATTAGCAGTATTATGCATATGAATTTTTGTCCAAATATTCTTTTTATTTTATTTTATTTATTTTTACATAAGTTCCATATGTATACACAGTAAAGTAAAAACACGATTGCATTCATTTGAAGTTACAGTTTGTAGTCTTGCATACACAGTGGCATTTTCCTACTATATTTGGAGTATTATTTTATATTGTACATCAGCCATAATAATTCACCAGCAGGTGAACTGAACATCATGTACCCTTTTTCCACCAAGGCGTTTCCCGATGAAGTTTGGAGCCAACCCACCGGCTCTCAGACTGAAAACAATGGTTCCATGGTGGCACCAACACTTTACTGGGCTAGAACAAAGAACCACTTATGTCAAAGGGCTAGGGGTGGTATTATCATTACCAGCTAAAGGTTTGTGACCACCGTCTTTAAAAACAATACCCAATATGCAATGGGCCGACCAGATGCTTGTTTCTAATGATAAAGCTGCTGAGGAGTTGATGAGGAGAACTGCTCGCAAAGACATGTTGAAGTTCACCATTGTTGTTGTGGTGCTTGCCGCTAGCATTTTGTATTTATTTATTTTTGGCTGCTAGAATTTTTTATTTGCATTGCTGGGAAAGTAGAGATGTATTTGAACGTATACAGTAACATTGATGTGACTCTCTAGCCCGGAGGTTAGCTATTTAACCAGCTCTGAACCGGCGCTAGCACCACACATGATCGGCCGCATAGTTTGCTTCGGTGGAAATGGGGTAAATTGGTGACAGGACCATTGACACACAAGGGTCACCCATGCCTGTGAGGACCAAAGGCCAGTCCGTCTGTAGTGATCCCACAGAAAAGACACAAAATGAAGCACAAATCACAAAAATAGTCAGTGCTGGCCATGATAGAACCATCCCCAGAACACCTAGTTCCAAACACCCCAATTTCAGCCCAATTGAGCACCAATGTGATACGACAGACAAAAGTCCAATCCATGGTGGACCCACCCCACATCTCAGACCGCCTAAAAGATCTGCTGCTAACCCGGTGCCAGACACCACAGCAAACCCCTAGAGGTGGTTGCACAATGGTTTTAATGTTGGTTTTAATGTTAATGATGTTTTTAATGATGTGGCGGATTGGTGTATATCTTATCTTTTTATATTCTCCTACTACTACTACTACTACTACTACTAATAATAATAATATTAACACCATCATAAAGTATGCAGTGACTAGAAAGTGTTCTACAAATCAAAGCTGTTAAATTCTTTTATATGTTACATTCTTGACTGTTTTTTTGCTGACGAAGCTTTGCGTAATGTTGGCATGATTGCTTCAGTTACATGAGAAAACCTGAAGAATAATAAGGAAAATGTTTTAAGATTCAAGCCCAAGTACTTTGTCTGTGGTTGCATAAATTATTATTTAGAGAGTATGCATTAACATGCCTGTGGACCGTTTTACCCATAATCCATTCTTAAAATTATGTGCGGTGTATGATTTGTGTTTTCAAACACAGAACATATTGTATAATACACTGTGTACAGTACAAGTACAACACTTACAAGTCACGCATCATTTATAGTGTTAAAGTCATTACTAATATGTATTTTTAATTAGTAGAAAATAAACAATGTACATGTACAGGAAGAAATTATTCTGTAAATTATAATATTACTGTGTAAGCTGGGTACAAACTGTAATTGCAAATGAATGTAACCATGTTTTTACTTTACCTTATATACATATGGAGCTTGTGTTAATAATTATTATGAGATGTTGAGAGAGAGGAGTGCTGATTGAATAAAAGCAAAAAAAAAAAAAAAAAAAAAAAGTGAGCCGGCATCACATCTCCCCCTGGTGGAAACTGCAACCATCAGTCTGTCATCAGACTGTCTTAGAATTTAAAGTGTATGGATTTACTAACATTCCTGCACAACCATTTCAACTCAGGAGTGGCTCAGCTTAGGGACCATGGTTGTGTATGGACACATGGACTGTGCAAGCAATCTCAATTAAATCACACACAGAGGGAATGAGTGCAGGACGTTTATACCCTGCTAATATTTATTTGTTTAATCGTGTGCGTCTCTCGTGTTTCAGACATGTCCAATCTCCAGTATAGTGACAGGAGCTTGTGATCCAGACTTCACTAAGCATCCACTCATCAGGTAAATCTGATTAAGGTGAACTCAAATGTAGTGTATTCTTTCAAAGCAGTGAACTGACTAACAAACTGGCTCCAAATCAGGCAATATGATATTGTATTAATATGATTACCCAAAATTAATAAAGTTCCTCTTATTGTCTGGGTGAAATTATAATGTGTGTAATGCTTATTTTATACAAAGAAGGATTTTCTCATTTTGTTAACGTATGCCAATAATTCTGGAGACACTGTAGCACCACTTTTGAAAAATTTGTAAAGAATTAGTGTTGCTGTATTTCGCACCATGCTTACGTGTGCCTGTGAGTCCCAGTGAGAGTGTCATGGCTTACCTGACTCCCAAAGTTAACAGCTTTTCCAATACTCACTCACAAATCTCTGTAGGTTCAAGGAAGACAAAGCAAACTACTCTTTGAACACGGATGATCCTATGATTTTGAACAACACACTGGATGATGACTACCGGGTTGCGAAGCAGTTCATGGGCTTTACTGAGGAAGAGTTTATGCAGCTGGTGAGATTTTTCCCTTTTTTCCCTCGTCTCATTTAGTATAAACAACTTGGATTTTGATTAGTTTTGGGAAAAAATGTAGCTTTACATCATCTAACAACCTAGGTCAATGTAAAAAGATAATCGAATTTATATTAGTCGCTAATCCACAGAACTATGCCAAAGTCTTGAGCCATCCCTTATTTCATCATAGTTTGCCTCCAAAGAGCCAGACTTTATATTTTTCATATTGTCTTGAGGAATAGTTCTCCAGACTTCTTGTGTTTTGTTTGTTAAGCCACATAGTGATACAGTATATGAATCATTCAAACATAAAAGCCATGTAACTTGAGGCATGAACCAGTGAGAATCAGGTGCAGATGATGACAGGTGATCAGGCCAGTGATTACTATACTGGTGATGATGAATTTTAAGTGGTTGAAACAGATGAGAGGGAAAATAAGGCTGTTGCTGAGGTTTTTTTACGTAATCAACCTTTTTTTTTATTGTATCTGTAGGCACTTTGCAGCCTGTTACAGAAAATTATTTGTTCGCATTTCTTTAACTTAATTTACATGAGTGAGTCAAAAATTATTGTTCTAGGGGGCTCCCACATTAAGGCTGCCACTACCACTCAGTCGGGAGGGCGAAGACTATCTCGTGTTTCCTCCGAACCGTGTGACGTCAGCCGACCGCATCTTTTCGAACTGCTTGCTCACGCACCATTAGGGGCGGAAAAACGCACTCGGAGGAAAGCGCTAGCTGCTCCTTCCGCATGCGCGAGCTCACAGACGCCCCTGTTTGGCTGTAGAGCCAAATTAATTTAAATTAAATTTAAATTAATTTAAATTAATTTGGGAGCGCAAGTACCGCTCATCACTCCCCCCTAAGAGAGCTCGGTCAATCAGCTCTCTCTGTGCCTCCTGCTGTGAGAGGAAAACAGCATCACCCGGGGTTCGAACCAGCGATCTCCGGATGATAGGGCGAGTGCTTTACCACTGCACCACTCGGAGGCTCACCTTCCTTAGAGCAGTGGTTCTCAAACTTTCAAGCCAGCAACCCCTAATTGAAGATCGACAAGATGTCGCGACCCCCACTATCAAAAAAAAAAAAAAATCAATAAACATAAGCTGTTCACGGTATTTTGACTACATTTACTTTACATCAAAATTTTGGCTCACCTTTCAATGGGAATTGTATACTTGTTTTTGGCTGCACAAACGCTTCATTCGTGGACTGATGGTGGATTCAGCTACCCGCAATCATGTGTTTTTGAACCTGTAATTCCTTCTCTTTTCAGCAGAACAAGTCTATAGACTTTTCAATAAACAAAAGTTTCGTCTTAAAAATGCCTTTGCATTTTGCCAGGCTTCATACTTTCATGAGCAAGCACTTCTGAACAGATTATACATTGAGGGAAATCTACATTATTGACAGTGGAGCAATTAATCCATACTTTATGAATTCTTCCTGATATTTCTTATGCTTAATCAATGTACATGGTTCCGATGACTCGGGCAAACTGTCCACAGTTTCCTCAACATTTTTAGATTTGCGAATAACATTTATCCATCTCGGCAGTTGCGGTTTTCACTTGCAGTTGTGCGCTGTAGCAATATAGTGAGCCAGTCGTCATATCTTTGAGTCGCGAATTAATTTTTTTTTTTTTAAACACTCAATTTAAACACTCACTCAATCAGTAATATCTTTACAAATCAGAAAATATTTACAGTATTTAAAGCATTTACTTGTAATACTGAAAAGTGTGCATCATAATCACAAAAAAATTTTAATCACAATTTTTTAATCCCCCTCGCGACCCCTTGAAATTATTCCGCGACCCCCAGAGGGGTCCCGACCCCCAGTTTGAGAGCCACTGCCTTAGAGTATCGGTGCAACTTCTGTTCGCAGATATCCAAAAACTTTTGTTTATGCTATTCCATGAGTTGTTTCGGCTCCACATAAAATACAATACTGCATTTTTATTGACTAAAGTTTAGGTTCAGGTTATAAAATATGCACAAATCAAGTTAGTTTCTGCAGTTACTTTCTATTTCTTAAAGTTAACAAGAAGATCTGCAACCCGTCATGTTTCTATGAAACTAAAAAGCAGAAGCTGACCTACTCTAAAGATGTTGATTTGGTGGGAAAATATAACCATCACAAATCACAGACACTGGATAAAAGTCGAGAGAAAATAATTTAAATCCATGTGTCTGAACAGAAATCGTTGCCATACTGTTTGTTTCTTTGTTTAAAATCTTAAATTATTTTGGAGGAATTGTGATACTGCCATACCAGTCACTGTGAATAAAGTGATGCATATTATTAATTTATTTATCTAAAATTATATTAATATAAACCTGTGATTTTGAATTACAGCTTACTCTATTTTCAGAGCAGTCATTATACGCTCAGTTTTATGAGAATTTATCGTACTGTAAGTCTTGAACACTCTTTATGAAAAAAAATCAATCAATACTGACCAATGAGATTTACTGTAAGAATTTAACAACTGCACGCCAGTATAAAGTAACTTGGTGTACATCATTCCACAGAAGCCATAGGTTTCTGTGCTGATACAGAGTCCGTAAAGTAATCCTACTTTGCTCTTATTTCTGTTTTGCAGAACATAAATGCAGCCAAGTCATGCTTCTTGCCCGAAAAGGAGAAGAAGGACTTACTGAATCAGCTCTACGAGGCGTACGGCATGATCAATGACACCAGCTTCTAGTCACAGATCAGCTAACCCCAAAGCGGATCGAGCCTTTCCGGGACAAACCCTAACCCACAGGAACTCAATCCCATAAATAAGCCCTCTAACTAACAGAGCATTTCCGTCTTCTTTGTTTACCATACAGTAATTAAATAGCATATATTTTAGTAAGTAGCATATTTTAATGAATTTTTTTGTATACTGACATGTGAAGGAAACACCTCAGGTAACGAACCTAAACACACATAAAACACAGTGAATATTAACTAGGTAAAGCAATGAAACACGGATCCTTGTGGCGTCGTGGCTGCAGTGCAGACACTTTTACAGCAGGTCAGAACATGTGCATAAATCTCTCATATAGCAAAATAAATATAAAATCAAAAGCTGGAATTAGAATCTAGAGATTTTTTTAAATGTGAAAAGAATGTTAAAGCTATTAATTTAGGAATTATTGGCACCCTTCATAAAGCTTGTTGGTGATGTTTGAGGGGTGTTTGGTGAAACCAGAGATAAAATTGCAGTATTTTAAAAAGAATACCGTTTAAAATACACTGCATTCTTTTTGTATGTTAAAAAAAAAAAAAATTTAAATAAAGGGTGCCAAAAATTTTAGAGGGTAGTGCACTCCATCATATCTTATTAATCTGTTGTATGTAATAATACTAATACATGTTAGAAATTTTTAATGATAATATTTCTCAATGTTCTTTTAAAAACAAATTAGATGTTGTATTTTCTAATAATGTTAATGTTTGTAAATCTGTTTTGACACAACACACATTTTACCAACATGACTGAAGATATGTGTTTTAAAATACGTGTTTATAAAATTTTGGGTACATTAATAAAATCAGACAGTGTGTGGGCCGGTCCTTGTTCATAAGTGTTGCTGTGTGTTGCATAAAAAGCTGCATTACTGCACTAAATAGGATTCGGCCCTCAGTTTTTCTCTTGATTTTTATACACAGTGGCGTGAAAAACTATTTGCCCCCTCCTGATTTCTTATTCTTTTGCTTGTTTGTCACACAAAATGTTTCTGATCATCAAACACATTTAACTATTAGTGAAAGATAACACAAGTAAACACAAAATGCAGTTTTTAAATGAGGGGTTTTATTATTTAGGGAGAAAAAAAATCCAAACCTACTGTACATGGCCCTGTGTGAAAAAGTAATTGCCCCCTGAACCTAATAACTGGTTGGGCCACCCTTAGCAGCAACAACTGCAATCAAGCGTTTGCGATAACTTGCAACGAGTCTTTTACAGCGCTCTGGAGGAATTTTGGCCCACTCATCTTTGCAGAATTGTTGTAATTCAGCTTTATTTGAGGGTTTTCTAGCATGAACCGCCTTTTTAAGGTCATGCCACAACATCTCAATAGGATTCAGGTCAGGACTTTGACTAGGCCACTCCAAAGTCTTCATTTTGTTTTTCTTCAGCCATTCAGAGGTGGATTTGCTGGTGTGTTTTGGGTCATTGTCCTGCTGCAGCACCCAAGATCGCTTCAGCTTGAGTTGACGAACAGATGGCCGGACATTCTCCTTCAGGATTTTTTGATAGATGGAACCATGAATTCTACTGTCTATCACAGCAAGCCTTCCAGGTCCTGAAGCAGCAAAACAACCCCAGACCATCACACTACCACCACTATATTTTACTGTTGGTATGATGTTCTTTTTCTGAAATGCTGTGTTACTTTTACGCCAGATGTAACGGGACACGCACCTTCCAAAAAGTTAAACTTTTGTCTCGTCGGTCCACAAGGTATTTTCCCAAAAGTCTTGGCAATCATTGAGATGTTTTTTTAGCAAAATTGAGACGAGCCTTAATGTTCTTTTTGCTTAAAAGTGGTTTGCGCCTTGGAAATCTGCCATGCAGGCCGTTTTTGCCCAGTGTCTTTCTTATGGTGGAGTCGTGAACACTGACCTTAATTGAGGCAAGTGAGGCCTGCAGTTCTTTAGATGTTGTCCTGGGGTCTTTTGTGGCCTCTCGGATGAGTTGTCTCTGCGCTCTTGGGGTAATTTTGGTCGGCCGGCCACTCCTGGGAAGGTTCACCACTGTTCCATGTTTTTGCCATTTGTGGATAATGGCTCTCACTGTGGTTCGCTAGAGTCCCAAAGCTTTAGAAATGGCTTTACAACCTTTACCAGACTGATAGATCTCAATTACTTTTGTTCTCATTTGTTCATGAATTTCTTTGGATCTTGGCATGATGTCTAGCTTTTGAGGTGCTTTTGGTCTACTTCTCTGTGTCAGGTAGCTCCTATTTAAGTGATTTCTTGATTGAAACAGGTGTGGCAGTAATCAGGCCTGGGGGTGACTACAGAAATTGAACTCAGGTGTGATAAACCACAGTTAAGTTATTTTTTTAACAAGGGGGGCAATCACTTTTTCACACAGGGCCATGTAGATTTGGAGGTTTTTTTCTCCCTTAATAACGTAAACCTTCATTTAAAAACTGCATTTTGTGTTCAATTATGTTATCTTTGACTAATAGTTAACGGTTTTTGATGAGCAGAAACATTTAAGTGTGACAAACATGCAAAAGAATAAGAAATCAGGAAGGGGGCAAATAGTTTTTCACACCTGTGTGTGTGTGTGTGTATATACACACACAAGACTACATTAGTGACGGCATTTCTCCTTACAGAAGACTTCAAGTACAGTATACAGTGATGAGATTTACAGTAGCTGCAGTAAAACCCATGAATGGTGCAAACATTTTAAAGAAGGATGTACTAACATACGTAATTAACGATCCCAATAAAAGTGACTCAGAGCACACTGGAGTCAGAGCATTAACTGAGTCCAGTGCCTGATCGACCAATAACTGGTCACCAACAAGAGATGCATCTGTCTGTAGGAACTGTGCACACAATCATTCACCAACACCACTTGCCCATTACAAGAAATCAGCTGGGAGTTATTGCCACGTCCACTGCACAGTCCTGACCGCACTCCACCCCAATTCCACATCTTTGGGAATTTAAAGGAGTTCTTGTGAGGCCAGTGTTTCAGATGAGATGCAGGCAGTCTGAACATAACTCCGGCATACTGAGAAATCTTTCTGGGATCATTAGTGTATTTTTATATTTATATATATATATATATATATATATATATATATATATAAAATAAATAAAGGGAGTTTTTCATCTCTTATACAGTAGCTGTGTCCTTTTATTCCGCACAATCAAAAATCCCGGTGTGACTTGAACGTCCCTTGTAGAATTGCTGTGATTAGCATTTGTGAATGATTGATAACAAGGATTAATACAGGACATGCATTTTTACAATATACCTATTTTTCCTGCAAGAGCCTATTTTTACCAGGGATTACTTTACCAACTGACTTTTCATAAAAAAATAAAATAAAATAAAAAATTTCAGACCAAGTGAATGTGACATTAAGCCATTTTGTCAGGAGACACTTGACACAGAGTCAGAGTAATACACAGTTTTGCAATGTGTGGCGTGATTAACAATGTTTTCATTTCAGTTTATTTACTCTTTTTGCCATTAACATGTGTTACACATTAATATTCCTTAAACCATGTCATCAGGAAACAGATTAATACATTTCTTATATCTATGCATAATAATATAATCCTGCATTTATTCTTTTCTTCTTCTTCTTCCTTTAATGAAACACCTTTTTTCTGCTTCCTGTGCAGTTTAAATCATGGTAATATTTTGTACAGTAATTTGAAAGAAATAGAGCTTTCTCTTTCTAACCTTTAAAATGACTTTAAAGCACAGTAGATCTAAATGAAATTGTTTTTAGGATTGAGGTTGTATTTGGATTAAAATTCAGTTTGAGTGACTTGTTAAGCAGGATATTAACTGAAAGAACTCAGAAATAAATATTAATAACTTTGATGTTGGTTTATGATTTTCAGTACAGTCAGTCACTAAATCAAAATGGTACTTTGGGAAACTGCTTGATACTGAATATCTCTCGACCTGTTTTGTTGTATTTCCTTGTCTTAACACAAGGGGGCAGACTACATCAACTATAGCTAATTAAATATTAACAATATTAGGTTTGTATTATGTAATCACAACAACCAAGACATCACCTCTTTGCCTCTTTCTTATGTGCATTCTTTCTTCATTTTTATAAAGGTTTTATTAGAAATTATATTATACAAAGCATTAACTTGAATGAAAAGTGTAATCTTAGAAACATTTACATGTCTTTCAGAGATTCTTAGTCATTGGTACAGCCCTTTTTGGGGGACATTTATGGGAAAATGATTAAAAATCCATCACTGCATCGTCTGTACATTTTCAGGAGGGATTAGAGATGAGGACAATCGGATTGTGAGCTTTACATTAGCAAATGAACCTAAAAAATAATGCATCATTTTGCATATTAAAAGTTTAAAATACTGAATATTTGCTCTTTTTTGTTGAAAAATGTTGAAATTCTAAAACTTTCTAGAAGCAACAACAAAATAAATAAATAAATAAATAAATAAACAAAACATGGACTTACAATGGGGTTCTTTCAACCCCACTGTGCAGATGTGTGTATTTATGGGAGTTATGGCAAATCTCGGATATCCATTAACTATCCTATGTTTAAGAAATATGAAAACAAGCAAGTTTAAAAAAAAAAAAAAAAAAAAAAAAACCTCGAAGACACTGTGAGAGGGATAACTGGTTTGGGAGAGTGTGGCATACGTCACTCTTTATAGGTTTCTTAGGCAATAGATAAATAAATAACCAGCATTGTGGCTGATCGGACACACCCCTCTCACACACACACTTCACACTCCTGCCATCTGGAAAAAGGTACTGTAGCATTCGGGCACACACACCCAGACTGTGCAACAGCTTTTTTTCCACAAGCCATCCGTCTTCTCAACAGAAAGGGACTGGACTGATACACACACACACACACACACACACACACACACTCTCTATCACTCAACTACCTCAAAACATTGAGACTGGACTGACACATGCGCAAACACACTGACCTACACCACCAAATCATTGTACACACCAACCTGTAAATGCTCTTTTTTGCACAATATTCATTACTGGATTACCTTTTGCACTAACTTCTAAATTCTTGCTGCTACTTTAAGGAACGTTCACTGGTTCTGCACTACCTCAACTCATCACCTCATCACCACAGAGTATTATGTTATGGTGTGTTTGTCACACCATCACTTTGTTGTTCTTGTTTGCACATCTGCACTGTACAGTATGTTGTCTGTTGTCTCTGGGTTAGCTAGTTAGTTTTTGTTAATTTGTGTTATACATTTAAGTTGTTAAAATTGTATGTTGTCAGGTCAATCTGTCCTGTCTTGTCTCCGCTAGCCGGCTAACTAGGCCTCTTAGTTAGCTAGTTTTAGCTCTTCAGGTAATTTATGTTGTAAATTTATGTTGCATGTAGCACTTTGGTCCTGGAGGAACGTTGTATCATTTCACTGTGTTCTAACTGTACTGTATATGGTTGAAGTGACAATAAAGCCAACTTGAACTTGAAATAAAAGAATGAGGCACATGTACAGTGATCAGCCATAACATTATGACCACTTGCCTGATATTGAGTCAGTCTCTGCCTTCGCCACTGAAGCACCTTTCTATTGGAACCAGCTTTCACCTTTTCTTCAATTTTATCTACATTAGCGTTTCTATTGGATCGGACTCCACAGGCCAGCCTTCACGCCCCATGTGCGTCAGTGAGGTGATTGACAGTTCCAGACAACATCAAGCGCAGTACGATGATGAGACTCTTAGCCACAGTAAAACATGTGAACGGTGCAAACATTTTGAAGAAGGCCGTACCTTCACACATTCACAATGATGATCCTGGTCTTATTCTTGAAAGTCGACATTGTACTTGGCATCAGCTTGCGGAAGAGTCGTATCTATCTGTGGGAACTGTACACACAATATTCACCAACACCATTTGCACATTACAGGAACTAGGCAGAGAGTTATTGCCACATTCCACGAACAGTCCTGCCAGTGTGTGTCGAGAGAGGAGGCTTCGGACATCACACTGTGCATTTGGCTTTTCTGATAATGTCATGTACAGTAGAACCAAAGTTATTTACCAAGTTATAATGTGTAAATTGTACTGCAGCTGGAATATGTGTACTCACAAAATGCGCATATTATTATTATTATTATTATTAGGACACAAACTAAAACTTAAAAATGAATCGGTGCTATTTATTTTTTGCTCAGTCACGTGTGTATAATTGGTTAACATTAAATACAATTCTAATTATCATATTGTCTCTGTTGTCCTGAAAAAATATGGATGTCACTTTACTGTATATTGAACAATCCTGACCACATACTGTGTTAAAGGTCATATGTATTTATTGTTTGTTGTATGAAGTAGACCACTTTTGTGCTAGCGGTTGAATGCTGGTCCGTTACGCTGGATACCACCACAAGTATCATGTTCACCCAAACATTCATCCCATCCATCCTTCCACCCACCACTGCAGTCCAACTAGGGACCGTGATGGCCAATGTTGAACATTGAATTTATTTCCATTTTTACAATAGTGGTAGGATCTCCGGTCAACATTCACACGCGCTTTTACGCACTATGGGCAATTAGAGAACGCCAATTAGTCTAATCTTCATACTGTACCATACGGTATCTCTCAGTGCCTTATTTTTAAACATAAACTTCAGAAAATATATGTTAATGTGAATTTTTCCTATTCCTATTTTTGGACACTGATTTCAAAAATAAATAAATAAATAAATAAAAACCCCTTTCTGTCTGTTTTTGTTGTCTACTTTACTGAGCTGGTGGGAAAAACATGGCATTTTGTAAGTCTGTTTTTAGCAGCGGGTTGGAAAGATAAATACTCCGCTCTCTCCAGAACAGCCCTGCGGTCTGACATGGTGGTTTTCAGCTTAATTGCATGGTTGCTCAAAGCCTCTGCTTAAATTTGATAGCACTGAAAGCGAATGCAAATGCTTTCTAAAAGTTCCCTCCCAACCGTCTCCATAGAGATCCAAGCGGAAACAGGCCTCCCATAGACTGAGACAAGTGCAGTGCCGCAGATTAGCAGACTAAAGAGGAGGTCGCCTCGACAGCTGTAAAGTGAGATGGAAAATAACTTCCTGTACTTAAGTACTATTTTGGAAGATTTCTGCTTTATTTAAATTGCTAAGAGAAGAAGAAAAAAAACAAGTTGCTGTTGTAGGAACTCCTGATAAGGGTGTGGCACAGCGGACCATCCCATCACACAATTGACGTTTGTTTTTACACCGGATGCCGTTCTTGACACAACCCTCCAATTTTCATCCTACCACTGAGCCACCAATGTCTCCATTATGACCTTTAAAGAACTCATAAATCTCAAACACTATAGATTTTTATTTTTTGTCTCTTTTCTCGCTCTCTTTCCTCTGCTTTTCTAAATAAAAGTAAAACTAAAGTATGTTAATTAAGTTTAATTAGCTAGTTATAGTTAATATTTAACTGCCTATTTAATTAGCTAACTAATTAAGCATTTTACATGTGTGTTTTCAATTAGCTAGCTATGGGGGGCGTTCAATACAACGCAAGTTTTTTTAATTGTGCAAAATTACAGAACACCGTTATGAGACAAAAAAAAAAGAAATCCCTTTATTTCTCTATACAATCACCTGCTACACTAATTCATTTATCCCAGTCTTTCACTAGTGCTTGGAAACTAATCAATGTTGAAAGTTTTCTCCGTACACAAGAGCCCGTGCCTGAACTTCTTGCATCACATCTGAAATGAGGCCTCCCAGGAACTCCTTTAAAGGCCCAAACATGTGGAAATGTCTTAGCGCGAGGTCAGGACTGTACGGGAGACGTGGCAGTAACTCTCAGCCAGGTTCCTGTAATGTGTAACTGGAGTTAGAGAATGATAGTGTGTACAGTTCCCACACACAGACGCAACACGTTTTCTGTCGATTTTCAAGGATCATGGATTCCACTCGCTGAACATTAATGGGAACGAATGCAGTGGGAGGTGAACCACCTCGGCCAGGATCATCATACACAGACATACAGCTCTCTTTAAAACGCTTGCAGCATTCAGATGTTTTAAGACACTTATCACCATACTGAGCTTCAAAAGTCTTCTGTTTTATGCTTTCATTCACAAGAAATTTTATTACTAAAATAAGTACTTTTTCCACCTCTAGTCGCAAATCGGTTTAGAAATTTACGACCATTTCATTATCGTGGCTTTTTATTATTTCATTATGCAGCTTATTCTTTGCGTGGCAACATTTCTAACCAGAAATGATGCAATTAAATGTAGGTTTTTTTGTGTTTTTTTATTTACATAAATAGTAAAAATGTTGCTATTCCGTTTATAATCCTACAGGTGGTGCGCTCTAAACTATTCACACATTGACAGGCAGTACAGCATCCTATGTGGTACAGTAAGAGAAAATTATTTGTTAAAGTAATTTGTTAAGTAGTTTTTAATCTATTCATTTAAGTAATTTAAGGATAGTGTTGAGATTTAGACACTTATTATTGTGCAATAATGTGAGCTGTTTTGAAGCAACATCATCCCTGTGATCACTTAAGTGGTCCAGATCTAAAGTTGAAATACATTTGAATGGTTGAAATGAGCCTGAGTGTAGTCAGTGTCCCGGTTTAAAAAGCCCATCAGTTTTGGGGCTTAGGAAAGACTGCTGCACATACTGTATCATCCAGGACTGGGCTGATGTGGCTGAATACTAAGCCATGTGGAAGGCAAAAGATCCGTCAAATAATCCTAGAGAAAAATAAAAGGTAAACCAGGAAAAGGATACAACAAAACTAAATTCCAAACTCTCTTGTTCAAACAGAAGAGGAGGAGAGGAGAATTAGAGATGTTGATACAAAGCCAACGTCAAGGAGAAGAGCAAATATCTCAGAAACTGTTTGACATGCAGAGAGAAACCCGCAAGCAACTACAACTTAAAGTCAGGATTATCTGGGGGGAAAAAAAAAAAGTGGTGTGACGGTTTCAAGATGCACAATAGGAAATGCTTAAACAAACATGGGCTGCAAGGTGAACTTTTTGGCCACAGATATAAAAGCTATATTTGGAGAAAAGTAATTAAAATATATCATGTGGGTGAAGAATGCAACATGTTATCAAAAAATACTGGAGGCCAATTTGTCTCCAGTCCAGAAGATTTACTTGGGGCATACAGTACTTTGAATTCCAACATGACCATGATCCAAAGCACAAGGCCGAGAGGAGCCTGCAATGGTCAATTCAGTCGTCATCATGGCACTCCAAAATTTATATTTTGTAAAGAACGGAAACATCCTCACAATTGCTGACCAAGAATGTATTCAAAAGTCAACCATGAGCTGGAAAATTGATGCTTACAGTTTTTTGGAAACCATCGTTATTGGAACATTATCAGGAAAAAGTTCAACAATTAACAATGCTCGTTATAAGGAGCTTCTCATTAAAGAGCTGAAGCCTAAACTTCAGGTTAAACACAGAAGACTGCTGGCTGAGGCTGCTGTGATCATGCATGGGGATGCATGTTTGCACACTTCTGCCCACACGCTGCAAAAACTTCAATTTTGAGGTGTTAAAGCATCCTCTTTATAGTCCTGATCTTGCTACATTAGATTTTCACCTACTTGGTCCCCTGAAAGCAGCCCTATGAAAACAAAGAGTCACTTCTGATGAAGAAGTGAAGACAGCAATGCATTTGTGGCTCACAGATCAACCTAACATTTCTTAATGAGCGAATACGTACAGTAAGCTTGTTAACAGATGGACAGAGTGTATTGAAAAGCAAGAAGATTGTCGGAACATTATGTAGTTGTCTTTTCCAAGAGTTAATTAAAATAAATTCTACAGACATAGATTAGATAGAGAGATAGATTAGACAGAGTACTTTATTATTAATCCCAAATGGAAATGGTATAAATTTGTGCACACAAAAAAAAGTTTCTACTTTCGTAGAATCTGAATATTTATAAAATCTTGACACTAACGAATCACAATACAAATTGAATCGGCACCTAGAAATGGTCATAATATAATCTGCTGCTCCGCGCCGATTCCATCCCTAATGCATAGTGGCCAGTGCATACGCTTCTGAAAGCAGTCTTATGATCTGGAGTTGCTTCAGTTGCTCACGTCGAGGCTCGACCATGTTATGTGGCAATAAAATTAAGTCAGCTGACAACCTGAATGAACTGAATGACCAGGTTATCAAATCTGTGCAGGTTTTCTTCCCTCATTGCCCCCCCAAAAAAAAAAAAAGGTTGCATACATGACCAATTTTGGGCCAGACGTTGTATTTTTCTTATTATCAGGGGTGGTGCTGTTGTACATGGTCCAAGATTTATATCCAAACCTAATAATCTGATGTCTTAGCCTTCGTCGTGCTCAAAGCTACGGTTATGAATTAGATTTTTTATTATTATTTTAATAGTTGAGTAATTAATTTGATCTTTATACATTTGCTACATTTTACGTTTATTACTTTTTTTTTATAATAAACTGAATATAATTCGAACATTGTAATGTGAACTAAACAACATTTCACATTAGAAGTTTTGATTTTTAAAAACTGTTAAGCATTGATAAGCTTTTCAGCTGCTATGGGAATCAATGAGGAATAACGGAAGGATTTTCCCCCCCATCACATTTAATGTTAGAGGATTACAGAAGAGAAACAAAAATGTATTAAAGCGTGTTCAAAAATAACTGAGAAAACCTTGAGATGTATCCAAGTCTGTCTATTTAAAGATAGTTACATTATTCAACACCATTAAAAAACTATTTTTTTTAATTAAAAAAAGTGCAAGGAGAAAGGAACATTTATCTAGACACTATAGAGGTGTGAAGGCACATATTTTAAGCAGTGTGTAAGTGATGCATGGAGGATTTAGTGTACCGTTTCCATCAGAACCCATGAAACACTTAAACATTGTGTGTAATGTCATTCCCATTTATTGAGGTACGTACAATATAAAGAGAAAACAAATGCAGTTTTTTTTTGACTGAGCAGAAAGCTTTGACTCATGTACTATATAAATATCGTTAATAAATGTTACATACATTGTAAAGTATATAATGTAATACAGAAACACAAAACTAGTGACCTCAGGGAATATTATGAAATAAATAGTTCCATAGTTTGTTACAATGCTTGTTATTGTTTAATTAAAAAAGAAAGAAGGAAAAAAAAAAAAAAAAAAACTCGGATTCCTCAGCACTAGTTGTGCTATTTGGTATTTCTCGGTTCGAGATCATGAAGGTCTGACCCCAGGGTCTCATTTTCCACAGTTTCGAAATGGAAAAGGCATCAACAAGTCAGTGCTCCCCTTAAGGAATGGCAGGAATTATGCGAATCAGAGTGTGTCGTTGATGTTCTGTGTAGTGGTTTCTCCTGGAGTCTCTCAGTGACGCAAGAGCATTCAGGTACGCGATGCGCGCCCGTGTCAGAGCAGCTCCTCACCACACACAGGGTGTGGAACCAGAGAGGAGGTAGTGGGTCTCCTCTTTTAGTGCCTTCATCTTTAAGACGCTCCTTCTTTACCTTGCTCCTGACTACTCGAGGCTTCCGCTTCGGCGGGAGGAGCCCCGGCGGCCGCGGCTTCTGAAACGCATACCGACAGGGGTGTGGAAATATACAACAACAATAACAAGGAGATCTGAAATAGATTATATTGTTAGAGTGATTCCTTATAGTTCTCGTGTGCATAAATTTGCCCTGCTGCAGAAGTAAAGCCCGTCCAGAGCACTTTAATCACTGACTATCGCGAGGGATTTCAAAACCCACAATACAATTTATTATGGATTACATTTATCTGTTGCATTTCAGTTCGATTTCTAGTCATTTATGGCTATTTGGGGACAAGGCCAGCTGACACAGCGTTGTGTGTAACGGTGCTCTCCGACAGCTCCAGGGTCTCCAGCGTGGCCCAGAGCTCCCGTTTCTGACAGCACCGTCTGTCGTGTGCTCACCTCTCAAAAACATGCTCGTGTCCACCATCTGTCCTAAACTAATCTAGGTGTGAAAGTCTGTATAAGGTCTCCTATAATGCTCAGGGTACCATGTTCCAGAGTGTATTTTTAGCCAATTGTGCCCAAGTGTGCCAGGATTAGTCTCCGAATTGACTGGGTTCATGACCAGAATAAAGAAGTTACTCCATATCAATAAATGGTAAAAAGTTAGCTCATGAACAGCTCCAGTTACCGATCAATTTATTGACAGCTGCCTGCTGCGGCAATTATTCAATATGCGTGTGCATCATAATACCGGTAAAAACAATAACCGCTCTCGTTTCTCATTATATTTCCTGACCGCTTCACTTCCGTCAGTCAGCTTGGCTATGCGCCTTAATAAAATATTCAATGACATGACTGAACGCTGAGTTCATCGTATATATGGGCTGTTGGTCCACACCTCATTATTCACCAGAGTGGAAACGTTCCCACACAGAGAGGAAGCGGGTACAGGAAGTGGGAATTGTTCCAAGCGCTGATGACAGAGCAATGCGCGATTGCGGTGACAGCATCTATTCAACCTCTCCTTCAACTCCTTTTGTGTTCCAGACCCACTGACAAGCACATCTGACCTTAAGGGGACGCTTATCATAATGTAAGAGGGAAGTGGACTCTTAAGAGAAGGGGCTTAAACTGTTTGGCTTTCGTCTAAGTAGTGAGTAATTTGATTTCTTAAACTCGGTGCACCTTAAGAGGCACGAAACGCTCACCTGAGGGCTTACAATGCATAACAGACAGGAAGTGCTGTAATGAGGTAAACTTGATCTTGTCCACTTGGGCTGCTCATATACAATAAATACAGCACACCACACACACCAACCTCCTGCCTTCAGGTCCATCTCAGCCATGTCTTTGGTCAGTTCGCTGGTGCCCACAGCTGTTCCTTCTCCCTTAATGTCCGGCACTGCGTTCCTGCGGCCCGTGCGATCGCAATTAATGAACTCCGAGTATGATGACTCAACGTCCATCATCTGCCCATGACCTGTCTTCTCATTCCACCTGCAAAACAAAGATAAAAAAAAGAACAATGAGCACTGTTTATTTGCGCAAATAGCTAAAATCAGCCAATTCTGTTGCCCCAGTGTTGGGCATAAAAAAAGTGCTTCAAGTGAATGTTCACACCAGATATCATAATGAGGGAAAAAATGCGACTATGAACAACCATGAGGAGTGGACGGAAACAACTTGTGGTGAAAAAGATAGCCAGAGGTCACAGGATAGCTTTGGTAACTCAAATAACTACACTTTACAATCTTCATGAGCAGAAAAGCATCTCGGAATACACAACACGGCAAACTGTGAGGCGAGCAAAGTGTTCTTGGGTGCCTTAATTAGGTTTAAGACATGGTTCACGCAAGCCATGCTTAAAGCCACACAAAGCCGGTTACGCGTTCATGAGTTTGTTACCTGAGATGCAGTCTCAGCGGTGCTACTAGAGGGCGCTATAGCCTGAAACAACACGAGACAGGTAACCCCACTTCCCTACTTTGGGAACAGTCTGAGCGTTCAGTAGCTTATAATGTATCTCCACCTTGTGGAATGAGCCTGATCACCACATGTCATGCACGCTTGTAGAACGCATGTAGCCCATATTTAACAGAGATGCATGTTGGTGCCAGCTGGGCCAAGCAGTGTCACTTGTCAGGGAGTTGAACCATTTTACAGGTAATGCGTTATAGTGCAGCACTTTATTTTACATTGGTTTCTCCAGGGTCAGGGTTCGATTCCCGCCTCGGGTCTGTGTACATGGAGTTTGCATGTTCTGCCCATGCTTAATGGGTTTCCTCTGGGTACTCCGGTTTCCTTCCACAGTCCAAAGACATGCAGATTCGCCTAATTCGCGTTCCCGAATTGCCTGTAGTGTGCGAGTGAGTGTGTGTTAGTGTGTGTGCCCTGCAACGGATTGGCACCAGGGTATACCCCGCCTCTTGCCCAAAGTCTCAGGATTCAGGATTAGTAGTATAGAGGATGAATGAAAATGATGATGATTTTGCCCAAGTCCTGATCTTGGTGCTGTAGAATGGACTGAAATTAGTGCTGGGCGATATGGCAAAAAAAGTTATCTCGATAATTTTTGGCCCATATTGAACGATAACGATATATATTTCGATATAAGCTGTTAATGCTGCCAGCTTTAAAAGAGAATCCCAACAATGACTGAAGTAGGGCTGCAACTAACGATTATTTTGATAATCGATTAGTTGGTCGATTTCTTTTCGATTAATCGATTAATTGGATAAAATGTGACCGCTTTAATTTGCTGTTTTGCTTAACAATATAAAACCATAAATCAGGGTATTATTTATGTATAAAAGTAAACTTTAAAAAATGCAATAGCCACATAGAGTATAATCTTTAATTTTGACATTTAAACCTTAGTTTATGTAAATCAACATTCTTTTTTTAACAATAATTGCAGATGGCAAGTTAACAGTGTTGATATGGTGTATGTATGTGTGTGTGTTATATATATATAATATGTGTGTGTATATATATATATATATATATATATATATATATATATATATATATATAACACACACACACACACACAGTAGTTTAAAAAATACACTGACATATTCAGTTGTTAAGAATGACCTCAATTTTAAATTCTCTTAAATTAATTCAACTTAATAATAAGAATAATAGACTTCTAGATTATTATGATATTATTTTTAATGAAAGTGTCTCTTGCTACATCCTTGTCACGGTTTATACATTATTTCGATCCTCTCGGGTATTTTATCCTTTTTTGTTGTTTAATAAATAAAAAAATATATTTTTAATATATATAGACCATTTTGCTATACTAGACATTCTCGTAATACGGTGACGTAGGGAGAGAAAAAAAATGGCCGCTACTGGGTTCACTGTTTATTTTGCCCTTTTTCCCCGCATTTCCCTGTGTATAGCGTATAGGATGATGGGATATATCCGGTCCTCCGAGGTGTAAACTGAACGTGAAGAAAACGCACTAGAAGTGTTTTCCTTGGGTTCGTTGGGATTTGAACACCAAGAAAAAGCTGTATGCAACGTTTTTTTTTTTTTTTTTTTACCCCGTATAACCGCGCAGTCGGAAAAACGCACGTCACCAAAGCCCGTGTGAACTCACTCACTCCTTTTTTTTTTTTTTTTTTTTTAGTCGTGGCCAATTCCTCCCCGTCGCTAGGGGCTCCCACATGTGTAGAAAACCCTCCGCGCTTCATCCGCGCTCAACGACAGAAAACCACTCGCTTTTAACGCCCGATAAGAGGTGTTTAATGTAAATTGCTCCCATACCTTGGAGGACTTGGGGCGCTCGCGCTTTTTCCTGCAAACGCTTCTGTAACCTCCATTGCGCGAGCGACTGTGTATCTGTGTGTGTCTTTGTGTATTTGTGCATCTTGTGGTCGCGCTCCTCAGTAATGTGCGCGGCCCAACTAATCGATAACGGCATTCGTTGACAACGAATTTCATTATCGATAATTATCGATTTTATCGATTAGTTGTTGCAGCCCTAGACTGAAGCCACAAAAATTAAAGGGTTCATTAAATTACATTTTAAAGTTTAGTTTATTAACAAAAACAGATGACAGATTCGGCCATAAAAATTAAGATACTATAGGCACATGCTCAGAATCTTTACAAGACAAAGATTTTTTTTTTTTAAAAAATACTTGTTTGTGATGATAAAAAGTATCTTGTGATGATAAATTACAATGTTTTGAGATTTTTAAACAATAATGAGAAACAACATTTAGGCCACACACACTAGGGCTGTCTTTTTTATCCCACAATTCAGAGTTAAATGAAGGCTATTTCACACGGCCCCAATAAACTGGCATAATGGCTTAAGCATGCAATGACAACAAAAATGGAATGAATTATGAGAAATTATCACGTTATTTATGTAGAACAGATGCATTACTCACTTTTTAAAACAGCAACGTGCTTAATATATATATGCATATTTATTAAATAGCGTCAAGCAGGTCTAGACAATCATTTATTTATTTATTTATTTATTTATTTATATCTGCCTTTACAGCACATGACCACACGCAAATTGGTGTTTGTTAGGGCAGTGTGAATACAACAGCATTTTCTAAATTATGCAGATCGCCTTAAATGTTGTGAAATGTTGTGAAATCGTAGGATATGTTATAAATCCTCATAAGCTGTTTTAGCACTGAAAACTTTAACTTTAGTAGATGCTTAACTTACCAATGGTTAGATGCAGCTATCAATCTGGGCCAGAACAATTTCACTTTTACTATATAGTTGGGTACCTGCTAGGTGTTGTATAGTTCATATTTACTTGGCCAGAATGGTTTAAGCCACCAAAATAACGTTTTATTGATAAACTGCACAGCTTTCGCCAATGTGAACACTCCTGTTAGTAACGCGGCGAATAAGGAGCTAAACTTCAGCCGCAGAATGAGACGCTGCGCGATAAGGAGCCAAACAAATTAGAAGTTGCGAATAAGGAGCTCATTTCAGCCTCAAGACGACACGAGCGTTATCTACTTTGGTGCAGCCCCACTGCTAGCCCTGCTAGTTGTCGGAGTAGCATCGACCCGCATTTTCATGCTTTCAGTGTGGTCGTGTGGGTGATGCGTTCATATAACGGAATACGTGCTACTTTTTTTTGTCGACAATTTCAACATCTTTGGATAATAACTCGAGGTTAGATTCACTTTCGTCATCATTTAGATTCACTTTTTTTTTTGTCGTCCTGGTGTTTGCTTCGCAAAGTGCTTTAGGAAATTAACTTTGACGTGCACGGCACACGCAAGCTGCACACTGATTGGCTGTTCTTGTATTGTTCTGCTGTATGATTGGCTCTTAGATTAATCCATATCGAGCAAAAAATGTCTAGAGCTCATCATCGTTATTAAAATCAAATAAATCGCGATTCGATATGATAGCGTTTATCGGCCCAGCCCTAAATGAAATGGTCATGCAACTGTATCAAAATAGACCGGAATCTTTCAGGAGTGTACAAACACCATGTACATTCCATGTCATAAAGACTTGAGGCTGTTGGAAAGTCAGATGGTGTCGTGCTCAGTTATCACTGTGGTGTGTTGTTTTATAAAGTTGCACCAATATAAATATAAAAACAGTCCATTTAAATTCACCGTGTATTCCAGACACACAATGAATATATTCGAACACAATAAGCTTTATTACACCTCTGTCGCTCTGTTATTTCATCCAACCCAGAATGGCTAATTATGATCTCTCCCGACCCCCCGAGGCAGATCTCCTCACAATCCAATCCCTTAACAAGAACATGTCCGTTCTTCGAGTCTTCTACTGGACGTCACTGCTGTTACGTTACGTTCCTGACACCGTTCCGATTCGTCTATCTTGTTAACATTCTTTCCATGTAAAATCTAATCATGTTTTTGTACTGTAGACTTCTTGCGAGCGAGCCTTAATGGCCTTGAAGAATCCAAGCACTTCAGCAAATGTCACTCACGAAGGCAGCATGAGCTCTGCCCTCATCTATAAGAGAGTACAACGTGCCGTTATGTAACAGTCCTCAGCTTAATGAAGCAGAGTGAGTACTGCTTTTCTAGCTTGTTAAAAGACTAAGCAAGGTTTTTTTTCTTTTCCACCAGGACTTGTATTGACCTTGACACTTCACTTTAAAAAAAAAAAAAAAAGCACACTGCTTTACCCAAAAGAAAAGAGAAATTCTGTCATGAGCAGAGTGTTTAATTCTGGCATGTTTAAAGGGTTTATTATAACTGAACCAACTGCATTTTAAAGGGATCAAAATGTCATTCTGACAAAAATTCAGTACATGTTCTAAAGCCCCTGGCAACATGACTTCGAATGTGAAAAAAATAAGTTATTTTATTACATAAGCATTTACAAATGATAGATAGAAGAAAACACAAGACAGACCTGCTCGGCATCATCGCATAAACATCGATATTAAAACAAAACATCTAAAATAGGGATGCTCATATTGACCGATTGAATTTTGACCGATTATTACCATCAGTTAAACGGTTTAAAATGTTTTATCGCGGCATTATCGCTGCATTACTGGGACATCTGTGCCATCTGAGAGGGTGTTTTCTGCCGCGGGATTAACTTTCAATAGGTTGCGCTCCAGACTATCCCCACAGCACGTCGACATGTTACTTTTTATTTAATAAAAACTAGACAGTTTGTGGTTTGAGACAGGCCTTCTATTTTTTTTTAACCGAAAAAAACTTAGTAGCCAATGTATGAAAAAATTTGCCTACCCGAGGCAAGATTCAAAGGTATTTCAGCATGTTTTCGTTTTGTAATATTTATTTTTTATTTAAGTAAAAAATATTTAGTGCAGGCCTATTTATTTTATTCTTTTTATTTATAGTACTTTGTTTTTCTCTGTTGTCGGAAACGCTGCAGGTTCGTGAAAATTTGACGATGTGTGAATCCAGATTCTGTTCTTGATATGTTCTGTGTGCTGTTGCTGTGTGCACATGTTAAAATAAAAACTGAAAAAAAAATTTCTTGTTTTTTAATCAGATACTCAGTTCTATTTTAATTTTATTCTAATTTAATATTCTAATCTGATCAGTTAACGGTTAATGCTCTGATAAGGAACGGCGGATGTCGGTTGGGAAAATTAATCGAATTGAGCATCCCTAATCTAAAATATTCCACAAATGTTCTGCTGAGGCCTGCAAAGCACATGGACCCTGCTGTCTTTGGTTAAGACCTGTCCAGCACATTATTAAAAAGCAGGAAGGATACTGTAGTGCGAGACTGGAACAAAAACTCTTTTGATGGTTAGGGGTCGTGCGAGTGTGGGATATTTCATTTTCGGACAGGCAGTGTAGAATCCATGTCAGTCAATGGGAACGGCTATTGCTGATTAGTATGCAAAGATGTCATATTTACAAAATTAAACACAGTCCAAGTGAAAAAGCTATTTAAAAAAAAACTCATATGGAGGTGGTGTGAAATTTATCCCAGAAGCTCCAAATACCAGCAAGTATCTAATTATGAAAATGAGCCAAAAAAAAAAAAAAAAAAAAGATCTATCTATCTATTGGTGCTAAATGGCTTTGGACACGTTGGTACTTTAATAATCATGACGAAGAGCACTAACTTGCGAATTGGTACAATTATTGCTCCGGAGGTGCTATTTCTAAACTTAATAGAGTGGCTCCTGAACTCATTTCATGGCCTAATTACAACAGGAAAAGCGTACATCCGAGACCGTCTAGAGTCACTAAACAATTAGGATCATCTCAGTTACACTGGCCGCTTCATGCGGCGGGCAAATGAGCGAGATAAAACCTGAGGCAGAAATGGTATTAGTGGTATTCATGTTGGTGAAAGAGTCAAGCTGCTTTTCAAGTGAGTGGAGAGTGTGTGTGGTTGAGAGGGCTAGGAGTGGGGTAGGGGGTAATCCTGGCATATTCCCACACACACACACACACACACACACACACACTGTATCTATTCATCCTCATTTGTGTCTCTTTTTCCCAGGCTGGATTTAAAATGGGTCAGGGATCCTGGAGTCCACTACAGCACTGTGCCAAACTGAGTAGAGGAGACCGCGGGAACAGGACGCGGATAAAAGAGACACGAAATAAAGGGGAGTTCCAGGGAAATCAATGAGGACAATCCACACGCACGCACACATGCACAAGTAACTCCGGGGTGGTGGCGCTCACTTTACCACATGCATATTCTCTCCAGCCCTTCTGGTTAGGATTGATTGCACCTGGTAAATCTAATTCCAGACGTGTTAGGACCATTTTAAAAGAATTGGGGTGAATTCCGGACAGCGTGTACAGCTAAAGATAGTCCATGAAGGAGGACAGCCACTGCGAAGGGGCTCGTCAGCAAACGAGCGCTCGTGAACAGCTAAAATTTTTGCTGAAAGAAGAGAAGCGGTTTACATAGCAAGTGTTCAGGGTTTGCACCGTGACTAAGCTCGGGGTTTAGCTCTGACCCTGAGAAAATAGGCATGACCAAAAGATCCTTGCGGCTTTGGCTGGTGCTGTGATTCATAACCGATTTTGCTTATATTTGATTGTATCCAATTTGATTAAGTAAATTGCTTTCTGATTTGGTAATTTCCTGGGAACTATAGAGCTGTGTGTGTGTGTGTGTGTGAGGGAGAGATCGAGAGCGAGAGGGAGAGAGAGCGTAGAGCAACACCTCCTGCGGAGATAAAAACCCAGCTGTCTCTGAAATATGGGGGTTTCTAACTGTGTAGCTTCTGAAAACAGCTTTCCATGTGACATGGTGGGCGTAATGTGGGCTGGATACTTGACAATATTTTGTTGCATTCAGAGCTATCAGGGCTTTTTGTCATGAAGAACATACTTTAGATTATTGTTTAGGCTCGAACGCCTGATGCGTCAGAGTTTCAGAAGAAAAATTATGAATTGCGGCAGCGAGAGTTTCTTATTGCTCATGCACCATTTACATGTCAGCTGTTGGATCCCAAGCTGCATTCCAAGTCTCGCATTAAAGACGGGGTCACTTTGCAATCCCATTGCAATCTGTTGTGGTGTCACGGATCACTACGGAACACGGAACTTCTACTTTACATATACTGACAGGAAAGAAAAAAAGATCCTTTTGTTCTTAGGCTCTCTGACCAGCATCAAACACTTGCCAAACAAGACTCACCACTTGCCTTCAGGAAAGTGACTGACATACAAGGGCTGTTCAAGTCAAACTGCACAGAATAACAGAACACAGTTATGAAAATAAAACCTCCCTTTATTTCTGTACAAAGGTACTAATCCCAGTATTTCACTAGTGGGTAGAAAGTTCTCATAACATTGAAGCTATGATCAGACTGCCTTATTCACGTCTGAAACACTGGCCTCCCATGAAATCCTTTAAGGGCCAAAAAAATGTTTTTTTTTTAAATGTCTTGAAGTGAGGTGTTGCACAAAATAAACACTATTGTACAGGGAATGTGGCAATAACTGCCAGCTGAGTTCCTGTAATGTGCAAGTGGTGTTCGTGAATGATGGTGTGTACATTTCCTATAGACAGATGCGTCTCTTCCACAAGTCGATTTTCGAGGATCAGGCTTTCCACTTGCTAAATGTTAACATGAACGCCAGCAGTGGGCTCCGAGCCACCTCGGCCAGGATCATCATTCACAGATATACGGCCTTCTTTGAACCGTTTGCACCAGTCAGTCACCCACAACATTTGGCATGCTTATCGATGGAGACTTACATTTTTCTCTCATTGTAGGTTAAGTGCCTTGCCTGGAGTTGGGGATTGAACCGGAGACCTTCTGATCTGTGGTCCAATGCCTGGTTAAGTTTAGATCAATCCTCAGAATGTGATGGTTACTTTGCCCATATCATGGTCTCTAACCTGGAGAGTGGGGTTGAATCCAGTGAGCATTAATTGTTTCTGCTGGTGGAAATGCCTTGTTGGTAAAAGGGGTCAAAAGAAGCTAGTGGGATTCATCGGAATTGACCGATAGACTACTGTAAGCCACATCACCACTCGTTTGGGCACCCCTTGATGAATAATAGATTTTGGTCCATTTCAAAGTCTCTCTTGGAAATGGAAAAAATAAATAAATAAATAAATAAATAAATGCACAATATTGTCAGCAAACATTGACGCATAGTTACTTCTTGTGCCATAAAATGGGGAAAAAATAAATAAATAAAAACTGTGGGGCACTGTGGAGGTCAAGATGAGATCTGGAAGACCAAGAAAACTCTCAGAGAGAACTGCTCATATGCTGGTCAGAAAGACAAATCAAGCCTCCGAGTGGCGCAGTGGTAAAGTGCTCGCCCTATCATCTGGAGATCATCGCTGGTTCGATTCCCGGGTGATGCTGTAACCTCTCGCAGCCGGAGGTCTAGAAAGAGCTGATTGGCCGAGCTTTCTCAGAGGGGAGGGATGAGAGGTACTTCGTGCTCCCACATTAGTCACGGCTCTACAGCCAATCAGGGGCGTCTGTGCGCTCGCACGAGGGGATAATGCTGTCCCCCCAAGTGTGTTAAGTCGCCCCCAACGGTGCGTGAGCGAGCAGTTTGAAAAGATGAGGTCGACTGGTTCGGAAAAAACACGTGTAGTCTTCGGCCCTCCCTACTGAGTGGTAGTATTAGCCTTAATGTGGAGCCCCCTAGTGACGGGGAGGAATTGGACACGACTAAATTAGGAAGAAAATCTGGAAAAAAAATCCAAGAAAAGAAAAGACAAATCAAAACGCCCATTTGACTGCAAAAAGATTTAGCAGACTCAGGAGTGGTGGTGCACCGTTCCACTCCACAAGATCTTCAGTGGAAGAAAACCTTACCTGCGTCCTAATCATAAAATCCAACGTCAGAAGTATGCAACACAACATCTACAGAAGCCTGATGCATTTTGGTGCTGTGGACTGATGAAGTTAAAATAGACTCTTTGGCCACAATCAGCAAAGGCATGTTTGCAGAAAAAAAAGGAGCAGCATTTCATGAAAAGCCCACCTTGCTAACTATTAAGCATGGAGGTGGATCTATCATGCTTTGGGGTTGTGTTGCAGCCAGTGGCACAGGAAACATTGCACGGGTGAAGGGAAGAATGGATTCCACAAAATTCCAGCAAATGTCACACCATCTGTAAAAAAGCTGAAGCTGAAAAGACGATGGTTTCTACAACAAAACAATGATCCTAAACGTACCTTGAAGTCCACTATGGAATACCTCAAGAGACGCAAGCTGAAGGTTTTGGAACGGCCATCACAGTCCCCTGATTTAAACATCATTGAAAATTTGAGGGTAGATCTTAAAAGAACTGTGCGTGCAAGACAACCAAAGAATATTACAGAAGTCTTTTGCAAGGAAGAATGGGAGAAAATCCCAAGTATAAGAATTGAAAGACTTAAAAAGCGTTTGCAAGCTGTGATATCTGCCAGAGGAGGTGTTAGTAAGTACTGTTTATGTAAGGTGCCCAAACTTTTGCACAGTGCCACAATAATGTTTTTATCTTTGTTCAATTTATGACATAACTAAGTAACTATGTGTCAATGTTTGCTGAAAATATTGTGCATTTTCTCCATTCCCAAGAGAGACTGTATTAACATCTTTTCAATAAAAAGCATCTCAAAACAAATTACACATTTAACCTTGAAGAAATTTATCTACAAGAGCAGAAAATGATCTCAGGAAGCTGAGTTTAAGTTTGCATGCAGGTTTCCTCCAGGTACTCAGATTTCCTCCCTCTGCCAAACGACGTTAATCGTTTTTTCCAAATTTCCCGTAGTGTGTGAATGAGTGTGTGGCGTGTCCAGTTGTAAATGGCCTGTAATGGATTGCCTCTCTGTCCAGGGTGTACCACCCCCCAACCTTGTGCCAAGAAGCTTCCTGGGCTTCCTGCAACCCAGTATAGGATAAGCAGTATAGAAGATGAGAGAAAGAGGGATGAGATTTCTCATAGCAAGTTTGGAATGCACGCGCAATCCTGTACAATGGTTTAAAAAAAGCACTACCATTCACACACGAAAAATGCAGAGAGAATAAAAAGCAGATTTAAAATATCGACACCATTTATGTGATGTGCGTCAGCAAAGAAAGCCAAGTTATTCCGCAAATAAAAAGCCTCTTTGTGCAGCTGGTATTGAGCATGTGGAGGTCGCTCATACAGTACGGCAGCGAACACAAAAGACTCCGTCTGACATTCCGGGACGTTGTGTAAATAGCTCCGCTCAAGAGCGACTAAAACAGGGAACAGCTCGTCTTTAAGGACCTTGTGACAATCAGGGGCTTATAAAAGGAGTATTTATGAATATCCCAGTTTGCCTTTAACGAGACTATTACATTAGTCAGACCTGAAGTGCTACAGTAGCCCTGAGGGCAGTACGAGTGTTCTAAGGAAGCATCTGAGGCAACGATGTGTTTGTAGAGAGTCACTGGCCAGCTTTTGGTCACGAACTGTGCGTTTGTCTTTCCATTGCATGTTACGGCACAAACGGATTCACCAAGATTGGGCGGTTAAACGATTTAAAGTGACATTTCAAAGGTGGCAGAGTGGTGCTGTGGCCTTGCACCGTAAGGGTTTGATTTTGCATGTTCTTCCCGTGTTTCCGTTTGAATGTTAGATTTTGCTTCTAGAGATAAGATACATCAAGATAAGATATACACAGCATGACCAAAAATAGTCACTCACTAAGATTTCATTCAGTTATCTTGTTGTCAGTAGTCTTGTCTGGAAAGTCAGTAGTCTTGTTTCTCCAAGTTTTTCCATTTCGCTTTGAGGGGTTTAACTCGAATACCTAAGGAACAAATCAGTCTTTAGCCATCTTTTAAAGATATGGACATCTAGAGGAAGTTCACAAAACAGTCTAGATGCATGTCCAGTCGAGCAGTGCTGGTGATATGGGAGGTCCTGAACACATAATTTTGAACTGGTGCTCTTGCATCGATAGGGGGGGCGGGGGGTGAAAAACACTTAACGCTATTCACCCCCTTCTGCTGTACATGGGTACATGATTGGCTAGCGTCGCTATGCCACCCCTGCCCTGAGGAAGCATCGCCAATCTGCTCTCCCTGGGCTCCCAACTACAGAAAACTGTAGGATGATAAAGCAAATGTGTTTCCGTTGCGCTAACAGTGGTGGCCAAAAGTATTGAAAGAAGTGAAATTTTATGTTTTCATAATGACTCAATTTTTTTTACATAATGACAAACAAGATAAGAACTGCAATGATACTGCTATACAACAATCGATATTTAGTATGAAGTTCATTATTGTTCAAACCCGCAGGAGACTCGGGTGTCACTCGCTTGTCACTACATACGAGATCATGGTAATAGTATCTACATAAAAGTATCTGAGTAAATGATGTGCAAATTATGTCTTTCATCTTTTTTCTCTGCTAATCTTCTACTCCAGTCCAGTAGGTGGTGGTATTGCACCAAATGCTCATTCAACTCTAAAGAAGGAGCGAGCGATACTCTTCTCCGACCTTACGAGGATTTTCAGAAGATGCAGAACTCCGTTTATCACTTTAAAGTTTACTAAAATAATTTAAGAATCAGTTCTGAAACTGAAACCTTCACCTTGATCATAGCTCGAATTATCTTTGATGTAGATTAATAAATTCCCTTGTAAAATGTATTGAGAAGATACGATAAAGATTTAAAAAAAAAAAAAAAAAAAAAGAATAAGAATCTCCATTAAATCCCTTTATTTAAAACCGCAACTTAATATAACCATATAAAGATGCTGCATGTTTACGGTGGACTGTCCTTAAGACAGGTCAAACACTCCGCCATGACAATGTGTATGAATTATCGCTTCCCCAGTTTAGTAGCGCTGAATGCCAAATCCTGTGGTTCAGAGTGAGTGAGAAAGTGCAGCAGCAGCAGCAGCCCATGGGGAATGCCAGGAGAAAGCTGAAATGTCATGTGCAGTGCAAACGTTCCTGACCTATTTAAAATGCCAGGCTTCCAAAAAACAAAAACAAAAAAAAAATTGTAATATGAATAATTAAATGAATAAATAAATAGAATCAATAAATCATAGTATATTCGGTTTTAGGTCCACGTGCACAAAATTTGAAGCTATTTGACTTTGAAATGCGTCATGCAAAAGGCATCAACAGCATGCAAATGAGTTAATATTTGCAAGCAGCCATGGTCCAGATGAACATCAAGAAGCACACAGTCCGTTTAAGACCATGTGCACAAAAGAATTCTCAGTAGGCCTGTTTGTTTTTCAGAAAACTCAAGGAAGCATGTTCCGCCATGACCCTCTTCGGGGGACAGACATACACTGTATAATGTGCTGGTTTTCGCCTTTGCGTTTTTCTGTCGGTTCTGATCGTTTTGCAAGTTTGTCAACAACATAAAGCGTCGCTGCTTGCATATTAAATGTATCAAATGGCGTTCCCTGAAATCCTAGGCAGGAAAAACAAGCTTCCTAAATATAGCTGGTCTTTATCCAAGGATCAGGGGAGGGCAAGGATAGACTTGTTTGGTTTGGCTGCACTACCCGACATTCGACTCCTTTGTACACCCTCTGCAGATTTCAGCCTGATGCCGTGTCTCTCACTAAATGTAATCCAGTGCATTTCACTTAATGAAATGGCCACAGCTGCAAGGAATGGCACAGGTGTTGGTTTCACAGCTGACAACTCCTCATTTACCAGTGGGAGAGCGCAGAACAGCTGATACTGGTGGCCTGACAGCTAGGCGTTCCTTCTTGAGGATGGTACAAACAAATATTGACTCTTATTTATGCTGAACAACTTCCAGAAGGCCCAAGATGTGAAATGAATCAACCGTTTTAAACATTTGGAGACGACCAGACCATGTGTAAACAGTCTGGACACCAAGTCCAGTAAGTGTGGGATGTATGGCCCGCTCGGAGCCATCAGTTATCTCCATAAAAGGCCAAATGAGATGCTCGATCGTCAGGAAGTTCCCAGAGGCACGGCTCGGTCCAAAATCAACACTCGCTTATTTAAAGAGCCAAGACCAAGAATTAAACGCGGTAATCCAGTGCTCCTGATGAGAATGATGATTTTCATGTGGGCTTGCTTGGAAAAAGCAGTACCCTGTGTTCATGACACATGCGCTTCCTCTGTGTAATGGATGTAATGGACTGAAAGAGGTTATGCCAGAAATGTTTTGATTTTCAACTAAGTGCTCATTGTTCCATTAATCAGTGCGGTCAGACACTGCACATTAGCCTAAGAGATTTATTTCTAATTTCCCATAATAATACATAATATGGGTCTGGCACCATCATTAAGATTTTATTCATGTTGTAGTGATTTTTGTAAGTGTCCTATATTTATTTTACCCTCACATGATTTTTAGGACCTTGACTGTTGCCTCCTTGGCCTTAGGTTCATGTGCTCATGTGACGACTCGGAATAAAATAGTTACTTTGCAACTTTTGCTTTGGATTGCATTGACTAAGCAGACTGATCCACACAAAATAAAATGTTCTTCTCCGGATGAACCCTGGCTCGTAGCCTCCTGATTCATCATCTAATGCTCTGGACAAATTCAGAAAGATTTATTACATGTTTCAACAAGCCAGTGAAGATCTAATACTTGAGCATTTCTTCATATTTTCCTTTCAAAAGAGCCAGACCTTCTTGTGTTTTTAATGCAGAAACTGTTCTCCAGGCTTCCTGAAATACTTTTTCCAGGTCAGTCTTTGTACCCGAGCAGATTCAGAGGAATGTTTTTGTTTGTTAAGCCACACAATGACCTATGAATAATTCAAGAATTAAAAAAACATCTTAAAGCATGAACCAGTGAAAAACATGTGCAGCTGATCAGGCCGGTGATTAGTATACTGGTGACACCGAATGAGCGGTTGGAACAGACAAGAGGGGAAACGAGGTTGCTGCTGAGGTTGTTACAATTAAAAAATTGGTTGTTTAATGTATCTTGATGCACTTTCAAGACTGTCGCAATAAAACGTTTCATGAGATATGAAGAAATGTAGGGTGCCTCCAGGCCTTTGCACGGTACTGTACAACACAACTTAGCTGCAGCCCAACCACATGTGCAAGACCTTTGTTATTACTTATAAGACTAAAAGACACGCACATGTGTCCACATAGTGTCTGTTCTATCTCTAACCAGACAGTTCTCCAAAAGTATGCGTCAATAGGCTTCCAGGAATATAGCATGCTCGTTACGCTTAACCACTTCCCCCTTCAGGTTAGTCAATTGTATGTAGTTCCCGTTTCGCATTTTAAGTATTCATCAGTCACTGCTAGTAACCGCATGGAAACGTGATCGACAGAGCAGCAAATACATTCTTTTACTTAATGAAAAACTGCCTTAGAAGAACGTCTCCCTTGGGCCCTATAGAGTTTCCGGGGACTTAAGATATATTGGATCCCAAAGGTAAGAAGAATGCTGACTCAACATGGAAGCTTGAGAAACCTGGGCCAGATCACAGCATGATGGATGTGTGAATGACAACACACAATTACAAAACAAAAATGTTGTATTTATTGGCCGTAATTTTGGCAACAAATGTAGAAAAAAGATAAGGTGAGGAAGATAAGGCTTCCGAACGTCTATGAGAATCCAATCACGGCAAAACAGTAAACCATTTTTACACCATATTCATCTAGATATCCAAAAAATATCAGACGTATTGCATAAATTGCTGTACCCTCACCAACCCCACCAAAAATAAAACACCAAAATTCCATTGTAAGCGAACCACATTATGTGAACACACCCATTAAATATCATGGTAGGATTTTTTTTTTTTAAGAAAACGGCATCCATTAAAATCCTCCATCTTCTTGTTGATTGTTATGTGAGGCTCTAAAGAGGAACAGGCTCTCAGCAATGACACAAATGGCACTTTTCCACTGCATAGTACGGCACGACACGGTTCACTTCAACTCATTTTTGGGGGGTTTTCCACTGGGAACAGTACATGGTACCTGGTCCCTTTATTTAGTACCACCTCAGCCGAGGTTCCAAGCGCGCTGAACCGTTACCAAAACGTGACTCTTTGGTCATCCTCTTTTGAAACAAACTCCTTCGTCTCGCTGTTAAAAACATCCACATGCCGAGAATGAAGAACACCATGCCGTCGATATGCTCCATTGTTGTGTGTTTGTTTGTGGCGCGTTTACGATGATGTCACGGCAGTAGAGGCGCCGCAACTATAACGATACATGAATAATCCCGCCCACTCTAAAGCGTTACTAAACTGCAGTGGAAGCGCAAACCGAGCCGAACCGAAGTGAGCTGTACTGAACCGTGCTGTGCCGTACTATGCAGTGGAAAAGAGGCCAAAGAGCATAAGAGCTCAGTAAAGGAATCGAGTCAGCTCCCATGCTTTCATCTAGGGTTGTTCCGATTCCGATACTGGTATCGGAAATGCTGCCGATACCACAAAAAAAGCTGGCATCGGAATCGGCGAGTACTTGAGTCCACGTACCGATCCGATACCATTTTCCTAAACATAACCTATTTATGCCTGCTAGCTTTGCTAGCTTAGCTTACTTACAGAGTGTCACGGCGTGCGCCTGTGATGGGCATGCGCCCAAATTGATATCGCTCCTCCGAAGCTCACTAGTTAGGCGGCCTCCCCCCACTTTAGGTATGTGAAGTAGCAGGGCCGCAGAATCAGGCAACGGCCCATGAGCTATCGGCGCTATAAAACACAGCGGGGAGTGTAGCTCGGGGTCTGACTGTTGGGAAGCTGGACTTTGCGACGCGGTGGATTTTATGAGAGACAGTGGCACAAGAGCGGGGCGATGTGATGCGTCCCAGAGACTTTAAAAGGGGGGGTTCCTTTGATCTCCGCGAGAGGAGCACGTGAACGAGCTGCGCGAGCTCCCGCGGCACCTTCACTTCCGCGTAGAGCCCGCCTTCGCATCCCTGCCGCAGAAGGGGAAAAGACCACAGAGAGCCTTTAACCCTTTCCTTACCCATTTTTCTAAATAAATTACCCTTTTTCCTGTAAGACCTCGTCTCGTGTCCGTGTTTCATGGTGTCGCCCGTGCACTTAGGGTCGAACCCGTTACACAGGGCTAGTAGTATTTTACTGTCTGTCTGTCTGTCTGTCTGTCTGTCTGTCTGTCTGTCTGTCTGTCTGTCTGTCTGTCTGTCTGTCTGTATGTATGTCTGTATGTATGTCTGTATGTCTGTATGTATGTCTGTATGTATGTCTGTATGTATGTATGTATGTATGTAGACACATACACACACACCCAGGTATCGGATCGGTACTCGGTATCGGCCGATACCCTGAGCCCAAGTATCGGTATCGGGAAGGGAAAAATGGTATCGGAACATCTCTACTTTCATCAGGCCATTAGAAACTGAATAGATTGGTGGTGGGGGGGGGCTCTTTTGGATATAATGAATACACAACGTCTAGACTTGAGCAGTATATATGGTCAAAAATTTATCTATCTATCTATCTATCTATCTGGAGAGAGAGAGAGAGAGAGAGAGAGAGAGAGAGAGAATATCTTGAACACAAGTTACATTTATATACACTCTTTCTTAAAATGGACAGTAAGCAAACCAAATAAAGGTTTATTACGCTTATTTCTAATGAAATTCTACTACATTTTTAAGCCCCCCAAAATCATCTTGTTCTTTTGGCAGATAATTTTGCTAGTTTTAAGAATTTATTTATTTATGTCAACAGAATAAGAACGTTTTAGAAATAAGTTCATTAATCTTATTTGTTTTAAATAATTATAGACAGCAGATATAGATTTGTCTAGTTCACTTGCTGTCATTTTCTGCAGTGTAGATGATGGGATCTACAGTATTTAGGTCGGTTTCCTTCCCATTCGTCATACTGTTGTTGTACTGCTTTTCTTTATTTCTGCTAATTCATGATGAAGCACATTTCTAGCACTGACCTATCGGTTTTCCTGCGTAACCTACTGTACAATGCAGGATTTGAACAATTTGTGATGTTTAATCCTCCATTAAATCGAACAGAAAATCCAGGCTCTCTACAGTCTCCCGACTACAGGTCTATTTTTAGCAAGAGTGGTTCCAGACCCACATTACTGTGTGAGAAGGCTCAATTTATCAAAAGCTGCCCGGAGGACACATCCCCTGTCTATGTAGGAACCGAGAAGCCATTTTGATCTGCTGCTGCAGACACTATATGTACTGTCGACTATTTAAGAAAAAAATTAAACATACACCACCAGCAGGAGAAATGCCAGTAACGTGCTGATACGAGCTAAAATAGACGTGATTCCTTACTTTAGAATAGAACCCTGTCTGAGGCTTTAAAATACACAAATTAAAAGTGTGTGTGGGTGTTCACACAAATGTTCTGAAATTTCTCAGGCTTTAAAAATGCCAACAAATATCTACACTGGTAAAAAAAAGAAATTTATATCTAAAGAGGTACATGAGAGCTTAAGGTTTTCACGTAGTGGTTCATCAACAAAGACTTGATATTGGATATTGGAGAGCTGCATCTAATCAAGTTAAAAGGCCAGAGGTCTGATGGATGGAATATAAATGCACAAGCTCAGGCAGAATCCTCTTTAGTGTCACGGCCCTTGAGGCTCAATTACGGCTCTCCCAACAGCTGGCTCTTTAAGAACGCTATGCTGCATGTGCTCCTTTGGACAGCTTAGCGCTGTCGTTCAGCACTGGCGATCCTTTTGAGACGCAAATGAAGCATGCCTGTTTCACGCTTGTGCCCCTTTCGTCTCTTTTTGGCAAACCTCTCCAGATGGCCAGGCGCGATTTTGAAGCACTGCTTTATAAAAGCCCCACTCGATGTTCGAGGAGCAGCAAGTAGCCAAAAAAAAGGGCAAGATCAAAATATTCTATGTCTGAGCTCTGTAGAGTTTGAGGGGTCGCCACAGTGAACAGTGAACCATCCGATCTGCACAAAACTAAGAACAGGTTTTACGCCACATGCTCTTCCTGGCGTAATCCTCCCATTTTATCTGGGCTTGGGACCGGCACTGCATCCAGTGGCTGGGGATTGAACTCAAGATTTCGCAAGGCATGCGAGAAACATACCACTGAGCCACCGGTGCCCATCATAACGATAACCTTTTATATAGGTTATATATAACGATAAGCTTTTTATATAAAAACTGTATATTTATTAACAGAAAAAAAATCTGTCCAAACGTAATAACTGCTTGTGCCACCCTCGACGTAAACAACTGAAATCCAGGGTTTCCGGTAACTAGCAATGAGCATTGTATGTCATTGTGGAGGAATTTTGGCCCACTCTTCTTCACAAAATTGTTTCCATTCAGCTATATTGGGATGTTTTTAAAAATAAACAGCCTGTTTAAGGATCTCAATTGGATTGGGGCATTCTGAGGTGGACTTAATGTTGCGTTTCGGGTCATTGTTCTGCTGCATAACCCAGGTGTGGCTTGAGGTCATGAACTGAAGGCCGGCATTCTCCTTCAGAGCGCAGATTTCATGGTTCCATGAATTATGGCAGGTCATCCAGCCCCGGACCATCACACTACCCCCGCCATGTTTGACCAAGTATGACAAATGATCTTTTTATGAAGCGCTGTATTAGTTTTGTCCCAGATGTAACGGGACGCAGACCTTCCAAAAAAATTCACCTTTTTTCATCAGTTTTTTCATCAAACTATTTGCCCAAAAGTCTTCGGGATAATCAAAATGTTTTTTGGTAAATAGAAGATGAGCCTGTGTGTTCTTTTTGGTCAGGAGTAGTTTGAACGCTTGGAACGCTGTGTCTCTCTTATTGTTGAATCATGAACACCCATCTTAACTGAGGCAACTAAGCCATGTAGTTCTTTAGATGCTGTTCTGTGTGCTTTTATGAGCTTCTGGATGAGTCGTCATTGTGCTTTTGGAATAATTGTGGTTGGCCCAGCTACTCTTGGGAATGTTCACCACTGTTCCAAGCTTTCTCCATTTGTGGATAATGGCTCTCACCGTGTCTTCAAAACTTGCTTTGTAACTCTTTATAACACTTTCCAGTCTGATACATGTCCATTACTTTCTCACCTGTTCTTGAATATTTTTAGATCGTGGCATGGTGTGTTGCTTTTTGAGCTTTCTCGATTCAACAGGTCTGGCAGTAATCAATTCAATCAAGGGTGTGGCAAGTGAAATTTAACTTAGCTTTCCAAAAAATGTGTTCAATCACAGTTCATTCATGATTTAGTAAGGTTTGGGGGGGGTTACTTTTTCACGTAGGTTTGGACAGGTTTTTTATCGCTAATAAATAAAATCATTAAAAAAAATGCATTTTGTATGTTCTCGGGTTATCTTTGTGTAATATTAAAATTAAAATTGACGTCAATCATTTAAGAGCGACCAATGCAACAAAAAAATATTAGGAAGGGGCAAATACTTTTTCACAGCATTGTTTGTATTAAATGCAAGCAAATGCTAGCTAGCACATTGCTAGTACATTTACATTCAAAATATATAAAAATATCAGCCCAGAAAATTTTTCTTGAAGATCATAAATTATGCTGGCAATTCTGGACGACAAGGTCACACTAGGTGCCTTTACACAGACCCTAATGTTCAATTAATAATAGGAACAACAGCCCAATAGGTTTAATAAATGCAACATGTAAACACCACAGTTGGAACAGTTTGACTTCAGCCACCCTGATATGAAAAGGCTGGTGTGTGAACCTTTGAGAATTTGTTCAATAGGTAAATATTAGCCGTTTAAACACTTGGTCCAAATGTTTCTCCCTTGTTGGAATAAATAGATTCTTTCTGATGGAATAGATTTGATTCCCCTTCGTCTGGGTAATATTAGGTCATGTGATGGGTTTCCGAAAGGAAATGTTGCTTCTACTCCTGCTCTGCGAGAACAACTGTCTTCCACCTGTCTTTACTTCAACGCACTCGGTCTCTGCCAGAGGATGTACTGTTTGGTACATTGGTTAGATGCTTTATTATATATGAAATAAAACATCTAACCAATTATATTCCTGAACGCAATCGTAAGAGGGATTTATCAGAAAAGACGGGAAGCCTTATCAACCATAATTCTCCTTCTTCTCTTACATTTCCCGCAGATTAAATGCTAAATATAAACCACTTCTATTCTGATTAAAGGCTTTGAGGATGTAAACACATTTTGTGAGATCAACATCCGTGTAAACAGTTAATCTCTAATTAAAAATGATATTAATCGTAGTGAGGAAATATTGTATTTGTAAATGTAACAGACGCTGTGCTCGAGATTGCAGCCCTACCCGATACAAGACAGTGAATGTTAGCTAAATTTAAAGTAAAGTGCATTAGCTAATAAGGAAGGGAATCACGAGGGATCCCCCGATACGATATCACGATACCTACTGTAGATGCTAGGGATGCTCAATTCGATTAGTTTTCCTAACCGACAACTGCTGTTCGTTATCCGAACATGAACCGTTAACTAATCAGATTAGAATATTAAATTGAAATTAAATGAAAATAGAACTGAGGAATGTCTGATTAAATATAGCAAAAAAAAAGCAAACAGCACACTGAACATATCAAGTACAGAATCTGGATTCACACATCGTCAAATTTTCACGCACCTGCAGCGTTTCCGACAACAGAGAAAAACAAAGTATTATAAATAAAAAGAATAAAATAAATAGGCCTGCACTAAATATTTTTTACTTAAATAAAAACTAAAGATTACAAAACGAAAACACGCTGAAATATCTTTGAAGAGTGCCTCAGGTAGGCAAATTTTTTTCATACATTGGCTACTGAGCTTTTTCGGGTAAAAAAAAAATAGCAGGCCTGCCTCAAACCACAAACTGTCTAGTTTTTATTAAAAAAAATAAAAAAATCCCCACCAAAAGTGATCCGCACACCATTCCCGATCGAGCTGCACGAAACGGTGTAACATACGTGAGGGTCGTCCCAAAGCTGCGGGGCGAGAAACAGTCCAAAGTTTTAGGCGGAAGAATAATAAATGGATTTCGGGGGCATTTCTGGGGGAAGAGTAATAAGTGCGCCTAGAAAAGAAAAAAAAGATTATATCTATATATACATACATACACATACATATATACACACACATATATACACACATATATATACATACATATATATACATACATATATATACATACATATATATACATACATATATATACATACATATACATACATACATATACATACATACATATATATACATACATATACATACATACATATATATACATACATATATATACATACATATAAATATACATATATATATACATATATATATACATACATATATACATATACATATATACATATACATATACATATATACATATACATATATACATATACATATATACATATACATATATACATATACATATATATATATATATATATATATATATATATATATATATATATAAAAAACATTTTAAACCGTTTAAGTGATAGTAATAATCGGTCAAAATTCATTCTTTCGGTTAACGGTTAAACGGTTAATATGAGCATCCCTAGTAGATGCAGATTCGATTATTTGTACTGCGATTTCTAAATATGACCTTTTTTTTTAAAAAAAAACTGTAGGATCATAAAGGAACTGCAACTTACCACCTCATAAGAAAACAGAGAAAATCATTTTTAAAAATCGAAATATTGATGCCAGGCGATAGATTATCGATCCCCCCCACCAGCTGATGTTAAAAGAACGAATCTAGCAACATACAGTATGTGACATGCAGTTATATGCTTTGCATATAGTAAATAAATTTAAAAAGTGCTAAATAAATTTTCCAAGATCCGATGATAATTTTTTTAAAGACCAATGTAGAATGTAATACTGTTACTGGCATCAACGAAGACTTATTCCGACCCCCCTCCTTAAAATAACCCTTTAGACTTGGGAGTTGATACAGAATAATACCTCTACATTATTTTGGTCACAGTCCCCAAGACGATGCATAGATTTAGCATTTTAGCTCATAAGGGAACTGACACAGCAGGACAGGGGTGCTACGTCATACAACAAAGCGTCAACAATTTAAAAAGCAGAAGATCAAGGCCCGTGTCAGTCGGCCTTTTACTAATGCATAAGCTCATAGTTCACACAGGAAAGCGGAGCCTGTTAGACCTTTAACTATTAGATCAAATATTAAATAATAATGGAGGATGCTACAGAGAGCATGGGCCGTTCGGGAAAAAACGCTTAGCGTGCTTCACCTGCGACACTTTACGTTTTATTAACGATTATTCCGAGCTATCATGAATCACTGTGGATACGATTGTTACGTGCAGCAAAGTCTCGAGATGTTCGGGGAAAAAGAAAAGGCGTAGTCCATCCGGTTCATCTGAAAACAGCAACAAATGTATTGAGAAGGCCATTAGAAACACATTAGGAGGTCAATTTCTCTCAGAACTGCTGCATTCGATTAAAAAAAAAAAAAAGAAGAAGAAGAAAAAAAAGGCTTGTTGGACTTGCATCGTAAAAACCACAAAAGGTTGTTTCAGACTGCTGATCAATTTGAGGTCAATGTGATGTTTAGAATTATCGATGCAGTGATTTAGAGCTGAAAGCTAATCAGTTTGAGAGGGGAGTCGCCTCCACCAGCTGCTAACTGATGAGGAAAGAAATGAGAAGGTGGGAAATCTGGGCTGAATGTCATGAATCTCCTCACGGGACAGCAAGTCACGGACAGAGGAACGCTTTACTATCCAACTCCAAATACATAATCCGACCTCTCCTATTACTGTGAAGTTTATATTCTGGAGGGAGCCGAGTGCTCACTGACGGAACACATTTGTCTCAATCAATCCAATCTGTTTCCATAAAAAGTGCCACATAGCACAGATTCTTGATAACATGAGGGGTATTCAAGTCAAACCAGGACTTTTGATTGTGCAGAATAACAGAACACTGTCATGAGAGTAAAATCTCCCTTTAGGTCTGCTGCACTAATGCACTTATTCCAATGTTTCAGTAGTGCTTGGATAACATCAAGATAACATCCAGAAAGCCTCCTCATGATCAGACTGTCTGTTGCATGTCTGAAACACTGGCCTCCCAGGAACTCCTTTGATGGCCCAAACATGTGGAAATGGCAGTAACACTCCAAGCCAAGCTCCTGTAACGTCAAGTGGCGTCATCTTTAAATTTTCAATGATCAGGCGATCCACTCACAGACTGGCTCGGAGGCAACCCAGCCGTCATTCACAGACAATGTTTGCGCAAGTCAAACTGCGGCTAAGAGTCTCATCACCCTACTGTGCTTGAAATCTTCTGTTAAGCGGTTTTACGCCAGTTTGACTTGAACGCCTCTCATAATAATATGTGGAACTTGAATGATTTAATACGTTCCATATTATTTTTTAAAGTAAAGTTTCTTGAAACCGTTTGAAAGGAAGAAGAAAACCCTCCGCACCCTCCCCGATCACTCTGAGTAATGAGCTGTAAAAATATCATTTAGGAAAAAGGGACTATTCTCCAGAAACAGCTCATGAAACATCATGATGCATGGTATTTGTCACTGCAATTTGTCACCAAGACAAATTTATATCCTTAAAACAATTTTCCAAAGCCCAGCTCTCTTCCTGAGGTACCGTAAGAGTGCTTCTTTAATTTTACAAATCTCCTCCTGTATTCTAAAGCTGTTTGACATGCAGACTGCTGCAGCGTAAACAGGCTTAACACACCATTTACCAAAGCTATATACGAGAGGCATTCAAGTCAAACCGGGACCTGTGATGACCTCTCTCTTGAATAAAGGCGTAAAAACCGATTGACATTTAAAGAGGACTTCTCATGAAATGAGACTCCTAGCCGCAGGTTAACATTCGAATGGTGTTAAGTGCACACGTGTAGCAGCGGGTTATATCACTTGCATAGAGAAATGAACATTGTTTTTAGTTTTTTTTTTTTACGGTGTTCTTTTGTTCTGCACAATCAAAAGTCCCTGTTTGACTTGAACAAGCCTTGGTCAAAGGCGGAGGCTTCCCACAAAATTATTTGAAACTCTCGGGACTTTGACAAATAAAATGTCTGGCATGTTAGGACTTCATCTACGTGCGTTTCAGCTCATGCGAGGTGCTTAACAGGAAGCAGGTGGCCTGTCTGTCCACACTGTTTGTCTGGTTGTCGTGAAACCGCTGCATGCGAGACAGGGGATACGCAGGAAAAACAAAAGGAGGGCATCCAAAAGAGCAGGTGGTAAGTATGGAGTGTGGAATGAGCTTCAAAGCAATTACAGATAACCAAAAAGCCTGAAACTTACACGTCACTTTTTAAAGCTCCAATATCCTAATATCAGTCATGCTTGCCCAGAAATCCAATTTATTCTGAAAAGACACACAAAGCTCCATTTCCTTTAAAAAATAAATAAATAAACTAATTGTGTCCATTAATACCCACAATGGAAGATGAGGGAGTTCTTGAGTCCCTCGTAGGTGCAACTTTACGCAGCCATCATCTTTAATGTCTCTAATAATGAAGCATCGGCCGAATGTACCCAATGAGCTCTTAGTTCTGTCTCCAAATTAATCTGAGTCTTCATTTTCCGTAGTGAAGTCTTTAAATAATTACCGATCTTGTTTTCTCCATTAACTCACTGTTTCCACATGCCTCTCCCACATTGCTCTTAATCTGGAATTACATCATGGCATCCGTTCGAGCTCATTAACGCGGCGAGAAAATACATAGCGCTGCATCTTCGTGTTTCTTCAATGTCTGTCTGGGTTACCTCTGGGTACTCCAGTTTCCTCGAACATAGATGAAGTACCACTAGTTATGAACGAAATCTACTGAAAATATGTATTTAAATGCTTTGTGATGGACTGGCATCCCTTCGAGGGTGTATTCCCACCTTACTGTACATCTAGAGGAAGTGGATCTGATGAATCCTTGAGCAGAATAACGTTTCCTTTTTGAAATCCAATGGAAAATCCCACATCATTACGATCACTGTAATACACATCAGCATGACTGAACTACTACGACTAGGCGCTGGTCTGCCTCAGCTTAATGATTTTCCTTTCCTGAGTGAAAGCTTCCGATGAAACACTGATCAGCTACAGTATATACACAGTGAACAAATGTACAAATATCTTTCACCTCTAACCATTATCCATTCATTTCACAAAAATTTACCAATGTTAAAACAAATGTCCCCTAGATTTTTCAAAAGCTCTTGTCATAATGGATCACTCAACTCCTCCACTTTCTTCCTTACAGTATCACTGTCCATAACCGAACAACGTCAGCTCAGATTTCAATACATACCAGACATATCATTGTTAAATCCTGATCACGTAACAGCATGGATGATATCCGCGATCCGATCGCCGAGGATGGAAAATCCGCAGGAGGAAGTAAAAGCAGGCGGCTCTTTATGGACGAGCTTTCGTTTTTCTCTCTTTCTTTGCTCTCCTCCTTTCGCTGTCTGAGATTACTGAGCGTATCCCACACAGCTGCAGCACTGTCTTCTTCTTCTCCTCCTCCTCTCCCACTGATGAGGAAGTGGGCGTTAAAGTGATGAGTGTTTAAACCACAAATGTATTCTGTATGTAGTTGTTCCGGTCATACTCAGGAATTACTGTACTTACCGTATGAGACCCTGATCAAAAATGACAAAAAAATAAAATAAATCACTCGGATTCAAATCCTTCCTTATATTTAGGCATCGTTCTTTTTTTTTCAGATTTTGCATCCAAAAAGCTAAACTTTTGCATTTTTTAAGGTATGCTTGAGCAGCTTTCCTGAAAGATGTTTGCTTCTTTGTACCTGATCAGTTTTAGCGGAATGTTCTTTGCATGTTAAGCTCCACAGTGACCTAAGCATCTATTCAAGCATAAACAATATCTAGTTGAAGGCGTTAACCAGTAAAAAAAAACAGGTGCAGATGATCAGGCTGGTGATTTATATACTGGCGATGCTGAAAGTTGAGTGGCTGGAACAGACAAGAGGGGAAATGAGGCTGCTGCTGAGGTTGTTACTTTGCATTTTGTAGCCTGTCGAAATAAAACATTATTATTTTTTTAAATTCTACATTGTTTAATTTAATCTGAAGAAACGTGGGCTGGCTCAAGACTTTAGGACAGTACTTTCTCTCTCATATAGGAAGAGGTTGTATATTCAATTCCATCTAATGTCTCCAGGGTAACGGTCCATGCAGCTATAAACCACTGACGTGAGAAGGTTTACTCGTCCTGCTAAAGCATCGGCTGAGTGAGTAAACCTAAGTGAATTATAATGCAATAAGCACAAAAGAGGAATCTCTTGGCATACAGCCTACCTACGGCTCATGCTTTGTTTTAAGCGTGATGAGTCTCAAAACCTTTCTGTTCTAAGATCGGACCAACTAGTGAGCAAGAAATAAGATCAGATCAGGGGTCTTGGAGAGCTAGGCTCCAGGATGGTTAAGTCTTGAGTGTCTTGTCACTCAAGTGTGAGGAGATGTAGTCTTTATTCACAAGAAGCCGCCACTTGACTACGCCATTACACTCAGTGGTCTTACATTTACAGAAATAAGAATCTGAAATCTTTCCTGCTGGTTGATGCATGGTAAGTGTACAGTGGACATCAGCGGGTGTGTGTGGCAGAGCTTCGGAGGCTGAGACTAAGGACTGTTTGGCAACTTGCATCGAATAAGCTTGGAAATTATGAATTGGGAATTTTTGACTGCGAAATCATGTGGCCTTCCAGGATTATGATTAATAACAAATATTTGCCAAGCTTCTTTCTAACTCCATAATTTTAGAGACTAAGGGTAACAAAACCGATTTATTGTCATTAGAACATTAATTATAAAAGCAAAACTTTGCTTCTAAACAAGAACATGCTTCCTGACATGCATACGTCAGGCAAAAGTAAAAATAAAAGTATTATTAACCTTCGTCAGAGTGACGCTTAACTAGGGCTGGGCGATTTGGCCTAAAATCAAAATCTCGATTAATTGAACATTTTAACTCGATTTCGATTAATAAACAATTTTTTTTTTTTTTACCCTCATAGTTCACTGACAAGTTTTGTACAGTAAATATGCTCACAAGTGAGATTTTTTAATGAAGGTGCATTACTTGATTAATTGAAGGCAACACACACTATCTACTATCTATGATTATTTATTGAACATCAATGTTGAACAACTTAAATTAAACTGAAGCCACAAAAATTAAAGGGTTAATTAAATTACATTTTAAAGTATAGTTTATTAACAAAAACAGATGACAGATTTGGCCTTAAAAATTAAGATACTATAGGCACATGCTCAGAATCTTTACAAGACAAAGATTTTTATTTAAAAATGTTTAAAATGTTTATTTAAAAGGTTTTGAGATTTTTAAACAATAATGAGAAACAACATTTAGATCACACACACTAGGGCTGTCTGTTTATCCCACAATTCAGAGTTAAATGAAGGCTATTTCACACGGCCCCAATAAACTGACATAATGGCTTAAACATGCGATGACAACAAAAATGGAATGAATTATGCAGCTATCAATCTGGACCAGGACAATTTCACTTTTACTATATAGTTGTGTACCTGCTAGGTGTTGTACAGGTCATATTTACTTGGCCAGAATGGTTTAAGCCACCAAAATAACGTTTTATTGATAAACTGCGCAGCTTTGGCCAGCGTGAACACTCCCGTTAGTAACGAGGCGAATAAGGAGCTAAACTTCAGCCGCATAATGAGGCGCTGCGCAATAAGGAGCCAAACGAATCGGAAGTTACGAATAAGGAGCTAACTTCAGTCTTGTGTGCTTAGGGGCATCATATCTTTCGCTAGAAAGTTAGAAACGGCCCTGGTTATATCCTTGCTCCTTTTGGACACCTTTCATAAGGTGTAATGGCCACGAAAGACGACACGATCGATATCTGCTTTGGTACAGCCCCACTGCTAGCCCTGCTAGTTGATGGAGTAGCATCGGGCCGCATTTTCATGCTCTGTGTGGTCGTGTGGGTGATGCGTTCATATAACGGAGTTCGTGCTACCTTTTTTGTCGACAATTTCAACATCTTTGGATAATAACTCGAGGTTAGATTCACTTTCGTCGCTGCTTCAACTCTTTTTTTTTTTTTTGTCGTCCTGGTGTCAAGTTTGCTCCGCAAAGTGCGGCAGGAAATTAGCTTTGACCTGCACGGCACGCGCAAGCTGCACGCTGATTGGTTGTTGTCGTATTGTTCTGCTGTGTGATTGGCTCTTAGATTAATCCATATCAAGCAAAAAATGTCTAGAGCTTTTCATCGTTTTTAAAATCAAATAAATCGCGATTTGATATGATATCGTTTATTGGCCCAGCCCTACACTTCACATAAACGACACCGGTGTCTTTGGGTCTGCGAACCATTTTTCTATTCTGATGGCTATTACTGAAATGGGTGCTCGGAGATAGAAACCGTAAAAAAAAGTCCTGTAAAAAGTCCTGGGCTTTATAATCAGCAAACCATCAACGCAATCAAGAAATGTCTGCTGTCCTCTTTGACACAAGCACGCACAGCTGGTTGACCTTGAATAGCATACAGTAGTGCTAGTGTTATGAAGTAGGATTATGCCTGAAAGGCTGATATTTATATATTTAAGACGCATTTGAAAAGGAAAATGGGGATTTTAGAGGAGACGGACAGAGCTGATGATGTTGCATCTGAACATCTACTTCTTTTCTCAGGTACAATACGGCTTCCATATCTGATTCGTTCTGTGCTCGATATGTTTCCCAAGCTTAGACACACTGTGTACTCACTGATCAAAATGAACCAGACTTTGAGGTCAAGTGTTCTCAGAAACGATCACTGGGCCCTAATGTGAAAGTGCCCCAAGTGCAGGAGAGATCTGGACCATGTTTGAAGAGCTTGATGCAGTACAGCTCTGAACATCTCACTGTACATATTCATTGTCATTTATCCATTTTATCCAAATGACTTTCATTTGCTTAGATGTACTGTAGGTCAATAATGCTGGGCTTTCATTCCAGTGAATGCACCACTTGCCGTACAAACTACCGCTACATATTCGATCATTGCAAAGCGTCTTGACCAGGAATCCGGTCAGGAACAAACAGAGGATTGCTGATGCCATGCTTGAGCCTCAATCAAACCTGACTTGCTCACGTTATGCAAAAAACTAGCCGGTTATCATCAGTGTTAAGCATCGCTTTCTGAAAAGAAAGAAATGGAAGAAACACAGCCTGATAGGATATTGAAGTTCTTGTTAAAAGAAATTGCTGCTTAAAAACTGAAGCAATCCCAGCTGAAATTTTATTTATTATTGACATATGTTGATTGCATAATACTCATCGAATCCATACGTTCATTCTGATTTTTATGTAGTCATCCCCTGCTGAGTCTAGCAGAACGGTAAAATATTTAAAATCTAAATTTTATTCATCTGTGGAACTCAAACTGTTTTGTCAGATACGTACAGCTAAAAGAATATAAAACACATCCAGTATATCATCACCTACTGTACAAGACAAGGTCTTCTTCATCCTTACTGACCAGTTTCAAATGAGCTTCTGCTCAGTTTAGCCCTGGGTTCCAGTGGTTCTGCTGTTGTGTCATCTTTGAGATATATTTCTGCACACCAGAGTTGTAGAGAGTGCTTACTTTTTCCCCTCCTGTCACGACAAACCAGTCTGGCTGTTCTCCTCTGTGCTTCTCATCTACAAGCGTTTTTCCACTCGCAGAACACTTGGTTGCTGGACGTTTGCTGTTTTTGCGCACCATTCCATTTAAAATCCAGAGTGAAACCCCCAAATCAGCAGCAGTTTCTCAAATACTTGATCACCAACTGTGCTATGAATAAATTCACCAAGATCACCTTTTCCTCATTTTGATGTGAACATTGCCTAAAGGTTTTGTTCTGAATCTGCAAGACGTTATGTATTATGCTAACACCACATGATTGCAGGTGATTGCATTAATAAGTACATGTTCCTATAAAAAATTTTTTAAAAAGCACCTTACATTGTGTGCAGTGTACATTTAGCACAAATTGTTTTTCAGTAAAATCTGACTCTCCATCTTTAACAGCTGATAGGACAAATTTCTGCAGCGCTGTCATGCGCACGCTCCTCTGTTCACAACCCAGCAGCTTGTGTACACGGTGTAATTTTCCTGTTGTTTCCTACATGGGTAAAATCCATTATGCATATCCCTCCCCACCTCCCACCTCCCCACCAGCAAATCCTCTATGCCCCCAAGAAGATCCGCCTACAGTTTGAATAACTCTCTTGTACATCTTGTACATACGAAACAAGAATATTTATTTATTTTCTGATAGAAGAGTGCTCCAGTTATAATAAAAAAAAAGCGTGTACATATTTTATTACATTTCTATCACTCATATGATTGCCTGCTGTACATTATTCTGTTTAACTACATACAGTATGTACATTATTACTTATGTACAAGAATTTCACTTATTATGGCGTAGCTATGTTGTGTCATGGTGTGTTTGTTAAATTGTAATTAGCTGGTGTTGGAACTGAAGTTCTCTCTAATATTCTTTTAAAGCCAATCAGTTGCCCTTTGCATCATTATCACCGTTATTATCTTGGCATCATTTAATTTTGTTTCGAATAGTGGCGCATTTGCAGACAGTCCATCCAGTATAGCTCTCCGGCACGGTTCCAAGTAACCAATCACCGTCCGCCACTGCTCCCGACAACTAATCACCAACCACAGCAATTCCCAACAATAACTGATTAACTATTGTTCCCATCAGTCATCATCCTCCATTAGATGACAACCAATAATTGACCACCATTGGTCCCAACCAACTAATCACCAAACAGTGTAGTTCCCAGGACCAATCACTGATCACGCCGATTACCAACAACCAATCATCAACCTGCATTGTTTGAAATAATCACTGTCGACCATTCTTCCCAACAACTAATCATAATCCAAAGCAATTCCCAGCAACATTCACCATTGTTCCCAACAACCTAGATATATATTGTACATGGCGAATATTAGAGGTGGGGCAAAAATCTTTTGTTATTATCTTTTTATTATTATTAATTTATCAATGCATTTGAAATTGTACAGGATAAAGCAGTACAGACAATGAGTGAGTAAGTGGGAGTGAGTGAACTGTTGCTTTTCACACAGCACAACATCTCCCGAGAAAACCATTTGCCGAGTTTGTTTGAATTTGTATGAAATTGGGGGGGGGGAAAGGAATCAAATTAGGATATTTATAAAATTGTGACACTTATGGAAACGCAACACAAATCACAGCAGCACCTAGGTATCAGGAGGTACTTGGTAATTCCCATTCCCTAGGGAGGTACATTATCACCTCCAAGTGTGGCATAAAAGGTGACGATAATGGTGTCTGCTATTACTTTCGATAACACTGCCTGTCTGTTATATGGTGACTTGACAACCGCTACACCAGCTGCCAGCTACTGCACCCCTTACATCTGCAACATCTCTGCAGACTGAATCGTAGGGTTTCACTAGCCATGAGCTCGGCCGATCAGTGTCTGTACGTGCGTGTGTGTAAATATTTATGTATTTTTAGAAAAGATACACACATTTATACACAAATATCTAATAACTTGCTATTCTGATAACTCTATTCTATTCTGGATGTCCTCCAAAGCCCCGCCCTTCTCCCATGGAACACGTTTTGATTGGCAAATAATCCCAACAGCAAAATGGACATACAAATCATCCTGTGACGTCATCCGGCGAATTCCACCCACCTTTTGAAGGTGCAATAACCAGATATTTCCCCTCACAAAAGCCCTGGTTGTTGTTTGACACCGTGGTTGAAGATTGTCCTTGGGATGTCTCTCTCTCTCTCGCTTTTTTGTGTGGATAAATTAAAAGTAAATGTACGTGTATTTAATTTACTCGGATAATAATTGACCATGCTGTGACGTCACCGCGTAACGTGACAATATTAGACCGGAAGTGTTGAAACGTTAAATATATGTTTTTTTTTTGTTTTTTTTTTACAAAATAAAACCATTTCTGATGCTGGCAAGAAACAAGGTCAACACTTAGAAGTTCAGAAGTTAGAATGTGCAGGATTGTGGCTTATTATTTAAAATATAAATAATAATTTTCATTAAGTTGTTTCACTTGGGTTAACCCTTAAATAAAACCGCTTTCACACTTCTGTGTAGTTATAAACGCACCACTGCCGGTGTATGTATATACAGTAATGCTGGTCCCTATGTAGTGCCCTAGATATCCAGTAGGAAGCCATTTGGGATTCAAACCCACGCCGTTCACATTCACAAAGCATCAAACAACAGACTGGCGCTTTGCCGTAAAAAAAAAAAAAAAACACCCTGGTTTGTCTAAATGCGTTTCAACTAAATAGCTGAGCGCAATAGCTGCTAAAGGTGTCCTTGTGTGTTTGTAGGGGTTCAAACCAAAGACAAGACGTAACACGACTAACCTTCATTCGCCTGAATTTGCTCCACTTGTTACCCCGCGACTGGACCGTCTCTCTCTCTCTCTCCCCCTCTTACGCTTTCCTTTCCGTCATTTTGTAGTGTTTTCGACGAGACTCCGTCACGACACAGCAGCAGCAGAGTCGTCAAGCCCGACGTTTCTTTGACAACCCCATTGAAAAGCAGTGGGCGAGGTTTTACATCTCAAACAGCTGTTTGCAAAATGGAGTTTTAGTCCACAGCCAATGGCACCTCGCCTCAGCTCCCTCGCTCCAATGAGATGTTTCTGTCTGTTCTCGTTGTCAAAGCCAAACCCCACCGCAAACACAGACAACAATGTCCAGCTCACTCAATCACAATTCGTTTAATCATCATTCTGTGGTAACATGGTGGAGGTCCAGTCTTGTTCCAGGATGGATTTAACCCCAATCTAACACGCACACACACAATCTCAGGAACAGGATTCTGTAATAAAGTAGATGGATCAGGTTTGATATAGACCACATTGTACCTCAGTGGATTGATTTTCTATTTAGGAAAGTCCAGCTGCATGCATGGAGTTTGCGTGTTCTCCTCGTGCTTGCTGGGTTTCCTCTGGGTACTCCGGTTTCCTCCCACAATCCAAAGACATACAGATCAGACTAACTGGTGTACCCAAATTGCTTAGAGTGTGTGTGTGCCCATGTGTGTGCCCTGCAAAGAATATGCACCCTATCTGGGCTGTGTCCCACCTCATGTCCTAAGTCTCCTGGGATTTGCCAGGTCTAGCTCCCGCAATCCTGTATACAGGATAAAGCGATATAGATGATGAGTGAGTGAGTGAATTTACATCTGTTCATGATGTCAAAGCCAAACCCCACAGCAAACACAGATGAACAAAACAATGTCCAGTTTACTGAACCACAATTCATTTAATCATCATTTTGTAACATGGTAAAGGTCAGTTCCTGTCCCATGATCTCTGTTTTGTGATAGATTTTACACACACGCACACACACATACTGTACTACTCAGTCTCAGGAACTGGATGTTGTAATAAAGTAGAAGGATCAGGTTTGATATAGACAACATTATCCCACAGTGGATTGCTTTTCTATTTAGGAAAGTAGTTCCAGCTATAGGGCAAATCACAGGTTCAAATTAATGATTTTCTTGTATTGTAATACAGGAAGGCGGCGCCGTGGTGTAGTGGTTAGCACTGTCGCCTTGCACCTCCAAGGTCTGGGTTCGATTCCCCGGCCAGGCTCGATTCCCGTCTCTGTGTGCACGGAGTTTGCATGTTCTCCCCGTGCTTGGTGGGTTTCCTCCCACAGTCCAAAGATATGCAGGTTAGGCTAATTGGCGTTCCTAAATTGCCCGTAGTGTGTGATTGGGTGTGTGAGTGTGTATATGTGTGTGTGCCCTGCGATGGATTGGCACCCTGACCAGGGTGTACCCCGCCTAGTGCCCGAAGTCTCCTGGAATAGGCTCCAGGTCCCCCGCGACCCAGAATTAAGCGGTATAGAAGATGAATGAATGAATGAATGTAATACAGGAAGTGCTCATGTTATGAGCCAGAGCCATTATAAGTCACCTTTAAGATGAATTTGTAGAACAGGTACAAATTTTGGTAATTTGGTCCGTCCACGTGCCATTCGGAAACGGATCCACCCCACTCTGGAGACATATCCGTCATTTCAGTCACAGTAAGCGGTCAGGTTGAGGAAACTGGAGTAGAGAACATGCAAACCCCTGGACACAGACCTGAGGAAGGGATTGGAACCCAGACCCTGGAGGTGCAAGGTGACAGTACTAACCACTAAGCCACTGTGCTGCCAGTTCATATTTCGCATCACTCAATGTTAATGTTTTCTTATATTTCCCATAGACTGTGTTAACTGTGTTCCTGAGATCTCGGTTCCTGATACGGCACTACTTCCTATAGTTCCACAGCCCAGATTTCTATAATACTTTTAAATCATTCATGCTTTTTGATAGTAGTAGTAAAAATGCATGTGAAACGTACTTTGTATTCACTCAGGAAATGGCTAAGGACAGTAAGGTCAAAGCATTTTGGAAAGATAATATGTTTCTTGGCGTTTGGCCTCAGTACACCACCTCATTGAATTTCAAACAAAATACTGTGAGCAGTGTGCGATCGAAGTCATGACTTTCAGGTTGAATTAAAACAGTTTGACAAACGTTTGGCGGTCATTATCCATTCAGGAATTACAGCCATTTCAATACACACACAAACACTGTTTTGGTTTCCTTTTTTCCTGACAACCAGCCAATGACCACCACTTTCCCAAACAATCAATCACCGACCATCATTGTTCCCAGCAACACAATCACTGATAACCACTTTTCCCAACGACTAATCGACAACTTCCAGTTTCTCTGTTGACAATCACTGATCTGCATTTTTCCAACTACTACATGCACTGTTGTATTTAATTTCATTTAACTTATGTTTCATTTATGCCTTTTTAAATTATTATTACGTGTGATATATGCTTTATTTATCATTTTTATAAATACAGTATTTTGTGGGGGGCTTTTTTGTTCTTAGCATTGCACTCATAACTTTTGGTCATCTCTCACATTACCCTGTGTCTACTGACTATACTGTATGTAAGATATACAGTGTGCAATCACATCCATAAATCTGTCTTTGTGTTACTGTCTTCACTGCTGCTGGACATCTGCAATTTCCTTCAGGATCAATAAAGTATCTATCTATCATAAATAATGGAACAAGTGTCTGGACACGTAGTTGCATGGCCAGGTGTGGCGTGCACCCTTGTTGCTCCATGATTAATCAATTGTTCCAAAATTTATGGACCTGACTGTATACAGTAGCAGCTTTGTCCTGTGAATAAACCAGAAAACATTCAGAAACTCGATCTTGTGTGTGTGTGTGTGTCTTTGTGTCTCTCCCAAAGTTCTTAACTTGTGCTTTGGACACAATATTGTGCAAACACTATATTATTTACTCACCACAGTTATATGGGATACTGTAGTGTAACCATGTCTTTCACTTCTCCATTGACACTTGCTGCTGCCAACAATAAAGTAAGTTTTATTTCATTTATGACCCATAATAATTTATAATAATAAATATGACCCACTTTTTTATTGCATGAAATGGAAGGAGTATGGCACAACTGTAAACCTACCAAGACAAGGCCGTCCGCCTAAACTCACAGGCCGAACAAGGAGAGCACTGATCAGAAATGCAGCCATGGTGACTCTGGACGAGCTGCAGAGATCTACAGGTCAGGTGGGGGAATCTGTCCATAGGACAACTATTAGTCGTGCACTGCACAAAGTTGGCCTTTATGGAAGAGTGGCAAGAAGAAAGCCATTGTTAACAGAAAACCATAAGAAGTCCCATTTGCAGTTTGCCATAAGCCATGTGGGGGACACAGCAAACATGTGGAAGAAGGTGCTCTGGTCAGATGAAACCAAAAAATACCGGAAAACTAACACTGCACATCACTCTGAACACACCATCCCCACTGTCAAATATGGTGGTGGCAGCATCATGCTCTGGGGTGCTTCTCTTCAGCAGGGACAGGGAAGCTGGTCAGAGTTGATGGGAAGATGGATGGAGCCAAATACAGGGCAATCTTGGAAGAAAACCTCTTGGAGTCTGCAAAAGACTTGAGACTGTGGCGGAGGTTCACCTTCCAGCAGGACAACGACCCTAAACATAAAGCCAGGGCAACAATGGAATGGTTTAAAACAAAACATATCCATGTGTTAGAATGGCCCAGTCAAAGTCCAGATCTAAATCCAATCGAGAATCGGTGGCAAGATCTGAAAACTGCTGTTCACAAACGCTGTCCATCTAATCTGACTGAGCTGGAGCTGTTTTGCAAACAACTACAGTAAGGAGAAACCACTAAAATTGGATTATGAGGTGAAAAAACACATTAAAACTTGGAGGGATAGTGTGGAACCATGATTTTTGAGGAACTGGTACACTCCCCATGTCTAGTGCATACCATACAACCCCTCGGGTGCTTCTGGTGGTCAGGTCTAGGATTAGCAACATTATGTGCCCCAAAAAATATATTAGCTAACTACTTGAATATACTGAATATATATATATATTTTTTCCATTAATGGATTATTTCGTCCCTGATGGCACAAGCATATTCCAAGGTGATGATGCCAGGATTCATTGGGCTGAAATTGTGAAAGAGTGGTTCAGGGAACATGAGACATAATTTTCACAGATGGATTTAGTCCAGACCTAAACCACATTGAGAATCTTTGGGAGGGTCTGGGGGAGACTTTACTCAGTGGTCTGACTCTCCCGACATCAATACAAGACCTTGGAGAGAAATTAATGCAACTCAGGTCTTAAATAATTGTAACATTGCACAAACTTATCAAAACAATGTCATGGTAAATGCAGGCAGTAATTAAAGGAAAAGGCGTTCCAACAAAATATTAGAGTGAGCGATATATATATTTATTTATATATATATTTTCCCCCTAATATTATTTTCATAGTAACACTCAATTCATAGGGATGTGCATGGTGGATGATACATGTAGGGTCCATAATAAAGTAATAAAGTTTTTTTTTAATATACGTTATTAAACTAAGAAACGCATGAATTTATTAATATGGTGCATTTTTCATTAAAGAGATTTTTCATTAAAAATCTTCTTTAAAAATTTAGACTCAAGTTTCAGCAGTGTGCTTTGTTGAAATTTCAGAATAAAATTTGCCTTATTAATTTCAAGGGGGTGCAAGCTAGATTGATTTCTATAGCTGAAATAACAGAAGGTAAATAGTTTTTCTGGATGTTCAACAGGATTAAACGTATACTGTTTCACATCTATACATGGTTAAAAAGCATGATGTCATTTATTTATTAGCAAATATTGGAAAAAATCTTTGTGGTATAAGGGGAGTTAAATACTTTTAACTTTTTTTGGACAATCCTGTTTGGCTTTACATCATGCAGGATCACAGTACCCTGTCGAGTTTTAATATTATTTATTCCTAATATTATTTATTACTGCAGTTCGTGCAAAGATTTCAATAAACCTTTGAGTTTTTTTTTTTTTTACAGAAAAAGTATGAAACTTTAACTTTATTTAAAATAAATACATAATAAAAAAAAACGCAAGCCTTGCAACAACAGCCTGAAGTCTACTAAGCCTGGGTGGTTACTACAGAAACAGGAGCAGTCCAGACTGCAGGGTGCCCGCGTATCGCCCTCATATTTACACCCCCTCTTTTATTATTCTGTCAGGCTGAATGTAGCTCATGAATAAAACTCGTCACCATGCCGCAATATATTCTCAACTCCTAAATCACAACACTGTCTTTGACTTTTTATTTAAAAACTGTTATTATGGCATTAGGGCATTATAAGAGCCTTTAAGTGAAAGTCAAGGGGTCTGAACTAGATGACTCAACTCCAGCAAAGATTGTACGAAAAATCCTATAATATAAACCAAACCTTATGGTTTCTGTGATTTGCACCAGCAGCCACAGAGCTGCTTACATTTTTAGTGGATATGGAGCCCAGCCTGAGAACACTAAACACACCCTTGCTGGGATGCAAGTCAATTATAGGGCACACATATACCTCAGAGGCATTTTGTTATAAATAACAATTAAACAAGCCACCTAATTCCCACTGGCTATTCTTCAGGAAACAATCCAATACTTGTCTTTGAATTAGGTATGTATTTATACGGTAGTTTCCATTGTTTATTGGTGATAGTGTAGTATTTACACCATGCACATTCTTTTACTGTGAATACTTTATACAGATTATATGTAATACCCAATATAATGCAAATGCAAGGTAAACACAAACGCTGCTTAAGTTAAACCAAGATGTGTGATGAAATTTCTCATGAATGAAGGTGTAAAACCAATTGACAGTTACAGAAGACTTCAAGTACCGAACGTTGATGAGACTAAATGACAACATTCCGTTAATGATGATCCCGACAGAAGTGGCTTGGAGCCCACTGGAATCATTCCCTTGAACATCCTTAGAAATTAGCAGACAACTTGTCGCCAGCTTGCAGAAGAAAGACATCTGTCTGTGGGAAATGTACACCTAATCATTCACCAACACCACTTGCACATTACAGGAACTCGGTTGGGTGTTAGTGGCACATCCTTCACACAGTCCTGACCTCGCTCCGATTCATTTTCACATATTTGGGCCATTAAAGGAGTTCCTGGGAGGCCAGTGTTTTCGACGTGAATTAGGCAGTCTGATCATGGCTCTAGCACACTGAGAAAACTTTCTATCTTGATGGTATCCAAGCACCTAAAGCTAACTACTGTAGGTTCCTAACAAGGGGTGGCAACATTGCGCCAGACTTTCAGTTACCTTGAAATCCACCTTGGCAGCATCTTTGCTAGGAGTTTGCAGTGTGTGTATTTTTCGTACCCCATCACTGTAATTATATGTCTGTGCTCTGGCTTGTCAAACCTACACCATTTGTTATTAAGCAGATGCAACATTATCCTCGATGAAACAAATAGTTAAACGTCATGTGAGCAGAAGCCTTGATTGATTTTGTCTGATCCAGTTTTGAATGACAGCTCTTGTCTGGATGCAACAACGTGATAAACACTGATCAACATTCTGACATCCGCCTAATATTGAGTAGGTAACCCTTTTGGTATATCCTGGCCTCCTGCAGACGATTAGAGCTGCAGCGTTGGAGTTGCTCTGACCTACTTACTATTACAATTTGACCCTTCTCAGACGAGGTGAATTTTCAATATTTCGTTACAATGGTGGGTGGAAGTTGATGTGATATACAGTATAAGGCAGCAAGTAAAAGAATTTTCCCTGAAGTCGATGTGTTGGAAGCAGAAAAAAAATGGGCAGGTATAAGGATTTGAGTAACTTTGAAAAGGACCAGCTTGGGATGGCTAGATGACTGGGTTAGAGCAACTCCAAAACTGCAGCTCTTGTGGGATGTTCACAGACTACAGATGTCAGAAGATACCAAATATAATCCAAGAAAGGAAAACAGTTGAACTGGCTACAGGGTCAGGTGTGGCCAAGGCTCACTGTTGAAGGGAGTGAAGGCTGGTCTGTGTAGTCCAATCCAACGGAAGCGTTACTGTAGATCCAATTGATTGTGGTTTTCTGGTTGTGATGGCGAGGTGTCGGAACACACAGTGGGGAAAAGTGGGGGACCTACTCAAAATTAGGCAGATGGCCATAATGTTATACATAGTTGATCTGTGATATTTGGGCTAGAGTTCAATGTACTGTATGGTGCAAAATCCAGACGTGTTTTACTACCCTGTTTCAATAATTTATTTAATATTTGATACCAAATTGTCCTTATTTAAACTCATTTCTGAAAAAAATTACACAAACAATTCAAACTTTTTGAAGTACCCTTACAATCCCATCACTTCCGCCAAACCCCAAAACAGGAAAGACAAACTAGTCTCATAAATAAGGTAATTGTTTATTTCATACCAACTGACAACTTTACATACATAACTTTACAGCGCTGTACAAGCCACAACACCCATAATCTAGGGAACGGTGAGATTTGGGAAAATGCTTGCATTAATAAAACTTCTGCATGATAAAATTTAATTACAATATCCATAAAAAAAAATGATATGGCTACAATGAACAGAAATGCTTTGTAAACCTGAAGTCAAGTTTTGCCCTGGCACAAGCTTTTCCTCTAGCGCTTCCTTTCTAAACCCCCCGGCCTGGAACCTGCACTGAATGCAGTACCTGGTTTGTATGGAGCATACAGTACGTGTAAGGGTCCTGCCCAAGGATTCAACAATGGTGACTCGGCGGGGACACGGTTCGAACCCCTGACCCTCAGATCAGCAACCCAAAGCCTAAACCGCCTGAGCCACCACTTCCCGTCAGGTTTACTGTGCAGTAACAGTACACACTGAACACACTGACATAATACACCATGTGTAAACAGCATATAAAAAAATACAAGCACAAACATGACAAATAAAGATTTTTTTTTTTAAAGCATAATGCAAATATGAGGTAACAAAATGTAATTGCACATCAGTATTGCTTTGGATTTACATCACACTTTTACATCCTTACTGCACATCCAATTTCTCCTATTTAGATTAAGGCAATACCTTGTTGCGTTGTAACATTTAACAGTAGTGTTAAAACCAGCTGCTTGCACGATTTTGCGTTTCACAAATGAAATGCACAAAGCAATAGCAAAGGACGTCGACTGGCATTTCGGGTTTGTCCTTATGGCAAAAGATCAGATTCTTTTTAAAACAGTCAACACTTGAACAAGTCCAGTACCATCATCTTGAGCGATAATGATGCTATACATACTGTAAATAATAAAAAAAAAAAAAACTTCGGACCTCCTGACCCTATAGCGGTCTCAGAAAAATGTTTCCTATAAAGTGTAATTTATTAATGCTCTATAAACACTAATGCTGCGTCCCGTCAACCTTTTATTTGTATTCTGTAAGAATCCCACGAGGATTTAAGAAAAATAAAATCCGATCTCTGACCCTAATTGTTAAAAATAACACATCTTTAGAGGAACAGGAGGCGCCGGGCCGCCTGACGAGACATCAGTAGCAGTAGTAAAGCTGCGAGCGCAGGCTCCTGTAGGAGTCCTCAGGCTGCTCGCCTTCAAACAGCAACGAGTCGGTCATTAGCGCCCCCTCTAGAGGATCAGGCTGGCAAAACTCCACTAGAAACTCCTCCTCGGCGTCAAGCAGCGTGCGAGTCCAAGCTGTCATGTCCAGTCTGCCGTCGACGCCTCCGTATTCCTGCGGCAGCGCAGAGCGAGGGATGGCACGATGCAGGGACGACAGGTCCGAGCCGTGCAAGATGAACTGGAATAGTGAAGAGTGGTGACATCAGTACAGGTTTCATCCTAGGTACGGGAATCACCAGCGAGCACCCGATATACAATATTATCCGATTCGATTTGTACTGCGATTATTTAGGTATCACGATTTTATAAATATCCTGATTTGATATGACTTTTTTTTTTCCCTTCAGATTTTGTCACGAGCTTGGCAAAAAGAAAGCTGTGCTGTCTGCCAATGTGTGACTAGTTTAAGTGCACCACCTGTAGGATTATAGAGGAACTGCAACATTTTACCCACGCAAACGTTAACAAACAAGGGTGAGTCAAAAATTATCCGCACTCAAGCTGTAGAGTTTAAAATACATAATTATACATAATTTATCCAAAAAATAAGTTCCTTGCTTTCTGTCAACAAGCTTTCGTATTTCCTCGTAAAAAACAACAAACAAACGTTTTAAGGTTGAGCTGCGATTCACGAATGCACTGCTGTCTACACTTATTCATCAGAAATGGATCTTTGTCCTCGTTGGGCTGCTTTTGGGGGACAGAACGGGTGCAAGTCTGATCAGGACTATAGGGAGGATGCTTTAACAACTCAAAACATAGTTTTAACAGTGTGGGCAAAAGTGTATGGACATGCATCGTGCATCATGCATGATCACTGTGCCCTTGGACAGCATTCCTCTGTGTTTAATCTGACGTTTAGGCTTCAGCTATTCAAAAAGCGTCTCACTGTAATGAGCAATGTTGAACCTTTTCCCTGATAATGTTCCAATACTTCTGGTCCTCGAGAATCCCAGAAAACTGTAAGCATTGATGAATTTTCCAGCTGATGGTTAACTTTCGAACTATTTCTCAGTCAGCGATTGAGGATGTATCCGTTCCATACTCTGCCGTTTACTCTCAGGCTCGTAGTGATGAATCCGTGTCTCATCACCTTCCTTAGAATATCGGTCCAAATTCTGTTTGTAGATAACGCTTCTGTTTACGCTCTACTGCGAGTTGTTTCAGCACCAGGTACACCCTCAGATCAGAAAATACAAATCACTGCACGCTGCTCTTCTTTCGTGGAAATCACAAGTGGGGCATCCATTTTTGCTCACAACGCAGTTACAGTAATAAATGAACTGAAGGAACACATTCACACCTGCACAGCAGAGACTGGGGAGACTGTAGCCTTGAGTATTATTGATGTATATTGATGTAAAATGCAGTTTTAAAAAATAGATTTTGGAGATTTCAGAGAATCGCAATATACTGTATTGTCACAATACGATTCAAACGATGTTCCCCCATCTTTATTTAATTTAAGCATAGGAGCATAAATAAAAAAAATCACTTTCATTTATTTCATTTTATTTGAGCATACTGTAAATGAAAAAAATAGGTTGAATCAATTACCCTTTCAGCCATCTTCTCCTTCAGGAAAGGTTTAATGATTGCAAAGATTCCCTTAAAAATCCGAGGCTCGTTTATGATATTGACTGCCTTTATTCGGATTGGAAATCCATCCTGAAACAAACCAAAAAAAAAAAAAAAAAAAAAATCAACAAACTACAGCAAAAAGCTATAAAAAAATAAGTCAGCCTATGGTGCATTTGCTAATAAGCTAATGAGCAAAGACTCACCTGAAGAATGCTAACGACCTTCTTTGCCAGTAGAGGGCCTGGGTTGGAGGCTTGAGACAAGCCAACTCCAGTATAATCCACCAGGATGACGATTCCATTCACCTGCGTCTCCTCGGGTTGAATCAGCTTTTCTAGAGTCAGATAAATGGCTCGGATGTTGTCCACAAACGGATAGTCATTCGGCGTCCACTTCCCTGTCACCAAAACAAACGCAAAACATACAACGTTGAACATTTAACTCTGGCCTTTTATCATCTTCTGTTCACAATAAACCCTACAGTATACCAACCCACCTGGCCGGAGGCAGAGAACGTAGCGGCCTTGAGGATCAGGTCTGGGCAGAACTGTAAGGAAGCCTAGCTCAAGTACGTGCTTCACCGTCGAAGGTTTCAGGTCCTGGAAGACTTCAGGCCAGGCTCTCCTGCTGCTGTGGTAGTTCAGGAGCAGCTGCAGCGCGCGGTCGTAATCGAACTTCCTGGCTCGGAGAAAGCGTAAGAGAAATGCGTCGTCCAGCCGCGTTCTCAGACCGGAATGTTCCTTCAGGATCATGTCTCGCAGAGCCTGGACATCACGGAGACGCCACTCGGGCTTCTCCTGGAGCTCCTCTCGTGCCTTGGCCTCCAGATCCGGGGTGAGAGTGCACACGTAGATCGGCGGAGGAGCTGCAGGGAAACGCTCGCCCGCCATCGCGTCCACTGGAGGGCTGGAATCGGTGCGGCCATTCTGATGTGCCATTGGCTACAGGTGTGTGCGTGTCTGGGGACAAAATGTTCCTTACGACTTTAGTTTTTTTCATTTAATAACAAAGGGCAGCATTTTAAAAATAGATAATTAATTTCAAACACAAGAAATTAAACAAAAAAAGCTACATTTTTACTGAGTAGCACAGACCTCTGTTACATCATTCACCATAATTATTTCTAAACAAACTTTGCAAATAGTTCACTCCTAAGACGCAGGATGCCAGTGTGTAAATAGTTCAGAGTGCGCCGACTGTAGGATTATAAAGAAACTGATGTTTTACCGCGTCAAATGCCTCCAAAGTCTAAAAACTCAACTTGACAGCAAGTGCACAGGCATTCTAGAGTAGAGTGTACAAATTAAATTCATACCGAAGGTGAAATTTCGTATTGCGAAGCACATTTTATCATAGAAAATAATGTAAATGCAGATAATTCGTTCCAGTCACTCAAAATATTACCCAAATTACCATTTTCTAACACTATAATTGTTTTTAGATGCAAACATGTAATCAAAACATTCAGAAAAGGCATGTACTTTGGAGGAATTTTTATATTCCTTCATTGCATCCACTTACTGTATAAACAATTGCACTCACTGTATACAAGTTCTTCATTGCGTACTGTTTGCGTATGCAAATAATTTGCGACAAATGCAATTCTGGTTAGATGCTGACTATATTTCACTGCCTTGTACCATACATGACACGTTGCTGTGGGAGCAACACTTGGCTAAATCTGTGGGAAGAACACTTGGCTGCCTTTTCTTTTTGCAACCGTCCTTGATAACATTCTTGGGACCCATCACTGAATCTTGCACAAAATGCAAATTAAAAAAACAAAAAAAATATGTAAGCTCGCTTTGCTTGGCTTTCCACTGATGCAAAAAATTTTAATTAGCTACTGCAAGTACGTGTGACCGGAAGTTGCCCGTTTGCCGAAAATGCTTTGCATGCCGAGGCAAATTTCTTGCAAAAAATTTTATTCTTTAGGTGAAAATCTGCAAGGCATTCATATGCTAAGGTACCACTGTACTCGATTTTCGACTATTTAGCACTCGCTGTATTTTGAGACTGCTGTAAGCGCGTGTAATGAGTGGGTTTGAGACTAATTCGCTCATAGAGTTTAGAGGAAAAGGCAGATCGGAGGCTTTTAACGTGCACAGTTTTTGATAATATAAAGCCATAAAAATGCATTTCTGTTGCGACACTCGGAAAACGAAAACCAGCTAATTCTGATTATTTGCTGATCGGATCTAGAATAAATGTAATAATATATATATATTTTTTTTTTAATCAAACTTTTGGTGTCAATGTGGCAAGACATGAATCATTGCACAACAGAATCGCAGTACAGTACATTGTGTCTACCTGGAACATACATAGCTGATCTCTTTTTTTATCTCTATAATCTCTATTATGTCTCACCTTCTGATTGATATTTTAAAGTGAAGCTCAATAGACTAAAACAGGTTAAATGATAGATGTGACAATAAATGGGAGGAATGTAAACAAAAATGCATAAAAGATATGCAACCTTGATTTTTTTTCCTTTTTTTACTTCTGCATCTGTCAGCTCCACGTGACCTTGACCTACCTGAGTTTAACATGAACAGGTAAGTAATTAGGAAGTAATTAAGGATAAAATAAAGGAAGGTCATATCTTTATATGAATCTGAATATCTGCAAGCTCTATTCAACATAATAGATCAGATCAACTGATCAGCCCGGACCTGAGACATCTCTCACACTCTGAAACTCAGCTGTTATTTGTAATAAATGTGTATAAAATCATGCAGTGACATTTAATTAGCCACAAGCTAAAACCAGCTGCTAGTTAGCCAGCTGGCTATCAGCTCCTCGAGTCTCTGTCATGATGATCACGCACATTCATGTAGGAAATATACTCGTTTTAAAAACACGAATACTTCACAGATATTTTTTTTATTTCCTTGATATTAAACGATCACCAAGTCGGTTAGAAAACAACTGCAGTGATAACTGACCTGCTTAAGCAAATCCGCAATTAGTTCCGTGTCCAGGAGCAGTGCGCTATCTGATTGGCTACTCCGCGATGACGTCATTTGCAGGCGGGTTGCCATATTAGGCGCAAATCATTTGTTTAACCGATTGTAGCTGATGCTTGGTGATTTGGTACATGACAGAATTATGTAAAACAGATAAATATTCATAACAATATTTAAAATCATGGGCGTCGCTAGGCCTTTTTTAGAGGGAATTTATCCCATCCTAACATTTGTACACCCCCTAAAAATTCTCCATAAACTTGACACAAATTGCTGGTCCCCCATCGTCCCCTTTAAATTTCATATGAAAGTGTCGGCAGACTTCGGCTCCTCCCCGTCTTTCAGCGGGTCTTCAATTCACCATCACAGAGGAAGGATTAAGTCAAAGTGTGTGTTTTCCGATAAATTGTTATATGTGCATCAGTGCAGTCCTTTCTCATAAATACAGTTTACAAAATGTCATGAGGGATTAATCAGTTAAATCTTCACTGTGTTCACCCTCATCACACCAGCTGTTTCCTCTAGTGAACATGAAGCCCTTATTACATCATCCTCTATGAACCTACAGTCTACTTTATACATCAATCATGCCGCTGCTGTTTTAATTGGAAAACTGTCTATATAAAACACTGCACAGTGCATATGGCATTAACTACCATAGAGTTATGAACATAAATGATTAAAAATAATGACAGACAGCATTCAGTGCTCTCGTTTAACTGTATAGCAGTGTGATTTACAGAGATAGAAAAATCCTTTTTTTGTAATAAATATTGTATTAAATAATGTCCCAAATCATAAAATACATTTATTAGCCTTAGAGTAGGGTTTTTGTCACTTTGAGTTAGAAAAAGTTACTTTTTTAATGAATAGAAACAAAAAAAAAAAGAATGATATTAAAAAGATATGTTTAATTACATTAAAACAATGTTTGTCTATATTAATGAATTTGAATAAATAGCCTAGTAGCTGTGAAATTTTAAGGGGTTGAATAGAGAACCTACTGTCTTATTTATGTAGCTAAAACACTAAATTAAACTAGATAACATGATGATCAAAGTGTTAATATTTATATTTAACTGTAGATGGAAGGTTTTTCAAGTCACATACATTTTTTTTCTATTCTTACCTGCTGCTCATTTGGAGACCTACTGTACATGTGACCTGTAAAAACCCTCCATCTACAGTTCTACAGTTCAGTTCTCTGAAAGCGCAGCCTCTCAGGCACATTAACACTGTGTCGCCAACATAGATGAAGTCATTGCATCAGAAACTATTCTCCAAATATGTGTTAAACATCTATGGGGGATGAGCCCCCCTTAACTGAAAATCCTAGAAACGCTCCTGTTTAAAATATTTATTGTTTAGGTACGGAAGCCCTGAGTGGTAAAAATGCTAAAAAAAAAAATAAATTTAAAAGTTATTTTACCTAAAAATATTGTGATATCAAGTTCTCAATCTCATTATTTCAACTTTATATTTAATTTACATCACGCAATAAGACTAATATATGGTCTCAGAATAGTAGATCATTGCAATTAACAAAATATTTTTAAAGGACATCTCACTCACGTTCTCATCCTGTATACAGGGTCGCGGTGGGCCTGGAGCCGATCCCAGGAGACTCTCTGGACAGGGGGTCAGTCCATCACAGTGCACACATTTACTGTACATACTGTACCACACACTCACACACTATGGGGCAATTTGGTGATTTCAATCTGCATGTCTTTGGACTGTGGGAGGAAACCCACACAGCACACGCCAGCTCCATGCGGCTCAACCCACCTCCATTCACACAGACCTGAGACAGGAATCGAACCCTGGTTGCGAGGTGCGAGGCAGCACAGCTAACCTCTAAGCCACCACTCTGTTTATGAAATATTTCAAAATATAATTGTTAGCAAATTGGTGCAGTAAGAGAAATATAACAGTTTGGAAACTCTTGTTATAAGAAAATGATGGTGATAAAGAATCAAAGAACCACACTATCGATTATTTTCTTACAACAGCACACCTCATTAAAGTATGTTTCGGTCCATTCTTAAAAAGCATTCATGTCACTTTCTACAGGCAAACCTATAGCATGAAACAATTTCTGTGAGAGAAATATGAGAATTTTTTTTTTTTTAACCCGAGAAGATTTTCACATATATGATTTGTGAAAATCATATGTATGATTTTATGTATTAGTTTATTATTTACATAAAATCAGACACATAAATGCTTCTTGGAACTCCAGTGGTTTTAAAAAGTTCACTACTGGCAAAGATTCATTTATGCACATTTATGCAAAGTCAGCAAAAAAAATCCAATTGCTGGCTTGAGTGAAATAAACTTTGATTAAAATGTGTTTGGTGTCACGTTACAACTCTTCTTTACAGAATATGTTACTACTTGCTTGCGCATCTTTCTTTTCAGCTATCTTTTCAGTCATGTTTGTTTCTGACGTACAATAATGACTGCTAGCTACGTGACTAAGCGTGCCTTTTGGAAAAATTTGGATGTGCTTGTGTAAAATGTGCAAGTTAAAATTGCAGTTTTACATATTAAAAAAAACAAAATTTTGGCTTGTTAAAAATATATGCATATACATTATGCAGCCATTAAAACAATTATACATCTATTATGATTCTTAAAGTTATATGCCTTTTAATGTTCCAATGAGGGCGGCATGAAAGCTTAGTGGTTAGAGCTGTCACCTCATACCTCCAAAATAGAGGGTTTGCATGTTCTCCCTGTGCTTAGTGGGTTTCCTCGCCAAGTCCAAAAACATGCAGATTAGGCTGATTGGCGTTTCCAAATTGCCTGTAGTGTGTAAATGAGCGTGTTAGTGGGTGTAGTGTGTGTGCCCTGCGATGGATTGGTTTTGAGACAATGTCAATTGTTAAAAGCGCTATACAAATAAAATTGAATTGAATTGAATTGGCACCCCGCCTCATGCCCTAAGTCTCCTGGGATCATACTTTTGGCCATTAGTAATGGAATGTTCAATTCAATTCAATTCAATTTTATTTATATAGCGCTTTTAACAATGGTCATTGTCTCAAAGCAGCTTCACAAAAATTAAAGAAATTTAACAAAAAAAAAAAAAAAAACTGTATATAGAATAATTATATATAAAATAATAAATAAATAAATAAAATTATAATAGAAAATAAATAAATAAAAACAAATAATAATAATAATTATAGAAAAGAAAATAATTGGAAGTGTGGATGTGTGAGAAAAATGTGCAGATAATAATGAGACGAATGAATGAAATTTCTCTGATGAGCAAGCCAAGGGTGACGGCGACGGTGGCAAGGAAAAACTCCCTGAGATGGCAATAGGAAGAAACCTTGAGAGGAACCAGACTCAACAGGGAACCCATCCTCATTTGGGCGATAACAGATAGAAATATAACATCTTGTGTGTCCTATACCTGTAAAGCAGTGAAAATCTAAATGTGAAGCTATAGGCTGAACTGGATCGTGAGATACTATTAGAGGTTGAATGTCCCTGAATCAAGTAGTCCATATTATTACTGAAAACTAGTTTCCTCACCCATCTTTCTTTACAGTAAGTTTTCTTTCTCTTCTACATAGGACATCAATCCCTCAGGACACTTTTGTAGGCCGTCCTCATCAAGAGAGAGTAGGTCATAGTTGGAATAGTCAAGTTTCAAGGCGTCCCTATCTTGGTCTGCCCTTTCACTGTCCACCCTACACCAGTTTCATGGACCTTCCTTTACATCAGTGGGTCCTACTTTTTCTTGCAATACTTATATACTGTAAGCATCTCCATGGTACAACATGGAGCAACCCAAGGGTAGTGGGGCTTGAAACCCTAACCCTCTGATCAGCAGCCCTTAGCCTCAACTACCTGAGCCACTACTGCCCCCCTTAGGACATTTCTGTGCACTGACATAAGTTTTTGTCCATGAATATGATATATGAACAGAAGCCTTATTATAGATTATAAATTTCAACGGCACTATCGTATAAAGATGGTTAGCCAATAATTGGTTATCTAATAATATGTAATACCCTGTTAACTGCAACTTTGTTGCATCCTTTTAATTTGCTTTGCAAGTTTGTAATCCGAGATGGAGATTATATTACTTGCAGTGCAAATATTTATATTTTTATTAATGTTTTTTTTTATTTATGTGTTTTTATGCGAATAAACGGCAAATCTCACAGCATTATAAACAGGAAAAAATACTTTTTTCTTCCTTGATATCGTTCTTCTATAACATACACAGTATGTAGATTCATTATTATTTGATTGAGGAGGACATTTTGCCATGTAGTGTAGTGCCCCTTCCTATTATTAATTTTTTTAAATAGTTGCCATTTCAGTAATGAAACTCCTGGTCGAAACTGCAATGCTGACTGAATGCTCCCAGTCTGTGTGGTTCTGTATAGTGTTTGAATTTGCTGTTTGCAGGGTAGACATGCCGTGTGCACATGATGACAGAACACCACTTAGTTATTAGTCATTAAAGTGTAAGCTCATTAATGCAGGACAGATAAGGCCAATATTATCCTCTAGCAATTAACTCTGCAGATTTTAGAAGGAAGGCGCCTGGTTCTTTCTTGGCCAATCTGGAATTTGGTTTATGACATTTATCAGTTTCTACACACACGCCCTAGCACTAGGATCCTTGACCATGATCTGCCACGTAGGCCACCACTTTTATCATCCTGTTTTCAAGCGAGTTTACTGCCTGAGAAGATTAGGAGATTAGATGACTGTGTCAATACGTATAAAATTTGTCTTTTCTATAAAAAATTATAAACATTAATGTAAGAAATTATAATGATAATAATGTAACAGATTGACTTTTGGTATTTGGTCTTCCTTTATCATTAATACAAAGTTTTTTTTTTTTTTTTTTTGAGGTTGATTAGCCATTTACAGAAGACATTTTGCTGAGGTGGAGTGAAACGCTCGGTTGCTTAAGGTTTTTATAATTCTTTGGTGACATATTAATTAAGCACCCGGTATATAAATTAACAAACAACTAATGAAAGTAAATGAACAGGCCAAATACGTTTATGTAAAAATATAACCTTGACATTTAATCTCAGTTTGCAAGGCCCACGTCAGCTTTCATTTGAAGCTAGGAATGTACAGCAGGGCACTTTTTTTTCTCTCTCACCCAAACCGTATTGTATGTTGGATCCAGACACACTGTTTCACTTGAACACTTACACTTACACACTCTTCTGGCTGTCGGACAAATATAAAAATTAGAGTAATATGGTAGGTATGATACATTAAAGCATTTTTTCTTTTTTATCTCTAAGCAGACTTAAATATTGGACATTCGGAACGTGTCTCAACAAATATATAATTAAAAGATTATAATATAAAAAATTCTATGATACATCAAAGAAAAAAAATTATTTGAACAGCTCATGAAGAGTAGTTTTTGCAAATTGTAAGCTTGTAAGGCACAAACAGTGTAGCCTCTATCTAAGTACTTTTTAAAAAAAAAATCATTCATATTAAACTCAGTCATTAAAAATACTGTACAACATGCATCTGATTTATTTTGCCAGGTGAAAGGCTTGTTGTAACATTTATTTACTTTAATATAATAATATTAATATAAACTTCTATAATTAATTTTATTTGTTGACGTGTTGAAATATGAATTTCTCCTAGGGGAGTATAAATATGTACCACAAAAAAAAATCCTCTTTCACATTATTCATTACTTCCATTATCTATTACCTGTGACTGGGGTGTTTCATCTGTTGCTTTCTGTAACGTTTAAACAACAATAAAAAATAACCCTAAATGTACATTATACCCGCGACCCGACTTTGGATAAGGGGTTGAAGATGGATGGATGGATGGATGTACTTTATACATATTTTGCCACTTGTATATATGCTCCTTCTCAAGAGCAACTGGTTTACCATTACACCAGTGAACCTTTAATGGCTGCCTCAAAATGAAAACTAGTAAAAAATAAAATAAAATAAACAGTTGTCCATGGCTAATTTGATTTAGGATGTGCGATTGAGATGGTCAGATGCTTTCTTGCTTGGTGATTGTGGGTTGAGGAATGGCTGTCGGTTGTTTCGGCACGGTGGCGATGACGCCCTGGGCCAGTTTGTAATGCTCAGAGCTGGAAGCTGGTGGAGGAGATGGGATTGGAGTTTCAGGTGTGGCTGTGGGCACAGAAAGTAAAAAAAAAAAAAAATGCATTAAAGACACGCCAAAGGTTCCACAAAACAGTGAAATTTCTGAAGGCATTAGAAGAAGTACAGGAAAATAACAAGGGCTTTTTGGACCAAGTAAGCCTGATTAGTTCACCAAAAGGATTAGCTTGTTTGGCTCTGCCGTGCATGAGAGTATGAACAGGAAAGAACGTGCTAGAGGAAAGAGCTTACACATTTGCCCATTGTGAATTGGAGTGGCCATGCTGGTGGTCACAATGACGTTGTTGCTGAGGTGCTCGTGGACCAGGTGTGGATGAAGAGATGGAGGAGCATGAGGGGCCTCATTAGCAGAACCTATCGTGAAAATAGAAAAAGTAATAAATGAAGTGTACTGCCTTTGGGATTATCTCAAGAAATTAAACTGATGGTCAGGTTTTTTTTTTTTTTTTCATGATTATTGCTATTAATACCTCCGAGTAGCATCTCCTGCAGCAGGTTGTCGATCTTGGCCATCCCGAACAACTTCACAAATTGTATTTGCTCAATCATTTGCCAGGTGATGCTCTGTAGTGTAGGTAACAGAAGCAGCAGTTCGCCGAATCGTCCCCGTGAGTCATACTGCCGGTCGTTGATGTAGTCTTCTAAACTGACCTGCACTTGGTAACGCATTCGCTTGATCTTGCTTGGATCACTCAGACCTTTGGCGTCTACCAGTGAATGAGAGAGAGACAGGACATGAATGTACTAATTACACATAACCTACAGTATGCTTCAAGCAATAATGCGAAGGATTCTCATTCATTCCTGAATGATGAAACTAATTTCTGGAATCTTATAGCTACCTGGATCAAAGAATACGATGGCCTTCAAGCAGGCATATTCATTATCATCTATTTGGAGCTCCTGGAAAGGAAGGACCAACTCATCAAGGATCCTTACTGCTACCCGGCTCACTTCCAGCTCCGGGCAATTCCGAGGAATTATATGATCATTACCTAGGAAAAGGAGAATCACATATAACCATTAAACTGTGCATAAAATTCAGTACTGGCATTAATAGGCAAATTCGTGGTTCAGCGTTAAATACCTTACCTAAAAGCAGAAGGTCTTTGTAAAGCATGGAGCGCTTGGCAGCTCCAAGCAGGAGGTGTTCTCCAGCATGAGCTCGTAGCAAAGCCACCTAAAAAAACATACCAAAAACAAAAAAGATTTAAAGCTCATAACCTTAGCATTACCACATCTTGTTTAAACACTGTACATGCACTTTGAGGGTATTCAGAAGGTGGGTGTCTGGGTTAAATAAATAAATAAGTCTCAAATCATCATATGAGAGGTTCACAGATTTTTTTTTCTCACAGACAGGGTGCTGAGAAAATTGGTTTGGAAGAAGATGCAGTGTCATTCATGAGCAACGTCCACAAATCAGTTACCATATCCTGGTGCTTATATTGTTAATGATTCTGTAGGTCTTAAGGAGCATGTAAGTTTTCAAACCAGCTCATCACTTTCTAACCAGAGACATCAAAACACATTAACCACCAGCTCTTCAGATTTCCCCCCTTGCCCATCCCAACTCCCTTCTCAATCTCGTCTCACTATCAACCCTAAACCTTTTAAACTTTTTAGACATATTTTTGGTAAAAAAAAATATTACTAACAGATTACTAAAAATTACTATACTATACTATACACTCCTGTGCATGGATGTTTGTTACAGTGCTGGATTGGTCCTTCAACTCTGTCACAGATCTTCCACTATTGGTTCTTAGATCATTTGCCAATTCATAGTACAAATCCTTGCCTTGAAGACACACTAAATAATTGCACAAGTGCATTACATTTGTGCTTTTAGTCTTACCTGGTCGTCCAGAGGGAGGTCGCAGAAGGCTGGGATATATTTCGCCCACTCCACCAGCACCAACAGTTGCTGCTTCATAGATTCACACACATCTGTAATGGTGGCTATCTTTTTTGTCCTGATGTCACCGTTCATGATCGGACCTGGAGAGGAGATCTATAGCAAAGCAAAGGTTCCTGTTAAGCCTTGAATTCAACCATAGAACAATATACTGTGTGTGTGTGTATATATATATTTAATTTATTTTATTTTAAAGAGAATGCCCCAACCTGTCTGGAGAGGACATCGGCTTGGATGAGTGCATTGATGGAGGGGAAGCTGCTGTCTTCATAACTGGACCTTCTGGTACTGATTCGGTCTCTTTCATTCTGTACGGCTGTGCCGGAGAGATTAAAATGAATAAGTGAATGATTAGTGAAGTGAAAGGTGAAGGAGTGCTCATCACATGAATTCAATCTGTATAATGAGTTGATCTTAATCAACCAGTCCACATAGCAGCAGTAGGTGGAGTGCATTAGCATTGGTTCTATTAGTCAAGGGGGGAAATGCTCAAGGTTGGCCTGTTTATCAGTGCAGTGCAATTATGATGCCTCTGAACTGTTTGCTCAGCACAAGTTGGCCATAGACTTCAGTGCATTGCAGAGTGAACATTAACAAGTTGTCTGTCTCGCTCTGATGTTGCAATAGCAGCCTCAGTCCCATAAGTCACACAAGCTCACTTTCAGTCTTGTTTTGCCATTAGACCATTATTCACATGAAAACAACAGGAAAATAGTGCATACCTTCTTTTTTCATTCCAGCCCTAAAGCATTTCTTAAGCCTACAGTATCTGCATTGGTTACGCTTGTCTTTATCCACTATGCATTGTCTGTTGAACCTGTCAACACAAAAAGGACCATTCAATTAAAGACTGGGAAGACATACAGTAACTAAAAGAAATCTCATAAAGATTTGAGATTGGACAATTCAATAAGGGAATCTATCACCAACCTGCATGAGTACATGTGGTTTTTGCGAACACTACGTCTGAAGAAGCCCTTACAGCCATCACAGCTGGAGGCTCCATAGTGTTTTCCTGTTGCTCGATCGCCACAGATAGCACATAGGGACCCGGTGCCCAGGTGATTGGCAGCATTCAGGTTGGCACCCTCAGCTGGCGAGGAGTCTGAAAGAGAAGGTTTAATTCTTATTTCAGAACAAATCTTTACTGGATATCTTTTTCTCTAATACCAAAGTGTAAATAAAGTCATAGTTAGGTTTGAAAAGAGGAAAAGATGGTGAATTTGTACGTCTGTAAGTCTTGAGTTCTCACTATCAGATACTGAGACTGAAAAAACAGAAGGATTAATGTTCATCAGATAGATGATAGAAAAGCAGTGGGCAGAATGCCATGGCAAGGGAGCAAACTGTTTTTTAATACAAAAAATTAGTGTAGAGGAACGTATCCTCATGTGTTTGCTCCAGGAATCCAGCAGCGATTGTAATTGAAATCTGCATTATGCTAAAAAGATCTCTAAATCAATTAAATAAAAATACGCTGAATGATGTATTAAATTACAGAACTGACTGGGGGAAAAAAACTATTCAAAGAAATATATTTTAAAAACCATTGATACATATACACAATTTATTAGTTAAATGGGGAAAATAATTTAAGTAAGTAAAAATCCCAAATGATTAACCTTTATTTTTTTTGTTGAAGTTCTTGTTGTTTGCTTTTGTCAGATACTCAAAGGAGCAGTGATTGATTGCATTAAAGTCAAACAGCCCAAACATATTTCTCCAGCTGATCAAAGGGAAACATGTTAAATGATAGCTCTGTTAATTGACTTCTTTTGAACTGATTCATTATCTGAATGGTAAAGACCATGTGACAGAAGATTTAGAAATCATAATCATCCCTATTTAAAAGTGTGATCTCATAACTAATCAGTTGAAATTACAGTTAAATGCACCATTAAATAAATACACACCACAGACACGATGTTCAAACATGACCCAAAAAAGAATACATACATTAAATCAAGATGCCGGATCGGGTTAATGGAATCGGTTAGATTTCTCATGAAAACAAGCCATGGGAGACTAAACCACTGAATGGTTCAGTGACATCCTCTACAGTCTGGGTCCATTCATCTTCAATGTCAAACATCCCTGGAAATACAACTCTGAACAGACATCTTATCCTCAACCGACCAAATTGAGGTAAGAAGAGCTGGATGGAATCACATTGGGATTTCTGCCTGTGCAACTCTTGGGATGAAACACAATCCTAGCTTGCCTACATGACAGAGCTTGTATCCATAAACTCTCTCAGACCTTGAATTTCAGTTTCATAAATGCTGCCCTGCTGTCACAATCACAATCATTGGGCAACATTCATAAAAATTTATTAAGTCACTGCAGGCACACAAGCGCACTTTGAGTCATCTTCAAACGTCTATAAAAGAGTGTGAAACTCATTAAACCTCATCAACCCACACTTGACCAAACATTCACTAACTGGTATAATCTCAGAGGACTCAAAGTTCATCTGGGAGGAGGACTCACCTGTGCTCATGGCGAGCACTTGCATGTTCTCGAACTCCAGTGTGGTGTAGGCCGGGTCTAGGGCCTCGCTGTAGTCTGCCATCTCCATGTCTGCTAGTGCTTTGGACAAACGCATTCTCAGCTACCTGACACTGGGGGCAAAGACTTGTGCTCTTCAGTGGAGTTTGAACCCCCCTTCTTTTAGAGCAAGCCCCACCCCTTAGAGAGGTAGACACCTCTGAGTGACATGGGACATGTCTTCTAGAGCAAAGATGAAACTGACTTTGATTGACAGGTCAGACCTTCCCACTCCAGTTATGGAGTGGGGTGGCCCTTAAGTTAATTATTTTCTTGCTTTTCAAGTGCTAAATCAGAATAGTTTTTTTTTTTATGGACAAACATGCTCTCTCTCTCTCTCTCTCTCTCTCTCTCTCTCATGCACTCTTTATCAATATCTGAGAAGGTTTAGCAACTTCATCACTGGGTGCAAGGAAATCCCTTCCTTTTTATTTTGCTCTAACTGCATTTATGGACCTATTCGTCAAATATATGCCTTTATGAACCCCAATATGGTTCACATGAAATCCCTGTATTACTATCAAAGATATATAGTAACTCATAACTAATATTCTGATTAAATGAACGAGAAAGGTTTCTTCAGTTCGGTTCCATTATGCATTCACTATATTCAAGCTGTGAGGCAAGAAATGCAATTTTTAATAAGTCTCTGTTAATTCTTACACAATAAACAACAGCTGTGACTCTTGCAAGGAGCAAATTGTGACCTTTATGTAAAAGAACTCATTGTTCACTGAAAACCCATATGCACATGATCACTCACTTTGGGTCCAACTATAGAGAACAGTACGCTGAACATTATGTTAAACCTTACCATCATTAATAAGTCGTGTTCTAACTGGCCTACAGGGTTAAATCTTGCTGTTGGTCTAATTTCTGCTGGTCTATTAGCTGGGGACAACCACACATGGTGCAACATAGTCTGGATGCAAATCAAGAAAATTTCATCAACTACCAAATATTGTAGCAGAGCTGTTATCACGAATAAAACTGTCTGTAGATCTACGACTACTTTTCTAAACATGAACCAAGATGAATATGGTTAATGGCATATTTTTGGCAAAAAATAATAATAATGGTTAAAAAGGTGATACTTACTGTAACTCTCAACTTAAAATTCAAAACATCATCTCAACTACCATGACACTAAGTGGTCTTGTTTTGGGTCTTAGTCTTTATCTATTTTCTGCAAGTGATAAAAAGTGATAAAAAAGTCCTGATCCAGGAACATACTGTAACAGAGTCATAAAAAAAATGCCTGAAAGTCAAGAGCTCACATACTATTCTGGACACAGAATCTGTAAACCAGTACACCTTTAATCTTAAGTAGATAATAGTAAGTTAAGTATCATTCGAATGAACAGTGATACAATCTCTACAATAGCGTGATAATCATATGATAAAGATTTTGTCACTGTTATCAAAGTGTTATAAACCAGTTTGCAACTGATGCTATCCTTCTGAAAGACCGTGCATAGCTTTATCGTTACATTCGGCATGCGGGCTTGTTTTAACCCAAGGGGAGAGTATTGGTTGGACAAACAAGCACAGCGAGTGCATATGTGTAAGGGCATGGGCAAACACAGGGGAGGATATATTTGTAGAAGGGAAAGTGACAGTACAAAGCAATGGGTCAATGTTCTCCAGATCAGAGAGTCAACGAGGGCAGTAAATGTACTTTCATGAATTTCATCTACCCCTCTACACACACACAAGAAACCCAGTGGTGACCTACATGCTATTATAAAAATGCACAAGGAAACGAGCACAGACTTTGGGACTCCCCAATCTTTCTATAAGCACACTTTTTTTGTTTGCTTGATGCACATGTGCATCTCCGTATTGGTCTTAGATACCTATATTAACTAAAGATTTGGGTATGATCATGAATTTTCTGCATCTTTGCAAAAGTACATAAGGAACAAAATGAGGCAGGCAAAATTAGCTGTGTTGTTTGGAGTAGCCTGGAAAACACCTAAACTTACTAGCAAACTGGCAATTTAGTATGGACAAGGAACACATTATGCGGTACCGTATGTTCAGAATTGTACTGTGGCTTATTTTATAAATAATATGTTGTTCTGAAGCAACTGATATTAGTAGTAAAGCAACACCATGTACAAATCACCCAAGTGGTTTATATCAAGTGTTTAATATATACTGTTTAAAAAAAAGGTAACACTCAGTCCTGGTTTGACTTGAACGCCCCTAGTAGATCTACAGTACAATATACACATACAAGTAACGTTCAAATCAAACCGGGACTAAGTGTTCCCTTTATCTTTTTAGCAGTACACACACACACACACACACACACACACACACACACACACACACACACACACACACACACACACACACACACATTGTGCTATCCTAAACTTCAGAAATGTCTTATTTGTTCAAGAGCTTCACTCTAACCACACTGACACAGCAAATCAGTGACTCACACTGAGCAAATCTTATCTGGCTTACCATTACAATCTTTATCATACTGTAACTCACATCTTCCAGCGTGGTGTGATCTCTTCCTGATGGCCCTGAACACCCCTATAAAACCTAATTCACAAGGTTATAACTTTGTCCGTCACATGCAAAGTCTGAGTGTTCTAACCAGGCAGAGTTAGCTCACTAAAATGTGCAATTTTATATAAAATTCTATAGTAAACCTATTTTTCTTTTTAGTTTTGTTAAAAACTGTATATAGAACCTGTTATGTTATGCACAGGCAGGAATTTGAGCTCAGGATCAAACTGTGGACACTGTAAGGAAAATGAACATAAGGTCAATATAATATTTATATTATGGTAATTACAGTATATTATTATTATTATTATTCTTTCCCCGTGTAGCTGTTATTGTCTGAAGCAACAGAAAATACAATGATAGGGGGGAAAAAAATTATGGCCACTGGCATGATTCCTGATTGGGGTTTTAAAAGAAAAAAAGTAAGCTACTTTTTAACTAGACTCTTAACTAGACATGTAACTTTCTTATGTATTTGAAACAAGCAAGGGCTCTTTTGTAAACCTTTTGTAAAATTAAATTGATGGACCTTTTCAGCACAAATTTATATGTGGAAAATGATCATAAATGTATACAAAAAATATTTGGTCAAATTATTAGAGCTATACACTCATTCTATACACTTACTCCTGAACTTTCCAGGAACAGAATACTGTAGCTTACAGTACGTCCAAGTTGATGTACAGTACAGTATACTGTATATACAAAAGGCTGCAAGCACAATACAAATGATGGACCTTGCTGCAGTAAAAGATTTTAATGGTGTAAACGTTTTAAAGAATGTCTGTGAATGAAGATGGTGTCTCAGAGCCCATTGCAGTCGTTTCCGTGAACATTCGGCGAGTGGAACTTCTGATCCTGGAAAATCATGACTAACTTGTCGCCAACTTGTGGAAGAGACACATCTGCACATCTGTCTGTGTGAACTGTACATACAATCATTCACAAACACCACTTGCACATTACAGGGACTCAGCTGGGATCCAACACATCCCCTTTTGTATATATAATAAATACAAGGGGTGTTCAAGTCAAAGTGGGACAGAATAACACATATGTGTTCAAAATCAAAAGCAATATTGACTTGAAAACCCCTTGTATTCACTATATATATATATATATATATATATATGCACACACACACATCATATACTCGTTTATATGCTTCTTAGATCTTGATGAAGCCCATTTAATTCACAGGCTAATAACCATAAAAACGCAAGAATATATCTAACTGTCTAAAATGATCGATTGTGATTAGCACCAAAGTGCTATGTAAATTTTACAAAATCATCCAGCAATCCTTCACGGATTCTTGCTGGTCTCCAGGCCCTCTATATATATTTTTTTACTGTGAGCGCCTGTTGCTTTCATTAGCATGTGAACGATCCACTCTTTCATAAATGATCCTTGCTCTCAGGGAGTTTTTTTTCTTCTTTTTTTTAAACAACTTGAAGACCCATGATTGAGTGTAATTGATTTAACTTTCACCTCATTCTTCAGCGATCACATCACCTCCAGCTGAAGCGGTGAGAGATGCACTGACTCCACTAAACAGCCCATAAACAAACAAATACAGCTGATATGTAACAAGTCCAAAAATGTTCATGAGGCGAAACATCTTTTATTTTCTTTTCTTTTATCACTGTACGAAGGTGTACTTCGAAACGGATTATGGAGGACATCCACAGGATCTCTCCTTCCCTAATAGCTCTCTGTGTATGATATGAGGCTGCTATTTCAGATCCATGTCCTATAATCAGTCACCCATGCCGCCCGGGGCTAAAAGTCAAAGGACTGCTCCGAACTGATGTAACTCCTCTGCCTATTTCCCCCTTTCAAACTTCAAACTCCAGTTTGTGAACAAAGTCCTGTCTATCTTCACAATAGGGATCTCCGACCACTGACCAAACTCCATTTGTAACCACTGCCTATTTGTACCTTCTCTTGAATGCGTCTTTTTCATTTCCACTGAACGCGACATGGCGCTGAATCACCAGCTGTATGGCCTATATGGAATAACATGCTCTTATTGGAATAATTGTAAATAACTTTGGGAATACATCGTTTTCTCTATTTGGATGCCAGAAAAATGCTTTATGATGCTTGGACGCCTTGATAAGAATGACAAGAGAGTGGAAGCGAGAAGGAAATATGCTTGGTCCAGTAAAAAAAAAAAAAAAAAAAAAAAAAAAGCAGCATGGACAAACTGGGGTAGATGGCACAGGTACGTAAGACTAATGACATGAGGGAGACCTTGTCAACAGATTGCTATCTGTAAACCACACAGCTTGTGCAAGCCCTCATGCTGAACGACTGGCTGTCAGCGTGAAAGACTTTAGTTCATTAGAAGAAATTGGAACTGATTTGATTTTCGCTCGAATCCATTTCCGATGCATTATGAGACTAAAATAGCGTATGACGAGATCATTCATAATCATATCACTGTATATGCTATGAGGACTGATGAGCAGGGTATATGCCCCTCCTCTCCATTAAAACCAGATTAGTGCTCTTCAAAGCAGTCCTACATTCAAAAAGGCTTGAGTAGTGAAATCAATGATGTTAAAGAAAAAGAAAGCAAACTCGGCAAGTTGTACTGTAGGTGTCACCTACAGATAAGACTGTTTTGCATGTAATCCCATCTGTTAGATAATTACTTGACTAATTAGTGATCTAAGGATTCTCTGTGTACAAAAAAAGTAATATTTTTTACCCCAAATAACCCGTCTTTCGTGAGAAGCTTTAACGAGTGTTTAGTTCATTTGAAACCATGTCATGCAACTGTCAAAACATCTCCTAATAGACTGGTGTTTGATTTTAGAATTAGCTTTTCGCTTTTAAAGATAATAGGATTACATGGCATCTGGTCATGTGATTGGGAGTTTGTTGTCTTCATGCGAGTCTTACATTTCATTTAGTGCTGTACATTTCAAGTGGTGTGGGCAGTCGGACATGAAGCTCACTGGGCAGAAGTGACCACATTCATTGACATTAACATCAAGATAAACTATTTATTTTTTTTATTAAAAAAAAAAAACTTCCATTTTAGGTCATGTCCATTTTGGGATCAAATCTTGATAGATAAAGATACAAATACTGTGTTCAACAGATAAATATATTGTCATTGCATTACACCCTTATGGGTAAATGACTATAAAAACTGTCTTTCTTCACAATAAGTTGGACAAAGTGACACTATGAAAGCACTCATCCAAGCCTAATTGTAGCTCACGCAATGTTTTCTGCTGTTAATTAATGAATGAAATTTCTTTTCAATTTAAATCCATTTTCACCAAATAACTTAACGAGTAGCTTAAAGCTTGAATGTACATTATTATACCGCTGGAGACACTTCTAACATGCAAAACAAGGCTTCTATGCTTAACTCTTCCGAGACATTTCTTGAGAAAAAAAAAACAATAAATACATCAAAAGAATTGAAAACATAATATCATGCCCAGACATAATATAATCAGGTGTACAGACAAAACAAAGATTCTGATATCCTTAATGACCCATCAATACACATTTTAACTGATTTATGTTTTATGTTACATATTTCTGCAACTGAAATTAGTTTAAACCAATTAGTTATTTTTTTACTTGAATTTACACCTGCAAAAATATAAAGCAGTAGTTTAATTATGATCCCTATGAGTTTAATAAATGATCTTTCTTTTTTACTATAGTACTGTAAGCAACTAGTCATTTCCTTTTTTATCATATGAACACCTGAGATTTCCCAAGAATCTTCTAAAACTGAATCCGCCTTCTTCCATAAGGATTAAAAATTATCTGAGAAGTTCTCCGAGTCCTAACACATCTAGCTCTGTGGAGTAATCTGGGTAATCATAAACCTCTAGGGCCTAATACTGCACCGTAAAAGTATTTATGTTTAAGCTTCTACATCATAGGGTAATAAAGACAAGTGTGGAGGAAGGGAGGTGAAAATGTCAGTATCTTCCATCCCGCTGTAGTATCTCTGGAATTTAGCAGAGATTTGTTTTTCACAGAAACGATGATAAAGATCATGAAATGTATTTCGTTTTCTTTAAAACTGCTAACCACACTTTGCAACACATCGAATAAAATCCACCCTGACACCTTGTAACATTTTAGTGGTGTTAAAATCTAAATAATAAAAATCCTATCTGCTCCATTTTTTCTCATAAAACCATAAAAGCCCAAGAAGCTACCTGAACATCAAATAAGTAAACAATTGCATCAATACACATTTAACGCAATGCTCTTTGTAAATCAATCATGGCCTCTGATAAGGTTCTTTCAATTATTAACCATTGTTTTGCTGAGAATCGAGTTGGCTAAATCCAATTTGCTGGCTCAGGGATACTGAGTGGACACTTAGCACTTTTTTTTAAGTAATCAATGAAATAATAATCTTTTCATCATAATCTATGTATAACCAACTGGTGCAAATACAATCTACAGCCACACATACAAGTTTAGTAGGGTGCTTTTGAACGTTTTGTTGTTGCTCACATTTCGTTCATAAAGATTTGAGTTATAAAGTACAGTATCATAACTGTTATGATGTTTATTTATTGAACTGTAAGCAATTATTATTAACTTTGCAATAATTTTTCCTGAGATTTATTACTTTTTTATGTACTCCAATAACATGTTCTGTCACACTCATTCTCCAGTCATGTTATGTGATGCATTTTACAAAAAAGAAGTAGCTTGACATTTTTTTTAATTATAAATGTACAGTATGCTTGCGCCAGGAATTGCTTTAGCTAGGAATTTGCTTAATATGTTAAATGATCTTTATTTTTCCTACAGTAAAAAAGTATACATCAGCATTAAATGACCATACATAATGTTAGTGCAGTGATAAAGTGAGTAAACACCTATATTAATTGATATTGCATTAACTTAAATAGAATCATATTCAAAATAATTATGAAATAAAATGAAGGCAATGGAGTCAATGAAGGCATTAAAGCATCAAATATGTGTATAAAAATTCAATTTCTTATTTTTACTCATGGATGGGGAAAAAGTTCATAATAACAATTACTCAAAACATCTTGAATATTAATAGTCTAATGATTTATGATTAGGAAATTCCTGAAATTATTATGCATAATAAATAAGATTAGTCAGCCATGTTTTACATGCTGTTACATAATACAACTTTTTTTCTAGTGCCAAGGAATAAATGCTAATAATAATAATAATAATAATAATAATAATAATAACTACAAATTGAACCAGCTTCTTGTAATCTTATAATAGTCAAAACAAGATAAATTTAAGTACTATGTGCAAGATGCCATTTTTTAAGATACACTGATTAATGTAAAGTTTATGCTTTGCCAGTATTAACTAATATAGTAAATAATGTCTAATATACCTTGATGTAAAATTGTTTAGTAGGTCATTTAAAATATTTAGTTTATATAATAGAAAGTAGAAAATAGTAACCAAATAGAGTGGAACTACTATGGATCGTTAAAGAGTTTGTGCTTTGTGTTGGGTCGAGTAGCTCCACCATGTGGTCTTCCTGTGAGTACAAGTAAAAGAATGAGCACTACACTGATATTCGCAAATGTGAACTGGATATTTGTAAGAAGTAAAACTATAAAAACTATGATATTTATGGTGGAAAATGTTATGGGTTAATAAATAGTCGTGTGTTTAAAAACAGTTTATCTAGAACCCTTAGATAATTATCAACAATTAATGAATGTAAAATTCCATTTACACCCATATGCAAATTAAATGCATTAGTCACACCCCTTGTTATTATAATAGCGGTATAGAACAAAATGTTTCTATTTAGAAGTCTTTATCTTGTTTGGGAGCTGGAGTCAGAGGGCTGGGTGAGATGTGATGGACCACCACTGGAGTAGTGAGGGTTACGGAGCTTGCTAATGAGCCCAACAGGGACATTATGGCAGTGTTGGGGCTTGAACCCCATAACCTTCTGACCCGTAATCCAGCGCTTTAACCTTTGAGCTACCACTGCATCCGTACTATCTCAGGAACTCTCAAGAAACCTTTTCTCAGACCACTCTTCATATGGATGACAAAAAAATAGGCATGGAGAGCACTGGAAAGTAGGGAAAATGTTCTTTGTGTTTAATAAGTACATGGATTTGATTCTGTAGGATGATTTTCAAGGCTTTCCTACACATTTTTAGTTTAAAATCCTATAGATACAAAAATTTCCCATTTTGGAGCGCGTTTCACACAGCTAATCACCTTCACACATTAATGTAGCACCAAACATCTTTCCTTAAACTACAAGACAGTTAAATGCCTTGTAAACAAATCCAACACAACGACAGTCTGTAAACTAGTCATCTAGTCTAGGAGAGAGCATTCTAGCAGGGTAGTACCTGGATTTATCGAAATTCCATGTTCTCCATACATCCTGGGCTCTTTAATCAGCAGATGCAGGCCCAGCGACTTCAGGCTCCTCAGCCTCTCTCATGGAGCAGCTTGCCCATTCAGGCCTCACTGTTATGTGTGTGTGTGTGTGTGTACCCTACACTCTGAATGTGTGTGAGAGACGCTGCCTCCTTGCAGCACTTGCACGCTGCCTGCTAGTGATCCTAATCCCTTAATGCCTGTCACATTGAGATTTCATAGAAGCCTTGGGTTCACAGCAAATAGTGTCAATTGTGTGGAGTTAATACTCCTTTACACACCTCCACTTCCACTTCAGGTACCAGTATACCAGTATTTATGTTTAATTGACCTCTTTTTTAAAGACTGATTTTAAAATTGGGCAATAAACAGAAATGTAATTGTCAATCTGGGAATGCTTCCTACTGTATTCCTTGATGTTTATTTCGCATTTATGGAAGGAGTGTCCAATGTCAGTGCTGTTGTAATAATCAGAAAGTTTTCTGCCATGGGAAAGTTCTTAAGACAGAGGACTGTTTACAGGTTCTTTCTGTTGTGACCAATTAATGAAATGAGAGAAAGAAATTATGATTTTTATGCTACAACATGAACATTGACAGAAACCATTCTGTATCATACTGTAGATGTTCCACAACATTGAATCTTATAAAAACCTATGAAAGGTATAACTTACTCACTCACTCACTCATCGTCTATACCGCTTTATCTTGCCAATTAGGTATGCCTATTGGCCTAATCTGCATGTCTTTGGACTGTGGGAGGAAATCCACCAAGCACTGGGACAACATGCAAATTACTTGCACACAGACCCCGAGACAGGAATTGAACCCAGACCCTGGAGGTGTAAAGCCACAGTGTTATTAGTAAATGAAAGATAATATTTGGAAAGTTGCTATGATATTGAAGGAGTAATTATAGGAAAATGAGCAACAGTATGGTTTCTCATTCTAGTCCATCACACCATCACACACCATCACACTCATTCTGGTCCATCACACCCCGCTGGCATTGATTTATTTCCTATAAACGCAATCCTTACATATTAGTCCTTACTCTATAATGTCTTTTTATCTTTGGTTTTGTCCCTTTTATGCTATCGGTTTCCCCTTCAGATCATTTGAGTTCTGGCACAAGTTTTACCCGGATGTCCTGTCCCTTTTTTTTTTAACCAAGCTTAGGGTGAAGGACAAAATAGTGAAGATCATGCGTGCAGTGACACGGCTTGAACCGCTGTCCCTCCAATCAGCAACCCAGAGTCTTAACCACCTACTGTAAGTCACCACTGGCCAACACAGTCTACGAATCTTACCTTCTACCTGCTTATGATTTACCCTCCGAGTGTAAATGACTTTCATCAAACTTTTATTTTATTCCTTACTACATTTTTGGTCTGTGTAATTATTAGAGATAAAGTGATGAAACATGTCTATTGCTTATTACTTCAAGATGTACTGCAGTCCATATGACCTGGTGCCATGGAATTATGCTTCAGATGTAATTCTTCAGTTTATCATTAGAATATTAAAGGACAATGATTCCTGGAAAGTTAATGGTATAAACAAGAGTTTCAAGGAATCCATGTAGGCGGGAAAGTCTAGGCGGCGCCTTCTTACACACATCAGATCCGTTAATTTATCACAAAGGACAAAGTAAATTAATGTTTCAACTTTGCAAGCAGCAATAAATGATTCATTTAAAATAAAAAAAGCACTGTTAAATAGTCACAACTTACTCACAGACAGACAGCAAAGTTTCCTCTCACAATCAGCTTGCTACTGTAGGTGAAATAACTAGCAGGGTAGCAGAAATTAGTGTCTTTATCTAGCAAATAGCTTGGTTCTTTCACATTTAATTTTTGCACAACAGTTCATACAGTAGCTTAGTCATAAGACTGTAATGGATATTATCTCCCCCAAATTATTTTCATTTCAGGATGTCCTTGCTGAAATGCAAACTCAGGGAAATGCTAAATCTATCATGTAACACGTATCCAGAGGGACGTCCAAAAATGTTGTGTAGTCTTCAACAAAAATGTTAGATAGGATTAGTACAGCTACAGTAGGTTAGTGCTTTCACCTTGCACAAGTTTACTTTAAAATAAAAAATAGGAGACACCTTTCCTAATGCATGTATACTTCTGCATCAAGCTTTATGCTCAGATACAGTTTAAACTATATTAAACTGCGCCTTCCATTGTCTTTTGTTCCATATTTTGTACTGTTTATTTGTAACCGGGAAATGTGAACATAGTGCACATTTAAATATGAAAGTTTTTGCTATATATAAAAATATGAAGTAGAATTAGCTTTTAATTAGCTTCTAAATACACACAGCTTAAAAAAAATATTATTATAAACTACTATAGCTGAAATACCCACTAGTTCCTGTTGACATGAAAAGGGTTTGTAGAAAGAATGAAAAGGTTAAAGGTAAAAAATAAGCTCATCAGCTTTAATGTGATCATTGATATTACTATTTGAGGTTGAAGCCCACGTACATGTCTGCCTGTCTTTCAGTACAGTAGAACTTTCTGTCCAACTTATTAATACAAAGAAATACAAGTATGTAAAGTAAAGTATCTTATACCTTGTTTACACTAAGTTGTACTTTTGTCGTTAGCCAAGTACACTCCCTGTTTGGTAATCGAAGAGTGAATCACAGATGAGAAATTGAAAAAGTAGATCGGATGAAGATTAAATGTAAAGTTTAAAATTCACATACTGTACTGTATACCACTTCAGCGCTGTTATTTCCGCAGTGAAAATATGAACTAATCCCAGTAGAAATATTCAGTTTGGCTTTTCTTTTTTTTGGTGCAGGTGTTTGTTTACATTGTGCATGTACTGTAGGTTATTAGTAGTTAAGTTTAGAGTAGATTATTAAATCCGGCACCTAACTGTTCATAGCATTGCTTTTACTTAACATTTTGATTTCACTTATGATGGAGGTTAAACGTTAGGCAGATATGAAAGTACTGCAAAAGTTTCTATAAATCTAGCCAGTTTTGCGTGATGCTGTGACATACAGTAATTTGGCAAACATAACTTTACTTCTACTCAGCATTTTGATTTTAGCTCATAGTGGCACTTCACACTGCTGCTTTTTGTTAAAGCCACAGCTTTAGAACACATGAGACAAACTGGTTTTAATACCCATAATAATAACAAGAACAATATTATACATCGATCTGTCCAAACACCTTTGAAGGTTCAGTTTTCATAGTGTACTTGCCTTTTGTTTTTGAGTAAGCCATTCTGTGTCACGCTTTTATCTCCGTTTCTTGAGGATGTTTCTTAATGAGGTGCATTATCATCATTTTTGTGTCTTTTTGCATAGATCGAGTTGTTTCGTTCTGTTGAGTTATACATATGGCCATGTCTACCTCAAGGGTAAATTGCTATATTCATCCATAAAAGCACTAAATGCTGTGACACAACATTTTGATTTTATTTATGGCACAGGCTTAACTTCAAATATCTAACAACTGCTAATGTTTCACTACATTCTGTCCAGCCAGTTACAAAATGTTGCTGACTGAGCAGACATACAGTACAGACATAAATCCAGACATACATACGTACACACAGACAGACAGAACATTTTGTATGTGTGAGTGAGTTCTGACCAATGTACTGACAAAACTGATTTTATTTACATGAATGTGACACAGAAATCGTTTCTGTTAAACCTGCTCACAGCAAAGTTTGCTTTTGTGTTTTATTATTTCATTTTATAGGACCTTATTGATCATGAAAATATTTCCCAATCCTAGAATCAAGTCACTGTGTGTAAGATCCACTTTTAGCAGCATTGCTCACTCTTAAAGTCTTGCGTTTCGGTTGCCTTGTGTTCTTTGGTGTCCTAATGCCTAAAAGGCCCTGAAAGTGTGGAGTGCTGGACCGCCTCCTCAGAGTAATTTGACTTTTTCAGGGTAAACATACCTCCTCGCTTTAGACCTGTTCGATTGCATGTCTTTTATTTACTTTCAGCCAGGGATCCTGCTAAGTTTGCAGGGGAGTTATTTGCCCAGGTTGTAACGGCTAAGCAATTCATCGAAGCTTGTCCTTACAGCCAGCATCTTGTTAAAAAGGGCAAGTGTGTTCTGAGGTTAAGGTTAATCATACAGCTTTGAGTGCCATGATAAAAATGTAACGAAATAGCAAAAATATAACAAAATAGCAAAAATATAACAGAATAGCAAAAATATAATAAAACCATGTTAATTCTTTTATTTTTAAATGTAAATGTTTTTTACTTTGATGTGATTTTTTTAATGATTTATTTTATTTTATTTATTTTCATTCAAACGTAATTTTTACATTAATAATATATTCTTGTGTTATTATACGTTATGATTCTTACATGATTCTTTTTAAAGTCATTTTTAAACAATTCACTTTCACATGCGATTGTCACATTATTTTCACAAGTGATTTTTTTACATGATAAATATATTCTATCATGTGATTTTTACATGTGATTTTCTAAATGAATGGTCAAGTATGATTGTTTTGCATTTATTTTTATCACGATAAAGTTTATACGCATATTTTGTAGAGATGTTCCGATACCATTTTTCCCCTCCCGATACCGATTCCGATACTTGGGCTCAGGGTATTGGCCGATACCGAGTACCGATCCGATACCTGGGTGTGTATCTGTACTGTGTGTGTGTGTATGTGTGTATACATACATACATACATACATACTGTACATAATATATATATATATATATATATATATATATATATATATATAATTTCTTTTTTTAAGTAAAATACTACTAGCCCTGTGTAACGGGTTCGGCCCTAAGTGCACGGGCGACACCATGAAACACGGACACGAGGCGAGGTCTTACAGGAAAAAGGGTAATTTATTTAGAAACATGGGTAAGGAAAGGGTTAAAGGCTCTCTGTGGTCTTTTCCCCTTCTGCAGCAGGGATGCGAAGGCGGGCTCTACGCGGAAGTGAAGGTGCCGCGGGAGCTCGCGCAGCTCGTTCACGCGCTCCTCTCGCGGAGATCAAAGGCGCCCCCCCCCCCTTTTTTAAGTCTCTGGGGCTCATCAGCTCTTGTGCCACTGTCTCTCATAAAATCCACCGCGTCGCAAAGTCCAGCTTCCCAACAGTCAGACCCCGAGCTACACACCCCGCTGTGTTTTATAGCGGCGATACTGTAGCTCATGGGCCGTTGCCTGATTCTAACTAGTGAGCCACCTAACTAGTGAGCGAGGAGCAATATCAATTTGGGCACATGCCATGACACTCTGTAAGTAAGCTAAGCTAGCAAAGCTAGCGGGCATAAATAGGTTATGTTTAGGAAAATGGTATCGGATCGGTACGTGGACTCAAGTACTCATCGATTCCGATGCCAGCTTTTTTTGTGGTATCGGCAGCATTTCCGATACCAGTATCGGAATCGGAACAACCCTAATATTTTTACATGATTATTTTCATTTGCATATTTTTTTCACATGAGATTTAATAGTTTTTTTTACACAATTGATTTTACGTTTTTTTTTATGAATTAATTTACATTATTTTGTTTCCTTTTTATAAATTTTTCACATGTAGTAATAGTAATTTTTTCCCCCACCCATTATTTCCTTCACATGATTCTTTATTTTAATAGGATAATTTGTTAGTTGTATGCCATATTGGTTTTATTTATTCTACTTTCATTGAAAATGTTTTTATTATTATTTTGGCATTGTTTATTGGAAATTGTTTAACTTTCTAATGTATGTTATTTGACTTTTCCTTCTATAGTTTTTACATGATGCCGTGTACAATTTCTTGGCATAATTTTGTGTTACTTGTTGTTTCATTGCAATCACATGATTAAATATGATAATTATTTACTGCAATTGCTTCTGAATAGAAGCAATGTGTTCAGTTACGTATATCCATCATAAATATGGAAGTTTTTTTATTTGCTATTCTGAAAATTACACCGCAGGTATTAGCAAAACAACACTAATCTGAAGCATTCTTTGATTGTGAAACGACTGTACAGTACAATGCATTTGTTCTGAGTTTCTCAGCGCCAGAAAGAGGCTTAAAGGGCATTCAGCCAAAATGTAAATGTTAAAATTATTTATTTGACAGACTCTTTTGTCCAAAAGGGTTTAGAACTGAAGGAGAAACCAGTCATACAGCTGAACAGGTGGAATTAAAGTCTTCACTCTGGGCCCAAATGCGGCTCCTGGACTATAAACTCTAAAGCAATAAAAATTAGTCGTATGAAATTTCTCGTAAATTTGTAAAAACCAATTGAAATTTACAGAAGACGTTAAGAAGAGTACGTTGATGAGACTCTTAGCCGCAGTAAAACATTTGAATGGTGCAAGTGTTTTAAAGAAGGCCGTACGTCCATGAATAACGATGCTGGACGAGGTGGCTTGAAGCACACTGCAACCGTTGCCATGAACATACAGCGAGTAAATGTCAGATGTTTGAAAATTGCCTGATAATGTCTCGTGAACTTGCAAAAGAAACACATCTGTCTGTGGAAACTGTACACAAGCCATTTCCATATTTTTGGACAATTAAAGGAGTTCCTAAGAGGCCAGCATTTCAGCCGTGAACCAGGCAGTCTGATCATGGCTCCAGCGTACTAATAAAACGTTCTACCTTGATGGTATCCAAGCATAAGTGAAACACTAGGATAGGTGCATTAGTGTAGCAGGGGATTCTATATTACGGACATGAAAGTAGTTTTCACCCTGAGAACTGTATTCTTTTATTCTGATGAACTGTTGCTTTTTGCACCATTTTGTGAAAACATTCAAGTAAATTAAAAATTCTTGAAGGATCAACCATTTATAGTGCTACTGAGTTCGCATGATTTTTTCCCTTTTCTAATGTGTGGACTGTCAACATTATTCAAACCATAAACAGGTGATTTTACTAATTTAATTACATTTGTGCAAAGAAACTGAAAACCTGTGAAAAACTGTCAATGTGATATTGGTATTCAACTTCTGAAGGCATGGCATGTGTCATCTCCAGGCTTAAACTGAAAGGAAAACTGTTGGATGATGGTGAAGAAGGTGGCAGAAGTCGAGAAACCGTCTCCTTTATATGATCTTCAGGACGAAATAAAGCAGGCATGGATTGAGTGAGTGACCCCAGAGTACTGCAGAGAGTATGTCTTTTTGACTTTATACCAGACAGATTATTCATACTGATTATTGTTCACCAAATTTGTTGCATAAAATAACAATTTATTCTTATTTTAATTGCCATCATTTAAAAAAAAATTGAGTGTCATTAAAAGGATGAATTCCACTTTTGTCTCAATACTTTTGGCCGACACTGTATCTAAATGTTAAAATTTATCCCATCTAATTAAAATAAAACTAATTCCAAAAAGTTGAAAATGTTGGCGTAGCTTGGAACAGAATGAGGATGGAGGACCTCACTGGAAGGGTCCTATAGGTATGCAAACTTTTGCACTTGACTCTACTGTAGACCACCCAATCTCTAGTTTGCTTTTTAAACAAAAATTATTTTATTTGAGTATTTGAGTTGCAGCACTGCTTATTTTCATAGTACACCAGGTAAGTAATCTGTGTTAAATAAGAGTAAAAGTTTGAACTCAGCTAGAACATCAAATTTCCTCACAGTAAAATATGTCTGCCGTGTTTGCGTAAGTATAAAAAAATGTCATTTCGCACAATACGTATTTTTCAACGATCTGCCGTATTTACTTTGTGCAAACATTTTCCATGAGCGTAACACAAAAGAGGAAGTTCTCTCTGCATCATTCACCTGTAGCTACATGTAGGCCCTGTTTACAGCCATCATGGCTCTGCCACACCTCCCAAACACAACAAAAGCTCTCACGACACTAATGGCGGCTTTCACTCCGTCTGTCCCACATGGCCACATTTCTCTACCTGAAGTCAGCAGGGAAACATCTGGCCTCGTTCACTATTACACCAAGCCGTTAGCGAAAGGACGACAGAGAGGACGGCGTGAGAGAGAGAGTGAGAGAAAGTGTATCTACTCACCATACGGAAGCTCCATATTAGTGCCGGCCTCAGTGTTAACATTGACCATGCCGTTCCTCGTGTTCTACAGCTGTCGCTTTTTGCTTCTGCTGTCCTTTTCTAAGTAAGTACAACTAAAGTCTAAGATGTAAAGTGGATGGAAGAGTTTTGGTGCAGCGTACTGCCTTTTTTTTAGAGGAAGGTGCTGTCGGAGCTCTGGAAGGCCGGTACTCCTGTTATCTTATTGATTCTCCTAATCTGGGCAAATGTGGGTGGGGAGGTTAAACAGTAACCAAGCTCATATAGAGGAGCAATCTATATGACAGCTGTAGCCATAGCAACAGGATGATAGAAACTCAAATAGACAATCCATGTTAATTTAAGCAGAATTTTTTATCTTCTTCAAGTTTGCATCGTTTTTTCAAAGATTATCGACGATAGAATGATTTGGTGAATTAGTAAAACAAAAAGGTGAACGGTATAATACATTCAAAAAAGGAATAAAGTCCAGGCTGAAGTTATTCATAGACATACTTGTTTGTGATGCATTGACGTTTGGAGTTTAAGTGATTCTAATCACTACAAGAACTCAATAATCCATATAACAAATTTAGTGTAATGGGTTAAGATTTACACCACTTTTCAATAATATATCTCGTATAAAAAAGCAACATTATGTCCTTCTGTACAAGGATTTTCTATTAGGTTCTGGTGTTTGGTTCTCCAAAGTGGACATGGGTTCAGTCTGGACCTGCCGTTTAGATATAAGGAAGAAAATTACACTTGTACAATATCCTCTCTCAGTGATATCACATGAAACATGTGGAAAATGAATCAGTGTTTAGTTTCCCATGGCTATAAAATGATGGACTCACCTGAAAGCATTAAATTACACAACAGCACTGGGGTTTTCACTTTCCAGTGTCCTCATGAAACTCACTACTACTTCACACACACACAAGTTCTCACACACTGTCACGATGAATGTGATGAATGATTAAGTGCCATATTAATCATCTTTATTCATTAGGCAACATTTGATTACAAATGGACACAGACTTCTGTTTAATACTCAACTTAGTCACAATAGGAACCAATAAAAAGAAAATACAAAAGGCACAAATATATCTTTCTAATGAATTGAAAAGGTGTATGTTTATACTCACTGTGTTTATACTCACTGCTCAGTGTAATGCTGTTATAAAAAAAAAAATACCATAGCTAATTCACTGTATGAACAGGAAGTGGTCATGTTCTCGCAATTTATGGTTTTAAAAGCCATTTTGCTCCTGTTTTATAGCACAAGTGGTCCGGCTGGATGAATAGAAAGCATTATGGAGGTGATAAAAGCCTGTTTTCACACTCTCCCTAACAGCAGGTCCAGGATCAGATTTACATTTTAACCGAACCATGGTTTCCGTCGCACAATATCCAACGTTGTTAACCGATATAATGAAAATTGTTATAATGTAATCAAGAATAAAAAGATAAAGAAATTGTATTCTGTTGTACTCAAGCCAGGATAAACTTTACATGTGAAATGTTAGCGCAATTTGAGTTCTTTCTTCTCAAACATCCAGGTTTGTGCACTAATGCATTGACAATGATAAATATTAAAGTAACTATATACAGTATAGTCAATTAGTTCAGGTCATTAAGTGAGATATACAACATAACTTAAGATAACGTGGGTTATAAAAGTAGATTTAAATGCCAAAATGAATAGCTTAGTTACACCATGTTGTCTAAGTAATTTGACCATTTTTTTTATAGCAAGCTCGAGGGTTTATTCAGAATCTGAGCAGCAGACCTAACTGAATGACGTAGTGGTATGTTCTTGTTTTGCATACATTTTTTAAAAAATAAATGGAAATTATATATTTTTAAGAACTTTTCTTAAACCTCATAAGTAGACGTGCCTTTTTGTGAAAGTGTTTTGGACTTTTTTTTCTTTCTTTCTCCGAACACATTTCCTTTCAATGAGTCTCGTACACATTTGGATAAATAGTGACTTGCATATGGTGAAACACAATTCAACTCCAAATAAGTCATCATAAGGTTAGAAAATTTATTGGGTGTACACAAACCATAAAAGTGCTTAACTCTCAACATGAACCTAACGGCAATGCTACTCTTGCAGTAATGCAAACATATGAAACAGTGCAAACAGTCCATGGACAGGACAAGAGACAAACAACACAAGAGTCACAAGACTGACTCTCAGGATCCATACAACAATTACATCAGCCAGTCTGTGTGAGATGATTTGTTATTTCAATTTTGGGATTTTCTTTTTTTTTTTTATGTTAAAAAATTTAATATTTTACAAAAGAAATCAACTGATTTATTAGTGGTGCAACACAAAAAAATGTGTTTCCGAGCTCTTTTCAATTCAATCAGTGTGACTAAAACATCTTGAGACTTCTGGATTTTGATCTGGAGCACTGGTTCCTGAGACACGATCCACCGTAAATAGAAGGACAAGCTGAGCATGGCCTTCCAGTTTTGTATGGAGCTTCTCCCACCCAGTTACCTCTGTGAAATGAGCAGAAACACAGTTACTGTAACTTAAGTAGTTAATATGATGGTTAGTCAATAATCAGAAGAGCATTTGTATTAAGGATTACTTGATGGAATAGTTGCAGACCAGTAAGGTGGCCTGTTTCCATGTCGCACCAAACACATACATATTTGAACACCTGTTGATGGCACACCCAATCCTATTGGTGCTGGCCCACACCATCTGCAATTGAAAATGAACAGGATGCATGGGTTAATGACTTCCTGCATCAATGATATTTCTCCTTAGTTGTGATTTTCAATTACAAAGTTGTTTTTAGCTGTATTTGTAATCCTTGCATGAAACTGAAATGCATTTGTTTCCTGTATTCCTACAGTTTTTTGTTAGTTTGTTTTTTTAATAGTAGATAGAAGGAACAAAAAAAGGTGTGGCATTCATAATCTAACAACACAATTTTTAAAAATCCATTTTAGTCGAAAATGTGTATTAGTTCCTACCTCTCTCACCAAGACCCAGACTCACGCATGCATAAAATTGCATTTTTCTTACAGTACATCATGTCCAATTACCTCTATGTAGATTCATGGATGGATTTTTAGTATCAACTTCAGCATAAATTGGCAACGTTACCCAAATACTAAATAAATAATTGCAGATGTAAACACTTTTTAAAAAAACGAATATTTAAAGTCTTAAAGTGCATTGTACAGAAATTCCAAAAAATCCCACTGTAAATCAAAAACATTATTTAGTTATTCTTTTATCTGTCACATGTATGGTACAATAATGCACAGAGAAATTCTTCTCTTTGCATATCCAAGCTTACGCAGTTGTGGTTAGAGCTCAGGGCAGGCCATGATACATCACATCTGGAGCAGACAGGGTTAAGGGCCTTGCTCAAGGGCCCAACAGTAGCTTGAACCACTGGTCTTCTCATCAGTAACCCAGAGCCTTAACTACCACTTAGCTACCACTGCCCCATGTAACAGATCTGTGTACATAATAGTCTGTAATATCACTGCTATTACAAACCAATAGCATCAGAATAAAATTTTTCCCTTCACTTCTGATGGATTTTTTGAAGCACTTTCCCCTTTTCATGAGCTTCCTTTATTAATGTTTATTTAGGTCAGTTCCCCAAAATGTACATCACAACTACGTCAAAAGGTCCAATAGCTGAACTTGAACATATGCTGATTAACTGATTGAGCTCTTGGCTTCAGGAGTACATGGTTCCAGATGTTGCACATTCTCTCAATATCTACAGGTAAGTGCATTTCCTTCAGGTTCTCTGGTGTCTTTGCACTTTCCAATAACATGCCAGTAGGTGGATTGGCTCTAATTTGACATGTTTTTGCCCCAAAGGTGTGAATGTGTGTGTTGTATGTGCACCGGATTGACTCTGACCCAAACCCAGACTTGCATGCAGTCACTGAAGATGAATGAATAAACCTCATGTGTAAATATAATAAACCTATAATGTGTTGTGGGGCCTCAGGAGAAAAATGTACAGAAGTTCTTCAGAAGTTTCACCTGTTACAGTAGTTTTATGCTTTTGGGTTGTTGGTTTGTAAACCATACCTGTGTATAGTGGGTGCAGACAGAGCCAGTGCATCTGTTGGGGTAGGAGAAGGAATATTTCTCATCATGCCATGATTTCACCAGCTCAATGACTGATCTATACCTACAGGGAAATAAAACAATACATTACGTCTCATCTTTTTCAGCACATACACTTTTTAGGTTATTGGTTTGTCATTTAAGGTCATTTGTACTTGTAGAACAATATAAAACATGCTTTTATATTGCAAGAGGATTTCAATTTGGACCCTTTGGGAGCCTTGAGATGATGTAAACTGGGGTTTACAGTTACAAGACCACTAACAACCAGTATCATTCTGTTAGCAAACAAATCTCATTTTAAATCAAATTGCATGTGAAATTTTTTTTATATATAATTCCTTACAAATATTGGCACAGAACATTTTTTGTGAGTGGTGTTCAAGTCAAACCAGGACAGAATAACAAAACATAGTTACAGTACAAGAGTAAAAACTCCCTTGATTTCTCTATATAATCCCTTGCTACACTAATGCATTAGTGCTTGTATACCATAAATGTAGAAAGATTTCTTAGTATGTTGGAGCCATGATCGGACTGCCTGCATTATGTCTAAAACGCTGGCCTCCCAGGAACTCCTTAAATGGCCCAAACATGTGGAAATACAGTAGCTTGGTGTGAAGTAAGGACTGTATGGGGATGTGTTGCAATAACTCCCAGCCAAGATTCCGTAATGTGTATACACTTCCCACTGACAGACATGTCTCTTTCTCAAGTTGGCGATTTCTCAACTTGGCGATCCTGTTGATTTTCAACGATCAGCACCATTTAAATGTGTAATTATGGCTAAGAATCGTATCACTGTACTGTGCTTAAAGTCTTCTGTAAATGTTAATTTTCATGTTACGCTTTCATTCATGAGAAATTTGATCACAAGTCCTGGTTCGACTTGAACAGCCCTTGTAAGTCCATATCATGTAAACAATTGTCCTCATTTTAAATTTGTTATAGGCTCAGGGTTTTGGACTATTCCAAAAAATAGAATGAAATAAAAATTCACAAAAGCAATGGATAAGGGAAGAAAAGTATTATGTGATGTTAGGATATGATGAGGTATATGAGGTATAAGAGTCTAATAAAACTTTTACCCAACAAGCTTTTAATACCTTCCAGTTGAAACGGACAGATTCTGGCCCGTGTATCTCATGACGTGTGCTGGCCCGTGATCCCATATGCACTGTGAGGCCCAGGACTCGGCTGATCTCGCAAGCCTCTCATCCCACACCTTTTCAAACAGACGCCAGTTTTTTAAATAAACATTACCAATTTATTAAGTACTAAACAAATCTGACAAGCAGGCATATTACCATATACTCCATATTTGCAGCAGGTGGGAAGACCTGAGACCGAACACGGTTGTGGAAGTCCAGCAAATCCAACATATCCCTGGAGGAAATGTAGCGCTTCCTCCGTCTGTGAGGCACATCGCTGCTGCTGCTGCTCCTGTTCCTCTTCATCCAGCTCAGTTCAATCCCAAATTCAGCCACAGGGAGGGGAGAGAGCTCTGTGGTGTTGGTAAGAACCGTAGCTGCTCTGGTGCATGGCATCACCCACAAGATGGCAGCCAAGACCAGGTGACTGCAGGACACACGCATGGCGCTGCTGTGGAACGAGCTTTTTGGATAGAGTGGAGGTTAATGCTATTATTTATTATTGATATATTTTTAACGTGATGCATTATGGTTGGATTTTATGACACTAACATGCAGATGTACATTAATAAATACTAAGCAATATACTGATCTTCATGAAGTTTATTTGCAATAAATTCAGCATAACTAGTAACAGTGATGTATAATTTACCTAGTAGATAAGTAGTATGTAAGTAATATATACTGTATATATACATATATATATATATATATATATATATATATATATATATATATATATATATATATATATATATATACTATAAATGTTAGGAAAAAATATATATATTATTTATAATATATACTATAAATGTTAGAAATCATTAATATTGAGCACTATTGCTTTCAGCAAATCATTATACTACTATAAATATATGTGCAAATAACTTACAATAAAAACACTGAATTTATTAATAAGCAACTTTTCTAACAGGGTAATTTAATATATATAAAACATATGAATGAACAAATGAACTCTGCAACTAAGTGATAAGCCATCAACTTAAAACATAAGTACAGTATGCACACTAGATTCCTGATTACCTGGTAATTAAGTCCTACAATCCCCCTAGTGAAAGCGTGAGAGCTCCCGTCTTTGCATACCTTCAGTCAGGATTCCAGCAGCTGAGCGTGGAACTGAGCAGAGACCTGCAGTTAAATGACAGCCCTTGCAAACAACACCGTTTGACCGTACTTAACAGGACGTGCTGAAGCCATCTGACGTCGAAGAGCAGAAGCACTTGAGCTTCTTCAGCCCCCACAGGGATGGTCCCTGAGTTCACAAAATACACAAAAATACGTTTTTGCTTTTTCAGCACACACTCTCGGCCTGCGCGCCAGGCTTCCCGCCGTTCCTCAGCCAAAACCCACAAATGGTCCAGAAGTAATCAATAGGAATGTAAAACTTCACCTGGGGGTTGGAGGTTGTTCTGCATAACCATTTTATTACTTTATAACTGGTGGAGTTAATTAGTTTTACCTTTAAAAAAACAGCAACGATAAAATATATTCATAATGATGAAAAAGATTAATTGTGAGATTAAATCTGAGAGGTAGTCCTCATGATATACAGTATATTATTATTATTATTATTATTATTATTGTTGTTGTTGTTGTTATTAAGTCATACTGTAATTATACACCACCTAAGATTTCATTTAATCACCTTTAGCTTTGATTACAGCACACGATGTGGTCTTCAGTTCATTTGTGAAAATGATTCTGCATGCTCCCAGAACCACTCTTTCAAAATTTGAGTCCTGGAATATACCCGTGCCATCAGGGAAGAAAACCTCCCTATGCAATATACAAATTGCCACATAACATTGCTGAGCCTAGACCTGACCAACTGCCTCCAGAAGCTTGTGTAGAAGCCACTACAGATGATGAACTTCATGCACTTCCCTTCTCAACGTGATGCGCCATCGCTCTGGAATAAGGTCAATCTGGACTCATCAGACCACATGACCTCTATCATTGATCCAAAATCCAATCTTTAAGCTCCCAAACAAATTCAAGTTTTTTTTTATTATTAATCTCATTAACACAGCTGTTTAGAAGATAATCCTGTGAGTTCTCATCACATAGTGTGTGCGTATGGAAATGCTCCTACTTTCACTATTTTACTTTTTACGTTTTAACTATAGATTTTTATTTTTTTTTTACCATGCAACTTCACCAAATGTTTAAGTGATCGCCATTCATGATTTTATCTAATCACATTTCTTCCACAAAGTTGGCGGTTCAGCTGTCCTTCCAGGTTTTGATAAAGTGCTGAAGGGTCCTTAATCCAGTTCCAGTCATTTCAAATTTCCTTAGTTGTTTTCTTTGCTTGATGCAGCCCAATAATTTGACCTTCCTAAAATAGTATTTATATTAGGACATAATGATCCAAAACTATTGCACTGTTTAAAAAAAAACAGAGTCATAAATATGAGATATAACTATTAATTCATATCTATGAGAATAATATGAGATATTATATATTTTAGTATTTGAACAGAGAAAGAGTCGAAGACATCATATGTATTTGTCCCTTAGTTCATTAAATCATTTTATTACTTAAAAAAATATTTTTCCGGTATCTCTTTAAAAGCTTCACTCTGTCATAAAGATAATTACAGTAATTGGCAATGTTATTAATATGGAGAGATTATTTGATGATAGATTGTGCGTTAAAATGAATTAAATAAAAAAGAAATGTGTGCTGTCAAAGCGCCTACTCCTATCATCCACCAGATCACACAGTGATTTTATTTGTTATAAAATCCACCACACATACACACACACACACACACATATACACAAGAATGAAGCATAATGAGCTCATGGTGGGGATGAAAGAGATGAAAACAACTATCAGACAAAAGCCAGTGCACCAGATGTCCGGGATTCTAGGAACCGTGAAGGAGTCATGCCATGTGCAACACATCTCAACCTAGACTACTCATGGTGCCAAGGTACATGCCATGTACATGGGGTCATTGAGAGCATTCAAGTCCTTCAACTTCGAAAAGAATTAGTTGGAGATTCAGATACATGTATGTATTTGTGTCTTTTACTATGATATCTTAGTCACAGTCAATCAATGCATGTTTTATTCCAGTCACTGAGTAACATGTCACAATCACTCTAGAGGCACGAGCAAATTTTCGTCCACTAGTAAACTGCATTCTCCGGCTCCGACATCCACTCTTGTATACACATGAGGATTCCTCCAGAGGCATACGTTATTTCGGCATTTCCTACATACACCATGAAGCTTTATAGTATTTGTGGAGGATGTGTAATGCTCACCCTTCTGTTGCTATAGTGAAATGACTTGTATTAGTTTCTCCCAGGCAAACACACATCACTAAGCTCCATTGTAAAGCTAGTAATAGACTAATAGAAATGAAAGCGGAAAATCACTGCAGGTTGCTGAAGTCATGGGTTTAGCTTTGCTCTTTCCTGAGGTCTCGACTCATACAGGATCTCATTATTAATAAGGTTATGAGTATAATACAATGTGTATATATTAGCTTACATCAAAACAGCTATTAAGTCAAATTGTGGGTGATTTGAGCTATGCATATTTTCACGTTCCTGGTTCAATCATCTTCATTTCTGATATACAGTATGTATGGTATAAGTCAAAAGTTTCGACAAACTTTCTAATTTCATGTTCTTTTCTGATGTCTATTTCTTTCTGCATTGTAAAACGATGCTGAAGGCATCCACCATAATGAGATGTGTCTGTAAAGTCTTCATAACAGCTCTAATCTGACATGCTGTTAATTTTTTCTTTTTTTTTTTGGCTGTTAACTATAAATGAACTTCATTCCTTTTCTGGGATGGTCTTCTTGAGAGCCAGTTTTATCACTGCTTGATGAGTTTTGCACATGACCTTGACAATACTGTTCTTACAAGGACTGTTCCTGAACATCTGACCTTCATGTGTTATGTGTTAGTTTATTCATTCATCCATTTTCTATACTGCTTATTAAGTATGCAGAGTAGCTTTGTCCTGAAGCCTATCCCAGGAGACTTAGATTCAAGATTCAAAGAACATTATTAATCCCAGAGATCATACAGTTGCATTGATTAATAAAAAAAAAAAACTTGAGACAAGGAAAAGTAAAATACAAGAAATAAAAATGAAAAGAAAAATACAAGAAATAGAAGCAAAAATAGAATTAAATATAGCACACTTTTACAAATTGCACTAAAAATATAATCTGTATACTGATAATGCACTTGAAATGTAGTATAAGTGAATAAAAAATAATATTGCACAAATGTACTGATAAGATAATTGATTAGGGTGATTAGGTCATGAAGCAAGGTATACCCTGGACAGGGTACCAATCTATCGCAGAGCGCACACACACACACTCACATCAGTAAGTGATGGAAATTTGGCAATTTGGAAATGCCAATTAACCTAATCTGCATGTCTTTGGACTGTGGAAGGAAACCGGGACACCCAGGGGAATCCCAACAAGCACTATGAGAAAATGAGCCCAAAGTAGGAATCGAATCCTTGACTCTGGCGGTGTGAAGCAAAAATTCTAATCTAAAATTCTAAATACACGATATATACATGAATCGATCGAATCAGTTTTAACAAATCAGTCCGGGAGCAAAATGATAGAAAATGCTCTACAAAACACAGTTCACAGTCCAATACAGTGGAAAACAGCTCTGAGACAAAATGGCATTCCCGGATTCCCCTCGCAATTTAAAGGTGCTGTAAGATTAAGTTCGCATTAGGCGCAGTTAAGATTTTGGCCACTTGATGGGGAAAGGGGACAGAGATTTAGTCAATTGGATTGGTAATTGTTTCAAAGGTGTATAAGACTCACTTTGTCAGACTTAAGAACAAATCTGACTTACTGTACAAATGCACTCCCAGAACGGAACTCGTTTGAAAGTCAGGAACTACTACTAATATTTACTTTTTATTACTTAATCTTTAAGCTCCCTAGCAAATTGAAGCCTTTTTTTCTGATTAGTCTCACTAACAAGTGGTTTTCTAAGTTTTCTTTTGGCCACCTGTATGTTGTCCCAGATCCCAGTCCTATGAATTATTATTCCATTTCCACAAAGCACTATCTTTCCAGGTTTTGATAATGTGTTGATGGTTGCAAACCCCAAACCATGTTAGGAAATTGTGACAGGAAGGGCATCTTGCATTAACACTAGATTTACTAGGCCTGCGCAAAATTTGCGTAAATTCCCTGGACCTCACACCTACTAGCACCCCTGCTGAGTTTTTTAACATGCCATCAGCTCCATTGTTCTCTTGCTTTTGTTCTGAAAACACAACCATTACCAGTGAAGCCTGGCACATTTGCATTTTTGTTAGCTTAAAGACTTGTGCCAGATATTGCAAAGCAAATTATCTGATCCCGTAACTAGATATGCATTAATATATTGCATGTTTCTTGTCTTCATACCTTGCCAAGTTAAAAACAAAATGCAAAAAAATTATATTTTATTTTAACTTTAGCTTTGATTATCATCAGCAGATTTCTTTCTTCCCTGATGCCACGATCATACTCAAGGACAACAAAGCAAATATTCATTGAGGATTCATCTTTGAATTACACTTATTTCCTAAACATTGTAAAGAAACCTGACTTTTTTCAGGGTGGACAATTTTTCCTTTAAACCAAGAAATGTGTTTCGGAATATCTGTGGAAAAAGTTCTTCTAAATATTTTACATTTTGCATGAGAAGCAGGAGTCTGAGAGTGTGTTCACAATGAACAATACCAAGGTACACTGCCAGAACTGGCATGAGAATTATAGGCATTATTTAACCATAATACAAACCGTTCATAATGAATATGAGGTTGCTCTCAACCAGAGACGAATAGGCTGATGTTGCAGCTGTAGCATGTTAGTACTCTGAGATGGATACAAAGGTTACTAAAGTACATTGTATTAGTTTATTTAGTCTTTACAGTAGCAATGTACAAATAATTAGGGAGATATAACTACATCTTGTTTTCTGTACAGCCATTTTGTGATAAAATAAATTGTTAAACGCTCTATACAAATCAATCTGACATTACCAATTTTGTATGATAAGCTTGTTCTAACTCAGAAGGAAAATGCCCCAACAAGACCGACCTTGTAGTCCATGTCACTTTGTGATTTAGGATCCACCGTTTATGTTGTTTTCTTAAAGACCCTTCTGAAGTTAGCGGTTCCCAGGGTCAAGCTAAAACTTCTAGGTCAAAGCTCAGTGCAGCCTGGTCACATCTGGTTATACCATTTTCTTTAAGTGTGGCTACAAAGGGAAAAAAAATTGTTAAATTCATTATTGAACGTTTACTATTTTTGACACACTGATCAAATATATCTACAGAAAGCCGAGGTACTGTATAGCAGGCTTGTTTTTGTAAAATGCAACCACTGAAGTGGAATACTTGCCAGTTTTATGGTTTAGCAAGACAAATGTGTACAACAACTTCCTGCACTCCAGTCAACAAAGCGTCCTTGTGTAGCGTAGCATTTATATTCAGCAACAGGCATATCCCTGTCAATTCGGCCATATGCTTTGGAGTACTGTTGAGCAAGTTGATGACTAGGCCAACCAATGAGTTCTAGCCCAGCAGACTGGAGGATAGATTAAGAGCTAATACCTACCAATAGCATGACATGAAAAGCATCATGGTTCAGCAATATAGGAATGGTGCAAACAATTCTTTTTTAAGTTTTAAGGGTGCAATGCTTATCCGATGTTTTCTCCAAATACCAAGAAAAGTTGTCCTTTTATTTAAACCAAAAAAAAATAAAAATTTACAGTATAGTGTCTTGACCCAACCCTCATTTCTTCCTGTTAAATGAAATTAAGAGAACAATGAAATTGTGGTCATTCTCATTACTTGATTCTCTCTGTGATAACATTTTAACTGCGACAGACTTCAAAGTGCCTAAAGATACAGCCTCATTTCCCCTCTCCTCTGTTCTAATCTGCTCAGCATTCAGCATCTTCAGTATACTAATCGCCTGATCATCTGTCATCATGCACCTGTTTCTCTCTGGTTTATGCCTTAAATTAGATGGTTTCTTTTATTCTTGAATGATTCATAGGTCACCTGTGTGGCTTAACAAACCAAAAATATTCCTCTGAAACTGCTCAGGTACAGGGTCAGAACTGAAAAAAGTCCTTCAGGAAGCCTGGAGAATTGAGGAGAGGCGTGGAGCGAGACTTTTGCACAGTGCTGTATATCCTTGGTTTGTAATATGATTGAACAATACGCTCTTAATTTATAATGATAGTATAAATAATCCAACACAATCACCTTTAACACCCCACTGACCGTATTTCACTTCTGCCTTTTGGTTACAGATGTGTCTAAATAAAATCAGCCCAAATGGAAATCAAATTCATTCTCCTAATATGACCATCACTGATCACCTACATTAATCTACTAGTCTGATCTAGCAAAGAATCAGCCCTAGCCTCACTACTCAATCCATTTTATCTTTGTAACCAGCTAAACCACCCTACAGTGAGAAGCAGAGCCTGTGACTGTGTCTCTACCTCTTACATAAAGAGAAATGACTGCACGTGGGGGGACAAGACAGAATAAGAAAGACTGAATGGATTTGGGGGGGGGGGGGGGCTGCACAGCTGTGCAATTATCCTCTTGGAAAAAAAAGAGAAGAAGAAAAGAGGCTGGGAGGGGGCTACAGTAAACTCAGTGTCTGTTGGAGCTTAACATCTGAACTCCTGTTCTCACTTGAAGAGCACAAAGAGAGCTCACAATTCCAGAAATTATTAGAGGAAAAAATTAGGCAGAAAAGGTAAAAAAAAAAATAAAAAAAAAAGGTGCACAGCTGTGCGATTATCCTCGTCACTGCAAAGGAAAAGGAAAAGGAGACGGAGCTACAGTTTGTCTCTAAGTTTACAGGTCCTGCCCCTGCTGCTCCTTCTGCCTCAGCTGCACAGTGATCTGTTTCTCATGTGAGCAGTCCAAACTTTGAACTGGCCGGCCAAAAAACAAATTTACTGAGTAGCATAGCTGCTCGCTCTGACGGATTGTTTAAATTGAACGCAGACAATGGGCTCACACTGACTGACCTTTCCTGGAAGAAAATTGCAGATGAGTAAATGGAAGGTTTGATTGCTTGCTCGCAGGAGAGACAAAACCACACCGCATTCATTATAATAGACAGTCACGTCCAAGCTGGTTAATGACAGTAATTCTAGCACAAACTGTATAGGTTTGGTTAGACGTTCTACAAAGCCTGGATTCATAAATCTTTATTATATTTTAAATAGCTTTCTTATGAATAAGTTCATTCTCGTCTCTGTGTGCATGGAGTTTGCATGTTCTCCCTGTGCTTGGTGGGTTTCCTCCGGGTACTCCGATTTCCTCCCACAGTCCAAAGACATGCAGATTAGGCTAATTGGCGTTCCCAAATTGACCATACTGTGTGAATGAGAGTGTGTGTGTGTGTGTGTGTGTGTGCTCTGCGATGGATTGGCACACTGTCCAGGGTGTACCCTGCCTCGTGCCCTGAGTCCCCTGGGATAGGCTCCAGGTCCCCGCAACCCTAAATACAGGATAAAGCGGTATAGAAAATGAATGAATGAATTAATGAATAAGTTCATAATGAATCCTTTTGAGCACTTTCTGTATATAAACTCTCTATATAAACTCTATTATGCAACACAAGTCTGAGTATCCACCACAATATCATGTGCTGTACATGGTGAACCTGTTCTCAATGTACTCACAAATTCCTTGCCTTCTCTGCCAGAAGTGGAGCTATCATCTGTTGTTCTACTCCCACTGAAATCCCCCCCCCCCCCATTCTCATGTTTGATGTGAACATTAACCAAAGTGCATGACTCATGTCTGCATGAGTTTATGCACTGAGCTGCTGCTACATGATTGGCTGACTGGCAAATGCACGAATGAGAAGAAGTTCAAGTGGTCATTCTAGTTACTTTATGCTCTCTGTGATAAGTCTTGAACCATCCTTAATTTCTTCAGATTTAGCTTCCAAAGAGTCAGACTTTCTTGTATTTTAATACAAACCGGATTCCAAAAAAGTTGGGACACTAAACAAATTGTGAATAAAAACTGAATGCAATGATGTGGAGATGTCAATATTTTATTCAGAATAGAACATAGATGACAGATCAAAAGTTTAATTCGAGAAAATGTATCATTTTAAAGGAAAAATATGTTGATTCCAAATTTCACGGTGTCAACAAATCCCAAAAAAGTTGGGACAAGTAGCAATAAGTGGCTGGAAAAAGTAAATTTGAGCATAACGAAGAGCTGGAAGACCAATTAACAGTAATTAGGTTAATTGGCAACATGATTGGGTATAAAAAGAGCTTCTCATAGTGGCAGTGCCTCTCAGAAGCCAATATGGGTAGAGGATCACCAATTCCCACAATGTTGCGCAGAAAGATAGTGGAGCAATATCAGAAAGGTGTTACTCAGCGAAAAATTGCAAAGACTTTGCAGTTATCATCATCAACTGTGCATAATATCGTCCGAAGATTCAGAGAATCTGGAACAATCTCTGTGCGTAAGGGTCAAGGGCGTAAAACCATACTGGATGCCCGAGATCTCCGGGCCCTTAAACGACACTGCACCACAAACAGGAATGCTACTGTAAAGGAAATCACAGAATGGGCTCAGAAATACTTCCAGAAATCATTGTCAGTGAACACAATCCACCGTGCCATCCGCCGTTGCCAGCTGAAACTCTACAGTGCAAAGAAGAAGCCATTTCTAAGCAAGATCCACAAGCACAGGCGTTTTCATTGGGCCAGGGATCATTTAAAATGGAGTTTGGCAAAATGGAAGACTGTTCTGTGGTCAGACGAGTCACGATTCGAAGTTCTTGTTGGAAATGTGGGACGCCATGTCATCCGGACCAAAGAGGACAAGGACAACCCAAGTTGTTATCAACGCTCAGTTCAGAAGCCTGCATCTCTGATGGTATGGGGTTGCATGAGTGCGTGTGGCATGGGCAGCTTGCATGTCTGGAAAGGCACCATCAATGCAGAAAAATATATTCTGGTTCTAGAACAACATATGCTCCCATCCAGACGTCATCTCTTTCAGGGAAGACCCTGCATTTTTCAACAAGATAATGCCAGACCACATTCTGCATCAATCACAACATCATGGCTGCGTAGGGGAAGGATCCGGGTACTGAAATGGCCAGTCTGCAGTCCAGATCTTTCCCCTATAGAGAACATTTGGTGCATCATAAAGAGGAAGGTGCGACAAAGAAGGCCCAAGACGATTGAACAGTTAGAGGCCTGTATTAGACAAGAATGGGAGAGCATTCCTATTTCTAAACTTGAGAAACTGGTCTCCTCGGTCCCCAGACGTCTGTTGAGTGTTGTAAGAAGAAGGGGAGATGCCACACAGTGGTGAAAATGGCCTTGTCCCAACTTTTTTGGGATTTGTTGACACCATGACATTTTGATTCACCATATTTTTCCCTTAAAATGATACATTTTCTCAGTTTAAACTTTTGTTCCGTGATTTATGTTCTATTCTGAATAAAATATTGACATTTGCCATCTCCACATCATTGCATTCAGTGTTTATTCACAATTTGTTTAGTGTCCCAACTTTTTTGGAATCTGGTTTGTATATAGTCTTATAGGAATAGGTTTCCAGGCTCCTGTAACTGACCGGTTTACAGAAATGTTTTTGTTTGGTAAGTCGCACAGTGACCTATGAATCATTCAAGCATAAAACCATCTAACTTAAGGCATGAACTAATGAGAAACAGGTGCAGATGATAACAGATGATTACTGATTGGAACAGACGAGAGAGGAAATGAGGTTGCTGCTGTTACAAAAACAATATATTTTTATATTGTATCTTGTATCAGTCACAATAAAATATTTGTTCCTGTATCTTTAATTTAATATACATAATTTTATTTAATGCAATATAAAAAATGAGGAGTAACTCAATACCTCTGTACAGTACCATACAGTACATATATCAAATACAAAGAATTCTAAGCATATTTTATTTGTTTTAGAAATATGTGCTTCAATTTTAAGTGAGAAAAATCCACCTTGCCAGTCACAAAAAGTCTCAGCAGATTTTATGCAGGATGATATTCGAGGAACAACATCAAGCCTTCTGTCTCAACAATCACTCTTCCGTCTCTACATGACATCACCCTGTCTAGACGCTTGAGTACAAAGGCACACTGTAACTCTGTAGCTTCAATGACTTTCTAGCAACATTAGGCATGAGGTGTAGCCTCTTGAAGGCGTTTAATAAAACACTGAAAAAATAATCACAAATTATTATTTGAAAATGTTTACTGGTAAGAGAATTATTTGGCAAAGGTTAAGGTACAGCCTGTGAGGAACCTGACACACTTTAAGATATTCTGAAACACTAAGTGAAGTCAATTTACATACAAGCTAAACTTGTACTGCTTGTAATGTCTTTTCAATACTGGCATACTGGTTAGCATAAAATAAATTTTAATTAAAAAAACTCAAAGATTGTCATTAAAACATTGAATTTCACTTTTCTCTCAATATTTTGCCTAGAGTAGTTGTATTTTAACATTTACAGTCATTTAAACCAGCTCTGTTGAAACATTGGGATAAAAATTATTTGTGCCTTAAAATTAATTAAAATAAGTTTTGCAATGTTGTTTTACATTCATTCATCTTCTATACAACTTGGGGCATCTTCTATACAGGGGCTTGGAGCCTATCCCAGAAGACTTTGGGCACAAGGTGGGATACACCCTGGACAATGTGCCAATCGATCGCAGGGCATACACACATAGACACCTAATTGGAAGCGCCAACACTGAGGCAGGAACTGAACCCTTGATCATTGAGGTGTGAGTTAATTTGCCATGTGATCTGATCTTCGTCTATGTCACAACAACAAAAAAGTTAATTGGAGTTGGTAGTTTGCAGGTGTGGTTTAGAGCTACTTTGACTGATAAAAAATACTAAGCTTGCTGTTCAAAAGCAACATACAGTCAAGAGTAGATCTGCATAAGAATGGGAAGGGAGACAAAGTAATCTATGTGTAAAGTGTTTAGGTATTCATTAGTCGACAGTTAGACAAAATAGCTATAAATGGAGACAGTTTAGTACTGTTGCTACACTACATAGAAATGGACATCTGGCCAAGGTGACTACATGGGCACAACACAGAAATGTCAATGAGGTAAAGAAGAACCATGAGTAACAGCAAGGCTTGAAGACATCACGGGAACTGGCAAACATCTCTGTTCATAACTCTACTATACGTAAGTCATTGTACAAGCAGATTGTCTATGGCAGAACAACATGGAAGAAGCTGCTGCTCTCCAGAAAAAAATTGCTGCACACCTGGAGTGTGCCAAAGAGCACTTTGGCAATCTGCAACGATACTGGGAAAATGTTTTGTGGACTGATGAAACAAAAGTTGAATTGTTCAGGAAGAATACTCTATGTACTTGTAGAGTACGGCACAAAAAAGTGCACAGCTTACTAACATCAAAACATCATTCACAACCTGTGAAGTATGCGGCTTGTTTAGCTGCCTCAAGGCCTCAAGTTTCCCAAAATATCACATAGGATAATGTCAGGGTGGCACCACAGTGCCTTAGTCGTTAGCACTGTCGCCTTGCACCTTCATGTTCTGGGTTCGATTCATGCCATCGGTCCGGGTGCATGGCGTTTGCATGTTCTCCCCATACGTGGTGGGTTTCCTCTGGTTACTCTAGTTTCCTCCCACAGTCCAAACATATGTAGATTAGGTTAATTGGTGTTCCTAAATTTCCCATAGTGTGTGAATGCGCATGTGAATGTTGAGCAGGGGTCCTACCATCGTTGTAAAATGGGAATAAATACATTCATTCATTCATTCATTTTCTATACCGCTTAATCCTGTGTTCACTCTGGAGCCTGGAGCCTATCCCAGGAGACTTCAGGCACTAGGCGGGGTACACCCTGAACAGGGTGTCAATCCATCGCAGGGCACACACACATACACACACTCACACACTACGGGCAATTTAGGAACGCCAATTAGCCTAACCTGCATATCTTTGGACTGTGGGAGGAAACCGGAGTACCCGGAGGAAACCCACCAAGCACGGGGAGAACATGCAAACTCCATGCACACAGAGACGGGAATCGAGCCTGGCTAGGGAATCGAACCCAGACCCTGGAGGTGCAAGGCGACAGTGCTAACCACTACACCACTGCGCCGCCGGGAATAAATACAATTCAATTCAATTTTATTTGTATAGCGCTTTTAACAATTGACATTGTCTCAAAACAGCTTTACACAATCAAAAGAATTATTTAAGTTTGTATGGAATGTGAATGTTTATGAATCAAAATGGTCAGATAGTCCCTGTTAGTTACAATGGTAACTGACGATTGGCCTCCAAGGATGGGTGGATGGAATGTCAGTGTAGCCGTCTGCCAACTGAAGCTTAGTAGAAGTTGGTGCAGGACTATGACAAATGCCACCATGAAATAGCTTCAGAAATAGGAAAATGTCCCCAGTCCTTAACCCCATAGAGATGCTGAGTAATGACCTCAAGAGACTCGTTCACACCAAACATCATACTAACATGTCTAAGCTGAAGTAGCTGTATAAAGAGCAGTTGTCAAAAATTTCTTCTGAATGTTGTGCAGGTCTGATCAAAAGTTACTGAAAGTCCTTGCATGAAGTCGTTGCTGCCAAAGGTTTGACCACTTATTAACTCTAAGGGTTTACTCACTTTTTCCTTCGCTCTGAAGGTTAAATAATGACACTAAGTGTCTGTGGGTTATTAGCTTAAGCACATCATCTTCATCTATTGTATATAACAATTAATTTGTTTTGCAAAATTACTGCAGAAAACCAGTTAATTCGACAGGGTTCACATACTTTTTCTTGCCGCTCTATATCCAATTCATTCATGGTAAACAGCTATCATTTATTCTATGTACAGTATGTTTCAATGTTAAACGTTGTGTATTATGTAACCTTTATGGCAATGCATGGTAGAAGGCAGCTCCAGCATACCAGGTTTGTAATGTTCTCCTCATCCACCATGACCCTGACCATGATAAAGCCTCTTATGAGAAATAAAGAATAAATGAAAAAGTAAATGAAATTATGCATTATTAGTTAAAGGAAAGATAACGCATGTGGTTTAATATAAAATCATAATCTATATTTGTGTTACAAATATTCATATCTGTAGTTGGTAGTTATACTCGTATTGTAAAGCTTTTTGTAGTGGGCAGTAATTCAAGGACACACAGAGGCACAGATGCGGCGAAGTATGTGCACGTTTATTTACAGCGGTAGTGAATGACACTTGTGTTACTATAGTTATTACTGTTACTTGTGTTACTATGTTTATTACAACTATTGAACAGGTAGGAAGGGAGTAGGGAGCAGAAGACCCAGCCTGCAGACAGTGACCCGAGCTCAGGCGAGTCCCGACGGCGAGCGGCCTGGGTCGAAGTGGAGGCAAAGTGTAGCGAGGCGGTAGGTGCATGCGAGCGTAGGTCCTTTCTCGCTAGCGTCCACGAACAGTAGCATCCACTGGCGTCAGAATCTGATAAAGAAACAAAAGAAAAACCGTATAAGTGACGCGAATTATACCCTTTACTCACCGGCACGCGCCTTTTCTTCTTGGGGTTTAAGGAGGCCTCATCTGATTCGGTTCCCCAGGTACTGTGCTTCAGTTAGCCCCAGGAAACATTTTTTTGGATTGGACGATGTCCATCAGCCTCTGAAAGGTGGCGGGGCCCCGTGATGTCCGAAGGGGAGGACTCTGTACTGCTTTCACCATCTGGTGTCAGGGCCACCTGCCAGTAGCCCTTAGTTAGATCTAAAGTGGAAATAAATCTAGCTTTGCCGAGCCGGTCGATTAGTTCATCCAATCGATGGATATGCATCGAATTGCGATATATGGTTAAGGCGGCGGAAGTCATTACAAAGACGAATCGAACCTGCATTTTTCCCAAGCTGCTGCAGATGGTAGTTTACGAGCCCAACGCACTCCACGATTGGATAAGGTTCTTGCAAGCGGGCGAGGAATTTACAGCTGGCATTTGGGAGGAGTAGTAGTATGCGATCTCATGGGTGAAACTCACGTGATTGTGCCGGTCGGTCATATGCTCTCCGTTGCTCTGCTTGTGCTTTTTCCATGTGTTCTTTTACTATTGGAAGTACTTGTTTGATTTTTTTCCTTGAGATCTTTCACGTACTCTACTACGGAGCGGAATGGGGAAGGCTGTTCCTCCCAGGCTTCCTTTGCTTCATCCAAAAGTCTGCGTGTTCTCCTTCCGAATAGTAACTTGTGGTGTTTCATGAACAGCGAACAGGACGTACAGAAGTAGCTGGTTCCAGTTTGATTAAATCTTTCCACCAGGCCGTCAGTCTGTGGGTGGTACTGTATATGGAGGTGCGGAGCTGTTTGATCTGCATGAATGGTGTGCCTTGGTCGGTTAGAATTTCCTTTGGCAGGCCCACACAACTAAAGAGTAATACGAGCTCTTTTGCGATGTTTCTTGATGTTGCTTTCCGTAGTGGGACTGCCTCTGGATAACATGTGGTGTAGTCCATGGCGACCGATACACTGTAAAGAATTACTGTAGAATTTACAATAATTTACTGGCAAAAAAGTTGCCAATAAAATCCTGTAAAATAGCTGTTAATTGCTGTAAAATGGATTACAGTATAATACTGCTTAGCAATTTACAATAAATTGTTGTTTGCAGAATACAGTATTTTATAATTTTTTTACAGGATTATAAAATTAAACTTGTAAAAAGGCATTACAGTTTTTTTTTGTAATTACGCTAAATTACAGTACTTACCTGGCAACAAAAGTTGCCAATAAAATCCTGTGAATTCAACAAAAGCCAAGACGTAGCTGTAACATTTTTACTATGAAATTCCTGTAAATAACTATTTTAACTGTGAACTATACTGTGCTGTAACCTGTAACTGTACTTTACTATTATACTGATGTAAATGCATTAAAACAAAGATTTTGAAAAATAATCACTCAAATTCAAAGCTGTTGTAAGTAAACTGTTTATTAACGCTGATAACACTTCAGCACTTTCACTGGTAACATCATTTTACTTCTTCAACTACAGAAAAACTTATAAAAAATCAGCTGTTACAAAACAGCTACAAACAACTCAAGATTAAAGCATAAAGCAATAGTTAAATAAAAGTTAAAGGGACTGTTTGCCTAAAAATAAAAATGGTCAGCATTTCAGTCTGTTGTGTCTGTTTATATGCAATTATTTAAAAAATACTCTATCGAGAGCTAGGTGAATAAATCGGTAACAAAAAGCAGCATTCATCGGCATGACATTACGTTTTTAACTTTTAGCTCCGTTATGTTTCAGCTTGCCTGACAAAACAATTAATGAAAAAAAAGAAATTAACGACACATTCCTTTACAAAATATACTCCAGGTTTCAGAGAAACTCATCCAACAATGTTAACATTTAAATTTTTCAACAGCAAAGACAACGGAGCACTTCATGTAATGTTCATTTTGCCTCACATGCACTTCCATAGCAATGCTGTTCCTGCCAAACTACAAATACTCTCTAGAAAATAAAGGCAAATAAAGCTAACAAACTGCAGCATATATCAATATTAACATGACGATAACGATTTACCTTTTAGTTTAGGCTGCTTTCTGAAATGGTGCGCATCGCATTTCTCCTCCTCGCCTGAAGCAACTGATAAATAAAGTTAACTACACATCCCATTACAAAATAGCTAAATATAAAGTTTAGAGGGAATATCCTGATAAAACGTATATAATGTTATATAAGTTTTATCAGGATATTCCCCATATATATGAATTACTTTACATTAAAAGAAATAATTAATACTTATGGAAGCAAATTTAATTGAACTTCTTCAGCTGTTGTAGCTGTGCTTCAGTCCAGCAGATTTCAAACCATATCAGCCGGCGCAATACCATAATGCAACAGCACAGGAAATTCTTGTAAAAATATTAAAGATACAGTGAAAACACCTCCTACCTGTAAATTAATTACAGCTAACAGTGAAATATACCGTTAACACTTGTAAAACCCTGTATAACCCATAATGCATTGCAAATTACAGCAATAAATTGTAAAATGGCAAAACGGTAAGTTTCTGTATAATTTTGCTGTAAAAAATACAGCAATTTGTTACAGTGTATGTATTCATATCCTTTTGCCGGCTTCAGTAGTGGGCCGACTAGGTCTCCTTCTACTCGTGTACAGAAGTCCGTTTTCAATCAGCGCTATCAAGGGGACCCCGCCAACTACTGTATGACCCAGTAGGTGGGTGCGGGAAAACTCTCTTCTGTTTTGTGGCTCTCTGCCAGAGACCCTGAGAAGACGAGGATCGTGTGTGATCTGGCTCGGTGGGCATTGGTTCATCTTGCGGCGTTTCAGGATGTGACGCTCTTTGAAAAACTTTGTGCCGAGGGGGTGGTATATAGCATGGCGGGCTCTTCTTGGGTCTCCTGTCCGGACCAAGTGAGAGTGTAGCTAATGCACAATCGAGGGCCTTGGTCATTTCGCACAGGGAGGATGGGGCTCGCATGCCTACGGCTTTTCTTTCCTCCCTTGGTGAAAAGCGCATGATTTTATCCATGGCCACTGTTTTTGTGACTTCCTTCACAGACAGCAGTTCAGGTTGTAGCCACCAGGTGTATAAGCGGTTAAGCTGTGCCTGGGGTGGGGTTTGAGGGTCATATGCCCAGTGGTGAAACTCCAGAGCCACTTGGGTACTCGACAATACACAGTGCCCCAGAATTTCTACCTTGAGTATGTCAATATAGGGCATAGTATGCTCGCTGAGCCTCTCCTGTAAAAAATGGGACCTCGGCGGTTCTCTCAAATTTCTGAAGATAAGCTTCGAGATCGTCGTAAGGGCTGAGCTTTAGCAGTAAGTGCTGGACTTCTCTTCGTGGGTCTGGGAGGGGGATATCACGTCCTCCCCACTGTTGTATCCTCGTAAGCTCCGCGGTAGCTGTCTGAAGACCCTGTGTGAGCTGTTGCCAGATGTTCTGCTGCTGGATACTGGTTTCAAGCAGGTGTCCCAGGTAATGTTCAGGAGGGTGTCGCCCCTCCAGGTCCGTGGTTTGTGCCCACATCCTCCATCAATGTAAAGCTTTTTGTAGTGGGCAGTAATTCATGGACATGCAGAGGCACAGATGCGGTGAAGTATGTGCACATTTACTGTATTTACAGCTGTAGTGAATCACACTCGTTTTACTGTGCTTATTACTGCCAACTATTAGGCAGGTAGGAAGGGAGTAAAAGACCCAGCCTGAAGACAGCGAGTGGTCTGGGTTTTAACGGAGGCATGGTGTAGCGAGGCGGCATGTGCGGAAGAAACAAATGAAAAACCATATACAGTAAGTGACGTGAATTATACCCTTCACTCACCAGCACGCGCCGCCGGGGTCCCTTCATCTGGAGCGATCGACAGGTGGAGGGTAGATTCCTTCCTGTGTTCGCTGCCGGTGAATAGTGGCACCCTTCCCCTTTTTGGAACGTCACATGGTTCCTGCTGGCTTTTGTTGTGTTGTGGGGATGGCTTTTCTTAGGTAAATGAGGAAGCTTTTTTTTATTGTGTGCACTGGCTGCAAGCCCGTCGTCACAATATAAAATGTGATGGTAAATGTTCACTAACTATGCTTTAAAAACAATGTACAGTATTTGCCAAATCAGAGAGCCGATGTTTACAGTATGGCTATCATATAACAGTATCTAATATTTTACCATTTCTTGTTTTTTTTTAAGTTAAAAGTCAAAATAGGGTCATTAAATACAATTTAGAGAAGAATTTTCCATTAAGAAATGAGAAACATGAAATAAGTGAGGAGGAACATTTTGGAATTCATAAAAATAATTTTTGTTAGACCGCAGCAGAGATATGCTGCCATGTTAAAAGTGTGTGGTCTTCATGAGGTCTGGATATGAAACAAACGCACACACACCACTGATAAAAAAAAAGTTGAGTTTTGAATCAGGCTGAGATTTTTACTTAAATCTGGCAACCCTGGAGTCATAATAAAAAATCTTACAATTGTGAACATTTTGTTCTAGTTCTTCGCTCATGTTCCTTGCTAATTGTCTCTCTATTAATGTATGTGTGTGTGCACGCACATTACACACACACACACACACACACAGCGCATGCGGACATAAACGGAAAAACTTATGTTTGGTTTTATTTTTACTTTTTTTAAAGGTAAAGTGCAGGTTCATTTGTTTTATTTTTACTTTATATTTTGTAGTAATTATTTTTATGTATTTATTTTAATGGACTGTAGAATGAATAATCTGAATAAATTAAATTTGGTTTACAAGTGTTTTGGAATACGAGCCCACTTCCGGAATGAATTATGCTTGTAATCCGAAGTTCCACTGTATCCAAGTTTTTGTGTTTCCCTTATGGACCTTTTTGAGCATGGCTCCATAGGGTCTCCAGGGGTCTGCTGTGGTGTCTGGCACCAGGACAATGGCAGTGGATCCATTGAGTGCTGTGGGTTGTAGAATGGGACCTTTTTGGGATCTGACTTGTTTGTCCGGCACATCCCATTGGTGGTCAATCATATTGGGATCTGGGCAGCTTGAGGGCTGGCTTATCTGGGCCCTGTGCATGGCAGGCTGTGGAACACTGGATGTCCTTGAGACCTTCTTTTGTGGCGATTGACTTTTTTCTCCTATTTGTTGCATTGGTTTTTCTGTGGGGTTGGAACGGATCCTATCAGCAGTTTGTTCATTTATAGTTGATTAACAATGTTGTTCAGTTTACCAGTCAGTGATCATAATGTTATCGCTGATTGGTGAATATTTTACTTAAATTAGAGCAAATTAACAATCTGAATAATATTTATATCGGGATTAATTTTGTGTAATGTTTATTTTCAAAAGTTTTTGCACCCATTCTATTAAAGTGTTTCAATAATTATGGAATTCAGTGTATAACTTTGAGGCGGCAAGGTGGTATACTGCTTAGCACTGTCACCTTGCACCTCCAAGAACAGGTTTTGCATGTTCTGCCTGCGTTTGGTGGGTTTCCTCCAGTTACACCGGTTTCCTTTCACAGTCCAAAGACCTGCAGACTAGGTTAATTGGCGTTCCCAAATTGGCCGTAGTGTGTGAATGAGTGTGTGAATGAGTGTGTGAGTGAGTATGTGTGTGTGTGCTCTGCGATGGATTGTCACCCAGTCCAGGGTGTACCCCCACCTCGTGTCTTAAGTCTCCTGGGATACGCTCCAGGCCCCCCGCGACCCTGAATACAGGATATAGAAGATGAGTGAGAGTATAACATTGGTACTTTGACCTGCTTCAGAAAATCAATAGATAATGTTACTTGTTACATAGTCTGAAAAATATGTTCAGCAATTTACAGCAACAGGGGAACAGAAAGGGTTCCTTCTTCTGACAAGCTTATTTTTATTGTCATTCCATCATTCCATAGACAGGGAGAGGAAATATTTTGCCTCAAGAAGCATAATACAGAAAGCAGGGCAAAAACTACACAGTTTCCCCGAGATCCAACGAAAAACACATGCAGTGCTTTCTCTCAGAGCCAGAGAGACAAATATGTTCATGTTCTTACACAAAAAAGGACCCGAGTCTACAATAATTGTACAGTCTTAAAAATGTCGCATATGTGCACTTACATATATGCATGTGATTTTATACAGGAAATTTCACCCCTCTAGGCAAACCAACACAATAAGTAAAGTGTAGCAAAGCTGCAGATGTAGCAGCAATGCCACTCAAACAAGCACTGGATGTCCTTCTTTTTTGATATTTTGACTTTTGGCAACTGTGCTTTCCTTGAAGTGTCCAAGCAACACAAACTTACGTTGAAAAAAAAAAAAAAAGTTAAAAAAAAAAAAAAAGAAGAAGAAGATCCAAATGCACCCTGTGCACCTACACCACATCCAAAGTATACTCACAGCCAGACAATAGTAAAATTCATGACCATCTCTCGTTGAAATACCGATACTTCAGACTGCACCATCTGGCATGATGCTGGAAAGCAGAGTGGAGAGACAATGAAGCCAAATGTGAAATGTGTCCAGGGAATGAGACTACACATGCTCGCCAAGCCAGAGTGCACTGAGGGCGAAACCTGCTTGCACTTGCAGCAGACACAGAAATCTGAAAATATTACCCAGCAGGATTCTGTATGGGATTTGTGAGGAAAATCATTTCAAAGGAAGAAAAAGTCCTTATCCTGGTGTCTAACAGATATCGGTTAAAATGCTTGTGATATTTCACTATTTTATATCTCTTTTCTGTACACAGAGGACCTTTTACTGCACCCTGGATACATTTTATGTTATTTGGATGTCTCACCTTGCATTGATTATACTGCCCTCTACTGGATATTATGGGTTATGGTTTGGGGAAACTTCGAGCAGATGTGAATAGGCTACGTTTACACTGCAGGTCTCGATGCCCAATTCTGATTTGTTGCCTATATATGATTTTTTTTTTACCGTCTGTTTACACGTTCTTTCAACTATGACTCATATCCAATACACTTGCCATACCATCTGAAACAAGGTTCTTGCGCTACAAACTAGCCAAGATAGACAAAGGTGAAATATGCTTAACGCTAGCAATGCGATATAAGCAAAGTTTGCGAAACGTCACTATGGTTTTAAAACGGAGAAGGGAAAAAAAAACAAATTGCAGCCTGACAGTGTAAACGTAGCCTTAGACTGTGAATTAAATGTGAAGATGTAAACTATTTCTATTTTTTTTTTATAATAAAAAAATAACTTGTTAAATGTTACTGTAGATACGTAATTATCTACCGTGACATTTGACAAGTTGTAATTCTTAAACTTCACAATAATATTGTCATATTATTATTATCATAATATTATCACATCTGGCCTCCGAGTGGCGCTGTGGTAAAGCGCTCGCCCTATCATCCAGAGATCGCTGGTTCGAACCCCAGGTGGTGCTGTTTTCCTCTCAGAGCCGGAGGCATAGAGAGAGCTGATTGGCCGAGCTCTCTCAGGGGGGAGGGATGAGAGGTACTTGGTGCTCCCACATTAATCACGGCTCTACAGCCAATTAGGGGGCGTCTGTGAGCTCGCGCATGATGGAGCGGCTAGCGCTTTCCTCCGAGTGTGTTACTCCGCTCCTAATGGTGCGTGAGCAAGCAGTTCGAAAAGATGCGGTCGGCTGACGTCACGCAGTTCGGAGGAAACACGTGATAGTCTTCAGCCCTCCCAACTGAATGGCAGTGGTAGCCTTAATGTGGTAGCGCCCCCTAGTGATGAGGAGGAATTGGCCATGACTAAATTGGGGAGAAAATTGGAAAAAACTCAAAAAAATTATATAAAAAAAATAAAATTATATATATATATATATATAGGCTATATTTTAATTATCACATCTATCAATATATAACATATACCATTACAAGAAGGAGTCTCCAGTGTCAGTGCTTTGTAATCGCCAGTAAGTTTTCTGTCACAGGAAGGATTCCAGGAGAGGTTGGTGAAACATCTGTTTACAGTTGTTATAATGTAACAGGAACTAACATATCTCACAGACATTATACAATCCATAATATAACCTTTAACCAGAGGTGGAAAGAGTAATAAAATTTTGTACTCAAGTACAAGTACTGTTACTTCAGTGAAATTTTACTTAAGTACAAGTAAAGTTACAATTATAAAAATCTACTCAAGTAAAAGTAAAAAGTAGTTCATTAAAAAATTTACTCAGAGTAAAAGTTACCGAGTTACTTTTTTTTTTTTTTTTTTAACAGCGGGGGGTGGGGGATGAGGCATTCGTAGTTCAAAAAAGATGAGCAGATATAAATCTCAAACTAGTTTTTTTTAACTGAAGGAACACCTTTGCATAATAAAGCTGTTGTCTTTGTTGTGCTTGAAAATCAAAGTGGTCACTTAAATATGGTGTTACGTCCCAGTCTAGGGTCATAGAGCAAAAGAATGGTTCAGGGTTCTATTTATAATATATATATAACTGTATGGAAATGGTGGTATATGGCAGAAAGAACTAGATCCAATCATTAACTGATGAAATAATGAGGTTTGTATACACACACACACACACACACACACCAGGAGGAGGATCAGATTCAGGATGGACCCAGGCCAAAATAATAAACAAAATGGTATTTATATTTAGTAGCTAGATTACCTGCAAAAAAAAACAAAACAAAAAAAACACACACACAAACACAAATACAGTTACCTTCCCGGACTCCCTAAACCAAAAACAATGAAATTATCTACAAATATATACAAAGACCAACCAAACCAAAGGGACAAAGCAATAATCAAAGTCAATTGGAGGCAAAAAGTCAAACCGGAATGCACAACCAAATATCAAAACACCAAAATCACAACCTCTTTCATCTTTTATAATTTTCATTCATTTATTTTTTACTCAGTAGCGAATATGATTTAAAATGTAGCGAATTACAATACTTCAAACAAAACGTACTTAAGTAAAAGTAAAATTACAGATTTTTAAAACTACTTTAAAAAGTAGAAATACACAAAAAAGCTACTCAATTACAGTAACGTGAGTAAATGTAATTTAACATCTGCCTTTAACATATAAAATTGTCTGTGATATAAGAGATACGATAAATTCAATATTTTAGTAACAATAACAATAACCCCTTTTTCCTCTTTTTTGTATGATGTATTATTGGCAATATTGTTTAAGTTGTACCGCATCTTTCATTCATTTTCTATACCGCTTAATCCTGTGTTCAGGGTCGCGGGGGACCTGAACACAGGTGGCACTAGGCGGGGTACACCCTGGACAGGGTGCCAATCCATCGCAGGGCACACACACATACACACACACACACCCAATCACACACTACGGGCAATTTAGGAACGCCAATTAGCCTAACCTGCATATCTTTGGACTGTGGGAGGAAACCGGAGTACCCGGAGGAAACCCACCAAGCACGGGGAGAACATGCAAACTCCATGCACACAGAGACGGGAATCGAGCCTGGCCGGGGAATCGAACCCAGACCCTGGAGGTGCAAGGCGATAGTGCTAACCACTACACCACCGTGCCGCCTGTACCGCATCTTAATTTTGTGTTCTTGGGGACTATGAAGAATAGCCACAGGTTCTTCCATCTAGGAGTCTACTGTATGTAACCATGTCACTTCAGACCTTATAAGTACTAGAAAAGATAGTTAAATAATTGTAATACTATTTATATTTTTTTAAATCTATGCTAAATGGATCCATTTAATATATTTTACAGTTTAAGGGGTGCCTGATGACACAAAAAGTTTTGAGAAAAGACGCTTTATGGTGAAGTACGGAGGTGATTTCCATATCTCCTCCAATCAAAAATGATATACTTGTGTATATTTATTCATTAATCACCTACACTGCTTTATCCTTTGTACAGGGGCCTGGAGCCTATCCCAGGAGATTTAGGGCATGAGGCAAACTAGACGACTAGACATCAGAAAGACCTTCGATAAGCTCAAACCCTTGGATGTATTATAATTATTTTTGAATGGTGTACTTCGTGTTGCCTGCCCTCATGGGTCTGTGTGTGTCTCTCTCTCTCTCTCTCTCTCTCCTTTTCTGTCAATTAGTTCAATTTGCATCTACTTTGGAGAGGGGTGCTGATTGGAGGATCGGTCAGTGATGTGTGCGTTACTCCATCCTCCTGTGTCGCCATTGGACAAGCACTCCCTGAACCTGTATTTAAACACGACCCGCTGCTCGTAAGTAGGGTGTCGATGCAGTTTTTGTTCTCCTCCCTTTTTCTCCTGGTTATGTTAGTCAGGGAGTTAGGGAATATCAGATATGTGTTGGTTTGCTTTGTGGTTAGATAAAGTAGATTATTGTATTTGTAGATTATTGTGGATTTTTGTTTATAATTTTGGCCTGGTCGGCTCCTGAAGAGATTTTCGCATTTGGAAATATTTGTATATGTGTGACCGGGGATTTTGAATTACCACCAGGAACACATGAAGCGGTTTTGTAGTTTATTCAGGTATTTTTCAAAAATAAATTATTTTAATACAATTCTATTAAAAGTATGCGGAAAACAGTGCTGCCTCAAAGCTTTCACTGGTGTAAAAAAAAAAAAAAGAGAAAACAACAAAAAAAAAAAGGGAACAAATTTAAAATTAAAGAAAAATAGTACAAACTGAGGCAAAACGCTGCAATATTACAGAGAACCACAACGCAAAACAATGCGTTACTACAGCAGTGGGAAGACTGTGCAAAATAAAAACATTATAAGCACACATTATGTTATGTTACTCTTTGGCACATTTCTTGTAGAAATAAAATGAAAAGAAATAACACTCACATAACCATGAACGTCTACTTTGTTCACTTTACAAAAGCTGAAATCTCCTCCAATCCAGCAATACACACTGTGTAAACAGTCACATTTTGTGTAAGGTACAGGAAAACATGGAACATTTGCACATTTAAATGTATTCCACTTTTTAAGATTCACATCTGAACAGGCCTACACCACATGTGGCGTCATACCATCGGATATCATTGCACATGGTACAACTTTACAAATATGACCCCTCTGGGAAATAAAACTAAAAAATATACAATCAGACATAACAATCAACAAGAATATTTATAAGAAATAATATATTTACCACTGGATGGCCTCAACTATGACGTGATTTCACAGAGAGCATGCGCATTTCAACTACACCTGACACACACAGCACCACCTAATGGCCACTTCAGGGGAAAATACAGGAATTCACTGGAATTCTTTATGGCATAAATCTTAAACAACAAATAACCATAAATTTGGAAATTTCCCCATGTGGAGAAAATAAAAAAATGAATGTTTATTTACCACCCGGTTACACCCTCCTCTGCAATAAGACAACGCCCTCGAAGACTTACTCAGTTCCACCCTTAGTTATTCATGGCACCCTGTAGGGCTTTCTCAAAAAACGCAGTGCCAATGCGGGTTAACACTTGAGACACCATATCGGTTCTAACACTTACTGCATGACAAGGGGACCTGTGTGCCTGGAAGGGATTCGTGTGAACACCTTCAGTTGTTGCGACTGCGAACACCCACCTGCAGCCTCAGTGTTAAGGCCCTCACCATCAGATCCTGCAGTGCCTCTACCAACGTCCATTGAACCTGGTTCCAGGTTACCTTCGTTGCTGTCATCTCCCAGCTCCAAGGTAACTAGTCCCTCTGCATTAATTGGAGTTTCCGTGGCCCCACTCACAGTTCGGTAGGGCTCAGAACCCTCGGCATGGCACCTGGGCGTAACTCCGCTTGGTGAACCCTTTTGAATGGCCCAAATTCTAAGGGTTCCACAGAGTAAGTTGTGCCAATTATATGCGCTACCTGATACACAATAGGGCTCCAGGCATCTTGAATCTTAGTTCTGCCTGGTGGTCAGTGACGCAAATATACAAGCTCACCCACACTGACCTGGGAACAGAATGTCTTTTCATTAAGATGAGTTATCCTCTCCAGCGCCTTCTCCTCTGAGAACTCCCTAGCTTTCTCATGAGCGTACTGCAGTCTCTCTTGGTGTACCGATCTTTCCCTTCAGAAGTCTCCCCTCCCCCCAACAATGCATCGATGGGAAGATGTGGCTGCACCCCAAAAAGGAGGTAATAAGCGGAAAACCCTGTAGTGACACTTTCTCACCCATTCCTCCACATCCTCATGCATGCCAGACCAGAAACATCTCTGCTTTCACAACTCCACAGTCCGCTCAGCACCCTGGTGCCCCATTTCATCATGCACACACTGCAGCACTCGCTCCTTTAAGACACACAGGTAACAACAATTGCTAGCAGTTCTCACCAGAAGGATGATCGATCACTCGATACAGCAGTAGATTACATTCTCTTATAAAGATCCACTGTTTTAGAAGGCATATCATGGTTCCCTTGTCACCTTCTAAACACTTTTAAAACAGGATCGCTTTTCTGAAACTTGCCCTGGAGACTAACCTCTTCTTCTGTCTCCAATGCATGTATCTGCCTCAGCCTGGAACAATCAATACCCTTCAATGCAATCGCAGACTCCAAAGCTGTTCCTCTGTTAACCAAGCTAAAATGGCTACACACCCATCCCAGTCAAAGTCAGGATCAGATTCAGGCTCCCCTGCAAACTCCTGCCTAGACAAGGGATCACAGCTGCCATGTTGCTCATTCCTGGGCTGTACTTTTAAACAGACTATAAACCTCTGCTCAATTGCTCCCAATTTGGGAGTTTGCAAGTAACAGAGCAGGTTATTATCTGTGATCACCTCAAACCATCACCCAAGCAAGTAGCTCCGAAATTTCTCGATTACTGCCCACTTAAGGGCCAGAAGCTCAAGCTTCATGCTGCTGTAATTGCGATCATTTCTCTCAGCATTACGTAATCTTCTACTTGCATACGCAATAACCCTCTTCTCATCACCCTGTTTCTGATATAGGATGGCACCTAACCCTTTCTGGCTCGCATCTGTCTCCAGTATGAAAGGATGGCTGAAATCAGCAAACCCAAGTACAGGTGCTGTCATTAGTTTCTCCTTCAACTGATTGAAAGTTGAATCCCATTACTTATACCACAGAGCACTAAAATGATGACCACTCTTTGTGTATCTTTCCAGGTGCTCCTCAAATGTTTGCGAATACAGCAAAATGTCATCTAAATAAACTATCAACACCTGAAAGATCAGATCACGCATGACAGCCTGCATGAGTTGCTGAAAAGTTGATGGTCAATTGCAGAACGCAAACCTCTGGTATTCAAATAAACCAAAAGGTGTTGTGGATGCTCTCTTAGCCCTATCCCTGTCCCTCACCGCACTCTGATGAACCCCCGAGAGCATCAAAGCTCTCATCAACCCGCAGCAATGGAAATGCATCACGCCTTGTCTTAGCGTTAAGCTTCCTATAATCTACGCATAGACGTAATGACCCATCAGACTTGTGCACCAATTGTTGTTGTTGTTGTTTTACTTTACAGCAATGATTCCGTTAGTATGCGCTCACGCGAGTGTGACTAGCGATGTTCCTTGATAATTTTAAAAACGGTTTTAAAAACAGTCTCTCCTTTTATATGTGTGTGTGTGCGTGTGTGTGTGTGTATTCACCCAGCAGGGGAGACGATCACCTACAATTCCGCAGCGCAAGAGAGAGAGAAACCGTTGGCTCAGTTGTGATGACGTGACGCTCGGCGTCAAAACAAGAAGCGTTTGCGTGATACATAATACTCTGTGCTCGTAAACCAAGACAATGTTCGTTTTTCAAGTCAAAATGTATTAAAAATCTTTTCTCGTCTTGCGGAACACTTGTAAACCACGTTACTCGTAATCCGAGGTTCCACTGTATTAAATATACTTGCAAGATTGCGGCACGGTGGTGTAGTGGTTAGCCTTGCACCTCCAGGGTCCGGGTTATATTCCCGTCTCTGCGTGCATGGAGTTTGCATGATCTCCCTGTGCTTGGTGGGTTTCCTCAGAGTACTCTGGTCTCTTTCCACAGTCCAAAGATATGCAGGTTAGGATAATTGGTGTTCCCAAATTGCCCGTAGTGTGTGCGGGGTGTTAACCTGCCTCGTGCACTAAGCCTCCAGAATAAAGCGATATAGAAGATGAGTGAGTGAATAAATATACAGTGGTGTGAAAAACTATTTGCCCCCCTCCTGATTTCTTATTCTTTTGCATGTTTGTCACACAAAATGTTTCTGATCATCAAACACATTTAACTATTAGTCAAAGATAACACAAGTAAACACAAAATGCAGTTTTTAAATGAGGGGTTTTATTATTTAGGGAGAAAAAAAATCCAAACCTACATGGACCTGTGTGAAAAAGTAATTGCCCCCTGAACCTAATAACTGGTTGAGCCACCCTTAGCAGCAATAACTGCAATCAAGCGTTTGCGATAACTTGCAACGAGTCTTTTACAGCGCTCTGGAGGAATTTTGGCCCATTCATCTTTGCAGAATTGTTGTAATTCAGCTTTATTTGAGGGTTTTCTAGCATGAACCGCCTTTTTAAGGTCATGCCACAACATCTCAATAGGATTCAGGTCAGGACTTTGACTAGGCCACTCCAAAGTCTTCATTTTGTTTTTCTTCAGCCATTCAGAGGTGGATTTGCTGGTGTGTTTTGGGTCATTGTCCTGCTGCAGCACCCAAGATCGCTTTAGCTCGAGTTGACGAACAGATGGCCGGACATTCTCCTTCAGGATTTTTTGGTAGACAGTAGAATTCATGGTTCCATCTATCACAGCAAGCCTTCCAGGTCCTGAAGCAGCAAAACAACCCCAGACCATCACCCTACCACCACCATATTTTACTGTTGGTATGATGTTCTTTTTCTGAAATGCTGTGTCACTTTTACGCCAGATGTAACGGGACACACACCTTCCAAAAAGTTCTACTTTTGTCTCGTCGGTCCACAAGGTATTTTCCCAAAAGTCTTGGCAATCATTGAGATGTTTTTTAGCAAAATTGAGACGAGCCTTAATGTTCTTTTTGCTTAAAAGTGGTTTGCGCCTTGGAAATCTGCCATGCAGGCCGTTTTTGCCCAGTCTCTTTCTTATGGTGGAGTCGTGAACACTGACCTTAATTGAGGCAAGTGAGGCCTGCAGTTCTTTAGATGTTGTCCTGGGGTCTTTTGTGGCCTCTCGGATGAGTTGTCTCTGTGCTCTTGGGGTAATTTTGGTCGGCCGGCCACTCCTGGGAAGGTTCACCACTGTTCCATGTTTTTGCCATTTGTGGATAATGGCTCTCACTGTGGTTCGCTGGAGTCCCAAAGCTTTAGAAATGGCTTTATAACCTTTACCAGACTGATAGATCTCAATTACTTTTGTTCTCATTTGTTCCTGAATTTCTTTGGATCTTGGCATGATGTCTAGCTTTTGAGGTGCTTTTGGTCTACTTCTCTGTGTCAGGTAGCTCCTATTTAAGTGATTTCTTGATTGAAACAGGTGTGGCAGTAATCAGGCCTGGGGGTGACTACAGAAATTGAACTCAGGTGTGATAAACCACAGTTAAGTTATTTTTTAACAAGGGGGGCAATCACTTTTTCACACAGGGCCATGTAGATTTGGAGTTTTTTTTCTTCCTTAATAACGTAAAACTTCATTTAAAAACTGCATTTTGTGTTCAATTATGTTATCTTTGACTAATAGTTAATGGTTTTTGATGAGCAGAAACATTTAAGTGTGACAAACATGCAAAAGAATAAGAAATCAGGAGGGGGGCAAATAGTTTTTCACACCACTGTAGTTGCAAGCAACGATTATGGGCCCAAACACCCTGCAACACCATCACCCCGGGGGCAGCGCACAACCTGTATGTTATTTGAGAGTGTTAAGACCTCGAAAAACCCATTGCCATCCGGTTGCACCGCACAGCTTGCACACATCACAAACTATAAAGGGCTAATGTCAGTTTGGGCCTTAAAAATTTGTTGAATGCATTAGTGTGTGTGTGCTTGTGTGTGTGACGTGTGCATGTGTCAGTCTGTGTGTGACGAGTAAATATAGTTGCAAGCAACGATTACGGGCCCAAGCACCCTGCAACACCATCACCCCAGGGGTGTTTGTGCATGTTTGGTGTGTGGTATGTGAGTCTGTGTGTTAACATTTGTGATGTGTTTGTTAGTATGTGTGATGTGTGTGTGTGAGGCATATGACTTGTTATGGCGCTTTTCCACTGCATAGTACGGCACGACACGGTTCAGTTCAGCTCACTTTTGGGGGGTTTTCCACTGGGAACAGTACCTGGTACCTGGTCCTTTTTTTAGTACCACCTCAGCCGAGGTTCCAAGCGCGCCGAACCGTTACCAAAACGTGACGTGTAAACTCTGCTGGTCACTGATTGGCCGGAGAAAATCGTCATTACTGCGTCACCGAACTTGCGACACGAGACACAACAGAACCGCTATATTTAGAACAGCCAGAGAAGGATCGGACGCACCTTTTTGTATTAACCAAAAATTTTCTTTGGCTGCCATCAGCCTCTTTTGAAACACACTCCTTCGTCTCGCTGTTAAAAACATCCACATGCCGAGAATGAAGAACACCATGCCCGCGATATGCTCCATTGTTGTGTGTTTGTTGTGGCGTGTTTACGATGACGTCACGGCAGTAGCGGCGCCGCAACTAAAATGACACGTGAGTAATCCCGCCCACTCTAAAGCGTTACTAAACTGCAGTGGAAGCGAAACCGAGCCGAACTGAGTCGAACCGAAGTCAGTTGAACTGAACCATGTCGTGCCGTACTATGCAGTGGAAAAGAGTCATTAGTGTGTGTGGTTGTGTGTGTTTCTGCATGAGGGCGTGTGAGACAGAGATGTGAATGTGAGAGTGTTACAATTTGTGATGTGTAATATGAGTTTGTTTGTGTATGCGTTCATGCGTCTGTGTGAGTGTGAGAGTGTTAACATTTGTAATGTGTGTAATATAAGTGTGTTTGTGTGTGTGTGTCGTGAGAGAGAACGTGTCACTGTATATGACATCACTCAATATAATGCCACACAGAGGTATTAATCATTTTTCAGCATAAGTTTAAGGCCTTATCATGGCTGACCCCTCTACATCTACATCTAAGATCCCTCTACAATTTTACATCCTCAATGTCTTTAGAACATATAGACCTGGTTTGATTGTCGATCGTATAAATTCCCTAGAAGGAGTATATCAAAATCCATTGGGTGTGTTTTTGCGAATGACCCAAAATAACTGGCCTCCTGTTGAGTTGAGCCCAGGACATGCAGTGCGAAAGTTGTTCGACTCAATGAGCTCCAAATCTGTACCAAGTTTCATGTGCCTACGTGAAAGTGTGTATAAGCTATCAAGCAAAATCTTGTGTGGGGGCCATGGACCACGCGACTCTCAGGCATCCTAATGGCAACAGATTCCAACCTGTCTAGTAATTTTCATGAGTTTTTGAGCATGTTAAAATCCCCAAAAAGTCCAAAAGGGAGGGGGGGGGGGGATTAATCCTTAGGACAAAAATAGGGTCCTGTGCACACTATAGTGCTTGGGCCCTAATAAGAAGAAATAAGTAATAAAGTACTTCCTTTTAAACACGGCTAATCTCAAAACTTTTTGATACCACTTCATGTGAGCACTCAATAGTACAGTAAGTACTGGCTAAACTCTACATTTATGCGCCTGTCACTTTAAAAGGGGGCGTTACTGTACCTCGTAGCGCTGACGAACTCAGAAGTGACTCATGCTTGATCTTTCTTGTCATTGATCGTCTGAAGCGCCTGTTAATTCACTTACTGGTGTTGAGGCACAATGTCTGCGTTAAGCGGAGTCGTGAAGAAATCGCTTCCTTTTCTGAAGTTTAATGTTGAACACACAGGATTTTTGCCGTTATTTTTCTGTGCTGTTTCACTTATAGGATCATTACTGAAAGAACTGGACGTGGTCCCGAACTCGTACTTCAGCGACAGCAGAAACCTTCTGAACGTGTAAGTGCAGCCGTGTCACCTGGTTCAACTGGTTATCCTACTTAGTTAATTACATTCTAATGATAGTTCAGTGGCAGACTATACTAGAGTTAAAAATTTTATTTTAGTCTTGTTTACGCAAGTCTTACGTCTGAGTGGTGCTTGTAATGCTCAGATAAAATACTATTATCTAATGTTACAAAAAAAATGAGAGGTCTTTATCTTCGTGTCAGTGTGCTTTAAAACCCAGTGAGCGGACTTCCAGTTAGCAGCCACATGGAGTAGACGTGTTAGTTAGGTGCTCCGACAATTTCTAAGTTCTTCACTCCCTTATCCGTCTCTAAATGTTAAACTAAATCTTTAGGATACAATAACTTTATACTCTACCCCACGGTTATATATTTTTTTATTTATAATGGCTACCAGGAATGTTAAAGCCGGGAAAAAAGACGACACTGCGACCGCTCTAACAGTCGAGGCTATCTCAGCGCTGTTAGACAAACACCGTGAAGCGTTAGCAGCTGAATTTAAATCTTAAATCGTTAAGTTTACAGGAAAGTAAACTGGACCAAATTCAGGCCCAAGTAGAGGACCATGGACAGCGCTTACCATCACTAGAACTAGCTACAGATGACCTGAGCCAGTGTGTGACCGAGTTGGAGAATATCTGCTCCGGACTTCGGGAAAGTAACTCTAAGTTAACGGCCAAAGTCGTAGACCTAGAAGGCCGGAGCAGGAGACAAAACCTGCGTGTCCTTGGTCTTTCAGAGGGTACTGAAGGTGGACTCCCTACCGAGTTCTTCTCCAAATTTCTGTGCGAGGTGTTTGGGAGTGAAACGCTGCCATCACCACCTGAGGATGATAGAGCCCACCGAATACCTGCGTTCATACCCGCTTCAGGACAGAGACCTCGGCCCGTCATTCTTCGTGTACACCGGTACCAGGTTAAAGACCTTCTGATTCGGGAGGCTCGATGGAGAGGGAAGCTGGAATACCGCGGTCAGCAGCTTCGTATAATGGAAGACTACGCTCCCGAAGTTTTAATCCAGCGAGTATAGAGAAGTTATGACTGAGTTATACCACCGTGGACTCCGGCCTTCTCTCCTGTATCCAGCACGGCTCCGGATCACTCTCTCTACCGGACAGAAGAAGTGGCTCCGCTCGGTAGAAGAGGCGCAGAAACACATAGACAGTCTGCCGAAAACTACGTAGTGCACTATATTATTATTTTTTAATACGCAACAACAGTTCTCAGGAAAGTACCCTTTTTAACTAAAAATCTAGCCATGTTTACTGTGTTAAACTTGTGAATGGGTTATTATTATTTTTCTATTATTATTTTCTCTATTTCTAATTACGTGTCAGTTAAATGTTTGTGTGTTTAGAGTTACAGTGTGACATGGGGGGGACGGGTTGTTTTGTGTTTTTCTCCTCTTGAGATATTTCAGTATTGGAGTGTTGAAATTCTCGCCTTATGTCACGCCTAATTCTCGCCTTATGTCACATTGGGGAGAGCAGCACTACCACTCTACCTTTCAGGCCAAAGCTAGGGGTGTCTCACTTCTCATTAATCCAAACATCTTATGAGCATCATAATGTTATAACGGATATACAGTACATGGTCGTTATATAACTATAAACGATACTATAAATTATTGAATACTAATGTAGTGTTGGCTAATTTATATGCCCCTAATTATGATGATATCTCCTTCTTTGAACATTTCTTTTCTGCTCTACCAGATCTGAGCTCATACTGGTATCTCAGATCTGAGCTCATTGGTATCTCTGACATATGGCTCTTCCTTAATCCAAAAAAGAGAGAATACACCTTTTTCTCACATGTCCATCATACTTTCTCCAGAATTGATTATTTCTTTATAGATAATCAACTGATCCCAATGGTTAATTCCTGTGCTTATCAAAGCATTGTGATATTGGATCATGCTCCAGTTGTTATGCCTATAAAGCTCCCCGATCTCCCTCAAATTAATAAACATTGGCGCTTTAATTCATCATTACTGATAGAGGACGAATTTACAAAATTTTTTGGAAGACCAGATAGTTTTTTTCCTCACCACAAATGAAACACCTGAAGTGTCACGTTTACAGTTTGGGATGCTCTGAAAGCCTACCTCAGGGGACAGATAATTTCATACATTGCAAATATGAAAAGGAAGGCATATAAAGAACGAAAAGATTTGACCAACCAAATTAAAGAAATTGACCAGCAGTATGCTCTATTTAAAAACCCCGATCTGTATAAAAAACGTGTAGAAGTGCAAACTAAGGTTGAACTCATCTCGACGCATGTAACTGAACGTCAATTATTAAAGAGTAGGAGCCAATTTTATATTCATGGTGACAAACCTGGGAAACCTTTAGCTAATCAGTTAAGTGGATTTAGAGCACAGCAACATATCACGAAAATCCGGATGGAGGACGATACCATCACTACCGATCATTCTAAAATTAATGATGAATTCAGGAATTTTTATTCTCGATTATATACTTCTGAGTTCCCAAAGGACCAGAGGTGTCAAGTAACGAAGTACAAATACTTCGTTACCTTACTTAAGTAGAAATTTGGGGTATCTATACTTTATTGGAGTAATTATTTTACAGCCGACTTTTTACTTCTACTCCTTACATTCTTAAGCAATTATCTGTACTTTCTACTCCTTACATTTTAAAAATAGCCTCGTACTCTATTTTTATTATCAGAACACGCAACCGGGTTGCATGATAAGAACGCGCACAACGCCCCCCCCCCCCCAGTCGCATGATAAGAACGCGCACAACGCATCACCCCGGTCCTCCAACCTACCCCTCCCCCCCCCCCCGGTCGCATGATCAGAACGCGAGACCTTGATGCTTTTGTCGCCCCTCACGGTACTTTTACTTTTATACTTTAAGTAGTTTTGAAACCAGTACTTTTAAACTTTTACTTAAGTAAAAAGCTTGGGTTGATACTTCAACTTCTAAAGAAGTATTTTTGAACCCTAGTATCTATACTTCTACTCAAGTAATGAATGTGAATACTTTTAACATCACTGCAAAGGACCATAGTTCAGTTGAGAATTTCTTGACTCAATTAGATATCCCAATACTGTCCCCTGATTCTAGATTAAGATTAGAAGAGCCCATATCACCAGAGGAAATCAGTTCAGCTATCTCATCATTGCAATCTGGTAAGTCCCCGGGTCCTGACGGGTTCCCTGCAGAGTTTTTTAAATCATTCTCCTCATACCTTGCACCACAACTAGCTTTGGTTCTATCTGAATATTTTAAGCAAGGTAAGATGCCTGCGTCATTTAATGAGGCTCGCATCACCCTCATAGCAAAGAAGGATAAGGACCCAACAGAGTGCTCTTCATATAGACCAATCTCTCTTCTTAATGTGGATGTTAAAATCCTTGCTAAAGTCTTGGCTCGTAGATTAGAGAATGTTCTACCCTCAATTATATCTGAGGACCAGACCGGTTTTGTTAAAAATCGTTATTCTTACTTTAACATTCGACGCCTTATGGATATCTTGTACACACCATCAGAGGAGACCCCTGAGTGTGTACTTTCTTTGGATGCTGAAAAGGCTTTTGATCGTGTGGAATGGAAGTATTTATTTAGGGCTTTAGAAAAATTAAATTTTGGTCCAAATTTTATTACTTGGGTTAAATTATTATATTCAAGCCCTACTGCCTCAGTTCTGACAAATGCTCAGCAATCTCAACCATTCAGCCTTCAGCGGGGAACTCGTCCGGGATGTCCTCTTAGCTCATTGCTCTTTAACCTTGCCATTGAGCCACTAGCAATCGCATTCTGTAGATGCAGGGATATATCTGGGATTTGGAGGCAGGGAGAAGAACATAAAGTTTCCTCTTATGCAGATGATCTTCTACTTTTCATATCAAATCCAGTCTCCTCTCTGCCACATGTGCTGTCATTGCTCAGGGAATTTAGCTACTTTTCAGAATATAAATTGAATTTGCACAAAAGTTAACTTTTTCTGCTAAATAATACAGAACTAACAACTGGTATGCACAATTTTCCATTCAACATAGTGAACAATCAGTTCACCTATCTTGGTATTACAATTAAAAGGAAACATAAACACCTTTTTAAAGAAAATTGTATTAGGTTGTTGAACCAAACAAGAAAGGACTTGGGACGATGGTCACCACTGTCCATGTCCCTGGTGGGCCGCATTATTCATTCATTCATTTTCTGTACCGCTTATTCCTGTGTTCAGGGTCGCGGGGGACCTGGAGCCTATCCCAGGAGACTTCGGGCACTAGGCGGGGTACACGCTGGACAGGGTGCCAATCCATCGCAGGGCATGGGCCGCATTAATGCAACTAAAATGAGTATTCTTCCTAAATTTTTATATCTCTTTCAGTCTGTACCTGTTTTTATTCCCAAATCTTACTTTGGCGCTTTAGACTCAATTATATCTTCTTACCTTTGGAAAGGTAAACATCCACGATTGAATAAGTCCCTACTTCAAAGATCTAAAAGAGACGGTGGCATGGCTCTACCTAATCTTCGTTTCTACTACTGGGCAGCAAATATTCGATCTGTCATCTTTTGGGCTTATTTTCATAGCCAACCTAATCGGCCTGCCTGGGTGGAAATGGAGATAAAGTCTGTCAAAAACCTCTCTGTATCTGCACTCCCCATCCCCTCAATTAAATTAATCAATAACTCAGTTGTTAGGCATACCTTGAGACTGTGGGCTCAGTTCAGAAAGCACAGCGGTCTTCTGGGCTTTTCTGTGTCCAGTCCTAATGTCTCTAACCATCTCTTCCAACCTTATTTACATGATTCAGTGTTTCGGGAATGGTACAATAAGGGCATCAAGCTTTGCAAAGACCTGTTTGTTGACCATAAGTTTGCAACGTTTGAGCAGCTTTCTGAAAGGTTTAACCTAACCAATTCCCATTTTTTCAGATATCTGCAAGTAAGACACTTCATTCGCCCTTTAATACCAAATTTCCCTGAGGCTCCTGCAGCAAGCATTCTAGATAATCTCCTCTGTTTGTCCCCGCTGCGTAAAGGCCTAATATCTACTATTTATGGTGGATTGATGGGTTTGAGTCACACCCCTTTAAGTAAAATTCAAACTGCTTGGGAGAAGGATTTAAATCTGTCACTATCAGATGATACTTGGAATTCAATTCTTAAACTTGTCAACTCAACCTCCTTATGTGCCGCCACTCTTTATTACAGTTTAAGGTTGTACATAGGGCTCATCTCTCCAAACTTAAACTTTCCCGTTTCTACCCAGACATTGATCCTTGCTGTAATAAATGTAAAAGCGGAGAGATGTCTCTTATTCATATGTACTGGACATGCCCAAATTCTGGAGGGATGTTTTTAAAACCTTGTCGTATATTTTGAAATGCAACCTTGAACCAGACCCTCTGATTGCTCTTTTTGGTATCACTGGAGAGGAAGATAAGCGTCTAACTCCAGCTAAACAGCGTTTGTTCCTTCCTTCACTTTTTTCATTTACATTTATAGTTTGATTCTCTTTTTATTTAATAGTTTGTTTGTTTGTGTTCTTTTCCCTTGTTTTTTTTTTTGTTGTATGCAAAACCAAAAAACTTCCAGCTCCTGGTTCTTTTTTCTTTTTTCGTTTCTCTCCTTTTTTGTTATGCCTGGCGTCTAGCCTTTTCTTATACATGTAAAGCTGGCTTGGAGTTAGGGAGGGGTGCGGTGGGTGCTATAGGGATTTATAAGGAGGTTATAAATTCTGTATTGAAACATTACATGTCTACCCTGTAATATCCCTGTTTAAAATCAATAAAAATATTGTTGAGATAAAACCCAGTGAGCAAGAATAACAAAACAACAACCAATTCAAACCAACCAAACTTGTATTATACAAAAAAACTAGGGTTGTTCCGATTCCGATACTGGTATCGGAAATGCTACCGATACCACAAAAAAATCTAAATCATTTTCCTAAACATAACCTATTTATGCCCGCTAGCTTTGCTAGCTTAGCTTACTTACAGAGTGTCGCGGCGTGCGCCTGTGATGGGCGTGCGCCCAAATTGATATCGCTCCTGGGGGGGTTAGGTGGCCTCCCCCCCCTTTAGGTATGTGAAGGAGCAGGGCCACAGAATCAGGCAATGGCCCATGAGCTATCACCGCTAATGATCCCGGCGCTATAAAACACAGCGGGGAGTGTAGCTCGGGGTCTGACTGTTGGGAAGCTGGACTTTGCGACGCGGTGGATTTTATGAGAGACAGTGGCACAAGAGCGGGGCGATGTGATGCGCCCCAGAGACTTTAAAAAGGGGGGCGCCTTTGATCTCCGCGAGAGGAGCGCATGAACGAGCTGCGCGAGCTCCCGCGGCACCTTCACTTCCGCGTCGAGCCTGCCTTCGCATCCCTGCCGCCAAAGTGTAAAAGGCCGCATAGAGCCTTTAACCCTTTCCTTACCCATTTTTCTAAATAAATTACACTTTTCCCTGTAAGACCTCGCCTCGTGTCCGTGTTTCATGGTGTCGCCCGTGCACTTAGGGTCGAACCCGTTACACAGGGCTAGTAGTATTTTACTTAAAAAAAGAAATTATATATATATATATATATATATATATATATATATATATATATATATATACACACATACAGTATATATACACTGTACAGATACACACCCATGTATCGGATCAGTACTCGGTATCGGCCGATACCCTGAGCCCAAGTATCGGAATCGGTATCGAGAGGGAAAAAATGGTATCGGAACATCTCTAAAAAAAAAACTAAACAAAAAAAGTGCACCAACCAACAAAAAAAAACAATATTTACAAAATATATACAATGTAAAACAGCGTATGTATGATTGTATAGAATGTCCTAAGTTTCTGGATGAGCGGAGCTATGAGCACCTTGGATTTCCGGTAGCCACTGGTCCTGGTTTTGCCGTTGTTGGGCCTCTGGCACACTTTACAGGTGGTGATGAATTGCCATAAATCCTTGCGCACAGAGGGCCACCAGACGTCATCTAGCAGCCTCAACAGGGTTTTTAGCCTCCCCCTGTGACCGCCTGATAGATGGGTATGGTAATGGCGCATGAACTGCTAGGTCAATGATTGCGGGATTACCTTTTGGAGCCTTTCTCCTTGCTTCACAATAGCTCTTCGATATAGCGCCCCCCGGTGTTATACAAAGGAGCTTCTCTGGCTTGGTGTTTTCCCAAGGTACTCCCCCGCAGCCAGTTGAGCTATTTGGCTGTCATCCTGCTGGGCTTGTGCCATCTCTCCCAGGTCACAAGGTAGGTCAGAGGAAAACGTGGTAGGTATTAGAGGATCCGGCTTTGGGGGCTGCACATAGTAGAAATTATAGGTACCCGTTGTTAAACATGCCGCCCCTCTCCTCTTCCTCCGCGTTGTCCGCTGTCTCTATCGAGTCTCCGAAGCTTGGAAACTCTCTGCGGATATGTGGTTGTGGAGGACAGGAGGACGTAGCCATCAGCTCTGATGATGTATGCAGATTGGATGTGTGAGCTGCAACTGAACATCAAAGGTGACCTGGCTTACTGGTGGGTGTACCTATTTCCGGGGTGTAGGCATGACTGGAGTAGACTGGAGTGCTAGGCATGGGCTGTGCAGAAGGGTGTGATGGTGTAGGGGTGCCGGCATCAACATTCCTCCTGTTCATTAGTTCCAAAACACCCGCAATACACAAAAAAAAAGATCCTCACACCGGGCACCACTATGTAATGCTCTGATAAAATACTATTACCTAATGTTACATAAAACGAGAGATCTATATCTTTGTGTCGGTGTACTTTAAAACCCAGTGATCAAGAATAACAAAACAACAACCAATTCAAACCAATCAAATGTGTATTATACAAATAAACTAAACAAAAAGGTGCACCAACCAAGAAAAACAACAAAGAAAACAATATTTACAAAATATATACAATGTAAAACGGCGTGTGTGTGATTGTGTAGAATGTCCAAAGTCCGTGTTATAGTATGAGTCAGTCTCACCGGAAATGATGGGATACAACCGGGAGGTCAATGTCGGAGAAAGAGTGCTCTGGCGAAGCAGTCCAGTCGGCGTTAATCCAGATGGCAAAGAAAACCCGCAGGAATCAACCTTCGTCTGTATCTTTCCGAACTCCGTAACAAACATATAAACAGCACGCTGTATCTCCATACTCTCCCCATCGATACTTTTCCCGGACTGGCTTTTGTATCCGGGTCATGTGACCATGTGCGTCACGGTCTTTCCGTGCTGACCGGCAACGCCGTCTCGCAAGAGTTAGAGCAGGAACCAATACACACAAAATACATACGGGCAAAATAAAACCTTTCAGGACATAATAAATAAGGTGCTGCAGCTTCATTATCTTTGCGCCGGGTTACTTCCACCTATATAGTTTGCCCCTTATGTGGCAGTGCTACATGCTAATGAACTAGCCCACGTCATCTAGCTCCTCCATGCTCATAATGATGCTAGGCCCCAGTAGGGTTACCACTTTTAATACAAAAAAATAAGGGACGCATATTGCAGCGGGGGCCAAGACCACGGTGATCACAGGCCCAATAGCATGCCAGTGGTGGTAAATCGCAACTTAAAATATGTTTTCAGGAAAGTATGAACACTTGTACATTAAAATAAACTGTCTTTTATTGAAATGCAGTCAGTCTTTCTCTTTTACAACTCAACAGACTTAGCTAGTAAAGTTTTTATTAAGACTATTTCTAATGTTAAAAGATGGAAAGTTGCAATTTACTAGTTTATTTTCTTTGGGCATTATGTTGTTTATTAATGTATTAAATGTAATGTTTCATGTAATAAATTAATGCTTATGTGTCTGACTTAACCTTAACAAACACTCATAATATTACATTGGAATGTGATCCACTTACATTGTATTTACAGAACTTTTACAAATTACAATTTGGGTTGGGGTGAAGCACTTTGCAGACTCTGCTTAAAAGACCCGCCCTCCTCGCTGGAGAGTTAAAAAGACCAATCAAACTAACGATGACATCAAGTATTACCCAATCAAAAGTAGGAAAGGAGGCATCTTCATAAAATGCGTGTGGGATGATTTGCATGAGATGCAAAATACGGGACAAAACCCGTCTCGTATTGATTCAAAACGAGACGCGCAATTTCATTCTCAAATATGGGACGATTCCGTATTTTAAAGGACAGGTGGCAACCCTAGGCCTGGTAGAGAACAATCAGGAAAACAGTTTTGGATTAAATAACTTTAAGTACCGTATTTCAAAATATATCTGACAAGAACGTTTTTAAAAAAGATCAGGAAAGCAAATCATCCACGCTGATCAGTGATTCACGCTGTACCTGAGTCATCCTGATCAAACGCTTCTGTTTATGCTTTTCTGTGACCTGTTTCACCAAGTACACCCTCAGACCACAAAACACGAATAACTGCTCGCTGCTCTTCTTCTATTTTTGTTCACACCGCAGTTACAAATGAACTGATGTTACACGTTCACATCTGCACAGCAGCGACTGGGGTGACAGCAGCCTTGAACGGAAATCGCTGATGCAACCAACAGAAGTTTTAATGTAACTGGCGTGTGGATAATTTTTGACAAACTCAGCAAAAATTCCTGAATATACATACATTACCTGTAATAAATTGCAGCATTTTGCAATTGGAAAATTGCACAGGTCCATATCAAGATTTAGATTTTTATGTGATTAATTGTGCAGCTCTAGTGTGCATTATGCTGTGTTATGTATGATGTCACCTACCATCGCCTTTTATACTGCGCAAATGAGGAACAGAAAATAACCAATCATATGCAGTGTAAATTTCTTCAAGTCATTTTCAAGTTATTAGTAAGAAACCCTCTCTTGGTTGTTAATTGCCTTTTATTCTGTTTTTTCCAGATATTTTGTGAAAGTCTCCTGGGGATGGAACCTGGTTCTGTTACTACCGTTTATATTTCTGTCCAACTATGACAACAAAAACCTCATCTTCGTGGCCAAACGCCTCATGAATCTTGTGGTAGCCACAGTCATTTGGTTAGTCTGCACCCAGATGTTTTTCTACATTGAAGATGTCACGGGAGAATGCTACGAGTCACATGACATGCAAGCGATCCAGGAGGGATTCGGCACGAAGGCAGAGTGCAAAAGTGCCGGCCACTTTTGGGACGGTTTCGACATTTCTGGCAGCTCCTTCATTCTATCTTACTCGACGCTCTTAATCGTTGAGGAGTTGGTTCCGATGCTTCATCTTGTTGAACAGTCCCGAAACAGAACCATCATCCTTGATGCCCTGTACCTTGCACTCAATGCTATTGCAATCCTCTGGATGTGGATGTTTGTTTGCACCTCAGTATACTTCCATGACATGATCCATAAGATTCTAGGCACTTTGTTCGGTGTTTTGAGCTGGTTGTTGACCTATAAGGTTTGGTACATGAAACCTTTTTCACCGAAACTCCCTCCTTGCCAAAAAGCCCGAAAACAGCATGACTAGACTGAACACAGTAGTTTACAACAACTTTAAGTGCTGCAGTGGAACAAACTGACATGCAAAGCTCTGACTTGATGGTAGACCAGGGTTATTTGCAGGTTCACTATGTGTGTTGTCTGTTCTTTTTTAAGGTTGTTTGTGACCAAGGGATCGGTGTGATCTCTCATGGAGTTGTTTTTTGGCAGCTGGTGTTCCAGAAGTGACTCTGTAACCGGAGACGTCTGCAGTATCTAAAGCTTACTGTTGCCTTTGAAAATAAATGCCAACTTTCCATAGCGCTTTAAGCATGCGTCCCAAATCCTACAAAGTCTAGTTGTTTTCTTATTAATTGAATTAAATATTAAACATAAATAGGTTAAAACAGGGCGGCACGGTGGTGTAGTGGTTAGCACTGTCGCCTTGCACCCCGCCTAGTGCCCGAAGTCTCCTGGGATAGGCTCCAGGTCCCCCACGACCCTGAACACAGGATTAAGCGGTATAGAAAATGAATGAATGAATGAAGGTTAAAACAGACTTTTTATACACATTTTGAATTGCAGACGCTGAAACGCACAATGCACAGTTACACCAGTGGGCCCAGTTTTCATGATCTCGCCTAAGGCCTCACAACCCCACAGCACTGTGTGCTTGTATATCAAAGTGAATGTCTCCATAAGAAAAAATGGAAACTCAGATAATTTGTTCCACAATGCAAAAATATTACAATAATTAATACAAAATGTAAAGTAAAAATAAAACAAAAAATAGTTGCAAGCAACGATGACGGCCATGCACCCTGTGCCATCGCCACCCTGGGGGCACCGCACAACCTGTGTGTTATTTGAGTGTGTTAAGACCTTGAAAAAGCCATTGCAGAAAAAGCCACTTGCACACATCACACACTATACAGGGCTAATGTCAGTTTGGGCCCTAAATATTTGTTGAGTGCATTAGTGTGTGTGAAAGTGAGGGAGAGAGGTGTGTGACGTGTGAATGTGTCAGTCTGTGTGTCATGAGTAAATGTTTTTGTGCATGTTTGTGTGCGTGGTGTGTGAGTCTGTGTGTTAACATTACAGTACATAATAACATGATGTGTGTGTTAGTATGTATGTGATGTGTGAGTGTGTGTGTTTCTGCGTGTGGGCATGTGAGACAGAGATGTGAGTGTTAACAATGTGATATAAGTGTGTGTGTGTGTGTGTGTGTGTGTGTGTGTGTGTGTGTGTGTGTGTGTGTGTGTGTGTGTGTGTGTGTGCACGCGTTTGAGTGTTAACATTTGTAATGTGAGTGTATGTATGTGTGCATCTGTTTGATGCATGAGTGTGTTTGTGTTTGTGTTTGAGATGTGTTGGTGTGTGTGTGTTCAATAGGCATCAGATGCTGGAAAATAAAAAAGTATCACACTATGATGTTACTCAATGTGATGTCACTGAACGTGTCACTGAATATAATGCCCCTTAATATAATACCACACAGAGTTATTAATAGTTTTTCAGTGTAAGTTTAAGACATTATCATGGCTGACCCATTTAAGATATCAAAACCCCTCCACAAGTTTCATCCTCAATGTCTTTAGATCACATCGGCCTGGTTTGGTGGCAATCGTATAAATTCCCTAGGAGGAGTATATCAAAATCCATCGGTGCGTTTTTGCGAACAACCCAAAATAACTGGCCTCCTGTTGAGTTGAGCCCAGGACATGCAGTGCGAAAGTTGTTCGGCTCAATGAGCTCTAAATGTCTACCGAGTTTCGTGTGCCTGCGTGCAAGTGTGTATGAGCTATACAGTAAAATCTCTTCTGGGGGCCCTGGGCCACGCGACTCTGAGGCATCCTAATGGCAGCAGATTCCATCTGTCTGCCAATTTTCATGAGTCTTTGAGATTGTTAAGACCCCCAAAAAGTCCAAAAGTGTGGAAAAAAAATTAATAATCCTTAGGAAAACGAGGGTCCTGCGCACCCTATAGTGATTGGGCCCTAAAAACAAGAGGGTCACAACAGAGGGACTTTGAGGTATGACTGTGTTTTATTTAAGGGGAATTTCAGCTGAAGCATTAACACACACTAGAGACATGTACATGTTTTATGTTGTTTAAAAAAAGAAAGAGAATTATGGGACCTTAGGAAAAGAATGCACTGGTGAGCTAAAGAGCATTGAAGCGTCTGCCATAAAAATATATATATATATAGTAAATTAATTTATGAAGTTATGGTGTCAAAATGTGCCAAACCTGTCCTGTCACTATATTATTATATATTGTATAAGAACTTATTAAAGTCAAAGTCAACTTTATTGTCAATTCCGCCACATGTACAAGACATACAGAGAAATGAAATTGCATTACTCTCAGACCTTTGGTGGATAACAGATAACATTAAATACATAAAGCAGAATTTAAAAAATACAAAGAAAAATATTAATAAATACAAGTATACATATAATATTAAAAAAAACAAATACAATATACAAGTAAGGGCACATGGCAGAGAGTGCAAATGCAAACATACTGTATAGTGCAAGTAGAGCTTGTAAGTATGATAAAGTGATAGAGAGCAGCTCTGTAACAGACAAGAGTCTTATGAGGGAGACTAAGAGTAGTGAATATATAGATAACACATTGTAAATACTACCCTGTACTGTGTTCTGTAAATGTACAGTCACGCTGAACGTATAGCTCTTGTAACTGTTTTTTCAGCTCCTCCACTTCATTAGAAAGTTCTTCTATTTTAGCACATGTCAGGTCTAATAATAAAGGCTCAGGAATGCTACAGTAATCATGATCCATCGTTACATCCATGGGTACGGGTTCGACGGATACCACTTCAGCAGGACCGCGATGCTTTAATGGCGTAATCATTCCAGGCAAAAAGCACTGGTACAGCGCCAGTTAATAACTTTTTTCGTGCCTCTGGTGTTTGCGGTTCAATAATCTGATCACTGCTAAAATGTTTATTGCAAACATCTGAACATTTCCTCCAAACTCCAAAACAATGGCCGACAAACCGGAACTCAGCGAGCCCTATTACTTCAAAGCGGACCCTGCGCACCCTATAGTGCTTGGGCCCTAATAAGAAGAAATAAGTAATAAAGTACTTCCTTTTAAACATGGCTAATCTCAAGACTTTTTGATACCACTTCATGTGAGCACTCAATAGTAAGTACTGGCCAAGCTACTGTACATTTATGCTCCTGTCACTTTAAAAGGGGGCGTTACCTCGTCGCGCTGACGAACCCGGAAGTGACTCATGCTTGATCTTTCTTGTCATTGATCGTCTGAAGCGCCTGTTAATTCACTTACCGGTGTTAAAACATAATGTCTGCGTTAAGCGGAGTCGTGAAGAAATCGCTTCATTTTCTGAAGTTTAATGTTGAACACACAGGATTTTTGCCGTTATTTTTCTGTGCTGTTTCACTTGTAGGATCGTTACTGAAAGAACTGAACGTGGTCCCGAACTCGTACTTCAGCGACAGCAGAAACCATCTGAACGTGTAAGTGCAGCCGTGTCACCTGGTTAAACTGGTTATTCTACTGATTAATTATATTCTCATGATAGTTCAGTGATGGACTATACTAGAGCTAAAAATGTAATTTTAGTCTTGTTTACTCAAGTCTCAGGTCTGAGTGGTGCTAATGAGCTAAACCACGCCATCTAGATCCTCCATGCTCATAAAGACGCTCCAGGTAGCCTGGTAGAGGACAGTCAGGAAAACAGTTTTGGATGAAAACTTTATTTAAGTACTGTATTTCGAAACATATCTGACAAGAAAGTTTAACAAAAAAAATAAAGAGCAAGAAAGCATGAGGATGGGACAAATAATCCATGCTGAACAGTGAATAATCCATGCTGAAGCTGATTGGTTAACCTGAGCCACGCTGATCAGTGATTGGTTAACCTGAGCCACGCTGATCAGTGATTGGTTAACCTGAGCCATGCTGATCAGTGATTGGTTAACCTGAGCCACGCTGATCAGTGATTGGTTAACCTGAGCCACGCTGATCAGTGATTGGTTAACCTGTGTCACGCTGATCGAACGCTTCTGTTTATGCTTTTCTGTAACCTGTTTCACCAAGTACACCCTCAGACCACAAAACACAAATCACTGCACGCTGCTCTTCTTCTATTTTCTCACACCGCGGTTACAAATGAACTGATGTCACACGTTCACATCTGCACAGCAGCGACTGGGGAGACAGTAGCCTTGAACGGAAAACGCTGATGCAACCAACAGAAGTTTTAATGTAACTGGCATGTGGATAATTTTTGACAAACTCAGCAAAAATTCCTGAATATACATACATTACCTCAGGGGCGGACTGGGACCAAAAAGTGTCCCTGGACTTTCTGGCCCACAGCAGCCCACATCATAATACATTGGCTCATTAATGTAGAGAGAAACACCAGTTACTAGTATAAAAATATAACACAATACGGAAATCAATGCTATTTAAACATATTATTTGAAGTATCACTGAACATATATTGGGTCATATTAGTAAAACAAAGAAACAGTGGAAAGAACATCGACAAACTACATCTTTTTCTTCTTTGTCTTTCGGCTGTTCCCTTTCAGGGGTCGCCACAGCGAATCATCTGCCTCCATCTAACCCTATCCTCTGCATCCTCTTCTCTCACACCAACTAACTTCATGTCCTCTCTCAATGCATCCATAAATCTCCTCTTTGGTCTTCCTCTAGACCTCCTGCCTGGCAGTTCCAACCTCAGCATCCTTCTACCGATATATTCACCATCTCTCCTCTGAACACGTCCCAACCACCTCAATCTGGCCTCTCTGACTTTATCTCCAAAACATCTCACATGGGTTGTCCCTCTGATGAACTCATTCTTGATCCTATCCATCCTTGTCACTCCCAAAGAGAACCTCAACATCTTCAGCTCTGCTACCTCCAACTCTGCCTCCTGTCATTTCTTCAGTGCCACTGTCTCTAAGCCGTAGAGCATCGCTGGTCTCACCACTGTCCTGTACACCTTTCCTTTCATTCTCGCTGATACTCTTTCATCGCACAACATACCTGACACTTTTCTCCACCCATTCCAACCTGCCTGCACCCGCCTCTTCACCTCCTGTCCACAATCTCCATTGCTCTGGTTGACCCTAAGTACTTAAAATCCTGCACCTTCTTTACCTCTGCTCCCTGTATCCTCACAGTTCCTCTTGGGTCCCTCTCATTTACACACATGTATTCCGTCTTGCTGCGGCTAACCTTCATTCCTCTGCTTTCTAGAGTGTACCTCCACCTCTCCAAATTTTCCTCCACCTGTTCCCTGCTCTCGCTACAAAGCACAATGTCATCTGCAAACATCATAGTCCATGGAGACTCCTGTCTAACCTCATCTGTCATCCTGCATATAAATCTATAAAGACAATATTTTACAAAGAATGGCAATAAAACTGAACAGGTGAAATAAAATCAGTAGCAGCATTAGCTCACGTTAGTAAACTAGTTATTTATTTTAATTATTATGGTAGTCAATATTAATTCGAAATAAGAGAAATATTATTTTGAATTAATATTGTCTACCATAATAATTACTAGCAGGAATTAATGCTGCTACTGATTTTATTCCAGCTTACCTGTTCAGTTTGATTGTGATTCTTTTTACTTGGCTCTGCTAGATCAGGGGAGACGTGTTGGTCATCATCAGCAGGCACTGGTTCATCATCACTGACCTGCTGCACTTACAGTTTACACTGATGAGTGGTAGATCTTACACTGCATCACGATGATACCCCCTGCCAAATGTTCATGATATCTCACAAACAAAAAGGCCAATTTGTCTTTTCCTCATAAAGTGTTTAGGTGAAATTCCACCCATACATACAAGTGTGACAAATATGCAAAGAAAAAAAATCAGGAAGGGGCAAATACTTTTCCATGGCACTGCACATGTAGTCAGATTGTTCCACTAGGATGGAACTGTGCCAGGTGGAGTTATAGCACTTTTAAAATCATACTAACTTTACACTGATCTGAATAACTTGAATTATGAACTTATTGTTCTTTCCTTTGTTTTTTTTTTTTGTTTTTTTTACAAATACGACCCAATATATGTTCAGTGATACTTTTTTATTTACGTTTTTGCTTGTGTTATATTTTTATACTAGTATGTGGTTTTAAAAATGAATCTCCACTATAATGAGCCAGTGTATTATGATGTGGAATGTGGTAAGCTGCTGGATCCAGCCTCGCTGTCCCTGACAGTAATGTTATGCCTCTTTTCCACTGCATAGTACGGCACAGCACGGTTCAGTACAGCTCACTTCGGTTCGGCTCAGTTCGGCTCGGTTTGCGCTTCCACTGCAGTTTAGTACCGCTTTAGAGTGGGCGGGATTATTCACGTGTCGTTATAGTTGCGGCGCCTCTACTGCCGTGACATCATCGTAAACGCGCCACAAACAAACACACAACAATGGAGCATATCGCCGGAATGGTGTTCTTCATTCTCGGCATATGGATGTTTTTAACAGCGAGACGAAGGAGTTTATTTCAAAAGACGCTGATGGCAGCCAAAGAAAATTTTTGGTTAATACAAAAAGGTGCGTCCGATCCTTCTCTGGCTGTTTCTAAATATAGCGGTTCTGTTGTGTCTCGTGTCGCAAGCTCAGTGACGCAGTAATGACGATTTTCTCCGGCCAATCAGTGACCAGCAGAGTTTACACGTCACGTTTTGGTAACGGTTTGGCGCGCTTGGAACCTCGGCTGAGGTGGTAATAAAAAGAAGACCAGGTACCAGGTACTGTTCCCAGTGGAAAACCCCCCAAAAGTGAGTTGAACTGAACCGTGCCGTACTATGCAGTGGAAAAGCGCCATTAGCGCAATCCGAGCCTGCGGAACTGGAACTTTCCTTCACACCAAAGGCAGAATCTGTTCATTTGAAGCATTTCACAGCATTTACCTCTAAAGCTTTTTCTTATTTTCGTGTACATTTAAGTTCTACCTTTTCTTCTTCCTCCATTTCATTCATTGAAATTATTATAAATTTTCTCAAAATTTCTTTCTTTAATTTACTGCATTGTCAGGTTATAGTACAAACTTTCGGGTGGATCCCGCAATTTAATCCAACTAAAAACTACTGAAAAGAAAACAAAACTCAGGCTCTATATAACAGCTTACATCTCGCACTCGCGTTCACACACACCGGGCCTCATTACCCACAATGCATCTCCTGCACTGGACTACACTCCCGTAAACAGCTGTCGTAAAATCAACCTCTCTCTTCCGCAACAACACGCTCTTTGTTGGCGGTGTCCGTGCGATCGACGCGCTCATCCAGATGATTAGGAAAGAGATGCAATATTATGGTTTCCGTCATTTTTTTATATATTTGTGTACTGAGTGGGTCGGCCCACCGGGAAAACTCCCAGTACTCCAGATGGCCAGTCCGCCCCTGCATTACCTGTAATAAATTGCAGCATTTTGCAATTAGAAAATTGCACAGGTCCATATCAAGATTTAGATTTTTATGTGATTAATTGTGCAGCTCTAGTGTGCATTATGTTGTGTTATGTATGATGTCGCCTACCATCGCCTTTTATACTGCGCAAATGAGGAACAGAAAATAACCAATCATATGCAGTGTAAATTTCTTTGTAAATCAATTCTAGGTCATTTTCAAGTTATTAGTATCAAAGAAACCCTCTCTTGGTTGTTAATTGCCTTTTATTCTGTTTTTTTTTTTCTCTCAGATACTTTGTGAAAGTCTCCTGGGGATGGAACCTGGTTCTGTTACTACCGTTTATATTTCTGTCCAACTACGACAACAAAAACCGCAACCAAATCGTGGCCAAACGCCTCATGTCTCTTGTGGTAGCCACAGTCATTTGGTTAGCCTGCACCCAGATGTTTTTCTCCATTGAAGGTGTCAGGGGAGCATGCTACGAGTCACATGACATGCAAGCGATCCAGGAGGGATTCGGCACAAAGGCAGAGTGCAAAAGTGCCGGCCACTTTTGGGACGGTTTCGATATTTCTGGCCACTCCTTCATTCTATCTTACTCGACGCTCTTAATCGTTGAGGAGATGGTTATGATGCTTCATCTTGTTGAACAGTCCCGAAACACAACCATCATCCTTGATGCCCTGTACCTTGCACTCAATGCTATTGCAATCCTCTGGATGTGGATGTTTGTTTGCACCTCGGTATACTTCCATAACATGATCCATAAGATTCTAGGCACTTTGTTCGGTGTTTTGAGCTGGTTGTTGACCTATAAGGTTTGGTACATGAACCCTTTTTCACCGGGACTCCCTACTTGCCCTGAAGACCCGAAAACAGCATGATTAGACTGAACACAGTAGTTTACAACAAGTGCTGCAGTGGAACAAACTGACATGCAAAGCTCTGACTTGATGGTAGACCCAGGGTTATTTGCAGGTTCACTATGTGTGTTGTCTGTTCTTTTTTTAAGGTTATTTGTGACCAAGGGATCTGTGTGATCTCTCATGGAGGTTTTTTTGGCAGCTGGTGTTCCAGAACTGACTCTGTAACCGGAGATCGTCTGCAGTATCTAAAGCTTATTGTTGCCTTTGAAAATAAATGCTAACTTTCCATAGCGCTTTAAGCATGCGTCCCAAATCCTACAAAGTCTAGTTGTTTTCTTATTGATTTATCAATCATTAAAAAAAAAATCTATCACACTAGAATACACATTGGCAGGCAGTACAGCATCCTCTGTGATATCAGCAAATTATTTAATAAATTTGTTTAGAATTTTTACTAACACTTAGAATTGGTATTTTTTTTAATATTCTATCATGATATTATTAGAATTGCAATACAGATCGAATCAGCACCTAGGAATCGTGATAATATCGTCCGTGGTGATCCCTAATAATTAAGCCTAGGTTGTGTAGCCGAAAAACTTGGTTTTACCCATAATACACTGCTAGCAAAGATCTTAAAAAATTTACAGGACTGTGTAAAGAAATAAAAAGTAAAAGTTATTGTCATCTTATTTATAGCAAAAACAAGAGGGTCTATTTGTTTCTACTGCAGCTCTTTTGAATTCTTGATTCTGATTGGTCAGAATTATATATTTATATCAACACATTCATTGTAATACGTTATCATTTGTACATCACATCAACCTTTTCACTTGTATGACCGGCATCTGATAAAAACGTATTGGAAAAACTTTAACGGTCATTAATTTTTGCGTAAGGAGTCTCTAGTGTCGTCTCCTTTTGTAACAGCTTTGTAACCGCTTTTTGTGGTTTCGCTGTAACTTGACAAATTGTTTTTTATTTGTCTGATTTCAAGCAAGGAAAATGTTAAATGAAAATGTAATTCATATAAATATTTAGTTTTCTTATTATAACACTCTTTTAAAGGACCATTTGGCAAATTCCTGATATGAAACAAATAAAACTTGCGTTATTAGTAAATAATCATCTCCAAGCTCGGCTAAATTATCAGCATGTTCAATCAGTGCAATGATTTATGAGGTGCACCATCTTATATTATTTCTGAATTATCCTAATAACTCAAGGATACTTATCTACACTAGTTATTGTTGCTTTTCTCACTACTCTCGCGTTTTGATTCTGGGCCTGTATGTGTACGAGTTGTCATGCTTTGTTAATGATTGTGTCGTATATTGATCAGTCAATCATTAGTACTAATGTTGGGATAGTTTATAAATGCTGCCTCATTAAGTCATTTTGTTATAATGTAATATGTAACCCATTATATTTCGTCAGGTATTACGTTGCACAGGTTTGAGTGCTAATAGAGTGCAGTAGGAATTTTCAATTTCGGCCAAAATTTGACGATAAATACTTGACTTCCAAACAAACTCGCACTGGCCATATCTCAGCAACCCGACATGATACAGTAATAAACTTGGAATCACAATTATTGAACCTGGAATCTGAGAATTAAAAATAACTCAAATCTCCCACAATGCCACTTAATACATGATTTGATGTGTGATGGGTCACATACGTGTTTTGTGTAAATGTTTTTCTTTACAGATAATTGTTTTATTCCGTTTGTGACTGATATTAATCAGGTAATATTTAAACTTGTACGCATGCATTACAATTGTTTGCAAATGCAGCTTGTTATAACATTTCCTCTGGTTGTAACGCACGTTTTCCTGTTGTACGTTCTGCGATTTATAATTCTAAAACCTCCACTGAATATTTATGTGACGTCATATATTATGATGCCTTATGGCTGCCTTTATGACTAAACATATTGAACCATCTGTCTTTTAGACTTTTTTGGCTGTTCTACAGATAATAATAAGTTTACCTCTTAAAGTCACTAATGTATATTATTTAGAAACTACTAATAATAGAGTTATTAAGGTAAAAAAGGTAAAAGATATTATTAACAAGGGTGAAACCTGAAATATGGTCGTGAGCTTTCAAGAGGTTACACGCTTACCTAGTGGACCTACCTGATTTCTATTTGGGACCGACTGACATTTTCCTGTAAAAGCTGCACAAGTAATAAAGATCTTTTTTGTTTTTTGGCTTAGAGCAGTATTTGTGTCCTTTATTTCTTCATAAAAAATGGAAACCATTTATTTACATGCACTGTATTATATAGAAATGATTTATTTTGTGTGTTTGAAATTACATTTTACCATTTAATTAATGAGTTACAATCTGATTTTCTTTTAAGCTGTGTAATGTTATGGGATGATGATCATATGATATACTGTATATGATATGTTATAACGTCTTATCATTCTAATTAACAGTAATATATACAGTATACCAATTTTGTAAGTGATTTGGTTCAGTCCAGGCCGCTATAGAGTGAGGGTGCTTTGGTGCTGGTGATGACAGAGTCTGCAGGGACATAAAAAGATCAGAGTCATGATTTGGGTTTTTTAACTGCCTCGTTTCACACCAGGTTTAAATGCTAAAACCTGTTTTTTTTTTTTAAACAGCTAATGCTTAGATTATACAATAAAACTTATTTTTTATGATAATGATGATATTGATATTTTTAGATTAATATTTTAGATGTTTTTTTAATAAATGCATACGAGATATTCACATTATTATTATTAGGGCCCAGGCACTATGACATCAGCACAATAGCAACATGACTATGATGTCATCGCTGTGATAATGCTGTTTTAATAATGCTGATGACAAAAATGTATGAGGCCCCTCTTGTTCTCCTATGGATTTTTTGGGGGTCTCAACATGCTCAAAAACTCATGGAAATCCATATAGCTCATACACACGTACCATATACATGTACTCAGTATACTTCAAGGTTTCATTGAGCTGATTATTCACTATGCATGTCATGGGCTTAACTCGACAGGAGGTCAGATATTTTAGGTCATTTGCAAAACACACACAATGGACACACATTACATACACACACACACACACTACACATTACACACTCTACACAAACGTTGACCGGCCCAAGCACCTGCGCCACTACAATCACCAACAAACCCGGCCCACATTGAGTGACATCAGCAACCGGGGATTTTTGTAGATCTCACCATGCTCAAAAGGCACACAGGTTGTATGTTGCACACAGTTGCAAGTAACGATGATCGGCCCAAGCACCTGCGTCTGCGATCGGTGCCCGGGCGACCAGAAAGACACGTCCAGTCTTGACATGGCCTTAAACTTATGCCGTATCCAGTGACATCAGCTTCCGGGGATCTTTAGAGGTGTTAGTGTGCTCAAAAGACACACAGATTGTGTGGTGCACCCGGCTGGCATTGTCTTTTTGGAGATCTTAACATGTTCTAAAGGCACACGGATTGTGTGGTGCCCGGGTGGTGATGACACAGGTGCTTGGGCCCGCTCATCGATGCTTGCAACTATATTTTTTATTATAATAATAATACTTTTTTAACCCGTAACATTTATTCATCTTTATTGCCGTGGATCATTTTAAATAGTTCAAATAATGATCGTAATGTTGATTTATTTTCGTTTTGCGCCGAGTATCTGAGTGAACTGCTAGTTTCTTATGATCCACCACGTTTACTTCGAACAAAGGATGCAGGCTGCTTATCAGTACCACGTATTATTAAAACTACAGCAGGGGGCAGAGCTTTTTCTTACAAAGCCCCAAAGTTATGGAATTGCCTTCCAAATAGTGTTTAAGTCTAGGCTAAAAACCTATCTATTTAGCCAAGCATTTTTATAAATAGATTTGCCATAAGGTAAAGGAGCAGATCTGGGGGACTCATGGACGTAGAGTATTATGGTGAACTGGTATGTTTAGATGCTGTCTTCCTCACTCTCATTGATCACTCAGGTCTGTTGACGTTGCGGTGACTGGTTGCTTTACATCTCAGGGAGCCCTCATGTTTGTGTTTCCTTCTGGCTCTCCCTTTTAGTTATGCTGTCATAGTTAGTCCTGCCGGAGTCCCTGCTTGCAGTCTACAGTTAATATACATTCACACTATACATTGTTCGACTGTGACCATATCTAACTGCCATCTCTCCATCTCTTTTGCTCTCTCCTCTCTCTCTCTCTCTCTCTCTCTCCTTTTTCCTCTACCTTTCTCTCTGTCGAGCTATACATGTCGCTCCTGAGCTGCCAGTGATCCAGACCGCCTCTGCCCTCAGGACCTGTCGAACTCGTCCTGGAGTCCTGCTTCTGGTTGGAGATCTCGTCGCATCGATGCCCCGTGTGGTCTGCCTGGGATGCTTGTGGTGACTGGAGATGGTTCTACTTTTCCACTAAGACGGTCCTGTCCTCGACTGATGCAGACAGCTGTTCTCTGAGGACCTGTGACTTCAGTCGTTCAATAGTTCAGGACTGGAATTTCCTACAGTCTACCTGAACCTCCAGGAACAAACTGGACTCCATTTAATTTAAACACATCTCCTGTTATACGTACCTTCCAGTCTCACATACTGTAGTATGATGCAGATCAATCCCTGCTATCTGTTTTCACCCAGATGAGGATGGGTTCCCTGTTGAGTCTGGTTCCTCTCAAGGTTTCTTCCTATTACTATCTCAGGGAGTTGCCGTCGTCCTCGGCTTGTTCATCAGGGACAGTCTTATCATTTTGATTCATACACACTCACATTTCATACAAACTTAAATAATTCTTTTGATTGTGTAACACTGCTTTGTGACAATGACAATTGTTAAAAGCGCTATACATATAAAATTTAATTTAATTTAATTTACTAACATATGCCGATCAGCCACAACATTAAAAGCACTGACAGGTGACATGAATATCATTGATTATCTCCTTATACTGCCATCTTCCAAGGGAGATATATCAGGTAACAAGTGAAACGTCAGTTCTCAAATTGATGAGCTAGAAGCAGGAAAAATGGGCAAGCATAAGGATCTCAGACATTGTTACAAGGGCCATATTGTGATAATTAAAGAACTGGGTTCACACACCTGCAAAACAGTGGATCTTCTGGGGTGTTCCTGATCTACAGTGGTTAGTACCTACCAAAAGTAGTCCAAGGAAGGGCAACCAGTGAACTGGTGGCAGAAACATGGGTGTTGAAGGCTCATTATTCCACATGGGAAGCAAAGACGGGCCTGTATCATAATGTGCTGCAAAAGTTATCACTGGCTATGATAGAAAGGAATCAAAACCCACAGAGCATCACAGCTTGCTGTGTTTGGGGCTGCGTAGCCACAGGCTGGTCAGAGTGCCCATGCTGATCCCGGTCCACTGCTGAAAGCTCCTACAGTGGGCACACGGACATTAGAACTGTCCCATGGAGCAATGGAAGAAGGTCACCTGGATTGGGCAATAGATAGCTCCAGGATGCACTATGGAAAGAAGGCATGTCAGTGATGGTGATGTTCTGGACCGTGTTACTTTGACACATACTGTAACACCTACCAAAAAAATTGTTACAGACCAAGTATTGTCTGATTATTACAGTGGCCTCTTTCAGGAGGATAATAAGCCCTCCCACACTGTAGACTTATTCACGAACGGATTGAGGAATATGACGAAGTGATCAAGATGTTCACTTGGCCTCTAAATTTCCCGCATCTGAATCCGATTGAGCATCTGCGGGATGTGCTGGACAAACAATTCTGATCCAAGAATGCCCCACCTTGGAGCTTACAGAAGCTTAAAGGATGCTGCTAACACCTTGGTGCCAGATACCACAGCCCCTTGTGGAGTCCATGCATTGATGGTTCAGAGTTGGTTTAGTAACACAAGAGAGACATACACAATATTAGGCAGGTCATTTTGTTATGGCTGATTGGTGTACATAACATACCATGAGAGTTTTCACACAAGCCTATGATATTGCTTTATTTTCAACTGAGTTTATTTTAATCTGAGTTTAAAATACATCTATTATTTCATAGTGTTACTGTATCAGATGTTTAAAGGAGAAATATTTGTTGTTTTCCCCATAAATGTTTATTGCCTTCCTCCACTATGTACTTTTATCTTTCCTGCTATGCAATTACAGTAGCTTTATATAGGATGTGTTTTTATGGGTTTTATGGGCATCATGGGTATTCCCAAAAGTTTTAACATAGTTAATAGGGGTAATAAAATGTGACTGATCATACTCTTATAGAAAAAAAATCCTTGATGCGGCGGTGCGGTGGCTTAGTGGTTAGCACTGCAAGTTTGCATGTTCTCCCTGTGCTTGGTAAGTTTCCTCTGGGTGCTCCGGTTTCCTCCCACAGTCCAAAGACATGCTGGTTAGGCTAACTGGTGTTCCCAGATTTCTCATAGTGTGTGAATGAGCATGTGAATGTGTGTGCATGTATGTGTACAGTATGTGTGAGTGCCCTGCAATGGATTGGCACCCCCTCCAGGGGTCTCCTGGGATAGGCTTCAGGCCCCCCATGACCATGTATACAGGATTAAGTGGTATAGACGGAGCGGTGTTGCCACGGTGAGATATTTCTTAATGTTAAAACAAGTTGAATGAAGGCTCATCATTGCCTCCTTCACCTCCAAGCTATAAGGAGGCGACTGCAGGTCATTTCACACCATTTCTGTTCTTCATGCCCTTTTCTGCCCCCTTGTGGCTAATGCTTTAAATCACATAAATTTTAATAGAAATTCATACAGGTTTAGCAGAAAGAAACAATATGAAGCAAGACAGTGCAAGGACAGGTCAATATGTTTTTTTTTTTTTCAAAATCAATTTTATAAATCAAGGCTAGAAATGCTTTTTGAATACGAGGACATCATAGGATCTCTATTTTAATCATAGCTCGGGTGATGTTTGTTAGCATGACTGTAGAGGGCAGTGTAGTCTAATGGTTTATAAATGCCTATCCAGTTCTGAAAACATCTCCACCTCCACTGAAGCCAAGAAAGAAAACAAGCATCTTAAGACAGCTCTCAAGGCCTGCGGATATCCTAAGTGGAATGGCTTTTAACCAAATAGCTTCCAGATCCACTGAAGGACGACCGAGTGAGCTGAGACTCAGAGCCAACGGAAAAATCTTATCATCCCATTTGTGCCTGGAGTGTCTGAGAAGCAAAAAAGGATTTTCTAAAAACACCACATACCAGGTCATTATCCACAAACACACTAAGACAGAGACTTGTCCACACCTAACACCGGGCAACGAAACCTAAGAAGAGAAATTTAATATATGCAGTCCAGTGTGGTGAAGAGTGTTCAGAGCTCTCCACTGGGTAGACAAAACAACATCTCAGGACCAGAATCAGCAGTGTACAGTACCTCCACCTGAAGGACAAGAGGCACATGTTTGAGGACAGGAATGTACAAATCTTGGACAGAAGAGGATAGATGGTTTAAGAGAGTGGTGTGTAAGAGGCTATCCATGTGAAATTGTAGGTCTTAGGGACAACCTGTCTCCTATTGTTCCTACTGCACTTCACCTCTTTGCAGGTTCACCAGGAAAGCCAGACAAAAGGACTCTCCCTGCACTCTCTGGTCATTATATCTTAACAACTCCTCCTAATCCCTCTCTAGTAGAGGTCTTCTTAACAACTCTCCCCCTCACCTACTCTCAGCCCTTTCAGGCAGGGGAGGATCCTTGACCCTGGAAGATACAAATACTGTATGGTGAATCTTATTAACTTCACTCAGACTGAAGAAACTACTTGGAAAAGTCATGGAACATTTCGACCTAACAAGACAGAAATCCAGTTAGTTGGGCAATTTTGGCTCAGTCAGCTAATGCTCTAGGTTGATCTGAGCATCTGAGGCTTCAGGTTGTGGAGCTGCCATACCACATACCACTGCATGCAATGCCAGTCTCAGGGTTGCATCAGGAAGGACATCCGGTGTAAAACCTGTGCCAAGTTGTGCAGTGCCAGTCTCAAGTATAGTTGATATTGATCAGCGTCCAGATAACCTCACATGGATGACTGAGAATCTTCACAGACACCATCATCTTCATGTACAAGGCCGTAGGGCTTGGAGCATATCCCAGGAAACATAGTGCCAATCCATCGCATGTCACACACCACATACCACATGCAATTTGGGAACACCTATTGGGAACACCAATTAGCCTAATCTTTGGACTGTAGACTTCTATGTCTTTGGACTGTGGGAGGAAACCGGAGCACTGGAAGAAACTTACCAAGCACGAGGAGAGCATGCAGACTCCACCAACACAGACCTGTGGCGATAATCAATCCCTGGAGGGACGAGGCCACAGTGATAAATCCCACACCACCGTGCCACTCCTTCCCAGACACCCATTCAGGAAATAACATTAAATTCTCCCATGGGGAAATTATCCATTTTTTAGGTCACATGTCATTATTGGTGTACTGTAATCATTGCATGTGATTTATGATTTGAGTATGCTATCAAGGATATGCTTGGGAGCAGAAATCAGTGCCCCATGTGCATGCAAATTCACACACTCATGTATAATGAGTAATAAAATACCATATTATAAATTATTGTCTGGCTGAAAATGCTGCTGTCAGGTTTCTCTAATGATCAAGAAGTATCATCGGCATCAGAACTGTGTTTTGTTACTATTTCCCCTTGCTTAGGGGATTTCTTTTTAAAAAATATTGAGATCCATTAAACTTTATTATTTCTCTTCCAAGCCTACAGCATCCAGAGGCAATATTATTAGACAATTAAGTAGGTATCTAATCAGTGCCAGTTACTGTACAGATCGAGACAAAATTGACCCATTTCAAGAAAATATAATATTTCATGAAATATTTTTATTTTTGTATATTCTTTCCAATATTTTATTGGAACAAGGCTTGAAAAACTAAGGGTTATTATTTTATGTGGTTTTGGAGATTTTATTGAACAAATAGAAATTTCATCATACATCAGTTTCAGGTTTTCATTATGTGCTACTATATGGACCATGAGATCATAGGACCAAGAAAACATAGATCCTTGGGAACATTTGACCCTGGGAAGACAGTAGAAGTTGGAACAATTGGGGTGTGGGGACATAGAACCCTTTGTCATGTTCCCTTTACATGCCATAGGACTCTGGGAACTACATGACCATGGGAACATATAGTACATCCCTAGGAACACATGGATGACCCCTGCACTAAATGCCAGTGAGTAAGAAAGAGTAACAAATAGGGAGAACATTACTCGCAATAGCATCCAAGTGGACAAGAATGAGTAGCTCAAGAGATCCTTAACATTTCCACAGACATTTGGAAAAAATGTTCTCTGGTCCAATGAGACAAAAATTTATTTTCCCCTCTTGCCACAGTGAGCCAAAGTGTTATATTTGATGGGAACCTACAGAGCTCATCACCCGGGGAACGGCATGTTAACCACCACAGTACAGATGCTATTACAGTAGAATCATGCTCTGGGGATGCATTTAATTAACAGAGACTGAGAAGCTGGTCAAAAGGTAATTATAAAGAATAAGAAAAGGGAAGAATACCTTTTCCTGTTTTTAAGAGATATTCACCATCTAACAGGACAGTGACCCTGAGCATACTGTCAGTGATATACTGTCGGGGAGTAATTTGAAATCCAAAACCGTAATGTGGGAAGCCATGAAAATTGCTGTCTCCATCCAATCTGAGAATGTCTCAGCAGTGTTTCCAACAAGCATCATTGGGGGGGAGAATCATCATTACTCTGGAATCTAAACTCATCAGACCACATAACTGTTTTACATTACTCCAAAGTCCAATTTTTATGCACCCTAGCGAATTTAAGCCTTTTTTTTCTGATTAGTCTCGCCAACAAGTGATTTTCTTATGGACACACAGCTGGTTAGGACATTCCTGTGAGTCCTCATCACTTTGTGTGAGTATGAAAATGCTCTAGCTATTAAAACATGTCTATGGTTTTTACTGTTGATTTTTTTTACATGTATTTAAAAGATGTCCATTCCTGATTTTCATTTCTTTTTTTTTCATTTCATTTTACATTTCTCCCATAAAGTTGATGGTTCAGCACTATCCTTCCAGGTTTCAATAATGTTTTGAAATGTTCTTAACCCAGTTCCAGTAATTACAGTTTTATTTGCTTGATGCAGCCCAATAATCGGACCCTTCTAAAATGGTGACCTTTTTTGTGGAAAAAATCAGGTTGGGTGAATCTTTATACTGTACATGACACTGTGATGTTATCTAATGTAATCTATGTAATCTGTCCTTTTTTCCCTCTCTTTCTCAATGATATGATTAAGAACTCTTATCCTGGATGGTACTGGGCAGCATATTAAGTCGAATATGTTTTTGCACTTAAAACCAAAGTTTTCATCCTTTAGTTATGATTAGTATCTGGATTAAGATTTCAAGGTTCATCCAAGGTTGATGTTCTCACGGCTTTAGTCACTGTGGATTATTTACAATTTGAATGTTAATATATGATGCTAAAAGTATCTTGCTGAATAATTATATGTGTAGGTGGTCATTGTAACCTACCTGACGCTGTTCGTCTGTGAAAAACTGAGGTGAGAATCTGGCTTCTTGATTATAATTGACATATTAAACTATACCTTTGGTTTTATGGGTTTATCATACAGCGTTGAATAATAATCAGGACGAGTTATTTTATTTTCTATCTGTAACCATAGGAGGCGGTTTCCATGGAACCTGATTCGGTTGGCCGTATTTGTGAGTCACAAAATAGTGAAATCCCGAATCTACTGAAAATATTGATTATGTAGAAAACAACGTGAAAAAAATACTGTATGGTATCAGATATTTTTTTTAGAGAGATTTAGTTGTAGAGAAATTTTTTAATACATTTTTTATATTAAATTAGGCTGGATAAGCATTCACTAATTAGCACGAGGTCTAAGACAGTTTTTTTTTAACATTGTCAGCATTTACTGTTAATAGGGTACAGTATCCTGTGTTCTTGCGACTCTGTGTCTAGCATGTATATTTGTTTTGATGGATACTAATATAATGACAGGTCTGCGAATTTGGTCATAAATGTCCTACATACATTGATTAATGCACATAGTTTACCTGTCTTCCATGTCTATCTTTTCACCACAGCTACTACAATACCAAGTCTGTGATGATCTGTTTGGGTATAACAGTCCTGGTCTATATCACTGTGTCAGTTTTTAGCTTTCAGACAAAGGTGCGTACACGCTCAATCACAGAATCACTGTCTCTCATTAATGTACAGTGCTGTACAACAGTCTTAGGCAGCATATTATCTTTAGTACAAATTTTGTTATGTATGTTTATCATGTTTGCATTATTATGTGCAAAAATCTATTTTCAAACATAATGCAAAAATGAAGAAATGAAAAACATTACAGAAGAATATTTGCATGCCTATAAGAAAGCAACATAACAGATCAGTTTTCAGATGGAAACAAAAAGGCTTCTGGGTTTTGAATTAAAAAAGTGTGACAAAGCTACCCGAAGAACTCTGTATAAAACTCTGCTGATTCTTTTCAAGCACAGAATATTTACATAAAATATTCACTGAGTTTATTTTATATTTTTCTTACGGCTCTTAACAGACATAATATCAAACTAAGATATTGGTCACATTTTACTATTTCTTCCTCTTTTTGTTTTAGATTGATGTGACCTCATGCCAGGGTGTGCTGTTAGTCATATGCACTTCATTCTTCATATGTGGACTGGTCCTGATTTTTATTATTCCTTTTGGTCATATAAGTATCAATTTTCCAAAGCAAAGACCATCCTGATTGATATTGTTCGTATAACAGTTTCAGCTGTATTGCACTATTAACTGTGCAGGTTCCTTGGTTGCAAGCTGTGTTTGCTGGGCTGGGAGCGATACTGTTTATCATGGTAATGCTCTACCTGTAGCTGAATGTTATACAACTCAGAATTAGTATATACTGTATACTGTATATGTGAAATTCAACATTGCTGATGGCACTGTTGTTTTCTTTCAAGTTTCTGGTGTTTGGCACACAGCTCCTGATGGGAAAAGGCGCCACAGTATAAGCCCAGAGGATTACATCTTTGCCAGACTCAATATCTATATAGATATTGTGGACATCTTTTCCTTTTTCCTCCAGATTTTTGGAAATCAAAGAGAGTGAGCCGAGCTAATTAATGCATTTTTGGGCTATATGCAATATAAAGTTGCATCACACTCCACTGCACTTTGAATTGATTTGCCATCTTGTGAGAAACACAGTATTTTTATTTGCACTGCATTAGAAATTCCCAATAGTAGAAAGTTTGAAACTTGTTTATTCAAAACTCACTAGGAACAGATACTAAATTATGTATCGAAATATTTAGAATGCATGGTTGTATAACGCAAATAGAAAACTAACATTTACGATAGCATTAATTGTTTTAGAAGGGGGAACATAGAAGAAGGTTTTAGCACCTATTATCAATCCAGGAGGAAGATTGTTGTTGTTGTTTTTGTAGTATATCAATGTGTAATCAAGATGAATTCAAGTTTGCCCTTTCGGGTTTGTGTTTAAGCAGATAACTACAAACTTTATTTTAGAACAAATCTTTTGCTAGAGAATAAAAATGAGACATAACACAAAAAAGGGTCAAATTATTGACCTGCATCAAGCAAAGGAAACAACTAAAGAAATTGCTGAATGTTGGGTTCTTGTTGGGTTCTGAACTGCATTACAGTATTAACACCTGGAAAAATAGTGCTTAGCCCTTAACTTCACAGAAGAAGTGTGGTCAAAACAAAAAATCATGAATGTCTAGAGATCACATTGGAGATGAATAGTAAAAAAATAATAATAAAAGTACAGTAATGCAGAATGTGACGGGAACTCACAGGATTGGGACTAAATGGTTGTGTGCTCATAAGAAAACCACTTGTTAGTGAGACTAATCTTTAAAAAAAAAAAAAAGGCATTAATTTGCTGAGAGCAGAAAGATTGAACTTTGGAACGATGGAAAACAGTTACGTATGTGGTTTACGTATTGAGTTTGACCCTATTGCAGAGTGATGGGTGGATCAGGGTAAGAAGGGAAGCACATAAAGCGCCTGTGGAGGATGTTTTACGATCTGGGGTTGCTTCAGTTGGTCAGGCCTACGTTCAGCAAAATTATGTGGCAATAAAATTAAGTTAGCTGACGACCTGAATGTACTGAAAGACCAGGTTATCCCATCTTTTCTTCCTTGAGGAATTGTGAGAGAGTGGTTCTGGGAGCTTGTGTGTTGTAATCAAAGGCCATCAGAGGCCATCAAAAGAAATATTTAAGCATGTTAGCAGAAATGTCTAAAATTTGGACGTGGACATAAAATATTGCATAAAAAGGTAAAAATACTAAATTGTTGATGAGTCATGGTAATTAAAAACTTCACCTCTGCCATATTCAAAACAATATTAACAAGAAGTGCAGTGAGCCTCACAAGATGGCCATACCTTCCCAACACAATACATGGAGTACAGTAACTCCATGTTCCCTGTAGCCTCTTTTCTTTCTTCGAGTCATATTTCAGGTTTGAATGATACTGTTCACTCAGTGTTTTATTGTACTGTTTGGTCCTTGAGGTAAGCGTCTCTTCAGCTCTGGTGTTCACTCCAGATCTTTGTTCTGTATTTCTGAAATGGGATGTTAAGAACTACAGCTTTGAAATAGATAATATTTTGTCTGTAACTAAAGAAAAACGTTACCTGTACAGTGCCAGTATCTCACGCAGGAAACTGAAGACTCTTCATTTGAAATAGATAATAGTAGTTATGCTACAGTACATGAAAAACACCTACACGAATAGAACCATCATTACTAGATGAATTTCTTGGCTGTTTTGCAGTTGCTGTGTTTTTCTCTTGTTGATCTACATAAGATCAATGTGCATATACTGTAGGTAATTTCTACAGTATGTAACATATTTTGTAAGGCTTGTATACACAGCTAAAATACTGTATGTTTATTTTAATGTTTATTTGAAAAACTTTGTCTTTTATTTCCTCTCCATGGTGAATATGTTTCTGCATGAGTGGTTTCTACAGATATTTTTGTACAGTATTTGCATAATTCTCATGACTTGCAGGAAAATTACTTATAATATTCTTCCTTAACATTGTTCAACTGTTCATGTAAACTAGCTGACAGCCAAAAATATTTTTAATAAGACTGTAGTTGGGGGGGGGGTCTTGGCTGTACATGATGGTTTATACATTCTAGATATCTGTAAAAAGAAATGCATGAAATTTCTTGTGAATGAAGGTGTAAAATTGATTCACATTTGCAGAAGACTTCAAGCACAATACAATGATGAGAATATTACCCGCAGTAAAACATTTAAACGGTGCAGATGTTTTAAAGAAGGCCAGACGTTATTGAATGACGATCCTAGTCAAGGTGGCTCGGAGCCCACTGCTGTTGTTCCCATGAAAATTCAGCGAGAGAAACGCCTGATCCTAGAAAACCAATAGATAACTTGTCACCAACTTGAGGAAGAGATGCATCTGTCTGTGGGAACTGTAGACACAATCATTCATGAACACCACTTGCACATTACAGAAACATCCCCCAAACAGTCCTAACCTCGATCCACATGTTTGGGTCATTAAAAGAATTCCTGCGATACCAGCATTTCAGACATGAAGCAAGCAGTCTGATCCCAGTTCCAAGTTTACTCGGAAAACTTTCCACCCTCATGATATCCAAGCACTAGTAAAACACTGGGATGAGTGCTTTTGTGTAGCAGGAGATTATATCAAGAAATAAAGGTTGTTTTTTAATCTGGTTTGACTTCAACTGCTTGTATAATGGCAAACCATGCCACCTACTGTAAATGGTGGTTCAGAAGAAAAAACATGCTCAAATAATATAAAACATGTGCAATACACACATGTACATAAATGAGTGTCTGTTAAATACAGTATAGTACTCACTCACTCATCGTCTATACGCATTATCCTATGTACAGAGTCACGGGGCACCTGGAGCCTATACCAGTAGACGTGGGGCACGAGGCGGCGTACCCCCTGGACAGAGTGCCAATCCATTGCAGGGCCCACACACTTACACTCACACATTCATTCACATGCTACGGGCAATTTGGGAATGCTAATCAGCCTCATCTGCACCTGTGGGAGGAAACCAGAATACCCGGAGGGAACCCACCAAGCGGAGAGAACATGAAAACTTCATGCACACAGACGCCGAGACGGGAATCAAACCCCGACCCTGGAGGTGCAAGGCGACAATGCTAACCACTAAGCCACTGTGAAACACATTATTATATACAGCACAAGTAATGAATGGTGCAAAGATGCCTTTTGGATTCACAGACAGAAAGTGAAAGTGCAGTAGTGCATTTGTTAACACTGTTAACATTCTGAGATCAGACGTTTTTCATTAACATTAAAGATTAATTCTTCTTAATATTCTACATTTATATAGTGTGCTATGATCCCAGATGGAGAAAAGACATTATATCATAAATACATGTGTAAAGATTGATGTTGTGACGTAACACGGCGGGATTCTTCTTTTTTTTTTCCTTCTCCAGCTGGCTGGGCGAATCGTGTCTCAGAATACTGCACGCGCGCGCCGCATCCGACCCAATGAGAAGCGTTTATGTTAAGACGCTGCTTTCGGCCATGTTGTGGTTTTAAATGAGGAAGAAGCGGGAGAGGTTATCGTGTAAAAATAAGTTTCTGTGCGCTTTTTCATTCAGAGTATTTTTTTAAGCTCCGGACTCAGTAGGGGGGAAAAAACAGCCACAGATAGTAACGTAGGCAGAAAACCGTTCTGAGGTGGCTGAGTTGTACGAAATATTTCAATTCGTCAGTTATCGTTGGTATTAGCATCGCACGCTAACTAGCTAGTTAGCTAGGTAGTTGTCGATAGCTTTAGTTTTAAGATTGGCTTAAGGTTAGCGAGCTAGCTAGGCGCGTTTAATGGACATGAGGATTAGGCTAGTCGGCTAACAAAGTTAAGTTAGCAGGTAATTAGCCAGTAGCATGCGCAGGGCGCGCGCGGGAGTTCCGCGGATGCTGGAGTTCGTTGACGTTAAGTGTCTTTGACCGGTGTGGCTTTGGGATTTTCCTCACACGAGCTTCAAGATGTTCAATAAATTCTGCGAATGGATTGAAAGTGGATTTGCGACTCTGCGCAACGGAGTGCCGGCTGCTGAGCCCGTCCGGGTTCGAGACACTCCTTCACAGAGAAAAAGACCATTAGAGAGGTGAGAAGGTCTGAATTATACTTTAGTAATGTGGGGGGAAGTTTGGAGCAGGTTTCCCGGCTTTTAGGCGGATCAGGAAGCCGCAGAGCCACTGAAAAGTGGGCGGGAATGAACTCGTGCACTCAGTACAGCACAGTGGGAAAGCAATCAGAACACGTGGTTAGACACACAGGTGCAGCAGGATGCTGGAAGTTCATAGTTACTGACTGTACCTTTGCTCCTGTAACCTCACACGGGTTATCCCACCCTCTCTCCCTTTCCTAATTTATCACAGGAAAGGGACTGGCAGAAATTAAATACAGTATTTATATTTATGTTGTAAAGTGCAATGTCCTGTTCAGTGTTTACATGGTAGTGTGTGGAGTTTGGTTTATACACCATTTGTTGCTGGAAAATATAGCTTGGATGTGCTACACACCTTACCACACACACTACCATGTCACAGCTGTGCTGAGAACAATCCAAACATCTGGCCAGTGGTGATTCTGCTCGTGTCCCTTTATACAGATGAAGTGCTGGTGTAGGACAGAATCACTTTCCTGATTGTTCATATCGGGTAGGTCTAGCTGGTAAAGTGAAAAAAAAAGATTTAGTCTTATATCGTGCTTCATTCATGTGACATTTCCTATATAGCCAATCTGACACCAAAATTTTTTTTATAAAATTGTTATTCTTAGAGAATTGCAATACAAATTGAATCACCACCTATATGTCATGATATTGAATCTGCTGTTCCCTGGTGATTTCCCTTCCGAGTATTGATTTGGTTGCAGAACTTTATGAACAAGTCAGCTTCACTAACCACTTTAGTACTTTATGTGTCTGGTGCACCAGCTCTTGAGTAAAACGTAAAAAAAAAAAAATAATAACTTCCTGAGTACACTTGTGTGTCCTTCAGGCAGGAGAGGAAGGAGTTCTTCAGGGTGTTTAAGGCATGGTTGTGTAGTATTGTTCATCATTGTCAAAATATCACCTTGATATAACTTGATGAATATAACTGCTTGAATGCTCCTTATGGTCATTTTTTCATAACCCGTAAAACCTTCTGTGTTTGACAGTTTGGAAGATAGGGATGCTATTAATCACGAAGATGACAGAGCTGTCAAAAAGTTTAGAATGGGTAAGTCATTATGCCATTCAGCCTCGACAATGCAGTTCGTGGCGTTTACTTTACCAAATTTTGACACATGGTCCCCTTGGTTATTTGTGTTAAAGGAGATATTATGGACACAATGAAGAATGCTGCTGAAGGGGTGAAGACCCATGGCTCCAGTGTTGCTTTGTGGATGCGCAACAGCGTCAGTCCAACGTTAAGGAACATGCTACCTGCTTCCCCTGGCCCACCTGGAAGCCGGTTACCATCATCTGATGTAGCCAATTCACCAGGAAATGTGTGGAATGAAAGCAAGGTGCTGCACTGTTTGTAGACACTATGTTGAAATCTGACGTGCAGTGGATATGAATCTTATGCTTTTGTTGTATTTTTGTGTGGTAACTTTATATTCTGCAGTTGAGGGAAAATGGTTACACAGTTAAATGTAATTAAAAGTGTAGAAATCAAGTTACGTTTGGCTTTCTACTGTCTTCAGATTTCCGCTTAATAGTCTGTATACTTTGGTTATATAACCTTCCAATGTCTATAGGCTACCTAAAGATAAGAATTACATTTACTGTTCTACGTTCTCTATAAAAGTTATTTATCTGACATTATTAATGTTTGTTTTCATTTGTGGATGTTTTCCCTCTCAGTTTGTCGAAAGACACCATGAAATGCACAAGGACACATTCATCGCTCCCCCAACAGCTTTTGAATGGAAGACCATCATTAAATCAGGTAGCATGACAAATATTTTCCTTCAACTTTCTTTCTTGTCTGTGTTTCTCTCTCGCTCTCTCTACCATTTTTTCATAGATCTTTTTTTTTCTTCTTATAGACTCTCTAAGAACCGAGAAGTCTGTCACTATAACAGAGGTCAGCAAACGACATGTACTAGCAAGTGTTCCATCCCATGAGACGCACAAAACGAACGGTCACTCGGTTACTACTTGCACTTCTAAGCCATGCCCATCTCCACGACTCGGCCGACCGCTTTACGTCAGAGCGCAAAGATCACCAAAGTATGTCCTCCTCAGATTTGCTGTACACTTTTATGTAGTATACTAGTTAAAATCCTCGAAAGAGGCTGTGTCCTGATTTGGTAGGGGAAAAAAACAATAAATGTTGATCTAAGGGGCCTGGCATCATCAAAACATGAAAGCTAATCATATCTTAAATTCAGTGGCACAAGTTGAAATGCGGGTTTTTTTTTTTTTTTTTTTTTTTTTTGGTTTTTTTTTTTTTTTGGTACCTTCATTTCTTGTGAAAGGAAACAGTGAGCATTATGCAATAGGAGTGCAAGTCTTGCTCTGGATGAAACATTGTAACAGTACAACCTTTTGTATGTGTAAATCATAAATGTAATGCTCAAACCGGATGTTTCAACCTTTGATGAATACATTCTGTCATACTTAGACTTAACGAGTAAGCATCATTTAACAAATGGTTTAAATAGGTTATGATTACTGAAAAATGTCAATATTAGCTTTGTGTTGAAACAAAGATGTAACGATGTGCAATTTTATTTTTTTTTCTCAGCCAATTTTCGACACCTGGGTCAAGCACAGGGAACACGTCTTACACCAGCATGTATGAAAAAACCTTTCCCATTCGAGTAGTGCAGAATCCCTCTGTCGGCTCCTCCAGCCGGCACTGGAGAGGCAGAACTCACTGCACAGCACAAGAGGTCTGTGACACTTTCTGATCTAGTCACGCTACAATCAAGTGGCTGCTCGTATACAACGAATGTTCTTATCTTATGAATGCTCTCCCTCTCGTTGTTGCTAACTTTTTCAGTCTGTCCGTGAGGAGGAGAAGGAGGTGTACAGACAGTTACTATCCATGGTGTCCGGTGGGCAATCATCCTTCATCAGTGACAGCTGTTCTAACCCAGGGATTCGATCACATCGGGATTTGTGAGTGTCATGCAGGACTGTTTCTACATTATCATTCAGGACTGTGTATATTTACTGGAATTTGGCTTTGCAGTTCCAGTTTTCTGACATCGAGTCGCAGACTGCTGCAGTGTGCCTCGCCAACAGGGTCAGGAGCAGGAGAGTCCTCTCTCGGTTTATCCAGCTTGTCGCCTAGTCCCCAGACCTCGAGCACAATGCACAGTCCTTGTGCACTCTCCAACGGGCCTGAAACACAGTCCTGGTATCCTGATTCAGACGGCAAATACATCACAAGAAAAACAGGGTTGGCCGAGCGATCAGTGCCATCACCGCCGGCTCTCCAAGATACTTCTTCTCAGGACACACAGTCATCTGGTGTGCACTCTGGTACTTCTATAGCTGTTATAAAAGTAAAACGTTTGCTCTGGATATGACATGTCCCACTCACAGTTATGATGTATACAGTTTTTTTTTTTTTTTTTTTTAGTTTTTTCCCCCCAGTATTACCATTGACTAGTAAAATTTCATGATGCATTCTTTTTGTGCGACAGCTGTTTTGATTGCTAACGTATCACGCTCGCATAGCAACCAGACCATGTGACTGTCTTCATTTAGTTAGCCATGTTAAGACAGCTTGCTCTGTAATAAATATAATCACTGTAAAGAAAAGCTAGTAAATGATCCACAGCCTATTTACCTATTTATTTTGCTAAGTATGTTACATATGTGAGGAATTCGGTGCGTAGGAGCAACACAGCGGGGCCGCCATCTGTGATCCAGTCATGTTCCCAAAGCTCCATATACAGCGCCGAATCAGCATTATGGTTATCTGTAGTAAACCATGATGATTGACTAAGCATTATGAATATTCTTACACGCCTGCTCTGTGTATAGCTTGATATACATGATATTTAGGAAGAATTGAGTGTTTTAATTTGTTTTGTGTGTTTTTTTTCTGTTAACAGCTCATGATGGGGATTCTGTGATTTTTGTGAAGGAGCAACAGGGCAAGAGAACAGAGGGATCCAGGTAAAGATTATGAAGCTGATTTGTTAATATTCAGCATTTCATGAGACACAAAGTAAAGAATTTGACATGAGCAATACAAATATCTCTTTTTGTTTGTTTGTTTTTGGTCAGCAAAGTGTGTGAATTTATAACATTTCTAATTTCTGCACTGAAAAGTGATAGTTTTTGAGAAAGTAAATCCAGCCATGCACTCCAGAGGCTTTTGCAAATCCTGCCTGTTGTGTAATGCTTTCCTCATTTGGTCATAGGTATGAAAATGTAGGCAAATTGCACGGATTCTTTATCCCGTCCTGTTTAGCTAGTCAAATTCCTTTATACAGTGTTACATAATCTCTTGGTAAATGGTGCTTATTACTTAGCGGTGGTGGTTGTTCCTGAGAATTCTCTGTTAAAAATATATTCTATTTTTTTATAGCTATTTATCTGGTAATTGTATTTCTTGGAGAAGTTGTCATGTATTGCCTTCCTCTTTGGTGGATTGAGCTTTCCCAAAACATTGTCAGTCCCAGACATGGCAAGAAACATTCTCTCTTATTAATCTTCGGAAGTTAACAAGTTTCCTTCCTCCGTCTTTGCAGCATGCCATGTTTCCAAGCAGAGTTGTGGATCAAAGAACTGTGAGTGTTTTTTCTGTCCTGTTTCTTTCTTGAATTCTAATAATCCAGTTATCATAACATCAGTTTACATTTGCGTCCTACCCGTGTGCATACAGGACAAGCCTTTATGATGCTCGTGCTCGGGAGAGACGGAAGCTAATAGAGGAGCAGGAGGCTCTCACGTTTCAGCTTCTGCGTCAGGTACTGTACAAGTACTGTACAAACTTTCCGCGCTGTGTTTGCGGGATTACTTATTTCTCACTTTCTGTACATAATTTTGTGTGAAATAGCGTCTTTCCGGCGAGGGTAGAGCTGATTTAAAAGGTGTGGAGCTGCGTGTGCGGGTCCCTCTAGAAATAGAGGTTCCTGTTACGACTGTTGTTGAACCCAAGCCTGAAGCAGAAGAACAGGAATTCCCTGAATTGACAGAGGTAAAAAAGAAACTGCCTGCCTTAGTCTACGGAACAGTTAAACAGCCAAAGACATAGCTGATGTATCTGAATCATTAAAATCATTATATCCCGGGTCATAGCTTTTGTACATCAAAACTATAACGCTAATCCTAGATTAGATATCTCCAACACCAGTTCCAGAGTACAGTAAAATGATTCTGCTGCTTTCACACACTTTTTAAACCTGATGACCCTATTATAGTTTACAGGCGTAATAAGTGTGATTGTGTGCTCTAACAAGGAATATTAAAATTGTACATGTGGCATGCAGGCCATGGAAAATGAGGTAAGCCATGCACTAAGAGGAGGAAGTCAGGATGATGTGCTCAGCGAGGGATTCCGCCTCACTATCACTAGAAAGGACCTGCAGACTCTCAGCCACCTCAACTGGCTCAACGATGAGGTCAGTATGACATCAACATGCTCATCAAACCCTTACTACAGATAAGGCAACCTGCACTGGCAAGAACGTGGGAATAATGTTATTCTTGCCATATGGCCAATTCATATGCTTAATGTATTTTGAATACATTATTTCTTAATGCTTAATTCTTTTTTTTTTTTTGCTGTAGATATTATAGATGCTGAAATATAAATATTATAGCTAATGTCTGAGAGAAGCTTGGTAATAATTTGTAGTGAAATCACTGTTGAAACTGTATAGCGATAAAATCATCAAATCTACCTCTTTATGTACAGGTGATAAATTTCTACATGAATATGCTGGTGGAGCGCAGCAAGTCCCCTCACCTGCCTTCTGTCTACACCTTCAACACTTTTTTCTTTCCCAAGCTGCGCAGCTCGGGATACTCAGCTGTACGACGCTGGACCAAGAAAGTGGACATCTTCTCTGTTGACATCATCCTGGTGCCTGTCCACCTAGGAGTGCACTGGTGTCTCTCTGTAAGTCACACAGCCAGGCATATGGAGGAAGGGGGGGCGGGCCGGGCGTTGCTTTTCCTAGAATCAGTGCTTTTCAGTTTTCAGCGATTTCTGCTCATTGTTTTTTCCTTTATTAGCATTGTTTGCATTTTTCTGTTTTAGCTGAGATGTTATTCCAAAGCCCTGGATAATTCCTCATGAATTAAAAATCACCATGAAGCTGTATGAAATAGAAAAAGGAAAATATAAAATGGTTTCTGTAGTTTTAAGCCATGTTTATATCGCTCTCTCTCTCTCTCTCTCTCTCTCTCTCTCTCTTGGGTCCCGGTCAGGTTGTGGATTTCCGCAAAAAGGCCATCACATATTTTGACTCCATGGGTGGGAACAACGACGAGGCGTGTCGGATTTTGCTGTAAGCACTTTTCCAGAGTGAGAAAATGAACCTGGGATGGCTCATTTCACATAAATCCTTTGCATTTTATATGTTTAATTTATGCCGGTCATGTAACCGCCGTCTAGACTTTTTGTGTGGAAATTAATAGCCATGTTTCTATTCCACAGAAAGTATTTGAAGCAGGAAAGTGAGGATAAAACGAAGCAAGAGTTTGTTACCTCAGACTGGATTCTTCATAGTAAAAAACGCAATGTGAGTTGAACACAGTCGTACTGAAGCCCATATTATTAAAATGAATAATACAAAAATAATTTTTAATGTGCATGGTACAGCAAAACTATTAATCTACTTTTGGTTAAAATTTGCTTGTCATTCTTTTCATGTTTTCCATTTCAAGTAACACGTAGTGGAGTAGTGGTGGCTATTTTCTGTGGTCTGCTTCTTTGTAATGTGGTTCTTTTAAATCTTAAAGCCAAAGTCAGTAATGTACTTCATGTGTAAACATTTTAATTGGCAATATAAAGTACACGCTGTTGTATGTTTGTTCGCTGATGCACAATTGTTTGGACCAACATTAAAAAGGTGTCAAAATGATGATCCTCTCTCTGTATAAAACCCTCTAGGAGATTCCCCAGCAAATGAATGGTAGTGACTGTGGGATGTTTACATGCAAGTATGCTGAATACATCACCAAAGACAAACCAATCACATTTACACAGGTAGGCCTCTAATTGATGCTTCTGAAGTGTGGTGTAGTGGGTATTTGATTAAAAAAAAAAATTTTTTTTTTTAAATTGTTTACAATTTTATTCTTTAGACCCGTTATGACATGATGCCTTTTCTTGCAGAAACACATGCCGTATTTCAGGAGGCGGATGGTGTGGGAGATCTTAAACCGGAAACTTTTGCGATAAGACAGTGTTTCGAGGATGTGCCTGGGAAAGCAATGGCGCAATGCTCTATCTCAGAGGGTTTTTTTTTTTTTTTATATTATTATTGAACTTGATACCTCAGATTGGACACTTGAGTACGAAACAGACATAGAAGTGGCGCATTGACACTTTTTTAGCTGGTGTCCTATTTTGCTGATGCCCAGCCTGCTTGAATTATTAAGGACACCTACAAACAGACCCTGTGAAGCCCAAGTGTTTTTCTCATAATTATTCACTCATGTTCTTCTCTGCAACATTCAACAACTACCTGGCATGCTTTTGCCTTTTCCTTAGAATGTCTCTGCAGCAAGTTTTCTATCCGAGTTCTATCCCACCTATGAAGAACTGTACGCACCATCAACTGTTGTTTTTATTTATTTCTCTTTTTTTTTTTTTAGTTCAGAATTCTCACTCCCTATTCAAAGTAATTGTTATTGTCTTAAGTTAGACTTTTTTTGGAAAGCAACAGCTTGGGACCAACAGCTGTTTGCTTTTAAACAGTAAGCAAGCTATAAATCTGACAATCTCAGTTTTTTATAAGAAAACCGAACTTGCAAAGTAACACTATTTTTGATGTCAAAAACATTTGTATTTTACAAAACATTTCTGAACTAATCTGCCACAGAGATTTTTTTATTACATAAATAGCATAATTGCACTTGGCTCTTGTACCTGCAAAGGTCTAATTGACAGCAGTTATGACTTCAGTCTGGTTTCTTTCTGAGGAAGGTTCGTTCAGCCGAGGCTCCACTTGGTAGCCAATAAACACTTTGCAACGGTTATTTTTGCTACAGGATGGGACATGAGGCAGAGTGGCAAATCGGTTCAGCGTGATTTATCTGTAGAGAGGTCCGTGTAGGGCAGCTTGACCTGTAAATAAAACCAGCAGTATAGCATCCTCGTTTTTTTTTATTGACCCCAGGGGATATTCGCCTCTCTTAATGTAAGTGTACTATATTTAGATACTTGCAGCTGTTTCTAGTTTTGTCTTCACTATATTTGGAACTATTGTACATAGTGTGTCAACACAGAAAAACTGAAGTGATATTTAATACATTTTTTTGTACCTTTTATTATTATTTTGTATGTAGATCTCGGCTTTCCAGAAATAAAATCCTGAGGCTGAGGGTCCCTGGATTGACTTGCTGTACAATTCATTTTTTGCTTGCTTATTGATTGCATGTGAATCCCAGAAAAAATATAAAAACAGTATAATTCCTCAAAAATGCTCTGCACTATGGTGTAATAATGCATGTATTTGAACAGCCCCATTCGGTACACAACGTTCTGTTCAGGTTGCAGGCTGTGATCCGAGTGAATACGATCTAGCTGTAACCTGTTCTGGGTGATTTCCTCAGTTAATTCAGTTCACAATTTAATTAATGTGTTAAGATTTTCAAAATTTCAAGTTCTAGTCATTTATGTGTACAGGTCCTTCTCAAAAAATTAGCATATTGTGATAAAGTTCATTATTTTCTGTAATGTACTGATAAACATTAGACTTTCATATATTTTAGATTCATTACACACAACTGAAGTAGTTCAAGCCTTTTATTGTTTTAATATTGATGATTGTGGCATACAGCTCATGAAAACCCAAAATCCCTATCTCAAAAAATTAACATATCATGAAAAGGTTCTCTAACGAGCTATTAACCTAATCATCTGAATCAACTAATTAACTCTAAACACCTGCAAAAGATTCCTGAGGCTTTTAAAAACTCCCAGCCTGGTTCATTACTCAAAACCGCAATCATGGGTAAGACTGCCGACCTGACTGCTGTCCAGAAGGCAGAGGTGGAAAGTAATGAATTACATTTACTCGCATTACTGTAATTGAGTAGATTTTTTTTGTGTATTTCTACTTTTTAACCCTGGAAAACCCAGACCACCTTATCCTAATAGGAAATCAATCTCCTTTGGCTGAAATGATGATACAGACCCAGTGAACCCTAAAACAGGTGTTTTTTTTTTTTAATTAACCCTTTCCTACTACATGTAATGACATGGGTCATATATGACCCCTTGGGATATCCAGTATGTTTTACCAACTGGTTACTTTCACTCATGACATAAAGGCAGGAGTTCTTTCTTAGTAAGGAAAGACCAGATTCTCATTTCAAAATATATTTATTGATTTTAACTTTTCATCAATGACTATGCACATAAAATTTTGTTCTAAGGCAGGAACTAAAAACACTGGCATCAGCTTTTATATCACCAAATAAAAAGCACAGTAGCAGCCATGTTTGATGTGAAAAAAATCAGGTTAGTTCAGTCAGTTACCACTAAATGTCAGTGTTATGGGTTCACATAGGGCACACTGGGTTGTAATGCAAAAAGAAATCTTTACTTTGGTGTGTGGGTTGAATATGACGATGAAATAAAAGTCTGGGTCAAATATGACCCCATGGGTTCTCCAGGGTTAAGGTAGTTTTTAAAATCTGTAATTTTACTTTTACTTAAGTATGTTTTGTTTGAAGTATTGTACTTCACTAAATTTTAAATCATATTCGCTACTGAGTAAAAAATAAATGAATTAAAATGAAAAATAATACAAATAATACAACGGGGAAGGAAAAGAAATTGCACCCGGAAACCACTGCACTGATTGATTGATGGGCGTGGAGAACAAACGCACTAAATTCACAAGTACGATGGAGACGGACAAAACAGATGCCAGTGATGCAGACACAGCTGAAAGTGAAACGCCAACAAATTCTTATGAAGCAAACCCCTGGTTATATTTAAGCGACCACTTTGATTTCAAGCACAACAAAGGGAACAGATTTATTATGCAAGGGTGTTCCATCCCCCATCCCACCCCCGCTGTCAAAAAAAAATGTAACTCGGTAACTTTTACTCTGAGTAAATTTTTATTGAACTACTTTTTACTTTTACTTTTACTTGCAGAAAACGCTGCACAACGAGAAGAGGTGACCGGGCCCTGAGGAAGATTGTGGAGAAGGACCGATTCCAGACCTCGGGGACCTGCGGAAGCAGTGGACTGAGTCTGGAGTAGAAACATCCAGAGCCACCGTGTACAGGCGTGTGCAGGAAATGGGCTACAGGTTGCAAATTTTGCATGTCATTCGGAAATCAAGGTGCCAGAGTCTGGAGGAAGACTGGGGAGAGGGAAATGCCAAAATGCCTGAAGTCCAGTGTCAAGTACCCACAGTCAGTGATGGTCTGGGGTGCCATGTCAGCTGCTGGTGTAGGTCCACTGTGTTTTATCAAGGGCAGGGTCAATGCAGCTAGCTATCAGGAGATTTTGGAGCACTTCATGCTTCCATCTGCTGAGAAGCTTTATGGAGATGAAGATTTCATTTTTCAGCACGACCTGGCACCTGCTCACAGTGCCAAAACCACTGGTAAATGGTTTACTGACCATGGTATTACTGTGCTCAATTGGCCTGCCAACTCTCCTGACCTGAACCCCATAGAGAATCTGTGGGATATTGTGAAGAGAAAGTTGAGAGACACAAGACACAAGAATCTGCAAAAGGATTCCCGACCAAGTATTGAGTGCAGAACTGAACATAATTATTTGAAGGTTGACTTTTTTTGTATTAAAAACACTTTTCTTTTATTGGTCGGATGAAATATGCCAATTTTTTGAGATAGGGATTTTGGCTTTTCATGAGCTGTATGCAACGATCATCAATATTAAAACAATAAAAGGCTTGAACTACTTCAGTTGTGTGTAATGAATCTAAAATATATGAAAGTCTAATGTTTATCAGTACATTACAGAAAATAATGAACTTTATCACAATATGCTAATTTTTTGAGAAGGACCTGTATATACTACAAGGGTTCACTTTTAAATTCAAACATACCTAAATGCTTTTTAAATGTTTAAACCACAAAGGTGTGGGGCGGGGGGGGGGGATCTGCCGCCTTAACCTGACAAACGCCTCCTATAAGCCTACACTGCATGCTTAAAAGAGTTAATAAATACCAAACTGACTTTTGCGTACCTTACACCCTTAATATTTGTGCATACCAAGACTTTGCTACAGTATGAAGTGCTGAAAGTGGTAATGCAGGATTGTAAATAACATTTTTCCCTGGAGCTTCTCTCCAAATCTGCCTTAGTTCTGAATAAAATGAACCTGAATGTTTATTCTATTTCTCCCAGCTGTGCTGAGAAACCCTTCGATAACGTAACACTATGTTAAGAGAAGCCAGTGTGCCTTAGGACTGACTGCAGAGGTGTTCTGCAGGATGTCGGCCTTGCAGAACGTGGAGATGGTGGTGCACAGTAATGCCCAGGTAAGCAGCAACACGGCACACCTTCCTGGAGCAGGAAAAAGAAACATGGCATGTTACGACAGGTTCTGAGTATCCTGTCTCCCTGTGGCTCTCTTTCACGACTGATCATCTTCTGCTCCATCATCTGATCCAATTGTACCTTAAGGTGCTTACTGGGCAAAAAATAATCCTTTGCAAGTTCATCATTATGTAAAAGGTCATTGGTTAGCAGTGTTCATTATGATGATTGTTGGAGGAAGTCCAGCTTCAACTAGTTAAAATTAACTAGGTATTAAGCCATTTAAGACAGTAATGATTACAGGTGCCAGTGATACTCAGAACCTCAGTCTCATCAGGCAGAAACATGGTTGTCAGTGATTTGTTTTGCCATCACCAAAGAGGTTCAGTTGCATCTTGCCAAAACTTGTCTGGTTAGTACCTCTGCTTCGGGCATTTTTTTTTGTTAGGTGAGGTGTACCATCTGACCTCATGGTTCCTTGGTAATTGATCTATCTGAGTGTCACAATATTATCTTCTAATGTTGTGCCACCACTTTTATGGGAGAGGCCTTGCTTGTCCAGCAGCTTTCTTTAGTGGGTCACCATGGAAGCGTCCAGTTATCTACATGATATGTATGAAGTAAGACATTAAGGAAGGATGGCAGCATAATGGGTGGATTTTGGAGAAAAAAAAACCCTATATCCTAAATCACTCCATCAATGTTGTTGGAAGATTTTGGCATGTACATCAGAGCTTTATGGTTACTGGTTGAAGAACACTGGGTTAGGGGAAGGTCTGTAAGGAGTCCTTAACTTTGGATTTCCTTTAACTGGCCAAAACATGTAGGTAGACAAATTGGCTACACCAAATTTGAGTGTAGTCAATTTGCCACTTAATTGCCAGTAAAGTGTGACAATTTATAATTTCTTTCAAATTATAGAGCCAAAAAACTAATAATAACACTACGCTTGACTACCTACCAGATTACCTGATGTATTGTCACACAGATTCTACTGATTAACGGACAACCATGTCATTATGACTTAATAAGGATAATCATTGTCAGAAGTTTGATCTGTCGTCATAATGTGATTACCTCAGACTTCTTCTTCTTCTTCTTTGTCTTTCGGCTGTTCCCTTTCAGGGGTCGCCACAGCGAATCATCTGCCTCCATCTAACCCTATCCTCTGCATCCTCTTCTCTCACACCAACTAACTTCATGTCCTCTCTCACTGCATCCATGAATCTCCTCTTTGGTCTTCCTCTAGACCTCCTGCCTGGCAGTTCCAACCTCAGCATCCTTCTACCGATATATTCACCATCTCTCCTCTGAACATGTCCAAACCACCTCAATCTGGCCTCTCTGACTCTATCTCCAAAACATCTCACATGGGTTGTCCCTCTGGTGAACTCATTCTTGATCCTATCCATCCTTGTCACTCCCAAAGAGAACCTCAACATCTTCAGCTCTGCTACCTCTAGCTCTGCCTCCTGTCTTTTCTTCAGTGCCACTGTCTCTAAGCCGTAGAGCATCGCTGGTCTCACCACTGTCCTGTACACCTTTCCTTTCATTCTCGCTGATGCTCTTTTATCGCACAACACACCTGACACTTTTCTCCACCCATTCCAACCTGCCTGTACTCGTCTCTTCACCTCCTTTGAACACTCTCCGTTGTTCTCGACCGTTGACCCTAAGTACTTAAAATCCTGCACCTTCTTTACCTCTGCTCCCTGTAGCCTCACATTACCTCAGACAATGTACAAATACACTGCCTGGCCCAAATAAATAAATAAATAAATGGTCGTACACAATCACCTTTAGCTTTGATGATGTGATGGTGATCATGTGCGAACAACCCTTTTATGATTTTAATCCTGGAATATACCGGTGGCCAAATCTCCATAGACAACCTGCTCATCCACTACATTCAGATCATCTGCTGAAGTTGCTGAGCCGACCACCTGACCACCTGAAGTAACCCCAGATCATAACACTGCATCCAGAGGCTTGTACAGTGGACATTTTGCATCACTTCATGCGCTTCCCTTCTTACCCGGATGAGCTCGTCACTCTAAACTCATCAGACCGCATGGCTTTTTTCCATTACTCCAAAGAGCAGTCTTTATGCTCCCTAGCCCATTCAAGCTTTTTTCTGATTGGTTTATCTAACAAGTGGTCTTCTTATGGCCACACAGCTGTTCAGTCCCAATCCTGTAAGTAACGCTCTTAATTTCATTATTAATGGTTTTTTCTGTTGATTTATTTTTTCCATGCAACTTCCCCAAGTGTTTAAGTGATCTTCATTCATGACCATGTTTCATCCACAAAGTTGACGTTTCAGAATTAAGCTTTCTGTTGAAGGGTTCTTAACCTAATTTAAAATCTCCTTAGTTGTTTTCTTTGCTTGATGCAGGGCAGTGTGTGTGTGTGTGTGTGTGTGTGTGTGATTCCTCCTGGATTTGGCTGCATTATTTAGAGGTTGTGACGCTATGTGCAAAAGGTCTATAGTTTTCAATGGTATTTAAAACCCAAACATCTGAGTACCCATAAAGCCTGCATTCAGCCGAGATCGGACGTGAGAGGCTCTACCAACTCTATATCAGGTGATGGACCTGGGAATCTATTGATATTTGTGATTGCACTATTTTACATAACATTTAATGGTCAGGGACCAGGCTACTGTATGTGCTGGGTGCAATCATGTACCTGTTTTAAATGTCACATGGATGTGAAATATCACAAACGTATGCAGAAGTCCATGCTATGCTGGCATTTAATTATTTTAGGAAAGTTTTCTGTCAGTTTTCTGAAAAAAAAAAAAAAAAAAAGACAATTTCTCATTAAATAAGAAAAAAAAAGATCTCAAAAGAGTAGGACCTCGATTCTGAGACAAAGCAGCATTTTAGGGACAGAGGCAGAACAGCATGTCTATGATCTTGATTTCACTATTAATAAAATCTGACCTTCGTTAAAAATAGCAACTGTGAGTCACGTCATACTGCTGGGTGATGTGGACGTCTACAACGGAGCATTTGGTTTGTTTTTTCCCAACGGGGTTTTTAACTACTTTCGAGTCACGTTTAAGCAGCTTGTTCCATATTTAATTAAAAATTTTGATATTCAATAAAAAAAAATGCAGCAAAACCTTTAAAAAAAAAAAAAAAAACATTGCCTTTTCTATGTACAAAAGACTAACCTCTAAAACAGACTTGTAAAGCAGTCACAGATTTCAAACAAGTGTGGGAAATGAAAGAAAAAGAACAATAGTTTAAAAATAAACTACAAACTACTCGTCTAAAATGGTCTCTGTTTCACACTGGATGACCAAATAAAGGTGTATTTTAGGTGCCAAACAAAAAGTGTGTGTGAGAGAGAGAGAGAGAGAGAGAGAGACCATGTGTGTTTGTACATGTGTGAATGTTTGCTAGCTTTTCATTGCCCTCCTTTGTGAGTCAATAGCTTCCTTCATGTTGTTTTTAATGCTGCCAAAAGAGGTTAAACTTTCCATTGCTTGGTCTTTGCACTCTTGAAAGAGTCTCCAGTTGAATTAATGTCTGGTTCCTTTAATTGACTAGGGGACAGGCTCCTTTAGATGTCAGTGTCTCTCCTTTGATGTCCACGGCAGCAGAAACTGGAGACACGCTGACTGCTGATTCCTGCACGGATGAACTGCGGGACCAAACAGACACGCTGTCAATTGAAGCGCACAAGGAATTTCCGGCAGCTTTCGGTGTTCTAGATCTGGATGAACACCGGGACTCATTCATGCAATCGAAATATGGAGATACAGGTCAAAAGCTTTCACATCTATTATTAGAATAAGGAAAACGCACACAGAAAAGCGGGAGGAGACGCTTTGCTTATGAGACTGGTACTGAGGTGAGCGGGAAAGCGTCTCTGCCACACATGGAAGATTTTAAAAGAAGAATGTTGTAACTACAAAAACACGTCCTAAACTGGCTGGGTCAGACGAAACTGTTCATTCATTTTCTATACCCGTACAGGGTTGCGGGCGCAAGACTTCATGCACAAAAACGTTCTACCTCGATGGTACTGTATACAAGCACTCGTGAAACAGTGGGATGTACCGGGTGCCGATCCATCACGAGGCACCCGTACACACACACCCTGAGAGAAAACCCACCAAGCGTGCTGAGAACAAGCAAACTCCACCCACGCAGACCCGAGGCGGGAATCGAACCCAAACCCTCGATCCTGGAGGCCACAATGCCGTCCAGGTGAAAGTATATTCATACATCTTATATCTGTGCAGTCATGTTGGACTGGTCGAACTTGGAGCACTCAAAACTCGTTTTACAGTACGAACAAGAAAACCCACCTCTTTCTTCATTTGCCATGCTGGTAGGAAAACGCTGGATGCTCCGCGGTTGCCTCGATAGTAACCTGCGGCTGCTGGACGCCGTTTTCCTACAGTGTTATTTAACATGTGAACAACAGATATATTCGGGGAAACAATCAACTCTACTCGGTTACTGTTTCTGCTTTACCTCGACTGTGACGCTGGCAGGAGGCACTTGGGTGTACTGGGGTATGTACGTCCCTTGCATAGCTGTGTTTGCAGGTATATACTGAAAACACAGAGAGAAGAGAATCGTATTACATTCGAAAAATGTCAGGAATAAAACATGATGAGGCATGCTGTTAGGTGAAAATAATCAAGAATGTGGGTTTGAGATGTGGCCAAGTTACATCATAATGTCTCCTTACAGAGACCTTCGCCAAACTATTATACTGTGCATAACAACCACCTTTAATATAAACCTGAAATAAAAGCCTTGCAGTCAAGAGCTTCTGTCAGAGCTGCTGTTCTAGAACGTTAATTAACACCTTCTGGCCAATCTGCTCTGAGAAATGAACAGCGCTGGGGTAGAAAACATTAGAACTCATGACTGTCGCTGTTGGCATGGTGTCGAGCGTTAGGGACTCACCGTGCCCGTGCTGCCTAGGGAAAGATGGCTGAGCTGCTGGGTCAGTGGCATCATGGCAGCTGGCTGGATGGACAGACCGTGATCCATGGTTGGGGTAAGGAGTGGTCCCTGTGGAAGTCACACAGACAAGAATATGTGCAAATGGGATAAGAAGCATACAGTAGGAGCAGTAAATTAATGGATGACGCGATGCTGCAGTGGAAGACCTACTGAGGGCTGCATGAGGTACGACTGATGGTGCATCCAGGATGGATTGTGAACCTGTCGTAAAGGAAAGAATTGTTTTTTGCCAAGTAAGCACACACATATATATATATATATATATATATATATACACACACACACACACACACACACACACACACACACACACACACACACACACACACACACACAGTTTTTCCACATTTTGCTATGTTACAGCCTTATTTCAAAATGGATTGAATTTAGGGCTGGGCGATTTGGCCTAAAATCTAAATCTCGATTAATTGAACATTTTAACTCAATTTCGATTAATAAACGATTTTTTTTTTTGCCCTCATAGTTCACTGACAAGTTTTGTACAGTAAATATGCTCACAAGTGAGAGATTTTTGAATGAAGGCTGCATTACTTGATTGATTAATTGAAGGCAACACACACTATCTACTATCTATGATTATTTATTGAACATCAATGTTGAACAACTTAAACTGAAGCCACAAAAATTAAAGGGTTCATTAAATTACATTTTAAAGTATAGTTTATTAACAAAAACAGATGACCGATTTGGCCTTAAAAATTAAGATACTATAGGCACATGCTCCGAATCTTTACAAGGCAAAGATTTTTATTAAAAAAAAAAAATACTTGTTTGTGATGACAAAAAGTATCTTGTGATGATAAATTACAATGTTTTGAGATTTTTAAACAATAATGAGAAACAACATTTAGACCACACACACTAGGGCTGTCTTTATCCCACAATTCAGAGTTAAATGAAGGCTATTTCACACGGCCCCAATAAACTGACATAATGGCTTAAACATGCAGTGACAACAAACATGGAATGAATTATGCAGCTATCAATCTGGACCAGGACAATTTCACTTTTACTATATAGTTGGGTACCTGCTAGGTGTTGTATAGTTCATATTTGCTGGGCCAGAATGGTTTAAGCCACCAAAATAACGTTTTATTGATAAACTGCGCAGCTTTGGCCAGCGTGAACACTCCCGTTAGTAACGAGGCGAATAAGGAGCTAAACTTCAGCCGCAGAATGAGACGCTGCGCAATAAGGAGCCAAACAAACCAGAAGCTGCGAATAAGGAGCTAAACTTCAGCCTCGTGTGCTTAGGGGCATCATATCTTTCGCTAGAAAGTTAGAAACGGCCCTGGTTATATCCTTGCTCCTTTTGGACACCTTTCATAAGGTGTAATGGCCACGAAAGACGACACGATGGATATCTGCTTTGCTACAGCCCCACTGCTAGCCCTGCTAGTTGACGGAGTAGCATCGGGTCTCATGTTCATGCTCTCAGTGTGGTCGTGTGGGTGATGCGTTCGTGCTACCTTTTTTGTCGACAATTTCAACATCTTTGGATAATAACTCGAGGTTAGATTCACTTTCGTCGCTGCTTCCACTCTTTTTTTTTTTTTTTTTTTGTCATCCTGGTGTCAAGTTTGCTTCGCAAAGTGCGGCAGGAAATTAACTTTGACCTGCACGGCACGCGCAAGCTGCACGCTGATTGGTTGTTGTCGTGTTGTTCTGCTGTGTGATTGGCTCTTAGATGAATCCATATCGAGCTAAAAATGTCTATAGCTTTTCATCGTTTTTAAAATCAAATAAATCGCGATTCGATATGATATCGTTTATCGGCCCAGCCCTAATTGAATTCATTATTTATCTCAAAATTCTACAATACCCCATAAAGACAACATGAAAGAAGTTTGGAATCACATGGACACTTCCTAGACCGGGCTCGCCAGCCAAAGTTAGCGATCGGGGGAGAGGTGCCTTAGTCAGGAAGTTGACCAAGCACCTGATGAACACTCTGAAAGAGCTAGTGTTTCTCTCTGGAGAAAGGAGAACCTTTCAGAAGAACAACCATCTTGTAGCATCATACTCAAAAAGATTTGAGGCTGTAAGTGGTGCCAAAGGTGCCTCAACAAGAAAAAAAAATGGTCTGAAGATCATGGTCTGATAGTCCTTCAGGTGTCTTTTGGCAAACTCCAGGCAGCTGTCATGTGGCTTTTACTGAGGAGTGGTTTTCATATGGACACTCTACCATGCAGGCCTGATTGGTGGAGTGCTGCAGAGATGGTTATTCTTCTGGAAGGTTCTCCTCTCTCCACAGAGAATTGCTGGAGCTCTTTCAGTGTGAACATCGGGTCCTGACTAAGGCCCTTCTCTCCGAGTCACTCACTTTGGCCAGACGGGCCACTCTAAGGAGAGTCCTGGTGCTTCCAAACATATTCCATTTATGGATGATTGAGTCCACTGTGCTCATCTGCTCATCAGCTTCAATGCTGCTCGGGGTCTACAAACAATTCCTTTGACTTCATGGCTTGGTTTGTGCTCTGACATGGCCTCTTAACTGTGGAACCTTATATAGACATGTGTGTCTTTCCAAATACAGTGGAAGCTTGGATTGCGAGTAACCTGGTTTGCGAGCGTTCCGCAAGATGAGCAACAATTGTTTATAAATTCTGTCTACAGACACGATTCTCTTCAAATTTAAAGTGCAGATTTTGCTTTATTTTTACTTCATATTTGGTACTAATTATTTTTATATGAATATTTTCCATTTCATTTTATTTGTATAGCACTTTTAACAATTGTTGTTGTCCCAAAGCACCTTTACAACATCAAAAGAATTAGCAAAGTTTTTATGAAATGTGAATGTGTATAAATCAAAATGATCAGATTGAGATGGGGTTTTTTTTCAAGTGTTTTGACATACGAGTGCCCTTTTGGAATAAATTCTGCTCGCAATCCAAGGTTCCACTGTAATGTCTAATCAACTGAATTCACCCCAGGTGCTCTCTAATTGAGTTGATGAAACATCTCAAGGATGAGGATCAATGGAAACAGGATGCACATGAGCTCAATTTTAAGTATCATGGTGAATACTTACATACATATGATTATTTATTATAACACTTTTTTATGGGGTATTTTTTTTTGTAGAATTACTGAAAAAAATTATAAATTTAATCCATTTTGAAATAAGGCTGAACAAAGCAAAATGTGGAAAAAGTGAAGCGCTGTGAATACTTTCTGCATGCACTGTACACACAGTGTATATATGCTTTGTATTTTTTTATTAATTCATTCATTCATTTTCTATACCGCTTAATCCTGTGTTCAGGGTCGCGGGGGACCTGGAGCCTATCCCAGGAGACTTCGGGCACTAGGCGGGGTACACCCTGGACAGGGTGCCAATCCATCGCAGGGCACACACACATACACACACTATGGGCAATTTAGGAACGCCAATTAGCCTAACCTGCATATCTTTGGACTGTGGGAGGAAACCGGAGTACCCGGAGGAAACCCACCAAGCACGGGGAGAACATGCAAACTCCATGCACACAGAGACGGGAATCGAGCCTGGCCGGGGAATCGAACCCAGACCCTGGAGGTGCAAGGCGACAGTGCTAACCACTACACCACCACGCCATTGTTGTTTTTTAGTGAGGTTTAAATCCCTAATTACAAGGGTGTTTGAGTCAAACCGGGATTTTTAAATGCGCAAAATAACAGAACACAGTTATGAGAGAGGCAGCATGTTAGCGTAGCGGTTAGCACCGCGGTTATGACTAGAGATGTTCCGATACCATTTTTTCCCTCCCGATACCGATTCCGATACTTGGGCTCAGGGTATCGGCCGATACCGAGTACCGATCCGATACCTGGGTGTGTATCTGTACTGTGTGTGTTTGTATGTGTGTGTGTGTGTGTATATATATATATATATATATATATATATATATATATATACACACACACACACACTATATATATATATATATATATATACATAATAAATAAATATATATATATATAATTTCTTTTTTAAGTAAAATACTACTAGCCCTGTGTAATGGGTTCGACCCTAAGTGCACGGGCGACACCATGAAACACGGACACGAGGCGAGGTCTTACAGGGAAAAGGGTCATTTATTTAGAAAAATGGGTAAGGAAAGGGTTTAATGGCTCTCTGCAGCCAGGGATGCGAAGGCGGGCTCTACGCGGAAGTGAAGGTGCCGCGGGAGCTCGTGCAGCTCGTTCACGCGCTCCTCTCGCGGAGATCAAAGGCGCCCCCCTTTTTTAAGTCTCTGGGGCGCATCACATCGCCCCGCTCTTGTGCCACTGTCTCTCATAAAATCCACCGCGTCGCAAAGTCCAGCTTCCCAACAGTCAGACCCTGAGCTACACTCCCCGCTGTGTTTTATAGCGCCGATAGCTCATGGGCCGTTGCCTGAATCTGCGGCCCTGCTACTTCACATACCCAAAGAGGGGGAGGCCGCCTAACTAGTGAGCGAGGTGCGATATCAATTTGGGCGCACACCCATCACAGGGGCATGCCGTGACACTCTGTAAGTAAGCTAAGCTAGCAAAGCTAGCGGGCATAAATAGGTTATGTTTAGGAAAATGGTATCGGATCGGTACGTGGACTCAAATACTCGCCGATTCCGATGCCAGCTTTTTTTGTGGTATCGGCAGCATTTCCGATACCAGTATCGGAATCGGAACAACCCTAGTTATGACCCTATGGGAACGACTGCAGTGGGCTCTGAGCCACCTCAGGTGGGATCATCATTCACAGACGTACTGCCTTCTTTAGATATTTGCACGATTACATTTCTGTAATCTTTCATTTCATGTCTTCTGCAAATCTGTTTCATTCATCACACGTCCCAGTTTGACTTGAACGCCGCATGTATTAATAAATAAACATGACAGCACTGAAAGCACTTGAGAAAAGAAACGCTTTAAATGTGAACCTGCACAACTGTCGCCCAAAACCTTATGAAACGAGCTAAAATAGATTTTGAAAAATAAAAAGAATACATTTTTAAACGTATAAGCAACTCTAGGTGCACGAGACCTAGAATTAGTCCTCATGTTGGAAATGCTAAAATAATAATTCACAATAAAATATTCATGTTAGAAATCAAAAGTAAAATAAGAATGGCTCTTATGTTATGCACACTAGAAAAAAAAAACCGTTAAGCATCACTGTAGAACCCTAAAGAATATGTGGATTAAAGATGGATCTAAGAAAATCTAAAAATCCTGCAAAGAATCCTTGACAGAACAGAATAAAAATGTGGTTTAAAAAAAAAAAAAAAAAAAAAAAAAAGTTTCCCTGACCTTCTATAGTTGACATTTCAAACACAGTGAGTGACTGAACACCTCCATACTCTCATTAACTTTATATGGACTTTGTGTTGGCACACAGACAGACAAGGCTGCAAGAAATAACAAGATTTTAAGTAGGAAAAAAAAACACTACTTTGAGACGGCATGAAAACAGCCCTGACCTGGTATGTTGAAACAGGGGAATGCATGTACGGAGAGACGGAGGTTTGTGTGATCATTCTGTTGGGAGCAATGCAGTAGGGAGAGGAGAAGAACCTGCAGGGGGAGACACGCACACAAATACAAACATGCCACTTTAACAGCTCTAGATGATAAACAGTACTGCTGATAAACGATTCTCCATTATCTAGCAGAGGATGCAGTGGTAGTGTCAGGACAGTACTGCGCACAAGGCTTGAGCCGTCCCGTCTTTTCTTTAGATTTCGCTTCCAAAGAGCTGGATGAAGTATTTTTCATGTAATCTTGAGGAATAGTTCTCCAGGCTTCTCTTCCTGAAAGACTTTTTTCTTCTTTTTTTTTTTTGGCTCCCATTTTATGGCAGGTTTCCCTTATTGTGACTCATTCAAGTATATAAAACATCTAATTTAAGGCATGATAGGAACAGACGAGAGGGGAAATGAGGCTGCTGCTGCTGAGGTTGTTGTAATTTAAAAACAATTTTAAAATTGTATATTTAGGCTCTTTGCAGCCTGTTGCAGTAAAACATTTGTGCTTGTTTATTTCATTTAATCTAATATGGTCCAAGAGTCGAGACAGCACTGTATATCTGGCTGAAAAAGCACATAAAGAACTTACCCATTCTGTAGGGTCGGGGTCGGGTCATAGGTCAGCATCATTCCACCCTGCGGTGACGAGAACCGAGTGTAAGAACTCCAGTTATAGAAAACTAATCAACACTTTTTGGTTAATACTCGAACAATCTTATAAATTTGATGAATAAACAAGACAAACGTTTGGTGCAAGAAACAGATTTGAAAACTTTTAATGATTAATTTCTCACCGTATCCCCATCTCTCATCCACGGCCGACCATTTAGAAGATATTTGCCCTGACTCTGACGTTTCCTCTGTCCTCCATCGGCAAACTTGCACAGCAGAGGTTCTGTAGGCACTGGAGAGGAAAAAATACCAGAATTGAACAACTGACGCGTATCTATTAAACAGGCTCAAAAATACACTGAAATCATCATTTACCTGCCACTCCAGGTGGTGTCTTGATGTATTTCCCATTGAAATGCTGAATAACAGCCTCGCATTTTTCTGTCGATTCCATCCTGTTAAGGATTTTATTCATTATGTTTATACAATCAAAGCACGACAGACATCACATGGCCTTGAATTATATCTTGTGTGTGTGTGTCAGGCCAGGGGTAGCTCAGTGGTTAAGGCATTGGACTACGGTTCGGAAGATCCCAGGTTCAAACCCCACAACCACCAAGTTGCCACTGTTGGGCCCTTGAGCAAGGCCCTTCACCCTCAACTGCTCAGATGTATAATGAGATAAAAATGTAAGTCGCTCTGGATAAGAGCGTCTGCCAAATGCCTAAATGTAAATGTGTTTTGAGAATTTACCTGGCGAAGCCGACTCCTCTACTGGCACCGTTGGCATCACGGAGAATGCGTGTGGAGATGACCTGACTGAAGGGCTTCAGCATGCTCTCCAGCTCCTGCTCATCCATGGTCAGGGGCAAGTTGGAGATATAGAGGTTGGTAGGATCCTGCTCCTGTTGCTACAGAAAGAGATTGACTATTAGATCTGTAAGCATTTTATAATATGACAAGAATTTGAGTTTCCATTAAATGTTGTTGAAAACACAAAGGGAAAGTTTAGTATGAAACAAGAGTTTAATACCGAGTTTTTTTTTTTTTTTTTTTTTTAATCTTCCCCCAATTTTCTCCCAAATTTAGTCTTATCCAATTCCTCCCCGTCACTAGGGGGCTCCACATTAAGGCTACCGCTACCACTCAGTCGGGAGGGTCAAAGACTATCACGTGTTTCCTCCGAACCACGTGACGCCAGCCGACCGCATCTTTCCGAACTGCTCGCTCACACCCTGTTTGGGCGGCGTAACACACTCGGAGGACAGCGCTATCCGCTCCTTCCGCATGCGTGAGCTCACAGACGCCCCTGGTTGGCTGTAGAGCCGTGATTAATGTGGGAGCACCAAGTACCTCTCATCCCTCCCCTCTGACAGAGCTCGGCCAATCAGCTGCAAGAGGTTACAGCATCACCCGGGAATGGAAGTTGCGATCTCTGGATGATAGGACGAGCACTTTACCACTGCGCCACACAGAGGCATTTTAATACCTCTGTGTGTGATGAGAGCAAAAAAGAAGAGCTTGAGTTGAACATGAGGATGGCAGGTGTTAAAAAAGTTGAATAGAGTAATAAAGTATGATAGATGAAAACTGAGTGGAATATAAAAGAAGGCCAGATGAAGGTTTTGAGGTATAGAAGAGTGACATATTTAGTAAGAGTTGGATGTTGGAGGATGGCAGATGATAGAGTGTGAGATGAATACAAGGAAGGAGAGCTGGAGTTGAGTATAACAGGATAAAGAATGAAGAAAGAGTATGAGTTGTATGGAAAGGAATGAGAGATGGAGGAAGAGTTTTATGAAAGTAATCGTCGGATGAATGAAAAGGTTCCGTTTTGTATAAGTAGACGAGGTGTAGAAAGAGTTCGAGTTCTTGAGTTGAATGACAAATGAAAGATGAGTTTAGGATGAATATCGGATGCTGGATGAAAGAAAAGTGTGAGTTGAATATTATACGAAATGGATGGATGAAGGAAGGGTTTGAGCTGTATGTAAGAAATCGATGGAGCTTTAGATTTGTAAAAGTGGATGACGCGAAGAAAAAGTTCGAGTTGTTGAGCTGAATGATGAATGATAGAAGAGTTCGGTATGAATATAATATGATGGGTGAAGGACGGGCGTGGAGCCGCGTGTAAGAGATAGCGGATGAAGGAAGTTTAAGTTTGGGTTGAATGAAAATGTATAGAATGGAGTAAAGTGCGTGATGAAGAACGTGAGTCGGAATAAGAGGTTGGGTTGAAGATGCTATACTGTAGGAGCATGAGCTAAGTGTGATATATGAGAGGACGTTTCGGTGGAATATAAGATGTAATTTGATCCGCAGTGAATAAAAAGAGCAAGAAGGATGGGTTTGAGATGGGGCTGAGGCAGAGTTAATAGTGTAACAGCACTACTATCTTTAGACTTCAATATTCCAAGAAAAGCGGCTATAATATGTGTGTGTGTGTGTGTGTGTGTTTGAATATGTATTCCACTGGCATGGCAGTCAGTACCAAGTCCAGACAATTATTCATTGACTTACAGCTTTTTTTCCTTGATAAAAGATGCCAAAACAACCGGCTTGGAGATGTTTCAGGTTGTCAACTTATTACCATATGCACATCCTAATTGGCTCTGTAACATGACAGCACATAGCATGATATGCACCCTCACCTGAGCGCAAATACATCCAGAATGCATGCTTATGCATGTCCTCAGCCAATTAGGTTTTTTTCTTTTTTCTTTTCATATTCCGCTGCAACAGGAGGTGGCTTTTCACCGGGGAGGATGTTCGCACACCTCTCTTTCTCCATCATGCGGCTTAAGTGCAACTTGTTAGCCAACGTCTCAGCTGCACCCGGTGTCACTTACCCCCAAAACTATCTCCAAGAATTGTAAAGACAGCTGGGATATGGCGGACCTGCAGTTCACCCCGACGCCGCTTTGCATATTAATTACGCTGGTGTAGAGATGAAATTAAAAAGCTGTAAATGCATTACTGCTTCATCTCCATGTCATGAATAATGGATGCGTAACTGCAGTGACCTGTGCTGAAGGAGATTCTTTTTTTTCTTTTTTTTCTTTTTTGCACCGTATTTTGAGATTATTTGCTTTTTCTTATGGAAGATAAAGGGAGATGCTCAGAAGCTTGAGGCAGTTACCACACACTTCTTAACATTCCGAAATAGGTCAGGGTGCTAAGAGACTCTAAAATGGTTGTAATTAAGTCTGGAGTGGAAGGTAATAAGAAACGCCACTTTATTATTATGTGTCTTTTTTTTTTTATTTTTTTTTTAAATAGGCATAAACATAAGGATGGGACATTAATCGAGACAAACATGATGGATGGAAAGATAGAAAGTAGAGAGACCAGAGTGAGAGAGATGAGAGTGGCGTTGGAAGGAGAGAAAGAGAGTGATGGAGGGAAAGCGAATAAGAGAGGGGTAATAGAGGAAGAGTCAGGCTCTTAGTGCGGAAACAGGACCCTCCGGCACTCCTTGTTTATTCTGAGTAAGTTCAGTGCTGAACATGCTCGGGCCTAATGGAGTTGACGACACTATTTTCATGGCCTGACACCCGCACACACACACACACACACACACACACAGACACACACACTGTCTCACAGGCTAAAGAGCAGCTCTATAACAAAACATTACCTATTATTTCCTTATTTCTCCAAAGATAATCCTACTTTATACTATTTTAGGTAAAGAATACTTCATGCTTATTACTGTTCTACACAGCTTGGTTTAAGACTAAGCTAAAGTTTCATCCTTAAATGTTGGACTGTCATTAAAGGAATACTTTTTTTTCCCATCCATTCACTATTCTATACCGCATTACCTGACTTCACAACCGCAGGCATGACTTTAAGGCACAGATGTCAAATCTTTTACAGAATGGTCCGGTTTGTACATGTATATGTGTGTGTGTGTGTGTGTGTGTGTTGGTTGTCTTTCCAAACAAGCAGAAGTCACACCTGAATCTACCTGCTCAATTAGCTTTCAATAGCTCACAATCAGGCGTGGCTTTTTCTTGGTTGGAATGAAAACCTGCTCACACGCCGGCACTTTTCTGAAGAAGATTCGACAGCTTTGCTTTAAGGGGAAGTTATACTGCTGAGGACCCAAACCGCTGTCAACCTACAGGGAAATGTGGAAACACCAATCAGCAACACTTGAACTGCGAGGAGAAACAGACGAGGACTCACTCAGAGGGAACTCATTAAGCAAGCAGAGAGAAATGCAAACTCGACCAACCCCGGCGCCACTGCTACCCACTTCACCACCTTCACTAGGATTGAGTTCGGCGAAATAAAATCCATTTTTCATTCATTCATTCATCTTCTATACCGCTTAATCCTGTGTTCAGGGTCGCGGGGGACCTGGAGCCTATCCCAGGAGACTTCGGGCACTAGGCGGGGTACAACCTGGACAGGGTGCCAATCCATCGCAGGGCACACACACATACACACATACACACACTATGGGCAATTTGGGAACGCCAATTAGCCTAACCTGCATATCTTTGGACTGTGGGAGGAAACCGGAGTACCCGGAGGAAACCCACCAAGCACGGGGAGAACATGCAAACTCCATGCACACAGAGACGGGAATCGAGCCTGGCATCCATTTTTATACCAAGTTTATTGTATAATGTGCACTGCAGACACTAATGCTTCGCTGGAAACATTAGTTTCCTCTTACCTTCGCCATCTGAGCCTGAACTCCAGTGGCCTTCAGTGCTGTAACAGCTTTCTGTGCAGATGCGGGACTGTCAAAGTCAACAAAACCGTAGCCTACACACACACACACACACACACACACACACAAACAGGGTTAGATGTCTAAGTAGAAGTTCATCTATGCACACAGATAGATAGAGAGATAGAGAGATAGATATTAGATATGTATTTAAAATACACTCACCAGCCACTTCATTAGGTACACCTGTTCAAATGCTTGTTAACCCAATTATTATACTGTGACTCAATGCTTTTGGCTTGTAGACATGGACACGACAATGTGCTGTAATTCAGAGCATCCGAAAAGGGAAGAAATGTGATTTACGTGATTTTGAACGTGGTATGTTTCTTGGTGCCAGACAGCTGGTCTGTATGTTTCTAAAACTGGTGATTTACTGTGATATATTCACAACCATCTCTAGGATTTACCGAGAATGATCTTTAAAAAAAAAAGCAAACAGTTTTGCATGGGCTCGGAAGATACGCCATATCACAAAGCTAAAATGATCTGGTTTCTTGGAAAAGACAGTGAGTTCTCTGTACTCAACCAGCCTCCACAGTTACCAGATCTCAATCCAATGGTGCATTTTCGGGATGTGCAGGAGATTCGTGCCATGGATGTACACACTACAATCCACCACGCTCCTTTAGATCGCAAAACTCCGGACTTCTGGTAGTTCCCAGAATATCAAAATCTACAAAAGGGGGTAGGGTGTTCTCATATGTAGCTCCTAAGCTTTAAAATAGCCTTCCAGACAGTGTTCAGGGCTCAGACACAGTCTACCAGTCTAAAAGTAGACTCAAGACACATCTCTTTAATCTGGCATACACATAATTCATCACATAACCTCGTACTCCAGTATATCTAAATGCACACTCCTATCTAGTGCTGTTAATATCCTGAACGGCATCTACACTAATTCATTTCCACCTGTTCTTCCGTTCTCTACCCATCCCGAGACATCTGGAGATTGTGCCAGCTCCAGTAGGCAGAGGCCAACCCTGAGAAGATCTTGAGGCATCCAGAGAAGGACCACCTCCAGCTGGATTTTGCTTGATGATGGTTTGGATATCCACATGATGCTCCTGAGCTTCCAGTGATCCAGACCCCCCTCTGTCCTCTGCACCTGCTGACTCATCCCAGTGCTGAACTGGACTCCATGACAACTTCTGTTCTATTAAACTTCCAGCAGCCTAACACACATGAGGTCGTTATATAATTCCTGTTACCTGCTATCACCCAAGTGAGGATGTGTCCCCTGTTGAGTCTGGTTCCTCTGTAGGTTTCTAAGGATTGCCATCTCAGGGAGTTTTTCCTTGCCACCGTCGCCCTCGGCTTGCTCACCAGGGGCAACCTCACGATCTCATTATTGTCTAAACATATTTAGTCTCACTCATACACACTTCCATAAATGTTCTTTTCATTTTGTGAAGCTGCTTTGAGACAATGACGATTGTTAAAAGCGCTATATAAATAACATTGAATTGAACTGAATGTACAACCAACAAATCTCCAGCAACTGCGTGATGCTTTCACGTCAATATGGACCAAAATATCTAAGGAATGTTTCCAGCACCTTGTTGAATCGAGGCCATGAAGAATTAAGGCAGTTTTAAAGGTAATAAGGGTTCAAACCAGTACAAGCAAGGTGCACCTACAGTAATGAAGTGCCTGTTGAGTGTATGTGAGCTTTGACAAGTACTAGATCTGCATAATACAAGTTCAACCAAAGGATTTCTATCTGATGTTTCTTAGCAACATCTGGTTGAAGTCAATAGGTTAAGCTACAACTGTTTCCTACTTTCTGCTATCAGGCTACCTGTACTACATGAACAGAACACACACACACACACACACACACACACACTCAGCAATGATTCAGGTCAACAGATGTGGAATTAATCAACAGCAATCTCAGTGCTGTTACATCATAACACACACACACACACACTTGCCAAAGAGGAAGAAACAAGGCTTTGAGGCCGACTCGCATGCAAACATCAAATCGAGAACACATCCTACCTTTGCACTTGTTAGTGGTCTTGTCCAGGATGGCCTTGGTTGACACGATCTTGCCATACCTTTTGGGCACAAAACACACACAAACCTTTTTTTAAACACACTTCTTTCCACATTTCCTTTCTCCTACCCTTTTATTATTGCTTGAAGTAATCAGTGTTTCCCATTACACCTTTCATCTGCCACATAGCTCGTTGATGAATAATCTGGCTGAGAAGTTTAAATTAGAGGCAAAGTCTTTTACCCTGAGTGGTAATGTCAGGGCAGAGCTACTGTAAGTGCTGGAGCAGATCAAGAGGTGGCTCCGAAACAGTCTCCTTCAGGACAACAAACAAGGGTTAATGAGGGGCTGAGGTTGTCTGCTTGTGATAGGTGCTTTGTTGGCCTCTAGGGTAATGGACGCATAGAAGTTAATAAAAACTCCAGGACTTCAGAGAAATGTAAATGACTGTATAACACTAAATACATTGCTTAAAATCACTGGAACTACAACAGCACATTATGTAGCATAAAGAAAATGCATGATTCCGCGACATTTAAGCTATGTAATGTTCTATAAATGATTATCTTCCACATTTATCAACCTTGATTGGTTCACCCTCTCTTACCCCATATAACTCAAGAAAATGACAGATGGATTAGAGTCAACACTGCGTGTCCTGCTTGAAAATAATCATTAATGGAAAGCAAGTCTTGTTATTTCATAAGATTGATTAATTTTGCATACTGTAGATCCTCTGTAGGAGCCTATTGCAGGGAACTCAGACACTTTGTTAGGGATAACCCTGGATTAGCGCACACACTCACATACCCAATCATTCACGCCGGGCAATTAGGTAAAACCAAACGGCCTACAAGGCACGTCACTGCATGGTGAGAGTCACCAGTGGAAACCCACTAAGCACAGGGAGAACATGTAAAATCCACACACACACACACACACACACACACAAAGGTGGCAAGATTCAGACCACCAATCCTGGAGGTGCTAGATAACCATACTAAAACAACAGAGCCACCATGCCCCCAGGAACAATCCTGGACAGGACAAACCAGATCCTGGTCACGTCAATGAACTAGGAACAAGACGCCCACTGAAGCTCAAATACCAAAGACTAGAAGATATTTTTCCATGACCAGCCCCCAAAAACAAAAAACATTTTGCATTAGACAAATTAAAATTTTCAAGCTATAGAAAGTTCACATTGAAATAATAATATTGAAAGTAAAGTACAATTTATACATAAGCAAGGAAACTAGGTTTTGTATGATTATCAATACAGTACTGTACATATTACCATATTACAGGTTATATACAGTGCATGAAAGATTTGAATAAATTACAGCGATCTGTTTTCTTTTCTTTTCGGAATTTAAATCAAAAAGTGAATCTCATATATTTTATAATCAATACAAGTCAAGGCGAGCTGTCAAAGCAACCTGGTCTTCAGTAACACCTCAGCAGAGCCGAATTGATGCAGTAATCTGTGCTAAAGGAGCCCTGGCCGAGTATCAACTGCATCAATGAATAGAATTTTTCAGAATGTATGTTTTGCAAATTCTTTTTTCTCCTTCTTTTTGATAAATCCTGTTGATTTTGATGAATTGTAAGCCATAATCATAAACAATTTTAAATGAAAAGGGCTTGCAATATTTAAATTGACCTGTAATGTATCTAGAATATACAGTATATGTTTCACTTTTCCCACAATATTGTATTTTTTTGAGGTGCACTATATACTCTAGAATTATCCACCTTGCAGTGCAGTTAATTGCATATAAGAGATGCATGTGTTGAAGCTGCTGCTTTCACTACACCCGCTGTCTGCTATATGTCTGCTATATGTCTGCTATATGTCTGCTATATGTCTGCTCTTCGATCAGGATTTCTGAATTCATTTAGAACTCTATAGGAACACAGACGTAATGCCCAAATGGACTTTATGCAGTGCAGTGTGTGTGTGACTGTACTTTAACCTTAAACAATTTGATGCCTGTCTTGGCACCGGCTATGTTCATAAATCAGTACTTATCAAAACACTGATTTAGACTCCTGACCTTGACCTTTGTCAACTGTCAAACTACAGGCCAATATCAATCACCTTCATCCAATTTTAAAAGAAAAAAAAAGCGTTTTTGGAGCCTTTTTCTGTTCCAGACGCATAAGAAACGTGTTTAAGTAGTCTCGATGTAAACATTTGCAATGCTGTTCAGAAAGAAAAGTGTATGAGGGAATAGGAGAGCATTGGGAGGATCTCTGATAATGAACTTTCCTATATAATCATGACTGGTAAATTGCTTTGCGTTGGATAATTTATTTGAATTATTGCTACAGGAATGGTTCATTTATTCAGGCATTCGTTCAGCATATTGACGAGTGTTCTTCCTCTCTTGTACACTAGAATAATAAATAGTACAGAGCTGTATGTCTCAAATGCACCGAATGTTCATACTGGAAAATCTCAGCTAGTATGCACTCTTTATGCATGTCTTGTCACATAGATTTATTCATTTATTTTGAACAGAGTTTTTTTTTTTTGTGTATACTTGTATAAGGCAGACGTTTAGTTAATAATAAATGTCAGGAACACCCTGCTGTCATCTGTTGCCTTAGCATTGATATTCCTTGTCCATAAGGAATGCTATTTGTGTATGGTTTTTTTTTTTTCTTCTTCCACTGTTTCCTGTCGTCATTTGCATTGTTTGCATGAACCATTTACGAGGGGTCACCTCAACATAGAGAAACCATGCTCTCAATAATGGATGCTATTGTGCACACAGACCTGTTTTGCATATCTTGGGAGTGCAGAGATATAAAAGATATATGGCCCAAGCTGCGTATGGGTGTGTTGATTGGATGCAGGAGAGGAGATCTCCAGGGAGGCTGAGAAAGAAAGGGGAAAAGGAGGATGAGCTGGGGAGAGGGAGAGAAAAGGGAAAGAGAGAGGCCTCCTTTCCCCTGGCATGTGCTTGCAGTGTAACCTGAGAGTTCTCCTCGGCTGCCCTGCACCACAGCGCTAACAGCCCACTGGGTCCTAATGCCCGTCCACTTTAGCATTTAAGACAATATAATGAAACTGAAATGAGAGATTCGTACATCTGAGAGTTTGGGATTCATCTTTTTTTTTTTATAGGGGAAAAAAAGCATCAACCTTGTTACTCCTCTAAAATAAAAAGGTTTCACTTTTGACTGCAGCGGCGTCACAGACATTTTGACATCAAGGATCTGATTACAATCTGAACTCATTATGACCATATCACAATGGCACATGCTGTACTGTAAGTATACGGCAACCCGATCTTAACCTGACATTCATTGTGAGAGAAAATCATATTTGTTTTTCCTTCTTTTTTTTTCATCTTATCCAACATAATCTTTGAGAGAAATATGCTTATGGTTTATTCAATGTAAATGAAATCATATTAGTAGGAGGAACTGTACGCAAATTAGCAATGAAATCCATGTAGACACACATCAAGTGCTTCATATAATTCGGGAAAAAAATTGTTCCGAATTAAATAAACCTGGGCGGCACGGCATAATAGCGGTGTAGTGGTTAGCACTGTCGCCTTGCACCTCCAGGGTCCGGGGTCGATTCCCGGCCAGGCTCGATTCCCGTCTCTGTGTGCATGGAGTTTGCATGTTCTCCCCGTGCTTGGTGGGTTTCCTCCAGGTACTCCGGTTTCCTCCCACAGTCCAAAGATATGCAGGTTAGGCTAATTGGCGTTCCCAAATTGCCCATAGTGTGTGTATGTGTGTATGTGTGTGTGCCCTGTGATGGATTGGCACCCTGTCCAGGGTGTACCTGCCTCATGTCCTGGGGCCAGGGGTAGCTCAGTGGTTAAGGCATTGGACTACAGTTCGGAAGATCCCAGGTTCAAACCCCACAACCACCAAGTTGCCACTGTTGGGCCCTTGAGCAAGGCCCTTAACCCTCAACTGCTCAGATGTATAATGAGATAAAAATGTAAGTCGCTCTGGATAAGAGCATCTGCCAAAATGCCTAAATGTAAATGTGTCCTAAGCCTCCTGGGATAGGCTCCAGGTCCCCGCGACCCTGAATACAGGATAAAGTGGTATAATAAACCTGTGCGCTCCTGTCCATTCGTCTGAATATTTCTGAGTGCCGATTTGCAACAAATCCTTTTTACATTCATTTCATTGTTAAACCATATTATGGGTTTAATGTGACCCCAGTATCATGTCATGGGTTCACTGTAAATAAGGCACATTGGTCTGTGTCTTTAGACTCTTTCAGATTTGCATTTAAACTGTTAGCTTTCCTTTGCCACTAGAGTTCAGGTTAATGTATAGATGTATTCGACTATTTCTCCTGAGATCTCGTCGGTTGTGATATGCACCTTCAAAATTTAGTTTTACAGCAACATTACCCATAATTATATTTGTTTACGCATGAAGCTCAATCTGAAGTGCTATATTATTTTTACACTGTTACCCTGTTGCACATGGGTAACAGCGTGGTGCTTTTTTGCATGCAAAGCCCAGAACCTTTCTTCTTGTTTTTGTCTGAAAAGTGGTTGCTTATATAATATGCTGCTGTCTTTTCCGGCATACAAATATTTTACTTTAGTTGTCCGATGGCATAAAATACAATAAATAAATGATAAATGTGATTTATGGCCACATATGGAAGCGGAAATGAAAAGATTAGATTCCATGTGGTTTGGGCTGTTCACACTGACATGACAAAATCAGATCAGATATGAGTCATATATGAGCAAAACATCAGATTTGGCCCACTTTGGCCAGCAGCGTGAACGCAGTCATATAGATCGATTACTTTCAATATGGTACAAATCTGAACTATGCTCAATCACATTAACAACCAGGTATTCATAAGTTTAACATGTACTTGTACTAACATAGGACTGACAATGAACTAACAAGCTTTTTGTCCAAAATAAGATTAAATGATACTCGTTAAACTGTTTTAAACTAACGGTGAGGGGCCTCCGAGTGACGCAGTAGGTAAAAGCGCTCGCCCTATCATCCGGGGATCGCTGGTTCGAATCCCGGGTGATGCTGTTTTCCTCTCACAGCCGGAGCTAAATTGGCCGAGCTCTCTCAGCGGGGAGGGATGAGAGGTATTAGTGCTCCCACATTAATTGCACGGCTCTACGCCATTCATACAGTCTGTGAACTCGCGGGAGCGGATAGCGCTGGCCACGAGTGTGGTACGACGCCCCCAACTCTGCGTGAGCGAGCAGTTCGAAAAGATGCGGTCAGCTGGCGTCACGTGGTTCAGAGGAAACGCGTGATAGTCTTCGACCTTACTGGCTGAATGGTAGTAGTAGCCTTAATGTGGCGCCCCCTAGTGACGGGGAGGAATTGGACACAACTAGATTTGGGGAGAAAATCAGGGAAAAAGAATTGGACAGGCCTAAATTTATTTAAAAAAATTTAAAAGGTTTAAACGGTGAGATTTAATAATAAATAAATAAATAAATATTTACAGCACAGTGCTAGAGAAACAGCGTTATAATGCACTAAAGGGACCCTGCCGTTTTAGCCCCGCCTTCATGTTTAAGGTTTGGCTTACATTTCACTCTCAGTGAAGATCTTATCAAGACTGAACTCTCGTGACCAATCATACCGTGTGGGATTTCTCCTGGCACATATGTCTGGGCGAAGCGCTAAAGTACACTGACGCAAAAGTGATGTTTGCCTGAATGACAGAAACCCGTCACTTTAACAGACTGAAGGACGCCAGCAATGTTATATATCCTATGTGTAAGAAGAACGTCAGGCTGTTGCACGGTTGTTGGTGCCAGACGGTTTGTTTCCAGAAACTGCTGATCTCCTGGGAATTCACACTCAGCAGTCCCCAGAGTTAAGAGAGGATGGTGCGCAAAAGGAAAAAAAGAAGAAGAAAAAAAGATCTGCAGACAGAACCACCCTGTAAAGAAGAGACGTCAAAGAAAAAAGGACAGACTGGTTTGAGTAACCAGAAAGGCTAAGGTACCTCAAATAACCACTGTTTAAAATCAAGATCAACAGAAAAGCATCTCAGAAAGCATAACATGCTGAATACCCCCGGCGCATGGCGTACAACATGCTGAATACAATCGGCGCATGGCGTACAACATGCTGAATACCCCCGGCGCATGGCGTACAACATGCTGAATACCCCCGGCGCATGGGGTACAACATGGTGAATACCCCCGGCGCATGGCGTACAACATGCTGAATACCCCCGGCGCATGGCGTACAACATGCTGAATACCACCGGCGCATGGGGTACAACATGCTGAATACCCCCGGCGCATGGGGTACAACATGGTGAATACCCCCGGCGCATGGCGTACAACATGCTGAATACCCTCGGCGCATGGCGTACAACATGCTGAATACCCCCGGCGCATGGCGTACTACATGCTGAATACCACTGGCGCATGGGGTACAACATGCTGAATACCCCCGGCGCATGGGGTACAACATGGTGAATACCCCCGGCGCATGGCGTACAACATGCTGAATACCCCCGGCGCATGGCGTACAACATGCTGAATACCACCGGCGCATGGCGTACAACGGTCGAAGGCTACTTTGGGTTCTGCTCATGTCAGCCAATAACTGGAATCTGACCCAGCAGTGGTCACTGGTTTAGACAAACTAATTAGTTTTTAGAGACAATTATATGTACTATTGATATGTTGTATTTTTAAACACAGCACATTCCAAAACTGTTATGGTATTTCATACATACTTCTAACGTCAGCTACCACACCTGAACAAAGCCTTGCTAGCTAGTATAGCGTTAGCCTGTTTCAGAAAGTTATTAACTGATTTCAGGCAAACGCAACATAGGATACGCACTCTGGAGCAATTACATGCCTGATGGAGTAACTAATGAGTTTCTGACTTTGTAGAGCTCTTGGCTTGGAGAACTATAGCTTCAATGTGCAGCCTTTATTTAAAGCCATTGAGGACTCGTGTGTGTGTGTGTGTGTGTGTGTGTGTGTGTGTATGTGTGTGCGCGTGTGGCCAAAATCAACCAGGCACTCAGTATGCAGAGCTGGCTTAATTAGGAATTAGTGATTAGAACACAGAGCCTTAATTGCAAATGGAAATTTGCCAGTGAGCACAAAAATCTTTTAAAGAGCTTAAATATATCCAGCTTAGGTTTTTTAGGATGTCCATTTAAAAGCATAGTAAAGATGACGAGTATGGGCATATACAAGTCAAGAAAGGGTCACCAGAGTGAATCATCCGACCTGCGTATTTAATTTGGCACTACTTCTTACACCGGATGCCTTTCCTGATGCACCCCTCCCTGATTTTATCCTGGCTTGGGCCCATTACTGAGAGTGCTGTGACTAGTGCACCATCGTGACAGGGTCTGTCTGACAATCGATCCCTGGTCCTTCTCGAAACTGGCCAGAAATACTCCTGCTGTACTATCAACTACGTTAATATAAACTAGATACACTAGCCAAAAGCCAACAACTCCACCACCTGGATATAACGAAGCAAACAGTTAAAAAAGCTTGCAATGGACAATTACTGCAGTGATTAATATGTTCTCAGCTGGCAACATGTTATTTAACCTTAACTGATGCAGTGAGTAGCGTACCATTTCTGAAACGACCGTGCCTGAAGACACACTCTGTGTTTCAGAAACATCAAATTATTCTCCTGCTTCAAGTAAAGAAAACAACTTAGGAGATTGCTGAAACTGCTAAACCCGGGTTAAGAACCCCGGGGCCAGGGGTAGCTCAGTGGTTAAGGTATTGGACTACGGTTCGGAAGATCCCAGGTTCAAACCCCACAACCACCAAGTTGCCACTGTTGGGCCCTTAACCCTCAACTGCTCAGATGTGTAATGAGATTAAAATGTAAGTCTCTCTGGATAAGAGCGTCTGCCAAATGCCTAAATGTAGAACTGAAAAACCCATTATTAAAACCTAGAAGGATGTGGTTGCAAACAATACTTAATAATCCTGAGTAGAAATCACTTACAATAGAACTCACGCTTATGTTAAATAGTTAAAGTAAGTTTTTCTTCCCTGATGTCATGATGCCAGGATTCATCAGGCTCATGAAAGACAGCGTGGTTCAGGGGGCTGGAGGCATCATATTCAATCATCATTTTCACACACAGACACAGAACCATTGGCACAGTATCCAGACCTTAACCCCAGTGAGAATCTTTGGGATGTGCTGAAGAAGACTTTATGCAACAGAAATTAATGCGACTCTGGACTGAAAAAAATCTTTTATACGCTTATCTAAGCAGTCCAACCTGACTCCTGAGCTGTGTATAGAGAAGATGGATGGATGTGGACTGGATCCGATTTGTTTTATGAGTCAGCTTCAGGGTATTATGACTTACCAGCAGTGGCACTGTGCGTAAAAACCTTTGGATCTCACAGTGTGACCACTGCTACAGTATGTTTACACCGAAATCTGTGGCATTCGGTGGACGCCCCTATCCAGAGAGACTTTGGCAGTGAAAAAAGGATTTGGACTCATGACCTTGTGTGCAACATCCTAACCACCAAACTACCGCTACCTACAATGCTCAGAACAGGATTATGCAAACGGATAGAGCACAAATAACAAACAACGTAGCGGTGATCAGGAAATGTAAATGAAATGTGTGTGATTAAAAAGAGGAGCGGAAGCAGCGGCAGCAGTGTGATGTCACATCGGAGCTCGAAAACAAGGCACCAACCGGATGCATCCTGTTTAGACAAGCACGAGCCCACATTGTGTTGATTGATGATGAAATATTTCTTTCCTCACGTGTCTATCATTAGGGGATCACCATCATATCATTCGGACACCGTGAGTCAGGATTGTTTCAGGTTCTGCTCGATCAGTGTAACGAATAAAACCTAATCATCAAGGGTTAAAAGGTTCGCTTCGCCTTTTCCGGTTGGAGATCTCTTTGCATAAACATGACTTTTATGTGGAATATGAATACGACGGTGAGCACTGCTCGGCTATTTCTAAGAGTCATTACCCTTGCCAACGTCTTCTTTGCCAGCTGCCACCATTAGCCTTGGGAACACCTGACATAAAGTACATCCCTCACTCTCCTACTCTAACTCTCATTCCCGGTCACCTTCCCCTTACCGCTCTCTCTCTCTCTTTTCCTGCCACACTCTCTCACTCTCATCCCCTTCTTTCTCCTGCTCTCTGTTTCCCTTCTCTCTCCCTCCCAGTTGTTACCCTTGTTTGTCTTTCTCTTTCCCCTTGGGCTCGCAGTTTCCTGTAGGGCTGGGCGGCCACATCGACCATGTTTCATCCAGACTGTTACAGTTAAAGTACGAGGGCCTCTCTCTCTCTTTCTCTTGTTCCGTCCGCCTTCCTTCATCTCTTCATCTCTACCAAAAATTACCATTTTAACTTTTGACCCTACTTTTTCTCCCATAGCACACAAAAAAAAAAAGCATGGAGGGTGCAGAAAAGTTAAGAAAAAAACCCATTCTGAAGTTTTAAGCCTCAGTAAGAGAGTAAAGCATAATGCGTCAACTTTGAGGTGTTTTTCCAGAGAACAAGAGTGTACTATAGAAACAATGTATGGCTCAGATCAAGAGAAATGCTTCGGAGCTCCTTGGCTGGTCGAGTCGAGACCCCTCCTTCGTTTTTTTTTTTTCTTTCTTTCTAGCCATAAAAGGAAGTGAGGCTTAAGGAAGGGAGGAAGGGAAGGAGGGAGGTTCAGGGAAAGCGCAATCATGCCTACTTGTTGGAAAGGCTTAGTGCTGCCAACTAAAAAGAGCTTTGTTTGAAACCCAAACTCCTGTTGACTTTACCACAAGTTACAGCCTGCTGCAGGGTTTCGTTCCAGAGTGGGGTCATCTAAGCTAAAGATAAGCGGTACGAGTTTACCGGGTTCACCATAAGGAAAGTAAAATGAGAAGGAGAAACAGTGAGAGAGACAAATAATCCATAAAGCATACATGCATTTGAAATGTATGTTGGTGAAGGCTCGGGACGTATATCTTTCTTTTCATTTGCATGTGTAAGGTAAACATTTGAAGACTCGAAAAAAATGTCTCTCTTATTTAATTCAGTCTGATCTAAATACTGTATGTGAATCTAAATACCCACCTTGCCAATTACGTCTACTGTAGTTCCTTTCTGTAGCCGCAAATAATCGATTGCATTGATTAACTCCGACAGAAATCATTTTGCGATTATTTCACTTATTTGTTTAATGCTCCAAATATGTACAGTATATCTGCATTTGTTTTCAGTTTTCAACCCAGGTATTTCGTCTCGTCCCACAAATGGCGGGAAAAAACAGTGCATCGTCTATTCATACCTGTCTTATATCTTCCTTGAACATATGATCTGTTTATTATGAATAATGCATTCATATTCTCTTATATTCAGTCATATTCCAGAAGCCTACGCTTCACTGTACGGTACACGTGCATGTTACAGGTGCATGTGCATGTTACACTCACGGCTGACAGAGTTTAACCAGGTCTTGGTCTGTGGTCCCTGGGTGGAGGCCGCGGATATAGAGGTTGGTTTTGCTCAGCTGGTCTCCTCCGCCGCTGCTCCCGTTACTGCTGGTTGTGGGGTTGGGACTGGGAGGTGCCATCTGTTGGGTGGAGGACACATACGCCTGCTAAAAACAAATAGGGGAAAATAAGCTGCGACGCGGTTCCTCCGGTAACATTGAACGACTCACAAGAAACATGGAGAATTCTGGTATTGAAGGTGCCGAAAGGGGGTCGATTATTTATTTATTTATTTAAAAAGATTTTAAGACGTGGGTATGTTTCAGAGCCCCCAGTTTGATCCTGACGTCAGGCTACTGTCCGTCTGTAAACTTTCTGTGCATGTTCTTCCTGTGGGTTTAATTCGGGTTCTATGGTTTCCTCCTCATCTCCAAAAAAAAAAAAAAAAAAAAAACACTGGGTAAACTGCCTATTCTAAACCGCCCAAGGGTGTGAATAGGTGCATGATACACATCTTAATCAGGGTATATTTCAACCGATGCACTAATGTGACCCTGACCTGGGTTAAAGCACTTACTGAAGATGAATACTGAAATCTCGAGTGCATAATTTTTGCAAGATAAAAACCCGCAAGATAAATGTTTTGCTTTTAGTCCTTGTGCAGGTGCAGGAATCACTCAGACTCTTTCTAATCAAAGCACTACAGATTGATCTCTTGTGTTGGGCTGGAAACGGCCTTGCCCTCGCCTTCCCCCCTCTTTGCAAGGCTCTGCTTACTTTTCCAATTAACTCCTCATCAGTCACAGGGGCAGGCAGGGATGGAAGATTTCATTAGAAGGCCTGTGAAATCAGACCACGGACTGAGAACAATGGACCAGTTTAATGCCGGCTCCGAGAGCACTTGTGTGGCTGCGGATGTTTGAAATTCGGGACGGCCGGCTTCCAGGGACTACCCGTCATGAAGGTTAAGCTTCCTAAGTGGGCTGCAAAAGTGCTCGATGCGGTCTTTCTAAACTTATAAAACCCACGGTAAGGTTAGTTCTGGTCTTTGCGCAGGTGGTGGGATCACGCTCGTGAAATATCATCCAACCTAAAGATATTTCACTCCCACCGTTTATTGGAAATGGTTGTTTTGCTAATTTTGAACCTCGCTGTTATGAAATATCCTTTTCCTTCGTGTAATCCGTCTCAAACTTGCGCGTTCTTCACATGCACTCGGCGTTCCTCGAAACGCACACCCACGACCTCGGATATGTGCTACGCTTTAGGTGGAACCACAACAGATTTTCAAATGGCTCTGTCGGTTGTACCAGACACCTACTTCCCCTGGACCAGACATGTACCTCCATTTCTGTGATCTCTGAAAGTATGCTGAAATATCCACAGCTGCCATCTCCCACCCAAGAAAAACATTTATTTGCACTCGCATTACCCCTAACGTAAGAATCTAACGTTTCTCAGCCTCCTCTTTGGAATTGGCAGGGATCATGTTTAAAGGATTTTGAAAGCCTTTCAAGAGCCTTATTCCCGTTTCGAGAGACCTTTTTTTTTTTTTTTCCTATTCAGGGAAACGCTTTCAACATAGGTGCTGTCTGTGCGATGCAGAACTCACTGGCCCATTCCGCTCCTCTTCAGGTCAGGCTTGGCCATTGAGGCTTGTCTAATTGGGGGCTGAGCTTGTTAGCGTCCGGCGTTAATCTCTCTCATGTGCTTGGGGTGGGTGGGGGGGGGGGAGGGGGCAGTGAGAAGTCACTGTCTCGTTAAGACAGTCTCCGGTCTGCTTGCTTCACTTCAGCGTGAGAATAGCTGATGACTGAAAAGCTCCCCGTCTGCCAAACCCATTCGTCCCGCTCAAGGTGAGATGCAACTCGACTCCCGCCTAAAGCCATCGGATAGATGACAAATAAGCAGAAACAAAGCACCAGATGCAGATTCTTTAAGAGTGTATACACTGAGTCATGTTCTGATGTTTTCTTATCCATTACAAATGACTTAATTAACGAGAATGCCTTTAGCAAAGGCATTCCTTTCACCGTCACCGGCACGACTGGTGGAGTATAGTTAAAAACGTCAGAGACATTCTCCAGGCTAGCCCTGAGATTTTTCTCATGTTCTCATGAGCCTCTGCGTCCCTGCCGATTTGAACCTTCTCGTTTCCGTTGAGCGAGGCTTTGCTCATCGTGACAAGCTGCAGAGCAAACACCCGGTCGTGGACAAATCAATAGCAACAAAGCACATGCTGGTACATCTCAGTCTCCGCCTAATTCAATCACGGAGGCTCTCCTTCACTGCGCCATACACACGTGAGGGCTCTATCATCACATCACAGAGATATGTGGTCTGATAATGAAAGTCTAGTCGAGAGGACAGATTATATATCTGCTATCGGGTTTAGAAGCACCAGGAACACGAGGTACGCTCTTCAGCTGGAGAAGGGTTTTAACAAGGGTTTTACGTTTTATCAACTATGCAAAAAAAAAAAAAAAAGGAAAAAAAACGCATGCAAATCGTGCACTGCGTCTTTAATAAAACCAGATGTATTTTATCAAGATGGGTACACCAGGGCAAGCCGAATACAAGATCATGATCAGGGGAAATGTAGTACACTGGGACTAAGTAGTGAATTCATCCGGCATGAAAAGCTTAGCCAAGAGCGAAAAAATGTGCAGATGGGATGATCTGCTGTAGCGACCCCAGACAAAAACTTCATCTGTAGCATATGAGCAGTTACTAAAATAATTCAAATATGTTTATTATACGTTGCCGCTGTTTACTTGAAGATCATTTGATGGTAGTTAAACCACGTAAATGATCTTAATAAGGTGTTCAGCCACAACAATCTGAAGCCTTTAATGCACCTTGGTGTTAATTCTGAAACTCTCTGAAACTGGATGAACACTAGGGCTGCACGATATATCGAAAAAATATCGTTATCGCGATAATGGCATGCGATAAATACTTTATGTGCCAAGCATTTGTGTGTCCAAATCAGATGGGCCCTTACTATGTTTATACCCGCCTATATCTTTATATATATAGAATTTATATCTTTATACTTCATTCTGTCGCGAACTAACCCCGGATGATCAGAGGACTTAGCGATTAGCCGTTAGCCTTTTGTAGCGTGGTCGGTAAACCCAAACGCGGAAGCAAGCGAGTAGGCAGGATAACCACGCGAATTAGTCACAGGACTCTCACAGAAGGGGAGCGAGGGAAAAACACACATTTAACCCGCGTCCTATAAACACACACTCGAATTAGAAAGTAAACAATCTGAACCGACATGCGTGAACTCAGTGACTAAGCATGAGGTGCTTTGTTTACTCCTCTTATACTTCCGGGTTCGCGCCCGCATTACTTCCGGGTCCTAGTGCCGGTCGCTGTGCGAGTGTGTATGTGTGTGCGTGTGTGCGTGCGTGCGTGCGTGCGCGTGTGTATGTGCGTGCGTGTGTGCGCGTGCGTGCGTGTGTGTGTGTGACAAATAGGATTTTTTTTTTTTTGGTTAATGATATTTATTTTTATTTAAAAAAAACAGGCAAGAAAAAGAGAATATTTAGTTTAAAAGATGATCTTGTTTTAAGACACTATTGATGAGTGTATGGTTACATATAAATAAAAAGTAATGTTTGAAAGTAATTCATATTGTGTTGGCAGGTTTATAGTAACAGCAAACCAGAAGTCAGAATATCTGCTGAGGGGTTTAAGTCATTCATAGTGTTTTGAAGTCTAAATATTTGACATATAGTTTCTTTTTAGCCTGAATTAGATTTAATTACATCAGACGAATATCTATTACCTGTTTATTTTAGTATGATCATTACATATAAATAAATAATAAAAAAAATAGGCAATAGTAATAATAAAAAATGCATTTCTCTAGGGAAATGTTATATCGCAAGAAATATCGTTATCGCAGTATTCAACAACAATATCACATATCTTCCTAAAATCGTGCAGCCCTAATGATCACCATTTCATTTATTTGAATAATTCTAGTGGACGGTGCTGTCTAACACATCACACCAAAACAAAATCTCCCCCAGATGTTCGTTTGGTTAAGACGTCTCAAATAATTGAGATAAATATATTATAATAAATATTCTTCTGTATAAAAAGTACAGGTCAAACCCTCTATGCTGTCACGCCTAGGTTTTCTGAAGAACAGCTCTGAATCTCTATTGTAGGAGCTCTGGGTGTCGCCATCTTGGCAGGAGCTGACTCCGTCTCAACCCCATGTTGATCCATAAACGGTCAAATGGGTGAAACGAATGGAGTCTGCCTGTTAATATGTTAACGTTACTTTGCATTTGATTGAACAGCATCATCAATACCCTACACGTCATCCCGTGTCAACTTCTACATTTCTTGTGGAGATTATACGACCATTCCAGTTAGATGGTTAGCTAAAGTGATGCATAGCATACAGTTAGAGGTTTGACAGCTGCCGTGTCGCTCGTTGTTACTCAAATCAGCCACGCCCCTAATTATCCATAATGTTATGGCTTAATATAACTTTAACCAATGAGTCACATACAAATGCACCTCTGTACAGCTGTTACGAATGGAAAACCTACAGTAGCTATGGGGACCAAAAGTAAACATGTGTATTTCTGCAGTTAAGTTGGATATTTTAACAATGGGGCTCTAACATGCGGATTGACTCACTTTTGGAGCCTAGTGGTCATTTGAGAAATGGCACTTTTTGAAACCACCGCATTGGGCTCGTTTTTCAGAACTCGAAGTTGCAACCATTCGGTCAGCCCTTGTGCCATGTTAAAAGAGGGGCGGTGTCATCTTGAAGGAGACCACTCCCACCATGACAAGATAAATGTAATCAGTCAGAGGAATTTTTTATTGATTTGCTTCGCTCTAAGGGGATCCAAAAGCATGCAACCAGTAGCTATTCTTAAAGTTGTACACCAAGGTCATTTAAAAATAGCTTTGACTGGAATAATGAATGCTATTTTTTCTTTCGAATGTGTATGCCCTCAACAAACGGCTAAAATCTATAGAAATTCTGTAACCACATAGAGGATTCTTCAACTTGGATGATCTTTTGCAGGTTGTGTTGTTTGGGTTGTAAGAGGAAAAAAATTTTAGAGACATTTTATTTCTGCCTCTAAAAGTTACATACAAATGCCTGTTTATATTTATCTGTGTATTACATGTCTATAACTTCTCTAATCCTGTTTAACTACAGACCAACACCACACGGAGAAGTGGACAGGAACCAAGTAAGCAAATATCATTAGAATCCATAAGAAAGCACAGTTTCAAGTCCTCTCCGCTTCAAAACACACCTGATCCAACGTATTGAGTGATTCCTAATTAGCTCTTGAGGGAGATCAGGTGTGTTTGAAGCAAAGACAAAAAAAGAAAAAATGAATAAAACTCTGAGCAGTAGTATTTTGGGCGCCTTCAAGTACCTCTGAAACAGGACGTTTTGCATTTCGAAACTGATCCTAATTTCGAAATCGCATCACTCTGATGAATAAAATGCAAAGCCATTGATTTAACTGAAAGCGCCAGAGAAAGACCAAAAGGGAAGAAAAATCACCCGGCGCCTTTTGTGCCCGCTTCCCTCCTCCCACTTTTTTTCTCGTAAAAAAAAAAAAAAAAAAAAAAACCTACAGATGAGGGGTTACGCTGCACTTCCATTTCGACAGCCTTCCCCTCCCTGTGACTTATTCACGTATGAAGCTGTCAAGTTTCCTGAAAAAAAATGTAATTAATAGAAAAAATAAAAAAGCTTTGACTTTGCAGCCGCCGACACCTCCAGATGTGAGCGCGTTGCTCGAGCTGGGAATTCCAGGAATTCCAAGTCATTAATCTGAGCGATCTGCATCCCTGCCAAGCGTGCAGGAAGGAGCCAAAATCCTCTCGGAGACTCGTTTCAAAACTCAACTCTATACACACTTGCGCTGGTGCTTTCTATCAGCCCTGCATGGGGAGAGTACTCTTTGTCCCCTCCTTTAGTTTTCTGTGCCTGGAACAACAAAGCGCATCCCTTCTCTTGAAGAAAAGAAATGACAGTTTTGAGTTTTGTTGGATGTCTTCATTAGGAATCTGGAGAGGAGACATCATCAATGTGTGAGATGATGAGTCAGTTTTATTATTTAGTCAAACTAATTCTTTTTTTTTTTGGTTCGGCTTTTTAGCAAACATAGCTGAAAATCGCAGCCAGAAAGTGATCGGATGTGTCCCTCAATAAACTTCTTAACTTCTTTCGTTTAGATTGCATTAATAAGTATTCTAAAAGAAAGGTCATGTTTATCTAGACTTCAGCAGATTAACTTTTTTTTTTTTGCTCCCTCTATAAACTATTCCTGTCCAAACATTGTCACCATGCACGGACTTTACAGTGCCATATCTCAGAGTTATATTTGCACAGATGCTGTGGTTATGATGACAGTTAGAATAGTGTTCTTAAAGCTACAGCTGATGCACTCTAATGTAATCCAGCATCTGCAATATCAGGTAGCAACAAGGGATGCAGTATAATTATTCACAAGACGTTCTTGCTCCAGCCCCGTAAAATACACATCCTTGTTTTGTATCATCACAACCATCCGATTGGAAGCGATCTCTATTCGCTATTAAAGCTAACTTAAATGTTAAAGGTTGCATTTGTACACGTTGATCCAGCAGTGTTTAGATCTGGATTGAAATTTTTGAAATGAAAGCACAACTTTTCATCCTAGGCATGCACACACAAGGCGTCGAATGTAACCTGCCAAACCCCTGAGCCTGCACTCATACGCTTCATCCAACTGAGTAATCCACAGGTCTGGATTCGGGGACTGAGTCTGTGTTGTTTGGCTGTCCTTAGCTGGGAGGATGATGACCTTGCCAGGGCGTTCAGCACTGCGCTGAGCATGCAGCAGCCTCCTTCGTCCCGGAGAGCCAAAACAGTTGCTCGGGGGTTCATCCGTAACATCTGGAAATGTACTAGGCAACAAATTACCTTGTTTATCAGAAACCTTATTCGTAGTTTAGTGTAGAATGTTTACTTACGTACACTGGAAAGAAGGGGCTCTAGACTACACTGTGTTTCCTGTATAATGTGTTGAATTATTTTAAACCTTACACTTTTCCATGTGTAAGATTAACTACACGTATAAAAGGTGCATCATTGTGAGTACCAATGAAGTGATAAAGGAAATGTAGGTTTAATGTACAGTAAGTAAGTGTTTAGGGACATTTTTGGTTTAATAAGAGGAACACAGGAGTCTTTTTGAAACACCGCCCAACCCTTAATAATTACAAGCCATTTTTGCATCATGCTAAGAGTATTTAGGGGTGGGGCAAATGACTCAAACTTGGATAAACTCATTTACTATCTACCCCCCCCCCCCCGCCCCCCAAACCAAACAGCCCCCGCCACACACGCACACACACACAATGTCATTTATTCGGAAACGCAAATCATTAAACCGTCCTAATGAAGTGCACGTTTTGATGTCACGCGCTTTGCTGTTTCCCTTTAAACCGCCGGCCGCGTGCACCGTCCACAGTCCGCGCGAGCTCAACTTCCCCCGGACAGCTCGCGCGAGAAAAAAAAACACCCGGAATTCCTCCAAGGGCTCGCGCACCTCATCCTCCCTCTCTGTCCCGCTACACAGGCGGTTTACGCTCTCCGGTACGGGATACACACTCTCGTTCTCTCACCCCCCCACACACACACCCACCCCACCGCTCCCCCCTACACACACAGCACCACCACCACCTTCCTTTCCTTTCCCGTACGCTCCACTTTCAAGGACACTGCAGCTCGCGGCCGCGGAAATTCAGCTCAGAATAAAAGCCACGCAAAAATAATAATAATGATTAAAAAAAAACCGAGCGTTCACGCGGCTCCGTCCAGCGCTTACCTTTTTGCCGGTCCGGTGCGTGTAGCCGTTGTACGGGCTGGTTCCTGTCCTTGGCGGTGCGGAGAGCAGCATTTTATTCTCCCGACCGTGTGCGCCGTACGGAGCCGCGAGCTCAGCCGAGGCAGCCTGGTGACGTCACTCAGCGCCGAGTGTGGGAAGAGATTGGAGCCGCGCGCCGCGATCACACCAAACCCCCGAGCGCGCGCGCCACCGCCGCGCGCGAAAACTGTTTCTCCTGTTACAGCCTACACGCAGGATACACGCTCGCGCCTCCAAATTAACGATATTAATTATCATAAATATAATAGAGATTTTAAATATATATATATATATTTCCTGATACTTATTCTGCACCCTTTCCACTCAACTCGTTACCAAGCACTCCTTAAAGAAAGCTCACCCTGATTCCAGATCGCATCAATCACGTGGGGCAAATAGTTTTTCTTACATTTATCACACGTGCACGTGTTCTTTTTTCTTCTCACATTTATTTATTTTTTGCACGTGGCAAGCATATACTCACGTGACAGTTTTGTACTGTCATACTTTACATATGAAGTTTTTCTAAGGGGGAGAAATATGAGAACCATAACATGGCATGTCAAATATGACCGTGTAGATTAGGTCGTTATTCACGTGTGAGGTTTGTTATGATGTTTTTTTCAGTCATATGTGAAAGTGAATAACGCAGAATTCATGTTCATGAAATTTGCAAAAAATGCAAAGAAAAATTGCACTAGAAATATAACACATGAAATTTTTTATATAATGTTAAAGAGAAATGTTAAACATATGTGTTAAACATAAAGCATGAAGTATATGGAGGATATAAATAGAAATTTCCAAATATTAATGTCCGTGCATATGAGTATTTATCAGTTTCCATCCTCCCTATACTTCATGTGTTTCTCACATTTCTCCCCCTTACTACAACAAAAAAACCTTCATCCAAATGTAAACACTTCACTTTATATTTCTAGTGCAAATTTATTTTTGTAATAAGTATCCTGGACTTTTTTGCCATATTGATTTACAGTCATGCTTTCAACATCACACTGCATGTTGATACACCTGACAAACATCATATGCACATAATGACCTAATTCACACATGAAATCTGCCTTTTACATTTCTTCTACATTTCACATTACATTTCTTCCTCATACTTACGAATGTGTAAGGTATCAAAACTGTCACATGAGTTTGCAATGCTTCATGTGTTATATTTCTAGAGCAATTTTTTGTAGTACATTTCCTAAACCTTTTTGTGTTATTCATTTACTTTCACATATGAGTGAATATCATATTGCATATTGACACACTTGACAAACTTCATACTTGAATAATGACCTCATTCACACATAAAATCTACGTATCTTTTAGGCATGTCAAATTATGTTTCTCACATTTCTTCACATGAACTTCATATGTAGGGTATCAAAACTCAAGTGAGGTTGCAATGCTACACGTGTTTACATTTACATTTAGGCATTTGGCAGACGCCCTTATCCAGAGCGACTTACAAACGTGTTATATTTCTAGTGCAAATTGTTCAAATCTCAGGGTCAAAATTATATATACAGTGCAACTAATAATTTGTTCAATGTCTCTTCACAATCAACAGCTTCTGGAAGAAGTCTGGTATTGTTTTGTAATATGTGTTGTTTTTTTGGTATTGACCCTTTTTTAAAGCACAGTCAACAAATTTTTGATAGAGTTGAGACTACAAACGCTTAAAGCCTGCTTTATCCATTAAACATCTAGCTTTGATGTGCTTGGCGTCACTGTCCCGTTGGAACAATCATTTTGGTCCAGGTTTCCTTGATCTAGCTAATGATTTCATGTCATGCTGTAGAATCCTGTGGTATTCCTCCTTTGCTGCTGCAATGCACCAGTTCCACTGGCAGCAAAACAGCTCCAAAGCATGATGTTATCAAAACCATGCATAACAATTGGTACAGTGTTCTTAAGGTTAACTTCCTCATCTTTACGCCTCCAAACATACCTAGGGTCAAAATGTTCGAGAAGGGGTTGATAAGGCTTTTTTTATGAGATCACATTTTAATCAAGCAGGAAGGCATGGATTTTGGAGCAGGGGCTTCCTTTTTGGACTGCAGCCATGGCATGTAAACCATGGCGATGTAAAACTCGCACTTACACTGGTGTTCCAGCAGCTTCCAGTTTATAGCAGGCCTGTGCACTGGTAGTTCCTGGCCGTCCTGTTTCTGTTTCCAGTCTCATCTGGTGGTAAAATTTGGGTCTTCTTCCAGACTGAGTTCCTTGGACTTTCCCATCGTACTGTGTTCCCATTGTAATCTGTTAAACAAACCCTGTAATGTTTTCATAGGGAAGAGAAGCTACCAGATGTAGTCAATCATCAACACTAACAGGAAGTTGAGAGGCCTTGGGTTGTCCAAATTAAAAGACATTTCTGGATTACAGCATCATGGAGGTATAATTTTGACCCTGCATTGTGCTCCAAATTCTTGTTTTTCCCCTTAAATTTGTTGTACTTCTATTCTGCCCCAGAAATAGACCAATTTAAATACATGTTCAATGTTGTTTTTCTGCATAGAGTTATTTACTTTGATTCTGCTTAAAAGATTCTTGTCTTTATTTGGGGATGTTTTGTCCGAACTGAAGTGGCAGAGCGTCATTAAAAATATTACATAATTTATCATCATCATCATCCGGTCCACTTAATCCTGTATTTAAGGTCATGGGGGGCCTGGAGCCTATCCCAGGAGACTTAGAGCATGAGGCGGGGCACCCTGGGTGCCAATTCATCACAGGGCACACACACATATACAAACTATGGGCAATTTTGGCAAAGCGCATTAGCCAAATCTGCAGGTCTTTGGATTTTGGGAAGAAACCGGAGGAAACATACCAAGCACAGGGAGAACATGAAAACTCCATTCGCACAGAGGCAGGAATCGAACCTACAGTAGCCAGGAATTAACCCGCAACATGGAGGTGCACGGCGACAGTGCTAACCATTACATCACCGTGCCGCCATCATAAGTTATGTAAAAAACATAGAGTGAGTTTCCTGATTTTACGAATATGTCAGTGTTGGCGCCTTGCACACCTGAACGTTTGTTGTTGGCTCACGATGATGGATGTAGCAAATATGTGATTTAGGCTACAAATCCAGTTTTATAAGTTACAAGTCGAAACAAAGTCAAATAAAGTAGTAATCTGTGTACTTGTAAAGTACAACATAAAATACAAAAACCCTGTATAATGAATAAAATAACGTGTCACGCAAAAATGTAACAAGTCACATTCACGTTGTTCAAATATGATAATTTTTGAAAAATTAAATTAACTAAACATTTCTGCTTGTTCTTTGATTGTAGCAAAGCAGAGAAATCTGGGAAAGCATGTTCGCCGCATGGCTGTGGGAAGTAGGTTTAAGTACAGTCTGGGGAGATGGAGGACCACGGGGTTGACCCAGTATGTTTTTGGTATCACTCTATCTGATAGTCTAGTCCAAGCTTCCCTTACTGATGCCACCATTGATTTTTTTGGACAATATGTACTTCATTTTTGCCCTAAAAGTGAGTTTGGGGGAAAAACAATGACCATCCAGTTCATATACAGTACATTACATTGACAACTGGATTTGGCATGCACCTTTTCAATCACATTACATGTCGATTTTGTTACAGAAAAAAAAAATTGTCCAAATGGGGATCAAAATTCCTGTCTCTCCTGACACAACCATCAATGACAGTTTGCATGAAACTAAATCTGGGCTGGAAAGAAATTAGACCCAGATCCTTCTTTATATCACTCTACAGTATATAACTGTTTTACACCAAAGAACATCATCTAACTACAGTAGATAGACTAAAGTGTGTTTAATGTCCAAGCAGACATGTTAACATGTTTGAATTTACCTTTTTTAAGTGTTAGATTTATTTACAATTCTATGTAATAATTTAATAATCAAAAGATATTACAGAAATATGAAAAGGCTGAACTCTATACTGTAAGTCAGTGATTAATCTTGATTTCTTGATTTTAATCTTTGATATCCAAAAACATGACTTTCCTCTGAACTCCGACTGATGTTCCTGTTAAAAGTTCGGCTAAAACTAATCAAAGAGTAGATGAAGAAGAAGCTTGGAGTTGAGGTAGTTAATCATATAGTCATCATACAGTCATCAGTACTGCTGGAATGGACTTCAGAAGATCTTAAACTTGGAAGCTCATATACCACTGGAACGCTTGCAGTCAGTAATCACAGCCTTTTAACCACAGGTGCTTACTTTACGTTAGTTTTTTTTTTTTATTTACGTTTTTATGTCTGTTTTTTTTTGCTTGTACAATACAGTACGTGAGATAGTACCGCTGACACTCCAAAAAAAAAAAAAACAATAAAAATGAATTCTTTATTATTGCAGTTATCAACCTGATAATATTAAATCTTGCGTAGTAATGATGAACCTCGTAAATGTTTATACTGTATCTGGAGCTGCATACCTACAGTATACTGTAACACACCTTTTGAAAAAGTGAAGAAAGTTATTCCCTGCGACGGCTGAACTCCTTTCGACAAACTCAGGATCCTATGGATCATTAAACTTGCGGTTTGGGATGATGGGGAAGACAGCTAGGTCCAGCATTTGGGTTTCCTGTTCTGGACCTTCTTTAATAAGAAGATTTTGGCCATCAAAAAAAGTAGAACTGACAGTTTTGTATTGCTAAATGGACTATTTGGCATTTTTTATGAACCCGAGCTCAACAACAACAACAATCTTGACAAGAGAAATATACACAAGTGAGGCTGGGGCTGATTTCCTTTTAGCCCAATCTGTGACAAGTGTGTCAAGTGGCTACACAGAGTGAAACTTTAGATTTAATCTCCATTCAGGCCATCAGTAATGGTTTCATGTGAAGAATGCCGCTGCGGGTATAATGAACATGAGCAAGGTAGATTATTTACTCTGTCAACCTCTTTATCCTGAACTGCTTTTGGAATAGAAACTAAAAGCAGACAGCCTACGCAGACATTGAACCTAATTCGACGACCCAGCAGTGGCCACACAGGGATTTGAACTTAAGACCATCCAATCACTAACTCAAATCCTCAAACCACAGAGCCACTTCAGGAGCGTGCGGCAAGTAGACACAGCAGGAAATAGCAGACTTTATTGGACATCCACACCATAAATTTGTTTCTGAGGGGTGTTCAAGTCAAACCAAGATTTTTGATTGCGCATTCCAGCATTTCACTAATGCTTGGATAACATCAAGGTAAAAAGTTTTCTTAGTACAGTACATCGGAGCCATGATCTGACTGCCAACTTCATATCTGAAATGCTGGCCTCCCAGGAACTCCATTAATGGCTCAAGCATGTGGAATTGGCTTGGAGCATATTTAGGACTGTACGGGAGTTTCTGTAATGTGCAAGTAGTGTTGGTAAATGATTGTGTACACGGTTCCCGCAGACAGATGCTTCTCTTCCATAAGTTGGCATCAAGTCTACCGTGGATTTTTCAGGATCCGCTCAATGAATGTTCACAGGAACGACTGCAGTGGGCTCTGGGCCACCTCGGCCGTTTTGTATTGCCAAACATGATGGTATCCATCATTCACCGATGTACGGCTTTCTTTAAAACATTTGCACCAAATGTTTTACTGGGACTAAGAGTCTCATTATGGCACTGTACTTGAAGTCTTCTGTCTTCTCAGTTTTATACCTTCATTCACAATAATTTTCATCACAAGCCTCGATTTGACTTGACTTATGGCGCTTTTCCACTGCATAGTACGGCACGACACGGTTCAGTTCAACTCACTTTTGGGGGGTTTTCCACTGGGAACAGTACCTGGTACCTGGTCTTCTTTTTAGTACCACCTCAGCCGAGGTTCCAAGCGCGCCGAACCGTTACCAAAACGTGACGTGTAAACTCTGCTGGTCACTGATTGGCCGGAGAAAATCATCATTACTGCGTCACTGAGCTTGCGACACGAGACACAACAGAACCGCTATATTTAGAACAGCCAGCGAAGGATTGGACGCACCTTTTTGTATTAACCAAAAATTTTCTTTGGCTGCCATCAGCCTCTTTTGAAACAAACTCCTGCGTCTCGCTGTTAAAAACATCCACATGCCGAGAATGAAGAACACCATGCCGTCGATATGCTCCATTGTTGTGTGTTTGTTTGTGGCACGTTTACGATGATGTCACGGCAGTAGAGGCGCCACAACTATAACGACACGTGAATAATCCCGCCCACTCTAAAGCGGTACTAAACTGCAGTGGAAGCGCAAACCGAGCCGAACCGAAGTGAGCTGTACTGAACCGTGCTGTGCCGTACTATGCAGTGGAAAAGAGGCATTAGTAGTTACCTGTATACACATTTTAGTATTGTGTTCTTTCCCTGCCACTATATACTATACTATACTATACTATACTATACTATACTATACTATACTATACTATACTATACTATATTGATGCCATATAAACACTAATGGTTCTGTAGCCACAATTGTACCAGGAATACCTTCTTAGATACCTAACTACAGTATGTAGCTTCTGTTTTGTTTTTCATTTAATATAAATTTACCTCCAAAAGTTTTGGAGAGTGCTTGTTGGAATAAACTATAGACTAAAGGGAAGGCAAAACCAGAATATTGATTTTTAGGACTTCTTGTGCCTTCATCTTTGGTAACTGCTTCCTCCAGATGAAGATGGATCTGAAGCATGGGGTGAGGCAGAATAGCTTGGATAGGATGCCAGTCCGTAATTTATACCTGTATACATACCCAAGGCACCTAATGTCAGTCAAAAAGCATGTCTCAGAATGGTTTTGGAGGTTATAGAAAGCCATCGAACCTAGAAGAAACCTATATGTACATAAAAAGAACATGCAAAAACTCCACTAACCTAAGTAATGGTCACTCTGGAAACCCTTCTTTTATTATTCAGAAACATACATTTTCTTTTAAGCTGTTAAACTATTCTGTGTGGAAACATAGATCTCCACTTTATCCTCACACACCCTCAGCTATCCCCAGGGGTCCTTTTGTTCTTTTGGGCATTTCAGTGTTGTCCTTAGTTGGTCTTTCTTGCTGTTTTATTCATGGTGCCATTTCAGTCCTGGGAGGACTATAGTAGTTGTAGTAGGTTTCCTTATCCTATGGCTGGGTAAGATGATTATCCACTGGCTTCTGACCTTTTCCTTGCACCTGAGGTGCTGCAAATACCTCGGAGACTGGTTTATACTGTATAATGATGGGAAAAGAAATGCAACTCCCTTTCCATCCTTCCTTGCACAAAAACAACAATAACCAAATTTAAACATAAAACATTTGTGTGAGCTTATCTTGTGGTCAACATCACTTTAGATCCCACTGATAAGCCGTGCTGGATGTTCTTACATTTCAAAAGAATAGCTTAATGGAGTTGCTGGCTATGAGCAGGCCGAGGGTCAAGATGTCTCATGGGGTTGTGATCCAACCAAGACCTGCTGCTGTAATCATAAATACTCATCCCAGGCCTTTTATACTGACTATCTTTCAACATGTGTAGAACCGTATGTACGATCAAGTCAAACCACATTCAAGTCTCACCGGTACTTGTGTTGAAATTTCTTGTGAATGAATGTGCAAAACTAGCTGGCATTTACAGATGTCTTTAATTACAGTGCAGTTATGAGACTCCGCAGTAAAACATTTGTATTGTGCAAATGTGTTCAGGAATGCCATACATCCGTGAATAATGATCCTGGTTGAGGTGGTTCAGAGCACACTACAATTGCTCTTGTGAACTTTCACTGTGTGGAACCCACTGGAACCCAGTGGATCCTTGAAACTCGGTGGATAACTCGTAGCCAAATTGCAAAAAGTCTGTATGAACTGTAATGCCATTTCTACATGTTTGGAACTCCATGAAGCATGAAGTCTGATCATGGTTCCTACATTGATAGTATCCAAACACTAGTGAAACAATGGGATAAGTGCATTAGTGTAGCAAGTTTTTTCATAACTGTGGTGCTAAAGTCCTGCTTTGATTTGAAAGCCCCTTGTATTTATGTTTATACACCTGTATATTGTAATGATGTACAGTTACAGTATAATCCCAGTATCTGCTGTCACCCAGAAAAAGTTCCCTTTTGATCCTGGTTCTTCTCAAGGTCATTCATTCGAGGTCTTCATTCCATCTCAGACAGTTCCTCTCCATACGAAGCTCATATAACAATACTTAATGTCAAACATACTATAATAAAAATGGAATTGAATAGAATTTATATGCTAGATCAGAGCTGCTTTACTCCAAAGTGGAGTTTCAATAGCTGCTGGTATTGAATCAGAGTAAGGATCTACCAAAGTCAGGACCACAGTACTAACTAACGCCTGCACACATTGCTGAATTTCTATAATAAATTTTTTCATAAACGGCATAATTATAATTGTGTCCAGGCTTTTTAGTGTTATTATTGTAATTGCTATTTGCCCCGCAGGCAACAGAGGTCTTTTCAATTTTACAAAGTGCTTCTTTACTTTCTGTTAATGTAACATAGAGTAGAAAGCGAACAAAAAAAAGATCCCAATAATGATTCTAAATGACATGAAAGTTTTTTTTCTTTGTTGTTTTGTTTGTATTTTTTTTTTAATATAGCTGTGCAGCACATTTTGTTATCGTTAAACCTAAACTGACGTTTCATTTCTCTGTTTGCTTTTATTATCTACTGTATGTTCAATTATGCTACATGACTAATTGTGCGTTATAAATTCATCATCCTCCCTGTCATTATAATATCATTGTACTACCATTGAGGTAGTGGCATCGGTATTGAGGTCACGATTTTGGCAGGGCAGCAACATACCGATGTGTTTGGCAATGCTGGCACGTGAAGCTCTCGCCTGCAGCATGAAAACGATCCTTTAATTTGATTCTCATGGCACTGGAGTTGGTGGTCTTATGCAGGGAAATGCACAGGAAACTGACTAAGCTTTCGAATGTAGGGCTTTTTAAAGGTGACCTGGCTGCGTATCACTCCACCTGGAGCTCATTATAGAATTGTGCACTCGGCAACTTTACGTGTGAGCTGCAACTTGTACTCTGCCTTGCACATTTTGCATTGGTCCTACCAAGGTTACTGAGCATTCTGTTTTTCCATGTTGTTTTCACTTTCTCTGCAACTTCCTAATAGTATTATGATTTCTGTTTCACCCAGGTAGGTTTCCTATAATCACAACCAAAAATGCCATATTTTCAGACATAATGCTTACTTGAAAAATATTTCGCTATTTCAGATTCATGAACTATTCTTTTATTGGTGTGCATCATTTTATACACTTTAAACAAAAGGAAAATCCAACATATTGCGTATGGTGTTGGCCCTGCACGAGTTGCCAGAACAGCTCCAAAATTCCTAGGCACTAATTCAACAAGTCTCTGGAACTGTCCTGAAAAGATGAACATTGTTCATCCAAAAGATAATACCTCATCTGGGGATGATGGAGCGCGCTCTCTGATATCTGACATCTGCCCCAAATCTCCCATAGGTGTTTGGTTGAGTCAAGATCTGGAGAAGATTTGCTGCCCATAATTCTCAGCCACATCAAACCATTCAGTTAATCGAATTCGTTCAGTCATGCACTGTAGATGGGGCGGAGTCATCTCAGAAAAGACCCCTCCCATTTGGATAAAAATGTTAAATAATTATTATAGGATAAAAGCCTTAAATTAGGCTACGAAAAACAAATCTTCCTATAACATTCCATCTTTGTCACACATCTGTAAATTATTTGTTCTTTTTTTCCCAAGAAACATTGAGGAATTTCATTGAATAAGCATAAGTAAAATGTGACATACTGTATATTTTTACCATTATTTGTTAATTATACGACAGTTATTTTAGTGGTCATAAAGAGCATAACAGCACTGGGCCATTTAACTATATGTCTCAGTCCACCTCACAGGTGATCTAACAATTGTTAATTACACTAAGTATCAGTATCAGTCCTCAGTAACGGAAAGAGGAGAGAGCAGCTGCCTGCCAAAACACACATACAAAACTAGTCACCTTCAGCAAGAAAACACATCTCCATAGTTTATTCTCTTCACCTTTTGGCTACGTAGTACCAGAAAGAATTTAAAACTACTTTTGCCTCCGAGTGGCACAGAGGAAAAGTGTTCGCCCTATCATCCATAGATCGCGAGTTCGATTCCCACGATGATTTAACCTCTCGCAGCCGCAGGCCTAGAGAGAGCTGATTGGCCGAGCTCTCTCAGAGGGGAGGGATGAGAGGTACTTGGTGCTACGGCTCTACAGGCAATCAGGGGCGTCTGTGAGCTAACGCAAGCGGAAGGAGCAGATAGCGCTGTCCTCCGAGAGTGTTATGCCTCCCCCAACGGTGCGTGAGCAGTTCGAAAAGATGCGGTTGGCTGGCATCTCGTGGTTCGGTGAAAACACGTTATAGTTTGATTTCCGCCTGTGTGTGCATGGAGTTTGCACACACAGGCGGTATGTTCTTACCGTGCTTGCTGGGTTTTCATCTGGGTTCTCTGGTTTCCTCCCACAGTCCAAAAACATGCAGATTCAGCTAACTGGCATTCCCAAATTGCCCATAGTATGTGAATTTTATTGTCAAAATGATCGGAACCCTTCAGGAATATGGGTTCAACTGATATGGGTTCTTACCTCTAATGTAAAATTAAAACAGACAGGTCCAGTATATTGCAAAATAAGATTTCATAATAAGATTTCTCTCTGTAGTATCCATGACTTGATTGTTTCCTGTTCATTTACTTTTTTTCAGGTACATTTACCACCATGAGGACTGTAGAGTTCATTAGGGGAGTGAGCCAATCTGTTGAAAAAGTAATGGGGTAAAATCTGAGGTGGCACCGGTACAGTACCCAGAATAGGTTTTGTGCTGATGTGTATGTGTGTGATTGGTACCCTGTCCGGAGTGTACCCTGCCTAGTGCCCTAAGTCACAGGAGGCTATGTTTTGTGGAGCAAAATAACTGGTTAAATAAACAAACAAATCATAATATGTTGATGATAATAAATGTTTTTGTGGAATTGTTGTATAAAATCAGTATGACACCCTCACGCCTACAACCGCATCACAGCCGTACTGATATTCAGCACAACAGCACGTGTGATATTGCTTAAATACTGAATGATCAAATCAGACTCTTACAGTAGCGCTAGATGAAGTTAAAACCAACTATAGTTATAATCACTCTAATGCAGTTTGGAGTTTTTCAGTTTATTATTATTATTATTATTATTATTATCAAGAGAATGAAAATCAGAGAGGCTGTTGAGAAGCAACATAATCAATAAGGAAATATTCATAGGAAAAATATCAGCTTATTTGTAACTGCATCACATGACCCCTTCATCATTGAGTATTTTCCTACAACAGCATGCTCAGTCATGTTCTATTCTAGTCCTTACTTACACATAACACAGAGTCAACATTGATTTCTGGAAAGCCTCCATTGTAAAGCAGTGGTCTTCATTATAATCCATGGCTGTAACAACAGTCATGATTCTGTATATGAGATCTGGAGATGATGGTCGTTCTTTTGTAAGCTTTGGGACTTGCAGACCGGAGAAGGAGGAAGGCGATGAAAGAAGTGCAGGCGGAGCTCAGTGCCATATGCAGGCCAGAGGTGGAGATTCATGGACTGATTTATGAAGCTATCAGTCTTGTTGCAAGGCTCGGAGCCAGTAATCTTAGCTCAACAGACGTTCACCAGTTCCAGCTAAGTGACGTGATCCAGTCTGGACATTTACACAAACACACACACACACACACACACACAGAGAAACATATCACTTCCACCAAAGGAAATGACTCCATTCTTACGTGAGCCTGGTTCTATCAGCCCATAACCACACACACACCTAATCTGGATTTGTGAATTGCTGCAAAATCATTCGTTTTCTCGTCTGCATGTATTTACTCTTACACTTTCTTTCTTTTTTTCTTTCTTTTTGTTACCTCACCCACTCTTATTAACTCGAATTTCACTTGAACCTCTCTGATTCATAATCTACACAGCCCCAGCGTGTATCATGGTAAATAAGTATGTGTGGATCATTTGGTATTTGTGGGTAAATCTCTTGGTGCAGTGGTGTTCCTGGATGGCTACAGCAGGTTGAAGGAGTCTGGGAAAACTCCACTCCTCCTCCTCCCCCTCCTCTTTACTCCAGAACTGGGCTGGTGAAGGCTGCTCAATTGTGTGCAGATGTGCTTGGAGGGTGGCCAGATGCTCTGCCCTGAGTGAACATGTGGTCTGGGAATGTTTACGCTGGCACGGTCTCAATCCAACCCCCGCACGACACACTAACGCTTCTGGAAAACACACACACACACACACACACACATATATATATACATATATATATACTTATTAGTGCCAATTTCGAAGGTTGGCTGCTATTTGAAAAATTATTGGCACCCTTCAGGAGTATGGTTCAATCGATTGTCTAGAATAACAAACAGTGATTCAAACAGTGGAACAATGCTGGAGACTACTTACCTCTAACGTAAAATTATTCTTTGCATAATTACAGTATTTTTTCTCAGAAAGGTCCGGTATATTGCATAATAAGATTTCTCTCTGTATCCATGACTTGATTGTTTCCTGTTTTTTTTTTTTTTTTTTTTTTCCAGGTACATTTATTACCATGAGGACTCGTTCTGTGTTCTTGTCTTCTTTGGGACAAGGTTTATCGAGTACAGTAAGAAGTCTAGGGGAGTGAATAATTTTGAAACCATTCATTCATTCATTTTCTATACCGCTTAATCCTGTGTTCAGGGTCGCGGGGGACCTGGAGCCTATCCCAGGAGACTTCGGGCACTAGGCGGGGTACACCCTGGACAGGGTGCCAATCCATCACAGGGCACACACACATACACACACTCACACACCCAATCACACACTACGGGCAATTTAGGAACGCCAATTAGCCTAACCTGCATATCTTTGGACTGTGGGAGGAAACCGGAGTACCCGGAGGAAACCCACCAAGCACGGGGAGAACATGCAAACTCCGTGCACACAGAGACGGGAATCGAGCCTGGCCGGGGAATCGAACCCAGACCCTGGAGGTGCAAGGCGACAGTGCTAACCACTACACTACTACGCCTAATTTTGAAAACAATCTGTTAAAAATGTAATGGGGAGATAAAATTTGTGGTCGAGATCTGGGTACAGAATACCCAGAATAGGTTTTCTGCTGAAAAGAGGAAAATGTATGGGGTAAAGAGAGAAATAAATTACAGATGAAGATTGAAGAAAATGTTTTGCTTTCAATTTCAGTTTGAGTAGATTTTTGTATTTTTTTTTATCGTCACGCCATTTAAGGTGTCTCTTTTAAGGTACTACAGTAAGTGCGTTTATTGGTTGCTGCTGGTTACAATTCAGCAATTTCATGCAGTTCACAAGAAGTGTCAAGATGAATATAGTGCTTTGTAGGATTAGATTAGAAGTCATCCAAATAAATATCACTCACATTGTGTTTGGGCTGTAGGGCTCTCATTTATCAGATTGTTACAGAGGAGTGTAAAGGACTGGTGGTAATTAATCGTCGATACTTGGATAGCTTTTACTCGGCTGGGCAGCTGAATGTTGTTTCGCGGGAAAACATTCTGTGATAGCAGCCTGGGGCCAGGAGGTCATTACGCTCACATAACTACCATATTGTGTAAGACCGAGAGCTTGTTTGTGATGGATGACCAATCCTGTAAATGTTCCACCACTCATCTGTGAAGCTTCATCACATTTGCAGGACGGATCATTTCCGGCATTTAGATTGGGTGTGACCACTGTGATGTCATGAAACTTGTTTTACAGCCCATCCTTTAAAGCCGTGCATACTCTACATTACTTTAGGAAAATACTCACACCACTTTAATTTCACACACTTCATTGTGTTATAGATTCAGTTAATATGGATTAAGCTGACCTTTTTTATAGCCATCGTTCAATGCACAAACTTCTACAGGCAATAGAAAGAAAAGTTTTTTTTTTTTTTTTTTTTTTTTGCAAATGTGCTTCAAAATCAAAAACTGAAATCTGTCAGTTGGTCTTCTGTTGTTGTAACCATGCCATGCTGAGATGCCTTTCTCCTCAATACAGTTTTGATTATACAAGATTCTTTATCCAATATAGTGGTGCCATTGTTCCCACCCTGAGATTCTTCTCATTTTTCTAAATTATTTTCCTATACCATTTTATTATTATTATTATTATTATTATTATTATTATTATTATTAACCGTTTATTTATTTATTGTTGCATTTAATATTGTGGACTGAGAAAGTTAGTTCTAGTTATGATTTACTGTATATCAGCCATAAACAGTGGTGTATATATATATATATATATATATATATATATATATATATATATATATATATATATATATATATATATATATTTTTTTTTTTTTTTTTTTTTTTTTTTTTTTTCCTCAATCCATCCATCCCTCCATTGTCTATACTGCTTGTCCTGTGTAGGCGCAAAAGATGGATGGGGCACCAACCTATCGCATAACCAGACCTTCACAAACACAGACCTGAAGCCAGATTCAAACCTCACACCCTGAAGGATTTGTGAATATTTTCAACACTACAAATAACAGATTGACAGAATAAAAGTACTGAAATAAAAGTACTTTCTTTCATCTGTGATTCACTCTCCGATTATCAAACAGTGTGTGTATAACAGTGTGTGGCTAACAATGAAAGAGGTGTGATGAGGTGTGATGAGATACTTAACCAACAAAATTTCTATTCTTTGTATTAATTAAGAAGTTAGACAGAGAGTTCTGCTGTACAGAAATATAGGCTGACGTGGGCTTTAACCTGAAATAATAATATCACTGATTATATTAAACATGTGTGTTTCTAAACACACTTTTCCCAACAATTGGCCAAAAAAATCTTTATTATTCCCGGTGAAAGTAAAGATGCTGCCTCTTGAACAGAGTGATGCAAAGTACTGAGAAATTATGCTTAAGTTAAAATATAGATATTCCGTAAATCTCACTCATTTAAAAAGTAAAAAGTAAAAAGGTTGATACTTTCAAAAACACTGAAGTATTGCCAGATAAAAAGAAAATGTTTCTACTACTAAATGTTTGCACTGCATTAACTACAAGTACTTCTACTACAATGCTTATAAATACACCCTTTTGGCAGTAACTTTACTAGACATTTGCACATGTGCACATTTTTAAAACCTATATGTAGATATTTAACATTAGCAAGAATCTGGCACTGGAATCAATGCTAAAGAGCACAGGCTAAGTACGTTAAATATAGCCAGTTATAAGGATAGCAAATTAGCAAAGCTTACCTTAACTTACCCCAAGATCATGCCTTCTAGGGAGAGAAAGCTCAGTTTATACTAGTGAACTCCAGCATGTTGAAACATTTCGCAATGATAGGGCCAGGAGCACTGATCATCACTTAACACATCGCAGTCCCATTTCTTTACGAATGTTTAAATGTAAACAGCTGTAATGCATGGGAATGTCACATCACATGGCACAATCCTTGATTGTTTCCTTAATTTTGATTTACACAATTTCCCTTTGAAGGCGGCGCGGTGGTGTAGTGGTTAGCACTGTCGCCTTGCACCTCCAGGGTCTGGGTTCGATTCCCCGGCCAGGCTCGCTTCCCGTCTCTGAGTTTGCATGTTCTCCCCGTGCTTGGTGGGTTTCCTCCGGGTACTCCAGTTTCCTCCCACAGTCCAAAGATATGCAGGTTAGGCTAACTGGCGTGCCTAAATTGCCCGTAGTGTGTGATTGGGTGTATGAGTGTGTGTATGTGTGTGTGCCCTGCGATGGATTGGCACCCTGTCCAAGGTGTACCCCGCCTAGTGCCCGAAGTCTCCTGGGATAGGCTCCAGGTCCCCCGCGACCCTGAACACAGGATTAAGCGGTATAGAAAATGAATGAATGAATTTCCATTTGAGAATAATAACGTACTCTATCTATCTATCTATCTATCCATCCATTAATCTAATCCATCCATCCATCTATCTATCTATCAGATGCTAAACAAACCCCATTCTGTGGATGTACATTTTGGAGTACTCTACACCTAGTATATACAAAGTACACAAAAGGTTTATATAAAAGAATTGAACGTCTAATTCAGATAAAAATACAATACAAGCATTTAATTTCAATACTACATAATCTATATAAATAACAGAAAGGTTTTGGTCATTGGTCAGGACTCGCACTTTCAATAATATCTTTACATTTCATACATTGGAGAACTAGAAACCAGTCTCAGAAAAGTTTCTATCTGTGTGTCTGTCTGAAAAGAACTTGTCACAGCATCACACAAAACTGACTGGACAGAATTTAATGAAACATTGGCAGTACTTCGGTATTTGCCTGAAGTTTAACCCTCACCATAAATTTAATAAAAATATTGAGTATGAACAGTTAGTATGTGCCAGATTAGAAACTGCAAGTTTTGACAGCGTACTGCGCATGCATCAGACTGTGGGCGACCGCTGGACAGAATTTAATGAAAGTCTTGCAGAACTTACTGTAGATATCTGCCTGAAGTACAGTATAACATTTAAAATGTTGGATGCTGTTGAATAAGAGCAATGTTATGAATAGCAATAATTTAATAATTAACTTTTAAATAAGCTACTAATAAGCTACTTGCTTAATGTAAACAAACACCTGCACAAATAGATATTAATAAGAAAAGCTAAACTTAATATTTTTCCTGGAATTACTAAATATTTTCATCACTGAAATTACAAGTCCAAATCTATCCAATCTATTTTTTTATTTCTCATCTGTGATTCACCCTCTGATTACGAGACAGAGTGTATTTTGGCTGAAGATGAAAGAAGTACAACTTAGTGTAAACAAAACGTAAGATACTCAACCTTACAAAATTTTACGCCGTAGAGAAAGACAGTCAGACATGTACATGGGCTTCAATCTGAAATCATTATATCACTGATTACAGCTTATTTGTAGCTTTAATCTTTTAGACTATTTCTAAAAACCTTTTCTCCCATCAACGACGGGTTCTAACCACCCTTACAGGATTTACAATAACAGTTTAATATGCATGTAGATTTTTATACATAGTCCTCATATACATATATGTACATTCACATTGGTTGGAATCTCATGTGGTCTGTGAATGGGGTCACATGGTCTGCCAGACATCTCTGTCCACACATGCTCAACATAGCTGAAATTCTCTTGCTCAGAGGAGTCTTCATTCATAGCATCCAGAGGGTGAAGATCCCCCAACACCCCACCACCTCGTGAACCATCTGAGACATGGATGTTTTCCCTTCTCCATGTCCCACTGGGAGTGTGTCTCTGGTCTACTGAGTGTTCAGAGGCCCAGATGGAGCTCCATGTGCTCCAGGAAGGACTTTTTGATTTTGTTTTGAAAGCTTGGTCCACAAAAACCCACATCTGTGTGATAACTTGGTTACAGTGGAAAATAGCTTAGTGTTATTTAGGTTTTTTTGTGATTATACTTGTGTGATTGGGTGTGTGAGTGTGTGTATGTGTGTGTGCCCTGCGATGGATTGGCACCCTGTCCAGGGTGTACCCCGCCTAGTGCCCGAAGTCTCCTGGGATAGGCTCCAGGTCCCCCGCGACCCTAATACAGGATTAAGCGGTATAGAAGATGAATGAATGAATGATTATACTTGTCCGTTCTTTTACCGCTTGAAAATGACATTTTTTATAACAAGATTGGCTTTAATGTGTTATTTTAGTATAAAGTAATGTAATTGTGTATTTATAATAATAATAATAATAATAATAATTATTATTATTATTATTATTATTATTATTATTATTATTATTATTATTAACTATTCACCAATCAAGTCTTAAGCCACCCCTCATTTATTCATATTTTGCTTTCAGCGAGCCAGACATTAGTCTATTTTTAATGTAGTCTTAAGGAATAGTTTTCCAGGCTTCCTGAAGGACTTTTTTAGCTCTCATTTTTGGCAAGGTTTTGGCTCTCCTTTTCAGTCAAGTCTCACCAGTCTGTCCAGTAACTGACCAATTTCACTTTTATTGTTAAGCCACACCATGCCCTATTAATAATTCAAGCTTTAAAAAAAATCTAACTTAAGCCATGAGCCAGTTAGAAACAGTTGCCGATGAAGACAGATAATCAGACCAGTATTAGTATACTGATGATGCTGAATGCTGCGTGGTTGGAACTGACAAAAGGGGAAATGAGGTTGCTGTTTTAGGCACGTTGCAGCCCGTCACAGAATAACATTTGTTCCCTTTAATTTAATATTGAACCATCCCTCATTTATTCATATTAAATTAATTTATTTAATTTAATATGAATAAATGAGGGATGGTTCAATATTTTGCACAGTAATGTATATAAGTCTATTTGTCTATAAAAGTTTTTGCCTTTCAGAAGTTTCCATCCATCCATCCAACCAGGAACCGCTGTAGTCCACCTAAGGACCGTGGAGGCCAATAGTAACCATTGTATTTATTCCCATTTTATAGACGTAGGAGGCCCTCTGATCAGCATTCACACACGCATTAACACACTACAGGCAATTTGGGAACGCTATTTAGCCTAATCTGCATGTCTTTCGACTGTGGGAGGACACCTGAGTACCTGGAGGAAACCCAACCAAACATGGGGAGAACATGCAAACCCCATGCACACAGACCGGGAATCGAACCCAGACCCAGGAGGTGCAAGATGACAGTGCTAACCACTCAATACTAAATCTAATAATTTGAAAAGGATAGTTATCATTTCCAGAGCTGTTATATTTCTTTTTTCTTTTTTCTTTTTTATCGGAGACCTCCTGATGTTCACATCTCAATACAGCTTGACAGCTTGCAGCTTGCACAAAAATAGATCATTGAGAAAAGAAGATCCTCTTGCCTTCAGTGTAAATAAGGTTTCCATTGTGCGCAGATGATGCAAGATACCCTAATAATGACATAATGACTTATCTCTGTTTATATTCCCTGTACACATCCAAGTGCTGTTCCAGGACATATATCATACTTGGCTGCGTTTCAGGGGAAAGTTTGGATTCTCAGCCTTCTACCTGACAGTCGAATCAGCCGGCACTATAACAACCCGCACTGAGAGACAGCAGACACCGGAATCTTCCAAAGCCTCTGCTTTATAGGCATACAGTGTAACTGAAGGATTTGATCTGGCGCTGGATCTCCATACTAAGCTGTGTGCGTATGAGTGTGGGCTTTTTGTTTTAAATTAAACATCATTGTGGATATAAAAGAACAGGAATATCTGACAGTTATGGCATTGTGAAAAAATAAACTGGGAAAAAAAAGGTTTTCTTTGAGGAAAAGTTTAATTTGGTTTGTATGAGATGTAGGCGTAGTATTAACCAGCTACAGTTATGATTTAGCAAACAGATTTAATATTGAGACTTTGATTAAAAGGGATTTTAAATGATGATGATTGAGTAGCACAATGACATTAAATGTCAATCAACAGAATAAACAAAAAAGCATATTTTGTTATTTGACATTTCGGAACATGTTGAAATCAAGACATGTAGAGCGTTTACTGATGAATGCTTATGAAAATCACATTTTAAAATGTGATTTTTTAAAATCACTTCAACTGCAATTAATTTGGTGGTAATGAAGTTTAGCTTCCTAAAAATACAAGTACAGCTTGAAGTAGAAGGAATCCTGGCACTGTGAGCAGCACAAAATCCAGGAAGGATGTACAGTGTCACCTGCAGGACAGGAGGGTTAGTGAAGGGAAAGGGTTTTTTTTGTGTGTTTTTTTCCCCCCCAAAATGAAAGTTTTTAATTCAAGTTCAATATATATATATATATATATATATATATATATATATATATATATATATATATATATATATATATATATATATATATATATATATATATAAATATATATATATATATATATTCTTGAACTTGAAAAAAAAACTTTCATTATTGGGGGAAAAAATACCGTTCAAAAGTTTTAGATCACTTGCACATTTCTTTGTTTTTTTCAAAGAAATGTATTTTCTACATTCTACAACAATACTGGGGATTTCAAAACTATAAAATAACACATATGGAATTAGGTAATTACGTAACAACAACAAAAACACCAGTTAGTTGTTATTATAAGACACAGAGGTCGGCCTTTCTGTAATAGTTCTTGCAAGAACAGTATTGTCAAGTGCATTTGCAAAATCCGTCAAGCACCATAATGAAACTGGCTCTCATGAAGGCCGTCCCAGGAGGACGAGACCAAAACCTACCTCTGCTGCAGACGAGAAGTTCATTTAGAGTTATCAGCCTGAAAAATCACCAATTAACAGCACCTCAGATTAGAGGCGTTATGAAGTCTTTACAGAGCAGAAGTAGCAGAAACATCTCAATATCAACTGTTCAAAGGAGATTAATGCATTTTTTGGACGCCTTCAGCATTCCTTTACAATGTAGAAAGAAATAACAATCAGGAACCATCATGGAGTTAGAAAGTGATCTAAAACTTTTGAACGATAGTGTGTGTATACGGTGGCCAAGATGGATGGAGCCAAATACAGGGCAATCTTGGAAGAAAACCTCTTGGAGTCTGCAAAAGACTTGAGACTGGGGAGGAGGTTCACCTTCCAGCTGGACAACGACCCTAAACATAAAGCCAGGGCAACAATGGAATGGTTTAAAACAAAACATATCCATGTGTTAGAATGGCCCAGTCAAAGTCCAGATCTAAATCCAATCGAGAATCTGTGGCAAGATCTGAAAACTGCTGTTCACAAACGCTGTCCATCTAATCTGACTGAGCTGGAGCTGTTTTGCAAAGAAGAATGGGCAAAGATTTCAGTCTCTAGATGTGCAAAGCTGGTAGAGACATACCCTAAAAGACTGGCAGCTGTAATTGCAGCAAAAGGTGGTTCTACAAAGTATTGACTCAGGGGGCTGAATAATTACGCACACCCCACTTTGCAGTTATTTATTTGTAAAAAATGTTTGGAATCATGTATGATTTTCGTTCCACTTCTCACGTGTACACCACTTTGTATTGATCTTTCACGTGGAATTCCAATAAAATTGATTAATGTTTGTGGCTGTAATGTGACAATATGTGGAAAAGTTCAAGGGGGCCGAATACTTTTGCAAGCCACTGTATATTATAAGCCAATAATGAAAAGAGGAATTTAAAAAATGCATTAAAAGTTATAGATTTTTAAAAAATCATTTATTTATTTATTTTTACAAAATCAATTAAGATACTGATGTCATTTGTGTTAATTTTAACTTTAATCAAATTTTATTTTAATGTTCAGTCTTGCTTTACTGATTTACTTTTTTTTGCCTGAAAAGTTTTCTGATGCTGGTCGGAAAGACTGAAATGAACATAATCAAAAGCAATGCTTAAGCTGGCAGCAAGTCAAACCAATAAACAGAATAAGTTGCAGCCCAAAGTCAGAGAAACAGGAGGACAGTCGATACATATGCAATTTAAGTGCAGGCGCATTCTCCGAAGTGTGCCAAGGGGTACATTCACGTCCAGGGGTGCTGCTAGAGATTATGGGCCGCTTGAAAACATAAAATCCTGTGCAACCCAACCTTGACAAAGCAACATCTTTTTATTTGCTAGAGGATTTTTAATGGAGCCCCCCTCTCACTTAGGCCCTTGGCATTGTCCTTACTTACTCCCCCTTTACAGCCCCCCTGAGCAGGTCCATAAGGATTTGGACTTTCAAGTTTTTTGGAATTGTTCCCTCTGTACTCAACCACAGTGGATTTAAAATTATGCATGCAGTCAATAGGTCACTGAAATGTAGATTTTAATCCCTCCATTTTCACAATCTCAAAAGTAATTGGACAATTATCTGATAAGCAGTTTGATATCCAGTCATGTCTATTTCCACATTATTTCATGACATATTAAAGAGATAAATGGTGTGCAGTTGCTTGCATGGTGGCACAGTGACTTAGTGGTTAGCACTGTTGCCATAGACCTCCAGGTTCTGGGTTTGATTCCTGCCTCAGCTCTGTGTGCTTGGAGTTTGCATGTTCTGCTTGGTGTGTTTCCCCCCAGGTACTCCATTTTCCTCCCACAGTCCAAAGACAGGCAGATTAGGCTAACTAAATTAGGCAGACACATCATTGCCAAAGTCTGCAATCAAGAGACGCCTTCATGAATGTAACTAAAGACAGTTTACCTCAAGATACAAACCAATGAGAACACTCAAGAATAAAAAGGCCAGATGAGATCTTATTATAAAACATCTAAAAGCAAACAAAAAAGCTGGCCCAGTTCTGGAACAAGATTCTTTGGACAGATGTTTGCAAGATTATTGATAAGAATTATGGGAGGAGAAGTGTATGAACAAGGAAAAGAATGGCTCATAATCCAAAGCACACCATATCATCTGTTAAAATTGGTGTAAGCATGGGTGTGTGTGGCTGCCAACTGAATTGGCTCACTGGTGTTTACTGATGATGTAACTGATATAAGTAGCAGGATGAATTCTGATGTGTATAGAGCTAAAGTGTACCTTCTGCTCAGATTGAATACAATGCATCACAGTACAGATTGATATCACCCTAAGAGGTTCTTATTGGGGGGAAAAAACTTTTTTAAAGAGCCAAGTTAGCCACCTGACCTCAAACCAATTTCCATTTCCTGAAGACAGAACCAAAAGCAGACAGTCCCACAAACAAAAGGGCAGCAAAGCAGTTCAAGGCAGGAAACTGAACATTTGTTCATGGGTTCCAGACTATATAAAAAAAAAATCCTTATATTTATAATCATGTTAATTTCTCCAATTACTTTTGAAAATGTGAATTTTTCTTAAACTGGAATTATGGTTGAAAGTCTACACTTCAATCACATTTTTTATTGCATCATTTCAAATCCACTGGGGTAGTGTACAGAGCTGTGTCACTGTCCAAATACTTATGGAGCTGACTTGAACTGCTGACAGGAACATGAGAGTGTGTGTCTGGTCTCACTGATGAAAATCAAGGGTGTTTATAATGAGTGACTTTATTTAGTCTATGTCTGAGATAGAAGCCCATTAGGAGAAGAATGGTTGCGACATACAGCTGGACTAAGACACACACACACACAAACTCTCCCTTAAACACACATACATGCCTTATATTGCTGTTTCATGGGGATTTTTCCACTGAACTAAATACTGCTGTGCCTACACACCAATCTTAACCTCAAAAACCAACATTAAATATGTTTTTAAATGTCATTTGAATACCACCAAAAAACCCAAGAAAAAACCTTCTTCTCATGAACAAGCAGGATTTTCATTTTTAGCTACAGCTAGATTGCTCAGTAAGAATCCTCCTACCATCTGAAACTTTTTAGATAAACCTTCAGTCTTGGCGCTTTCCTGCCTGCCTGACTCTGGGTGGGTGTGGACAAGTAGACATAGCAAAAAGCCCTATTAAGCTTTGTTTCTTTTCTTAGCATAAAATGAAATGTGTCATTTGAATGACGTGAGTGCGTCCCCAAGCCTGGCGTGAAGGTGATTGTGACTCAGTCTCTCCCCATTAAATCTCAATCTCCATATTCCACCTCAATTACAGGCCAAAATTACTCATCAACTGTTGGTAAAATTCCATTTCTGGGCTTTCCCAGGACACACCTGTATCTTTTAGTCTGTCTGTGGACATCTGAATTTTGTAACAGTATATACAGTATTAGCCTAGAAAGATGATGTAACATCAAACAATTTCTCCCAAGGCAACTATAAAGAAAAAAACTGACATTTGAGGGAACGTTTGCTCTTTGATGCTTTAAAGGAAACCTGAGAGCTTAAAGGGACACATGTCAAATAAGCTTTTCAATCTACTACAACCTGCCACATACATTAATAAAGATTCAAATCTTCAGCAATTCCCTGTATACATTTAATCTTATAGGATCATTGGCACTAAAGGCTCCCCAATGCCAGTGAGGACCAAAGGCAAGCTCATACGGTCCAATTCCACAGAAAAGCCCAAGCAGCACAAATCGCAGAGCAAAAATCCATTGCTGTCCACATTAGAAAGGCACCAGGTCAACCATTGTACAACAGCCCACCATGCATGGGGCAAAGAGCCCAAGGCCAGAAGGCAAAGAGTCCAAGGCCATCTCAGCCTCCAAATCCCAGTCCCAGATCCCAGTCTAATTGAGCACTCATGGGCTGCGCTGGACAAACAAGCATCCAAAGGATCCAGTGCCAACATCCTGGGGCCAGACACCACAACACACCCCACAGCTCAGCAAAGTCAAGCCCTGAGGGGCCAGATCTGCCCCAGTGGCAAAAGAGGAGCCTACACAATACTGGGCTTAATGCTTCATTGTGATGTTGTAACGTTACGGCTGATCGGTGTACTGCTTAATTGAATATACAGTTTTACCTATGTCATATGTGACCTTTGCAAAAGCAAATTTTTGGACATCTGTAGTAGTAGGTTCACACCATTTAAAGCAATTTCCAATTACCAATTGGTATGCATGATTTCCTTTGAATAATGTACTGTATATACTAATAATGACTCCATTAATCACAATTAAGGAACAATGGTGCTGTTTATCAGTTCACGTCTAGGGATGGAGGAAATGCTGCAAAGGCAGGACATGAGATTTTGAGAGGATGCTGGAAAAGAAAAATGACCAAAGCAAGTATTTACAAGGGCCACATCAAATGCAGCTCATGTACTGTAGATGTTGACTCAAGATCCATGCTTTTAAGTACATGCAGCCAAAAGGAGTCTAATGACTTTACATTGACCTCTTTAGACTCGAATGTCCTCATATGAGGATGTGACATTTTCTTTTAACTTTATTGTCTATATTTCTTGTACAGGTATAATTTTTTAAAATATTTTTCCTGTTGGATGGCTTTGATTAAGTTATCAGGTGTTAATGAAGAGAAACATTGAAGAGAAATTTCACTGTAGATGGTCTCAGGAGATTAAAACAATATTCTCATTCTGACTGGTCAGAACCTACAGTAAAAATCTCTCTCTCTCTCTCTCTCTCTCTCTCACTCACTCACTGACCTTCTATACCACTTTATCCTGTATTCAGGGTTGTGAGGACCTGGAGCCTATCCCAGGAGGCTTAGGGCACGAGGCAGGGTACACCCTGGACAGAGTGCCAATCCATCGCAGGGCACACACACATACACACACTTATACACTCATTCATACACTACGGGCAATTTGGGAATGGCAATTAGAATAAACCTGCATATCTTTGAACTGTGGGAGGAAACTCACCAAGCATAGGGAGAACATGCAAACTACATGCACACAGAGAGGGGAATCGAGCCTGGCTGGGAATCGAACCCAGACCCTGGGTGCAAGGCAGCAGTGTTAGTTTTGAGATCTACACAAATGCTCAGGATGTCATATAAAATGTAATTTATTTAAGTTTAATGAAGAACATATATTTTGTGCATCTAGAAGATATCATAATAATTGACTAAATGTCTGTAATTAATAATATAATTGACTAATGTGTGTAACACAGGGTGCTTGTGACTTAGTGCCACAGTCCGGGGTACATTGGTTGGTGATTCAGAATAGCCTGCAGTGTATGATTGAGAATGTGAGTGTGGATTGCTCACATAGATACAGACAATCTACCAAGACGAAACAGAATAGTGTGAGAAAGACCGATAGATGGATAAATAAACAGTACAAGCTATAAAAAATACTGCATGTGATTAAACAATAATCCAATCAGCCATAACATACTGTAATGACCACCGACAGGTGAAGTGAATAACATTGATCTGCCCGTCCTGTCCAATCTCACAGAAAAGACAATGCAGTGCAAATTCCTGAAAAAGGTTACTGCTGCTAATGATAGAAAGCCACCAGAACACCCAGTGCAATAAAACCCACCACGCATGGAGCCCAGCAGGCATACAGTAGAACCCAAGCCCACCGACCAAACCTTCAAATTCCCCAGATTCCAGTTGGATCAAGCACCAATCAGATGTTGCTGGACAAATAAGTTAAATCCAAAGAAGCCGTGTCCCGCAACTGAATGCCTATGTCCTTGTGCCAGACACCATATGTCCCCCCCAGTGTCCCTGCAGAACCACACCCCGTGGGACCAGAACTGTCCTGGTGGCACAAGGAACCCAAAACCTTGGGGATTTTAATGTTAATCAATTTAGTCTTATGCCTCATTGGTGTAACACTGTATAACATTCTAAAATAATGTTTATTGAGAATCTACAGCTTTAACATTACTGTAAATATTCAACAACATTTGTAGTAATGCAACATCCACACAGTGCAAGTGGAATTGAAATGCAGTCACTATAAATAAAAGTTGTTGTTGTGTTGTTCTCCAATAAGGTTATAACTGATCAGGAAAAAATGGTCTCTGTGTCTGGAATCTTGTGAGTTGACTGTCTGGTATCTGAAAAAAGTTCTGGAAAATGGACTAAGCAGGATACATGTGGCTTTTTGGACATGGATGTTTACAAAGGTGTAGCCAGCTGTCTGGTCCATGTGCCATATCCGGCATTCTTGGGAGCTGGATCAGGTTTATTAGGAGTGGGATAAATATGAAACCATGCACACGACTGGGTCTTGGATTAGAGTTTAACCACTAGGCTGCAGCATTTCCTACATGTGCAAAAGAAAGCCGTAAAATGGGGAGGCGCCCAGCTCTCCTGGTCTGCTGGACTGTAATACTCAAACCAGACCTGTTTGTGATGTTCTGTTTTTGGATGGATATTGTATGTGACTTATGGTTATTGTGATCATTTTTTATTTTATTTTTCAAACAGCACAAGCTGTGATTGCAGTCTGAATAGTACATTATTAAGCATTTTTTTCTCTACTAGTGGGGAACAATTGTCAATCATCCTGACATAGATAAGAATATTGGACAGGTTTTACCTTGTCTTATAAGACATGGGACAAGAGATACCTGTTGAGACCATTTAATGTTAAGGTACACAAAATTTGTTGGATCAGCTTAGTTCTTTTAAAGGTTTTTTTTTTTTAAGAAGAAGAAACCTTGATGGATTTCCACATTACTACAGAAACTTTTGGAGAAGTTCATTCTACATCTGTGAGACATTATGCAAAATTCCATGATGCATTAGTATAATCTAGGAATGTACCACTCCTCCAATATTCCACCAATTTAAAAAGACATATTTTTCTCCATGAAACATAACCACAACTATTGCAAAATATGGACCGGATTGTAAGGTTAATTTAAAAATATAATGGAACAGGTGATGAAGTTTCCAAAAAACACAACTACAGTAGTATGAAGGAGTCTTTTGTTAGGTATATTCACCTCTGTTTCTCCAGCATAATGAATGAAACATTGTCTCGCTTCGTCAAACTAATTCAACGATTCTGATTTATATGAAAAAAATTTTTCATGAAGTTTAGTTTATTCAGTTACTGTATAGTACTGCGCAAAAGTCTTAGACACATGCTAATAAATGCTATAAAACTTTGAGGACATTTTAGTCTTAGCTACAATTTGTGCAGTTTTATAAAGAAATCAGCTACAAAGTTTTACTCAGCATCCTGCAGAACCACACAGTTCTTCTGAGGACATTGACCTTTGTCGACCTCTGCTTCTTTTTGCATGCAAAATAGATCACCTTCCATTTTTATTATTATTATTATTATTATTATTATTATTATTTTGAAAGTTGGGTGATTATATAATATGCTACTTTTTCTGTTACACAATAATTTTCCTGTAACTTTTAATGTTGTAAACACTGATCTTTGATGAAAAATCTAAACTGTTTTTATTAGCTCAGAAAAATAAGGGGGGAAAAAATCCACAGCAAATTTTGTACTAAAACACAGGGACCCCTTGAATTTTAAACCGTACTGCATCTGTCTTTAAAATTTAACTTGTCTGCTTTATGAGGTCATTTTCTAATATACAGTATTGCGCAAAAGTGTTTGTATTGTTTGTGGTACAAATTGTGTAATTGTGTCATGTTTATATTATTGTGTACAAAGCCATTCACGATTTCCAAACATATCTTAAAAATTTATAAATAAATAATATTACAGAAAAAAAAACTTTTTCATGCATGTCAAGAAAGTGACATATTTCATGACAGACCAGTTTTCAAATTGAAAAAAAAAAAATCAATGTACTGTAGATGCCTGGGATTTGCATAAAAAATAGAAAGAGGCAAGTGGGACAAAGTTGCCAGAGGAAGTCTAGCAGCCTGAGTGAAACCTAACAGCTGCTTTACTTACAGGACTGTGCAAACATCTTGGGAACATACACAAAAAAAAAAGCCCCCAAAAAATATGATTGGATTTCTATAAACACAGGAAATATTTGGTGTGAAAACTCTTTGCTTGAAAAAAAAAAAATCATTAGTGTTAGATACAAATGTGTGCAGTTTTATAAGTAAAGCAGTTGTTAGGTTTTACTGAGCATGCTGGAGAATATGAGTTCTTCTGGTAACTTAATAATAACGTCACACTCTAGACATTCGTGTTTTTTGTTTGCATTTAAAAACTGGTCTGTCGAATAATACTTTGCTTTCTTTACAACCATGCAGATATTTTTATGTAATGTTATTTTTTGTATTCATTTTAAAGGTATGCTTGAAAATAGTAACTGGTTTTGTACATCATAACTACAGACATTTTAAAAATATACAGTATATATAAAAAATGTACTACAGATCAGATGGTCCCTAAGAAAAATTGACATTTTGAGTACTTTATTCTAATCTACTCTACTATTTTCTCTACTGTCCTCTATTCTGGTCTATTCTTTTATGGTCTACTACTTTGCATTCAGCTGCATATTGGAGCTGCATCCCTCCAAACGTTTTGGAATTTAAAGGCTTCGAGGCATTTATTTCTTAACAATTACATGCCACCCTTTAGTGCCAGATCACCCAAAATCTATGTGAGCAAAAGTATAGGGACAGATTATACTAAAGTAAATTCAACTTTAATGACATTTAATATTAGTTTACATAACCCCGATGTGTGTACTGTAGTTGCTTTTAATTGTTGTTTGTTATATGTTTCTCCCACCAGTCTCTCTGTACTGTATGCTTCTCCCTTCAGTCTCTTTTTAGGAGGTGAAATGCTTATTTTGGTTAAGATCTGATGATTGTCATGGCCAGTCTTCCACTTTTTCCTCCTGATAAAGTCCTTTGACGTATTGGTAATGTGTTTTTGGTCATCGTCTTGATCCGTTTACACTGGATGAGTTTATGAAAACTGGCTGACAGAATGTTTCTGTAGACTTCTGAATTGATTCTTCTGCTTACAACCATGAGTTACATTATCAATAACGTTAGTGAACCAGATCCAGAAGCAGTCATTCAAGCCCAAGCCATGACGCTCCTTCCACTGCTTGACCAAATTGATCCTTTCTTTCTTTTCTGACATCCTTTCTCTCTCCACACTTTGGTAGAGGTTAACCTTGGTTACATGGTCTCTGTACTCCTTGCTGTCTTCTTGTACAGTGAATTATGATACCTACACCCTTGCCCTGTGGAGCATGTTGGTGATGTCACTCAGAGTTATTTTGGGATTTTTCTTCACAGCTCTCACAAACTTTCTTTTTTCCTTGGCTGGCCTGTTTGATGTCTGATTGTTCGTACAAGAGTGATTTCTTTCTTTCTTTTTCAAGACAACCAGATAGATTGGTATATTGGCTATATCCAATACTTGTGCAATTGTGATCAACTTTCCCTCTTTTCTCATCCATATGGCTAGCCTTTCTCTCATAGACATCTCTTTGGTCTTCCTTCCGGGTTATCCTTTTTACCAGCAAATGTTCACAAGTGAAACCCAGGGCTACAAGGTAGTATCAAAAACGTTCGAGACTAGTTTTGTAACATGCCAACAGATGGCAGCACAAGGCTGCACGCACAGTCACAGGGAGCACTGGCCTTCATAAGTCAGTGTGCCAAAAGACACCGTTGTGGGAACGTTGGCACCTGCTCAAGTGGTTCTATTCTGACCATGTCCGCTACCAGGTATGCAATTTCACCATGAACAGCAAGTTAGAATAAAGAGCAAATGTGAAATTCTGCATGAAACTGGCCAAATCTGCCACGGAGACTTTGACATGATTTGGCAAGTTTATGGCAATGCTGAAACGAGTTGCTCGAGGTGTTTTGAATGCACGCTTCAACCTGTGCCAAGTTGTGTATGGATTGGATGGTTGTTCCAATATTTTGATCATTTGAAAGATGGATAGGTTCATACAAACATGCTGATCTATGTTTGAAGTTATGTAACACATAAGATATAAGGACATAAAACCTGAAATTCTAATCTATTGTTTCATATTTATGTTTTGATCTCTACCCCCAAATGTCTTCAGTGTATAGCAAGCAAAAGCATAATCTTTGCAGTTCGAATAGATTCTATATTACTATTATTATTATTCATTCATGCATCTTCTATACCACTTATCCTGTATACAGAGTCGTGGGGGCCTGGAGCCTATCCCAGGAGACTTACGGCACAAGGTGGGGATAGGGCGCCAATCCATTGCAGACACACAAGGAGGTGCGAGGAAACCCACCAAGCACAAGGAGAACATGCAAACTCTATGCATATAGGCCCGAGACGGGAATCGATCCCTGCTGAAGGTGCCATCCATCCATCTAGGAATCTCTGTAGTCCAACGAGGGACTGTGGAGGCCATTGGTGACTGTGGACACCTGTGAAGAACATTTACACGCACATTCACACACTATGGGGAATTTGGGAACGCCAATTAGCCTAATCTGCATGTCTTTGGATTGTCGAACACAGGACCTGGAGGTGTAAGGCCACAGTGCTAACTGCCTATTTCCACCCAATGCCAAAACCCCCAGCCACTGGATGCAGTCCAGGTCCAAAAATGTGAGGGTATCTGGGATAAACCTTATTATAAGAAATAATTATAATAAAAATATTATTATTATTAAATTTTTTATTGCAATTTAATTAAAAAAAAATCTAATTCAGCATTGCTTGTGAGCCAACATGGCTGAGCAGTGGAGCAGTTTCCATTCACGCGCGGGCAGAGGAACACGAGTGCGCGAAACTGTGGTGCGCATGCGCAGAACCTAGAGTGCCGCGTCGCTTTTTTTCTGGACATTGGAGGTGGTGACGTCATGGCTGTGGAGAGACCCCCCGCTCTCACTGTGTGTGTGTTCTGAGTGTTTCTGTACATCAGCATCAGATGCACTGGGGCTCAATGAGTTAAACACAGTTGCCTTGTGTTTTTAATTGTATTTTATTTTTCATTTTATTTCTTTAATGCTGCAGGTCTTGGCAGTGAACAGCGCTCTGTGCGTGTGTGAGAGAGAGAGAGAGTGTGTGTGTGTGTGAGAGAGAGAGACAGTGGCCGGTCTTGATTTGTTATAAGGTAGTGCTGGAGAGAGAGAGAGAGCTGAGGCTACATGGCCGCGCTGTTTCGCAACGCGTCGCCTCTCTAGGCTGAAGAGAAAAACCCCGCTTTCTTCTTCTTTTTCTCTCCACCGCAGCGACTCGGTGTTATTCCTCCATCGCCATCCGGCTCTGTTTGCAGTTTGCTAGGCGTTTCTAAAGAGAGAGAGGGATAGATAGACAGAGAGAGAGAGAGAGAGCGTGGCGGCTCGCGGAACAACGGAGACAGTGCGCGCGCCACTCGGCGGATTTGATGAACCATTCGCACCTTTGCCTTCGCACTGAGTGACACCCTGCCAGGCGAACATGCTGCCTACAGGAGGACTGCTCGCCCTTGGATTCATTCTTACACTGGACCTTATTCCTACCGGCGCCGTTGAAGGTAAGCGGATTGTTCGTTTTTTTTTTTGTTAACATTTTTTCCCACCCATGCATTTTGCACAAACGTTAAATATGTGCGCGCGCGCGTGTGTGTGAGAGATATATAGATAGATAGAGAGAGAGAGAGAGAGAGAGAGAGAGTGAGTCTCCAGTGCTGGACTACCTGGAGCTGAAATGTCTCGACACCCAGTGTCCCTGTTTCTCCAGACTGTGTGTGTGTGTGTGTGTGTGTGTGTGTAAATGCCCAAAGGAAGCTTGTTACCATTCTGGGGCCGTTTCCATTCCACTGCGCGACATTGTTACCTTGTCTGATCCGCTTGTTTACAGTCTAGCCCCAGATTCAGGGATCATGCACAGAACACAATCAGTGCGATTCTAACGCGGATCGGGATTCGATCTGTTCATTATATGACCGAGATGATGGTCATTGTGATCATCATGACTGCTATTGGGCCAGATTTGCATCCTGTCGCTGTGGCTTGTCTAGGCCGACTCTTAGTTCTTCTATAATACACCTTCACGAATATTAATCGTCCATGTATCATCATCATCATTCGATTAATCATCGCGTCAATCTTATCCCCAAGCTCTGATCATTTCCTTTTTATGGGAGGATGAATATATAGAAATGTCTGCTCACATATTCTGCAAGGATGGTGGTGGTGATGATGATGATATTTGGCCTTGGTTAAATTATTCATTTTTGGCATCACGTGATCACCCCCCCCCCCCCCCAAATAAAAAATAAATATAAAAAGCTGTTGCCTCTGGTGTCCTGAAGGTCCTGCGTTTACAACAAACATAAAACCAGGCTGTGGATCTGTGATGCTTCCCTTAACATGCAGATTGCAGATTTGTTAATGGTTGTCATATCTAAGCCAGCAAGCAAAGCTACTTTTCAGTTCTGGGCTGTTCCTTATGATTTGGCCATGAACAGACTCTGGGAAGCACAGCCTGCAAGCATTAAAAGGAAAAACCTCACCCTGAACGGCGTGCATCAAATTAATGTGACCTCATTACTGGTATCCAGGGTTTACCCTGAATGGACTTTTCGAAACTCCTTTCAGTGACATTCTGCTCTGTTTTCATTGAGGTTTCTTACATAACCAGCCAATGTGGTTCCACTAACTGCTCATGGGAATTAACCTTTGCTTCATTTCTACCTGAAAAGAGTGCTGTAGCAGCACTTTTAGCCAGTATTTTACCACGTTCACTGATGTAGCTAAAAAAATAAAATACTATAGTGATTTTGAAGCTCCACTGAGAAAATGTAGTAGCTACAGATAGCTGAATTAGCTCAAGCCACTAATCTGAACCTAATTGCGGGTGAAATGCAAATTTTACACGAGATTCATATTATCGCCCCAGGATCGTTACAGTGAACATTTGACCCTAAAGTCCGATTCATTTTATTCAGTGAGAAAACAATCGTTCCGTGCTCGGGAATCGTCCCAGAGACCACCTCTTCCAGCAGACTCAGGAATGATCGATGCAGTATAATCGGGCGTGAATTGAATCAAATGTGGAAGCAATCGTACCTGAGAACGGAAGTAGATCGCCGTTTAGACGCAACGTGACCAGTGCCGCCTGCCTCCTCTGAAATCTGTGTGTGTGTTGCTCACGCCAATCTCAATAAGATCCATAGCTGATATAGTAGGAAGGCGTTCGAGAGCATTGCTCTTGACATTTTCCCTGAAATATCAATAATAACATGTCATTGTTCTGTTCTTCCTCTTTGTTTAATGGTGGCTCACAGACCAAGTATGTGCATACTGCCACCTGCTGTATTGGAGGCTGTAAATACACATACGCGTGCCCAAGAACGGAGCATAAAGAGCAACGTGAACACTGGCCAGTGGGGTTCCTATGCACGGCGTGAATCATCCATATTGTGAAAACGCCCCTAAGGCAACATTAGATCACAGGATGGGAGTCATCCTTAATTTGCACAAAAGTTAGAAACTGTAATTTTTAACTTCCTTGTATCACATTTGCATTTTTACAATCTCGCGTGAATAAATCGGTCATCTAAACTTGAACTTTCATATTAACAACCACTGGGCAATCGTGGCATATCACAGTGCATGGCATTGTGGAACTTGGTGTTTAGCATTTGTCATCTTGACTCATTACTAGTCTGGATTTCTCTTAAATATGACTGAAAAGTGGAGTGAGAAAAGAAGCTGTTGCGGTTTTGTTTTTAGTGGTTCGATAGTGGGATTGATTTAATAAGTTTTACTGGAACCGCTTGTGATGTAAGCAGAACACAGCTGTTGCCTTCTCGCAGCAATAATGAAACTGAACATCAACCAATAAATGTTGCAAGCATAGAATCACATAAAACATAACAAACATGTCAGGATATTGAAGCATATCATATGAGAGGGAGGGCTGTTGTACTGAATATCAGCACGGTTGTGATGCAGTCCAAGGCCACAGGCTGAGGGTGAAAGGTGTTCTGCTGGTATTTAATTAACAATTGCTAGATCATGTGTGATGTGGAATGATGCATATAGTTAAATGCCCCAGTGCTGTTGTGCTCTATATTAGCACTCATAGAATTCCTTTGATCTAATCATATTACTCGATCAGAACTAACTCTTGTATAAAAGCAAATAAAATATTAGGTTTTTCTTTTTCCTTTAATATTTAGTCTTCTGTGATAGAGAGGTAGATCTAGAGTACTCCTCAGTTTTTTTTTTTTTTTTTTGGTCAAGTCGTTGTTTAAATTTGTGGTGCTACAAGTGTAAGTTGAAAATGTGGAAGAGGATCCATGAGACATTTCTGCTTAAATGCCCCAATTTCTTTTAGTGACGTGCATAAATTATGCATTAATTTCTTCTTCTTATTCATCGTCTTCTTCTTTTTCTTCTGAGCCTTTTGTAATAGTGGCCTGTAAATGTCATGCATGATTTAAAAGCTGCAGATCAGCACTTTTTTTTTTTTTTTTCTTCAAAACATTTTTGCTAAATCTTGCACGGAATTCCAGTCCTTTCTGCGTTCCTTTGTTTAACAGCAAGTCTGTTTTAATAACTTCGCTTTTTTTGTTGCTTATTTAAATGCTTGTAATTACATGCCCCTGTAATGATAGAGTCCGTTTCCAGTAAACACAGGGAAAGTAAGGTGCAATAAGTAAACAATAAGGCATGGGATTTCTAGCATCATGTTTGCAGTTAAGCAAGAAATCTTGTGAATGTTGCATAGACTAGCTAAATGTACAATAACCAATGGGTTAATGCCTTAAAAACCACCAATCACCTGAAGCTAGACTATAACTGTAAGCTGAAATGCTTGTCGGGGTCAAAGGGCATTTTACATAGAATGGATGTAAACACCGCTATCAGTAACAATAGATTTGGATTGCTGCATAAACACAGTTATCAACATGCTACCTTAATGTAATCTCTATTACGATTCCAACTGAAGGGAATAACTGCTGCAAGTCACAGCATTGAAATCATTTTTATTACTTAAATGACGAGCCAAGATCACATTACATTTATTTGTTTATTTGCTGTTTCCATGTCAGAGCAGAATTGATTCTTTGTTTACTGTGTAACTGAAACAGATGATCCAAAAATCGTGACCTGAACACGCTGTTTTTTTTTTAATTATTTTTTATTTTTTTAATCGTGCTTGAAGTAAATACCTCGATAATTCCCGTTTGAGATCTCTCTCTTCGTTTATCTGTCATGATATCCAGAACGAGTCACGTTTCTACAGCTCGGTTCCTTGGCTCGACTCGCACGAAGTGTTTGGTGCGGTCGAGTTATTCAGGGTCGAAGCTCTTTCTTGCTGCTGACGAATCATGCAAGAGTTGACTTGGAACCAGACCAACAACATCTCAGACCAGGTGTTTTGTTTGGCACCCAAATGGTACTGATGTGTTCACACCTTAAAGAATGACACGGAAGCTGGAAAACTCGCCAGCATTTGATTCACACGCGCTAAACACTGCATACGGAACTGCATGTTTGAAGTATTGATGTTGAACAGGTTCTTAGTAGGTTCCCCTGATTGAAAAAAAACAACAACAGGTTTATTCATAAAAAAAACATGCAAAAAAAAAAACATGAGCAGACATAGTTCTGCTCGGATGTTTGGGCCTGTCTGGAACTGGAACCGTGGACTCTCGCCAGTCTTGACATGGTGATGAATGGCTACTTGGCTTTTGGTGAAATCGAGAGAAACATTGTAGTATTTTGTAACTTCTTTGGAAATTTAAACGTGTCGCCAGTGGCTGAGGCTAATGGAGCTTCAGAGGTGCAATAAAGATTAGATGTTACCTCTGAACTGAACCATTATTTGGCACATCGTAGCTAATGTTATACTTGACTAGAGGACGCTGTTTAAGTGCTACAGAACAAAAGCTCTGTTTTTGTTTCATGAAACCAAGTGGGAGTCATCATGATAAAGGGCGGATAAAGCTGGGGAAAAGGGGCGTTTCGGGAACATGTGATATTGATATTGGATAATCATTGTGACATTGGATAATCAGTATCCGGATTTGGCATCGTCACAGCTCAGGAAAGTGTGGAAAAGTCAGAGAATGCAAGACCATACAGATTATTATCAGCTCTTCACTGGAGATGCTGGAAATATTTATTCCAGGAAGGGTTCAGGACATGAACATGATTCATATGATGCTATCACCATACCTCGCTACTGATTCATTTTATAAATATCCCAACAGTTTCATTATAAAATTGATATAAAATATATTTAATCAAATATAAAACTGGCTGATCAACTGGTGCATCTCTATTATAAATGAAAAAACAACAAATACATGAATCGCCACACAAAAGAATCACAACTCGTAACTGAATTGTCCCCTCTCTCATCTCTTCATTTATTTTTATAGATGCAATTTCTAATTCCATGTTTTGTTCTTTATTGATTTATTTTCTACATTCTAAACATAAAAATAATGTTTCAAACTATGAAATAACACACAGTAATTAAGTAACAACTACAGTCAGTTGTTATTTTTAAACACAACACATGAAGGTCCGCTGTTCTGGAACAGTTATGGCAAGAACAGTATTGTGTCAAGTGCATTTGCAAAAACCAATCAAGCACCATGATGTGACTGGCTCCCATGAAGACCACCACAGGAAAGCAAGACCAAAACAAGAGGAGATTATTGCATATTTAGGATGCCTTCAGCATTGTTTTCCGATGAAGAAAAGAAATAAAAATCAGGAAGGACAATGGAATTAGAAGCGACGTCCAAACCTTTTCACTGGTTATGTATGTATGTATGTATGTATGTGTTGGGGGGTAATAAGTGTTTAAATTATCTGCTAACAGTTCCTCTAGTTCTCTCTGATGTTTTCTTGGTCTGATTCCTCCCAAAGCATTTTAAGTGTAACATAATGCTGAACGCCCACATGCCAAAAGTTGTACTCATTTTTTCTTTTGGAAAACCTTTCCGAGAAGCGTCTTGCGAAAAACCTGCGAGTGTTGCGACATTTTCAGGAATAGTGTCCCAGTCCTGGTGGGAGCGGGAACGAGAAGGCTGAATCCGATCATGCTGACAAGTTGAACAGCAGGTCATACCACAGTCCTGCCTCTCTTCACTGAACTGCAAACAGTCAAAGTCCTCCACAAAGTCCTCCACAACTTCTAGATGACTGTGTTTCATAGAGAGACGGCTATACTGCTATGGCCAGCATAGAGCAAAGAGCGATAAGATGTTCCAACCATGAGCTCTGTTTCAGGGAATCTACGTTTTGTCTGTAACATGAGTACTCTTGTTGTAGCATGCAGGCATATAGCGAAGTGGAGTCCTTTTTCTTCTTTTTTTTTTTTCTTTTTTTTTTTTTCTCTGAAGGCCAGAAATGGTTTCTGTGAATATTTTAAAATAAATAAATCATATAGACTTGGATCGGTCCATGAACCTCTGAATAAATTCAGTTTGTGATTTTCACCTGAATGGAAATTTTTATTAAATTTTAATTCCTTGTAAAGATTTCACTAAGCATTATTAAGTACTGTACTGTGTAATTTCTTTTAGTCATATCCTTTTTTTTATTTGTGTATTAGGGCTTGAAATACTGAAGCAGTATCTCTGATGTGTGGAACAAGGAGTTTTCATGTTTAATTAATGCTGAACTCTGGTTGATAAATAGCTTTAACATTAAGAAAAACAACAAACTCTGTATGTATGTGTATGCTACATGACTAGATAACTATTTTGCAGTAGATTTTTACGAGAGCTGCACAATTTGCCTTAAAAACACAGTGCAATTATTTTGACGCACACTGGTACCTTGGCATACAAATTCAGTAGGTAAATATTTCGTATTGCGAAACGAATTTTAGGAAGTAAAGTAAATGCAGATAATCTGTTCCAACAATGTTATCAATTTCTAACACTATACAGTGAAACCTCGGATTATGAGTAACATGGGTTGCGAGTGTTCCACAGGACGAGCAAAGATTTTTAATAAATTTTTACTTGGAAAATGAACAAATCTTGGTTTACGAGTATCATTCATCACGCATGCTCTTCTTGTTTTGACGCAGAGCGTCATGTGATCACAATTTGCGCTGCGGAATTGTGGATAATCGTCTTCCCTGCTGGGTCTTAGTGCTCGTCTCTTACTGGTATGATCAACATCCATGCACGTGTGTACTGTTTACTATAACACTGTGACCACGTGTGTGTGTAAAACCTATTTTATTTTGTGTTTTAAGCGTGTGTGTATAGTGCGTGTGGACTGTTTATTGTAACACGTGTGTGTGTGTGTGTGTGTGTGTGCGTGTGCGCGTGTGTAAAGCGAAAAGTCTCATTAGAGAAGTTAAAGATCTAATTTTCTCTCTCTCTGATTCAGCCTATCATTATGTGCGTGTTCTGTCGCGATTCTTTTCAAAGGTAAAGTGCAGGTTAATTTGTTTGTTTTACGTTACAGCAGTGATTCCGTTAGTATGCGCTCACACGAGTATCATTAGCGATGTTCTTTGCTAATTTTTTCGACAAAACCATCTTTCCGTTAATGTGTGTGTTTGTGAAATTCAAAAAAGAGAGGAGGAAGATTTGCTGTGTAAGATGAGTAGGGGGAGATGGGAGGGTCTGATTCCTTCTCTCCTTTTACTTTAAATTCACACACACGCGCGCATAAACGGAAACACTTATCTGTCTGGATTTATTTTTAAATTTTTTAAAGGTAAAGTACATTAAAGGTAATTTGTTTTATTTTTACTTTATATTTTGTATTAATTATTGATATTAATCCCATGTCTGAAACGAATTATGCTCGTAATCCAAGGTTCCACTATAACCGTATTTTTGCATATAAAAACTTTTATGATTCCTCTTGGCACCGGCTACTTTAAAAACAAAACTGAAAATTTTTTCTTCTTGTTACTGTCCTTGCTATAACAGTCTTGGGACTCATGGTGCTATGTCTTTACTAAATCTTGCACACAAGGAAAAAAAAACCCCAAAAAACTAAAAAAACTTGGTTTTCCCCTAACGCAAACAAGTTTTGGGCGGACGTGGGCAGACAACGTATGCATCACTTAGCCGGCGTTTGGTTCCCTCATGTACCTAAAAATACTTGCATACCAATGCAAACTCCTAAAAGTAGACATGCTGCAGGTAAAATACTACTCAAGTACAACTAAAAGTCTCTATAGTTGTAAAGTATCAAAAATCTGCATTTGTATTAGCTTATTGGCCTTGAAGACGTATTAAAATAATGTCTGTCTCTGTGTGTGTGAATGTGTAAAAACAGCTCGTACATAGTCTCACAGACACCTGCTACATGATTAGGGAAGGCAAGTTGCACAAGTATGAATAAAAGCCAGCGGGTAGAGAGATTTTTGCTTCAAATGTTATGCACCTCTATTATTTAACCCCATGCCATGCATAAATGTAGTGAAGTAGAAAGTACATACGTTTGTTGTATGGTGTAGAGGAGTAAAATTAAGAAGTATCCACTAATAAACCTACTTAAAGAACACATGTGAAATATGTAATTAAGTACAATAAATGGAAACAAAAATAAAAAGTAAATGTACTTTGTTACCTTCCACTGCTGTTTTTTTTTTTTTTTTTTATGTTGTGGCATTAAAGTTTCTATTCACTGGAAATAAAAGGCATCAGCCTGTTCCAGCATGGCAGTGGACGTGAGCATTGTGGTTGGTGTGGAAGAACTTATTGAACTGAACCGGTTAGATGAACTGAAATGCAAACCAGGCATCAGTTCCTGGTCTATATTCTGCTATTATATTACTACCTCTACCAGACCAGACTGACTTACATTTAACATCTGAGCAATTGAGGGTTGTGGGCCTTGTTCAAGATTTGGTTGTGCTTGGGTTTAAACTTGTGACCTTCCGATCAGTAGGGCAACATCTTAACCACTGAGTCCCCTGCTAACCCAGACTTAATAATGCTCTTGTGGATGAACAAGCAAATCTCCACATCTATGCTCAAACCTAGTGCAAAGCCTTGAGAAAATGGGAAATTGAAAACTTTGCGTACATACAGTATGTTGTGTGTTGATATAAGTAACTCATCTTTTAGTGCTTGTTTCAGGCATGTCGGGGGGGGGGGGGGAAACAATTGACGTCATTAGAAGTATTATATAAGAGCTAGTGTCGAAATTGTGGCCACGTCTTCGACTCGCATTCCATCCTGTGCAGATGTCTCTAGTATGACCGGTGAGATGTTCAGTAATATCCCAAGTAAATAACAAAAAGCAGGCAGCAAATTTGCTAGATAGATGCAAACCAGATGGCTTTGTTATGACCGTGGGGGTCTTTTGCGCAAATCCGGGATTGAACTGAAAATCTGGTGTTCTTTGTTTACTTACCCCTGTGCCACACGGACGATATCATTACGCCGCTGTGATGCAGGAGCCTGTTCTGCCGCACCTTAAAGATTTCGATATTGACTGCGTCCTTCCTGGCAGCCTGGAGGATTAGTGTAAAGAAGCGCATGTTATTCAGCTGGGCTTTTTGTTTTGCGGGGCACGAGTGCCTCCAATGAAAGGATGTTTGTTGATGGTGGTAGACAGGACGTGCTCTAATTGGTGTTTTCAGCGTTTACTCGGTTTTAGCGCAGGGGGAGCAGATTGCTCCTTGGTGTTAAACAGAGGAAGGTGGGTGATGTTGATGTGGCAGTAGCAGGAAACGTGTAGGTTTATGGACACACCTTTTTCTTTCTTTTTTTTTCTTTTTGCTAGAGTTTCCACTTTGAAGGAAAGCACATGAGTACAGAGTAAGCGTCTGCCCCAGGTGATTATGAGAAAATCCTATCGTTTTAAAGACAGACTCTGTACCGTTAATTAGCATTGCCTTTCCCATTTTCCTTCTCGAATGACGTGCGAGTTTCGGCGCTCAAACTTCGCAACCGGTTGTTGTGTTTGCTTTGTGTCTCATCCCACGCAGACTTGTGAAGACTTATTTCCCATATTACTGCATTTGTTCACACTCTTTTTTTTTTATTTATTTATTTTTTATCTCCCCACTTCTTCCTTCGATCATCTTGATCCTCATTCTCATACTATGATTTCCATGTGACCTTTTCACCCGACACCCGAGGCTTAATCTGATTGCGGCAACATGGTGATGTTCTTGTTTGGCCGCAGCCCATCCCCTCAACAACTCTTGCACTTGCTAGTCTCCTGACCATGAACCACCACTACACTGGAGAATTAAAGCCTCAAACGATCCATAAATGTGATCGGATTAACGAGAAAATAAAACCGGTGCGTAACATATGCATAGCCCCATATGATGTGACCGTGGGAGTTTGCAAAAATACTCTGCTTCATGTTTCCTGTTACCTTGTAGCCTGTGCCACACTGCATGTGAAACCATGCTCTAAAACCACACATTCAAAATGGAACGCCCAATAAAGTATAACAAAAGTGCAAGAAGCAAATAAGTGTGGCATGCTGCCACAAGTTTGTAACTTGTATTTGAAGACTGCCTTGATTCTAATGGGTCAGTTATGACACGTTGTAGTAAAACAGACGATAAAGCCCTTGGAGATGGCAATCCCTTCACTCAATGCTGCAATTACCGGGTCTCAGCCTCAACAGCGACACTTCGCTCTTCGGTAATGCTCAGATGCTCTGCGGGGCTGGTTCGTATACCTCATTAAGCTGTCGTTTTAGGCAAAAAGATGACCAGTGTCAGAAAGAAAGCAGTTGTGATCTGGCCATGGTTATTCTCTTGAACAGTTTCCTAAGCGGCATGTCTGGGCTGCTCCACCAGCTGGAGAACATTCTGGAAAGGGGTGGAGGGGGTCTTCTCTTGTTGCTGGTCTAGGCTTGGGACTGCTTTGGCATCAGGCCAAGCTCAGATCTCGTGTTTTTTTTTTTTCTTTTTTTTTTCTCTCCAGGATTTGTGTGTCCACAGGAAACTCTTTCCTTGATATTGTAGGCGACTCCATCATGATTGACCATTAAAAGAAAGAAGCTACATGACTGGTTGTACTGGGACATATCATTGGGAAAGTAATGCAGCATTCGCAGGTTTCGGGAGATTTTTACTTTTATGTCAGCCCAAACAAGCTGCAGGATGTAAAGCGTCCCGTAGTAACAAGTACCATATCCATGTACAAGATTTGTTTATTCAGTCATCCTTATTAACCGCCTGGTCAGGGTCAATGGTTATAATTACACCGCAAGTTTGGTTTCAATATTTGATAAATGAAGCTGACTGATAGAAAACAATTGCAGGAATGTACAAAAGGACACTTTGGCTTCATACCTCCAATACGGGTTTGAATCCTGCCATGGGCCTGTGTGCTCCATGTTCTGCCTGTGCTTGGTAGGTTTCTTCAGGGTACTCTGGTTTCCTCCGACAGTCCAAATACATGCAGATAAGGCTAATTAGTCTCCAAATTGCCCATAGTGTAAGAGAGTGCGTGCTCGCATGTGTCCTGCGATGGATTGAGCTGTCTTGTTTACAGAATCCCCAGAGATATACTCAAGGCTTTCTGCGACCCTGTACAGGATTTACGGTGTGTGTGTATATATAGTGTGTGTGTGAGAGAGCGAGAAAATTCTCTAAAGTAAAGTGGATTTAATGAAAAAAAAATTACAAACTGGAGTGATGAGGTTGAAGAAGCATGGGATTGAGTGAGTATTCAGCATTTTCTAGAGTTTCCAGGCACAAGCTTCTTAAATTTTGTCTGGGTTAGGCCACGGCCAGATAGATACTTAGACATTTCGAATACTAAAGAGATACTGACAGTGGCATCAGGTTACACCTTTAGTATGAAGTGCTTGAAATTGAATAGCCTCATTCATTTAATCAGGCTTTTCTTTACAACAATGACTTGAACAAACATTCACGACAAGAGCAAATAAGCAACACCGCGGGACGTGTCTGGACCCGACGCTAACGTCTGATCTTTGTCGTTTCTAGACCTCAGTGTCGTTTTCTGTTAAAGTACACCGAAGGCCACGGATGCGTGCGACATTTCCAAGTGCCCCTTTCAAGATCCTGTAGGATGCTTTGATCCTGGCTAATGAGCCACTGTAACTTAGCAGATTCCAGCAAAATGCATGTCTCATTAAGGCTTTAAAACACCTGAAGCCTTTGAAGACGTTTCGCACCGTAAGGTACAGAAGCAAGTTCTACTCATGTCTGTTTGTTTCTGGATTTAGTTGTGGGGGAAAGAAAAGCAAAACAAGCCACAGAGCTTTGAATCCTGGAGGTTAGTGGTGCAGAGCTGTAGCTTGTTTATGTAATACCACACAAGTAGTAGCAAAAAGTTCTGAGGCCCGAGCTACTGGTTTTTACTTTGAAATAGCTTGACCTAGGGTGAAATTCATGCAGCGTGCTTATGGTCAGATCTGATCATAAAAACGAGCTCAAAATCCTTGTACTTCTCTGTGCATCGAGTAACTATATAATGATATATAATTTTGGTATTGGAGAATTTTTATAAACATGATTAAATGTGAATGAGAACAGTATTGGATTTCGACCTCATGCTGGAGGCTGGAATTTCATCACATATTTTTTAAGATTATTGTAATCTTTCATATATAAGAAGCAAGTATATTTATCTAATTGTTAATTTGATAAGGCTTTTGTTTCTATTAGTGTTACATACAGAGGGGCCCAAAAATGTATACACACTTCAATATGAAAAAAAAAAAAAAAAAATATATATATATATATATACACAAAAAAAAAATACTGCCATAATTTAATTCGAGTAAAAAAAAAAAAAAGGGCATACAGTATATAACAGCTGTTGAAGTGTGTGTATGTAATGTGTGTGCACTTTAAATTACATGTGCATATAAATACATATGTGCAAAAAAATAATTATGATGACCAAGAATATACTGTATGCATGTATGTATGTAATTTTTGTCTGCACAGTAGAGCTGGAACAGCTGGGATGTTTTAAGGCCAGGAACCTTTTTTATATTTATAAATAAACCTTTAATTTAATCTGCATCAAGTTTCAGTCAGAGAAAACAATGAAAATGAATAAAGGCTACAAATAAATAAATAAAGTTTTATCTCTGAAGTTGGAAAGCAGTTCAGAATTCTTCCTGTTTGTCCTTGAGCAGCTTTGTTTAAAAAAAAAAAAACATTGCTAAAATAAACCAGGACTGTCATACATGTTGATAAATCGCCTTTAATTTCGTTAAAGAAAAGAAACGAAAAAGACAATGCTCTTTTTTTTTTTTTAATAATTTTTTTAAGCACATACAACACACTGTGTATTTCCTTTTGCTTTTTGTCAGAGCGTGATTCTTGAATGCTTTACTAATCTCAGTACCTGCAGTAAATAATACTTACATAAAGATTAAAAGTATTTTATGTATGTCAGGGTTAATTAGACCATGTTGTGTGTGTGTGTGTGTGTGTGTGTGTGTGTGTGTGTGCACGTGTGTGTCTGACCTGTAACTAAAGGCAGCTTCTATGCAGCCAAAGCTGAATTGTCCCTCACTCAAATCATAATTGCTTTATTATGTCATTTTGTGTGCCTAACTGGTTATAAGTTTGACATCAATGTGTGACATCAGAATACCTTGTAAGTGCGATTTATCTTTCTGTAGCTTTAGGTGTGTTTTTGAATCTGCATTCATCACTAATGAAAATGAAGTTCCTAATCCATGTGCCGATTTCTTTACCCTGGACTGAATCGGTGAGGAACTTTTTTGAGGAGCTCGGCAAATATTAATGTTTCAGG